>OW285237.1:200418838-201618838 GCA_935421215.2 Melolontha melolontha | reverse complement strand
ACTCTGGCGAAGTAAACCCAAGTCTACAGTTTGCCGGGCAAACTGTAGACTTGGGTTCGAGTTCAGATATATATATATATATATATATATATATATATATATATATATATATATATATATATATAACGTGTGTTCATTTGAAAAGTCAATCTAGGTCACTTTGAAATTTTGATATAATAAGACGCATATATATTAGTATGTGTTTGTTGTTCCGTAAACTTAAATCCAAATGACATTTGATAATGTCAATCACATTTGTTATTTATTTGTATGTATGAAACTGTCAAAATATACGACTTCGTAGGTTAAGTAGTAAATTTTAATTTACGACATACTTCAAAATGTTCTCAGTAAATGACATGCTACTAGATTGACTTTTCAAATGAACACCCGTTATATATATATATCTGGAATTAATTTTAATTCAAGTTAATTTAAATTCATTTATTTGTTCATTTGTTTTATTTATTTTCGTAAAAAAAAATTTCCGTATATACATCTCATTGCCTTTACGAGTATTACGACTCTGGCGCAATATATTTCACAACTTCGTCTGTTTACATCAAAAGACGCACAAACAGACAACTTTTATCAATACCATCGCACTATAACATTCATATATACATGTTAAGTTGATCGATTGTACATTGTCGGCACCGATGAATCACACCCGATACGGGATAGCGCCGTTTCCACAGTATACTAATAACATTTAATGTTCATTTTACTTTAAACAATTTGGAAACAATTAACTGTCTTCTTGACAGAGCCGCTCAAACTCTTAACTTTTTGCGAATGTAATGGTAATTCAATAAAAATATTAAGGAATTGCAACCGATCTAATACGCATGTTTTATAAATTAATGTATCCAGGAAAATGAAGCCATAATTCATCTGAGAAAAAAGATCTCTACATCATCATTGTCTAAAGTATTAATAAATCATTCACAATATCGGAACCTATTAGGTGGATCAATCAGCAGATGTTCTCGAATCGATATTATTTTATGTAAGCGTAGATCATCCGCATTATTGCATGATAAGTTCCAATCGATATAGCGTTCTGATTTCAACGAGTACCAGTGTATATATTCTAATACATCTGTAAGCATACAACAATACATCGATTACTTCAAAAGTTTTTTCAAGAACTATTGATTATTTATTAAAAATCCACGCATTCATTAAAATAATAAATGAAACAAGTCTCCAATAAGGAATTTGTATTCTTGCAGTCGTACAAAACAGTCCCTGTTTGAGCGGCCGACTTTGAGTCTGTACATTATCACGGCCACGCGCCAATCTCTATCCCCTTCACAAGAGTTCCAAAAAAAGGAAAGATCGCGATTTTACTAATTCCTAGTTAGAATGGATACTCTGTTGCGCACACCCATCGAACAACGCTTATTTTTATATCACTAAATAAAATTAGGATGGGAAATTATTATTTTTTATAATTTGAGCGAGTAATGTGTAGTAGTACACTACTACTAAACCTTATAATTATTATTGTATCTGCATATTTTATCATGAAATTGTAAATAGCATTTAGTAAAGTGTTATTAGGTCAATTAAAAGCATGACCTAAAATTTAGAATTAGAATAGTGGGGGAGTACGAGGATTTTATGCGGTATATTAGTTCATTATACAATCATCTGATGCTGACTGGTACCAAATGAATATGCGTTGCAATAATATGATAATATGCATGATGAAAAGCATTGATCTAAAGCTTAAAAGTTTGAAAAACAGTGAAGGTACAGGGATTTTATACAATACCTATGCTAATGCATGATATAAGCATCCGATGTTAAACGAAATCTGGAACAAAATACCTAACGGTGTAAAAGCCTAAATTGAATAATACGTTGCAACAAGCGTATGATGAAAAGCTACAGCGTATAGTATGTTAGTGTGTAATACATGAAACCGATGCTGAACGACATCAAGGTCTAATAACAAAAAAACCTGTAGGTAGAATCCTAGATTGAATGATGCTTTTGCGATAATATAATGAAAAGCAAGGTGTATACCATTCAGCTCCAAAAACAATCGGAATTAATTAAGAAATCTAAACAAAAATCATTTTCGTTTATCCACTTATTGGAAATATTCTCCTCCAGTATAAATACACCGATTTGTCGTTTAAGAAGTGCATCAAATATTTTTTTTTAAATAAATGGTCAGAGAAGAGGCAATTCTATGAAACATTTGGACCAGTTTCTTTTCTAATTCAGTTCGATCTGACCTGCACTTAGTGTTGACGCAATCTTTCTGTTTTTGCTCTGAGTGCTCAAAGTGATTCAAAATTGGTAACATTCATTTACTTAGATCCTAAATTTGTCGCAGATATGAAAACTAAAAGTTTATTTTCTATGTTTTTCTTATTTGGGTACACTTGTACCCTAGGGTAATAAACTAAAATATGTTTAAATGGGTAGTGTTCCAGGTTTAAATCAACTATATAAACAGAAACAGTTGTGTTGCGAATCCATGTTGACTAAGATTTTTTTGGCAGCACAGGAAATTACACCGGATATGTTAAGAAGATCCCAACATAATTTACCACGCCGAGCTCCTATGTGTATTAACAAAAATGGTGAACGTTTTGAACAATTTTTTCAATAGTATTTTTGTTTTTTTATCGTGTTATTGTTTTTCTATTGTTCTTTATCCAATACATGTCTCCTACTTATGTGTTTCTTTTGTTGTTATTATGATGGCGTTATTCATTGCCCAACGAAAAGAAAATATACTGTATTTAGAATTGAATAAGCTAGTATCAATCTATTCGATGTTTTGACTTACGCCATTAATTTTCATCCATATAAACCAAATCAACACTTCTGGTTCAAATTCATTACTTATAAAATAGAACTGTAGTTAAAAGTAATAAAGTAGATTATCTTAAAAAAGGTATATAACCCCTTACCACAATTATTAATCGTATCCTAAATACGTATTTCGACAACTAAGTTGTTATCATCAGTAGGTAAACCACTAATCAAAGTGTCGCACATGGCGCACGGTAAAGCTAGCACAACTGATCACGCAACAACTTTACACAGCGTCCACGTATATACTGGTTTTACCTACTGATGATGACAACTTAGTTGTCGAAATACGTATTTAGGATACGATTAATAATTGTGGTAAGGGGTTATATACCTTTTTTAAGTTTTTACTTAACCACAGTCTCCAAAGAAAGACTTTTAAAGTAGATTATGTTTAGATCCCAAATATTCTTAATTTTATAACATTTTTTATTCATTAGCTAAACATAGCTATATTTATTAAAATTAATTTTAATAAAACGTCAAGAGCAGCATGGTTATGAATGAAATTTTCCGTGTTGTCAATCATTCATCTCATGACATGTAGGTTATGTATTTATACAAAGAACCAAAATATTCAACAACAAACTGTGCCAGTCTGAATATGGAACACATAAAATGTATTTATTTACTATAAAAGCTTATTTAATATAGAAGAACCTTGGCAAATTTAAAATCGTCAAATCTCCTTCAAATAATATTTTAAGATGCACTAATTGGCACTAAGACCGGAATAAAATTCAGCCTGCATATTGCAAAAATTAGCACAACCTATAATGTTCATTCGTTAAGAAAAAGAACTGATAAGTCTTATTCATGTTTCATGGCAGTGTTTTAACATTATTTTATTTAGGCTTATATTTAGATGCTGTGTAAAATTTTGATAATTTCATCTGCTTTTATTTACTTTCAATAAATGCTTTTTTTCTATGTCTGAGTTTGATCTTGAGCAACTATATCTAATACAAGACCTTTTGTAAGTAAGCAATTCACTAAAATTTTTCTAGTGTATTTTGCTAACAAAAATAACTTGAAATTTATTTCAAAACAATAACAAACAATTCAATATATAACTTTCAAGAAGAATATAATAAATACTTCAAAAGCTGCATTTATATTTATCAGAGATGGTTGATTTAGTTTCTCTCTTTCAAAAAAGTTCAAGACATTCAACACAAATTGCTGGGATTGTGAATTCAGAGGTTTTGCAAGCATATCTGTAATAAATGTAAATTGTTAACCTATAGCCAATAAATAACTTAGTGATAAGAATACTTACTGAAAATGTATTAAAAACAGTTCTTGTGTTATGAAAAGATCAATTATTTGCTAGATTGAAAGAAAATTAATTAGAAAAGCAATAAAACGAAAATAAACCAAAATAAGATGTCAAACGTCAAAATTTAATTATTCGACTATCGTAATACAGGGTTGTGATGGCGGGCGGATGACCGCATGTTATCTGTGTCTATCTTATTGGTCTTACGGCGAAGACAATCGCACATTTTCGTTTCAGTGTTTCATCCTTGTTTAACCATTGGGCTTTGAATGAAATGAGAATACATACATTGCAGGCGCCTATGTCCGTGATAACGCCACGCAACTAAGTATCCAATAATATACAGGGTGTTCAATAAAAAAAAATAATTTAATTATATCATCTTTCGTTTTTCGAGTGCTCTATATCACATGATCGGAAAGAGGACAAAAATTAGTATCAGATACGTATTAATTTCTTTAAAATATGATACTCTCAACGAAAATATTGAGTGTACAATGAAAAACCAATCACTCTGTATACATTTTTTAATATAAACATAATCCAATTCTTGAGTATTGCCACAGTGTTTAAACAATCTGCAACAAGCTAATAAATTAACCAAAGTCGAAGTGTGCCTTGTTATTACGTATATTGATAATAAACGTCACGTTGTAAACATATTACATAAAAATATAACAAATAATTATGGTTATTATGTTGAAACATACGTCACAAGAGCGTGGCCTCTTATTGCTGAATCATTTTTATTCAGAAAAAAAAGTGTTAATTTAAGCTTTTATAAAAGCAATATGTGTGTGTGGAAAAATACATTTTCTTATTTAATACATAAGTATTGTTTTGTAAATGATGATTTGTTTGTATTTGTATACAATATATACAGGCTGATTCATTTTCGGCCCTCACCATGGGGATCTCGCTTATTATTGGAGATAGAGTATAGGTTTAAATTTGGCAATGTTGTTAAATTTTGTGTTTGTTATAAATCCGTAAAGAAAATAGACCTGTGACAAATGACCTTCGTTATTTAAAAAAAAAACGCGAAAACCTCATTTTCTTCTTTTACCTGTAGCACCGACATTTGGCCTTGTAGAGAAAAAATAAAAACACATCCTTGCGGCCATTTCTAAACCTCTATCCAGTGGTGTACTCTAAATTTTTATACGACGTTTCGTTTCTTTCTGGCCATCATCAACTATCTAATTTCTTATAGGCGCCATATTGGATTCAGCCATCTTCAGAAAGAGTTTTTTTTTCTGATTTCAACCATGTACCACATGCTGACTCAAGTTTTTTACATTAGGTTTTATTTGAAAGAATAAATTATAAGATTAAATAAGGTAGCCATGGAATTTCAATCTGTCAAACATTTCACTTATTGTTCATTAATAATACAAAAATGTCATACACTAACGAAGAGAAACGAGATATGATAAGTATTTTTTATTCTTCGAACCGAAATTAAACAGTAGCGAGTACAAGATATCTACAATTATATCCAGAACGACAACAGCCTCATCGTACCATTTTTCTAGATCTCGACAGAAATTGGTCGAGAATGGATCGTTTACTAAGCCGCGTAATGGTCAAGACAACAGGAATTTAAATGAAAATCGACCAGATATTTTACAAATGGTAAATTAAAAGCGTGTTTTCAAATTTCATGTTAATCTTGTATTTTTATAGATAAATAATAATCCATCAATTTCTACAAGCGAAGTAGCGTCAGAATTAAATTTGTGCCAGTCCAGAGTTTGGAAAACTTTACATAAAAGTAGGTTTAAACCATACAGGATCCATGTTAGTCACTCTTTACTGCCTGGAGATAATTTGAGAAAGCTAGAATATTGTAATTGGTTAATGGGAAGGATAGAAAATGACGAAAATTTTTTAAGCAAAATCATCTGGTCAGATGAAACAAAATTTACAAATTCTGGAATGTTCAACAGAAATACGGAGCACTATTGGGCAGTACAAAATCCCCGACAAAACAGGGCTAGAAGACCACAACATCGTTTTGGAATAAACGTTTGGATGGGTATTTTGGCAAATCGTCTCTTAGGACCAGTTATGTATGAAAAACATTTAAATGGAGAAAGATATTTAAACATTTTACGTACATACGTATCTGACTATCTTGACGACAATATCCCATTAAATCAATTACAATATTTATGGTGGCAACAAGATGGCGCACCAGCACACAATGCAGCTGTTGTTAGAAATTTCTTAAATCAAGAGTTTGCAAACCGTTGGATTGGAAATAGGGGAGTTGAATGGCCTGCGAGATCATTTTTATGGGGATATGTTAAAAATAATATTTATAAAGTAGATGCGCCACAAAACATTGAAGAATTACGAGACAGACTTCAGAATGCCTTCGATGCAGTTCCTAGAAGAACTATACAAAGGGCAGTACAAAATGCCAGAAGGCGTGCCCAATTGTGTATTACCGAAGATGGCCAGATAATTGAACATTTACTGTAATTGTTTATTGTTTACTTTTCTATGTATTTTTATTAATGTTTTTGTTATCTTGTACTCGCTACTGTTGAATTTCGTTTCGAAGAATAAAAAATACTTATCATATCTCGTTTCTCTTCGTTAGTGTATGACATTTTTGTATTATTAATGAACAATAAATGAAATGTTTGACAGATTGAAATTCCAAAGGCTACCTTATTTAATATTATAATTTATTCTTTCAAATAAAACCTAATGTCAAAAACTTTAGTCAGCATGTGGTACATGGTTGAAATCACAAAAAAAACTCTTTCTGAAGATGTCTAAATCCAATATGGCGCCTATAAGAAATTAGATAGTTGATGATGGCCAGAAAGAAACGAAACGTCGTATAAAAATTTAGAGTACACCACTGGATAGAGGTTTAGAAATGGCCACAAGGATGTGTTTTTATTTTTTCTCTACAAGGCCAAATGTCGGTGCTACAGGTAAAAGAAGAAAATGGGGTTCTCGCGTTTTTTTTTTAAATAACGAAGGTCATTTGTCACAGGTCTATTTTCTTTACGGATTTATAACAAACACAAAATTTAAAAACTTTGCCAAATTTAAGCCTATACTCTATCTCCAATAATAAGAGCGATCCCCATGGTGAGGGCCGAAAATGAATCAGCCTGTATACGAGGGATGTTTTCGAAGTTCTGGCGATTGTGATCCTGATGTTAGTCGATGTCGACCAACCAGTATGCTTCAGCCACTTTGCCGATATTAACGAGTTTTGAAGTGTTAATTTATTCACTGAGAAAAACGCTGTCAATTCCCAAAGAGCTGTTATGTTCTGTTTATAAAAAATAGGTGTTAAAACATTCGAAATCGTTCAACGTTTATATACATACGAGGGTTGCTATTTATGTATCCGGAATAACAAACAAAAATTATCATTGAAAATAGTTTAATTGTTTTTCAAAATATTCTTCATGATGATCGATACGCTTTTGCATACGTTTGAACCATTTTTTACAGCACTTTTTGCGTTTCGATTGAGGTATCTTCAAAATATACATTTCGAACGCATCGATTGCTTCTTCTGGCGTTGACCGCCTAGTTTATTCTTCACGTACGGGAACAAAAAGAAATCATTGAGTGCCAAATCAGAGCTTCACCGTAGATGATCCACAAATTTGATGTTTTGACCGGTCAAATATTGAGTTGTTTGTGCCGATTTGTGCGAGCTCGCGTTGCAAAGACTTCTGGCGAATAAATTATTGTGTACCACCTATAAATGACTGTTCTACGATCTTCTCGTGGTATTCTTCTTCTTCTTCTTCTGTTTTGGATTGGACGCCAGCACGTCCAGGCACTTAAGCACACTCCTCTTTGTACTATCTCCAATAGATCTCTCAGTTCCTTTCAGATTTACATTTTTATATTATTATTTATATTATGTTTGTGTTGTTATATGTATACCTTCTTCTTCTTCTTCTTTGTTTTGGGTTGGACGCCACCACGTCCAGGCACTTGAGCACACTGCTCTTTGTACTATCCCCAATAGATCTCTCAATTCCACTCTGTTAGTCTTGTGTCCTCGATAAAAGCCACTATCCTCCTCAGGGGAAGTTTGAGTACATTCGTAGGATCCAGTAGATCTATTCCGAAATATTTCTGTCTGAGTCTTTTCAATTCTTCACACGTGCATATTACATGAAGTCTAGTTTGCTCCTGTTTTTCACATCTCCTACACCAGGGCTCGCTAACCAAGCCCATGCTGTACATATGCTTCCTTAAAGGACAATGTCTGGTTATTAAGCCGGTAATTATTTTAATTTCTTTTTTGTTACTACGAATTAGGCTGGCTGAAAACCTTACGTCCAGCTCCCTTAGTAGTGTTTTGGTATGGAGTTAACCTTCCGTTAACCTCCATTTCTTTTTATGTTCTCTTTCTAGCCATAACCAGATCTCCCTTTTAGCGGAATCGTTAGCGCAATGTCCATTTTCCCTCCAAAATTGGCGACCATTTGCTTCAAAGTGCTTCTCGCGCGAATAACTTTTGTTGGGTTTCGCTGGACAAAATTAAATATTATAGGAGTCAAGTCAGATCAAATGTCTTTTTAGATGAAACTTACGTGCTGATCACACTAATTTCAACAGTTGGACGGACAAAACCATTAATGGTTTGTTATCATCCATACCTAAGGTCAATCGATTAGTTATTCTTCACGCCGGTGGTTTACTTAACAGTGTCTTGATTTTTAAATCTGGAGATCACCCGACGAAATGAACTCACAAAATCCATAAAATTGTTAACATCCACACCATCAACTGCTATTTACTTTCGGACTTATACGCATAGATCTAATGTCACCTATGGATAGATGTTATATATGACCTTCTTTAAATTCGTCCTAAACCAGTGATGTACACTGGTTATAGATAGTTCTTCATCGCCAGAATTTGAAGTAAGTTGATCGATACACTGTTATTCAGATAATTAACGTCAAAAGTCATAGTAAATCATCGCATTGAGATGAAATTTTCAAGTCGGTATGACAAAACGTTCTGAGAACGTATACCTTCAAAAATGTCACACTTTACGATGGATATATCAGATAACGTCTAGTTATATTAGTATTGCCAGTTCCGGATACAAAAATAGCTACCCTTGTATCTGGCAACTCTAAAAAAATCGAACAATATACAAATTATCACCGAGTTGATGTATTTTAACCTGATGCCTCGCTAAAAGATGATTTATATAACATTCAACCAAATACTACAGTAGACAACACTAACATTGTTGCCGTGGAAGACCTGTTGAAGAACGACGAATAAATATTTGCGAGATTTGATACTTGACGTCGACATCAAGAGCTATTAAGTCATTATGGCAATTTATTTTGGTAACCAATAATACCAAGTGATGAAGCATGTATTTCTTGCTTTAATTCGAAATAAAAAAAGTCCGAGAGTAACACAAACCAGAAAAAGAAACTTAAGAGACGTTCAGGTTTGCTTGTTGGTAAAGTAATGATTACTGTTTTTGGGGATTGAGATGGGATAATTTTGGTTGGACTACGTAACAATCAATGGGGAATAATATTCAAATTTTCCAGGACCATTGCAACATTTTTGAATTAACTCCATCTAAGTTTCATAGTCTACCCAGATGGGTATTAAATGAAAGCTGTGATCATATACAATAAGACTGAGTTAGAAACCTACAGCAAGGTATTAACAAATAAAAAAATAAGCAAAATCAATTCACTATTATATAAGTTAATTAACTGTTTGAGTTTACTATATCTAAAAGCCTTAAGCATTTTAAACGGTATGTTTGTGTACTATTATCCAGAAGATTTATTGCCAAAGAATTTGGATGCGCTTCAAGGTGTGGAAGATATTTGCGCGTTTTACTTCCTCGCGTGCTGTCCGCATGTATAGATCATGATGTAGCGTGGCATTCGTTACACACCATAATTATTCTCAATACATTAGATTCAAACCGTTGAAATATTTCCAAATTATAGACACTCGCGGTTCCCAATGGTAGAACGCCATAGATCCCTACTGGTTTGAAAATCACCATACACAATAAATTTGCTTTACAGAGCAAATGAAGATCGCTGGTCAATAAATCACTGTTATTTGGAGAACCATTGGATAAAATAACTTGCTGAAGTCTTTTAGGCATTGATGAAATATAAGGCACAATAAAATTTTCGTCCCATGTAACGAACGTATGGAACATAAGTTTTGAAAAAAAGCTTTGACGAGGAATGTTATTACCAAATATGGTCCAAACTAGTTACCACTGAGCTAGAAAAGATGCGCATTTGTTAGTTACTATGGTGACATGTTAGATTTGTCAGAAATATTTTTGAAAGATGTTATACAAGATTGAAATACGAAATTCTATATAATTTAGTTGGACGAGTACCTAAACGCGAGTTTGTTAACTTTTTTCGAGACCAAAATATTGGACTGTTAACCATTTACCGCACAATTAAGGAATATGAAGAAGGTATGCCATGCATGAATTTACCGAAAAGTGGACGACCTCCAGTTTTGGCCCCACATAAAGTAAACAAACTCATCCAATCTGCTCAAGACAGAGTTGGGAAGTCTACGTGCACTTTAGGCCGTAGATTTGGAATTTCGCATAGGACTGCTGGAGGGATTTTGACTAAAAATGGATTAGAATATCGAAAAAGAAAGAAATGTCCCAAATACACTGCAACTCAGCTAGAGAGAATCCCCAGATGCTGCCGGACATTAATTCGTTAACATTTTATTGGCGTTATTGTTTTAGACGACGAGAAATATTTCACATTATCCAATTCGGAAATTAAGGGTAACGATGGTTTTTACACGTCCAAAATTGCAAATTGTCCTGACAACGTAAAATTCAAACCGAAAGCGAAATTTGCTGATAAGATTATGGTTTTGTGCGCTATATCTCAAGCAGGAATTTCAAGAACTTGCGTTGGGAGAGTTAGAGGTGAAGCTGTGGATGCAAACGTCTATATTCGCAAATGTCTATCTAAATTGATAAATTTCATTAATGCTCATCATCCAAATAATGGTGTAATATTCTGGCCCGATCTGGCTTCATGCCATTATGCTAGAATCACTCTGAACTGGATAACTGAACATAACGTGAATTATGTACCTAAGGAAGACAATCTCCCCCAACGTACCCTAGGCGCGCCCCATTGAGGAATTTTGGGCACTACTGAGCAGGAATGTTTATGACAAGGGTTGGGAAGCCCAAAATGAAACACATTTACGTGCCGGAATATTCCAGAAGATCCGAGAAGTGAATATAAACGTCGTCCAGAGAATGATGGGGAGAATTTTACCAAAATTTCGCGCCATTGAGGACCATGGGACCTTATCAGTTTTGTGAAATTAGTTTTTGTATGACGCAATAGTGTATAATAATTTCCTAATGTTTATGTTTTAATAAAATTTTTACTACTAATCGAATTTTACCTTTGGTTTTTTTCTCAAAACTTATGTTCCATAGGTTATTTTGAATGGCTTTCCCAAAGTTGATCAGAATTTTTAGGACGGATATTTCGATTATAAATGTTTTTAACTATAAGGCACCAAATATTTTCATTGGATTCCAACGGGACTATTCGCGGGCCATTGCAGAACTTTATAATTATATTTAAATTTGACGTATTGATTAATATGACTTTAAACATCCAAGTGAAAAATTATTTGAATAATCATTCGGTTTTTATGATAATTCGAATAATGATTATCCGGTTTTTGAAATAAATCGGCTTTTCCCAACACTAAAATCCGTTCAATAGATTTGCCGCAGACATCAGTTTGGGTCCCTAGTATGCGATAAGGAACCATTATTACCTGCTATTACAGGAAATGCCAGTCTTTGAATTGTTAGGCACATAAGACGTTGACTTCAATTTTATTTTGTTGTATTAAAAATGTATTTTATCTCTCCGCTTTGTAATTATATGTACGCGATTGTATTTACATATGCAAGCGTAATATTCAAACAGACAAAAACCCGTTCCGCGATAAATAATTTTATTATTAAATATTACAAACGAACGATTTCCAACCAGTAGTGAACGAACATTTTGCATATACCCCATAGCCCACCTATCCTACATAATCGAATCTGACTCATTTTTGTTTGGCCATCCTTGAGTTGTCCAAGGCGTTTTATTTTTATAAAATTCGTGAGTAATAATCGCAGATAATCAAGTTTTACCATGTTGGTGAACGTTTTTGAAGCGGTAACATAGGCAATTTTCATTACGATAAGTTGTACAATTAATTATATGGAAACAAGATAAGATTAAATTGTTCGGGTCACCATACTGTATTTCGCATGTTCTTAGCAAACGTTTTATTTTGGATTCTATTTTTAAAAACGAGACAACGAATTTTTGACAAGAAAAATATCTCAAAATTAGTCACTCGTTAACATCCAACCCATAAAAATTTTTTTATATGAAAACTTTATTATGGAATTAGATTTGAAATCATTAAAATAAAACAAAAATATTTTTAATAATATCGAAATATTATTAAAAAATCGTGGACAATACAATATTTGTAATGAATTATTGTTCTTGGCATCATGCACTTATGAGTCTACTGAGACGAAACACGTGTCTGCATGTTTGGATAGCATTTTCAAATAAATATTGACTTGTATTGTAATCTACATACCTGATTTTTAATAATATTTCGAAATTATTAAAAATGTTTTTGTATTAAACAAAAGATGGTTTTACCCACTCAGGAATGTTTTAAATTGTTTTTGTTATTAAACGAAAATTTGTAATTATACAGGGTGTTACAAAAATTTAGGGCTGGCTATACATAGACGGTTTCTACAACTAAAAATAAGCAAAAGAGTTTAAATAAATTTATGTCCTAAAATGGTTCGTTACTGAGTTACGGCCACTTGAGGTTTTTTTCTTTTTATTTTAGAAAAGGTTACAGAAAACGGGAGTTTCTTATGTTTCTTATAGTAAATGTTCAAAATGACCTCCACGGGAAGCAACACAAGCTTCAGCTCGTCGTATCATGGACTGCCTCACGCGCTGAAAAATTCCTGGTGTATTTCGAATTTGGTGGCATCCATCTTCCACTCTACGTGGAAGATCTTCAATATTTTGAATTGGAGTAGAATATACCATAGACTTTAAATGTCCCCATACGTAAAAATCTATTGGATTTAAATCTGGAGACCGTGCAGACCATGCTACAGGTCCACCGCGACCAATCCATCTTCCAGGATATACGGCATTTAAAAATTCGCGTGCTGTGAGACTGAAGTGAGGCGGTGCACCGTCGTGCATGAACCACATGCGTTCTCTAACATTTAGTGGAACATCGTCCAGCAAACCCGGTAAGTCGTTTTCTAAAAAATAACGATAATTCTGCCCAGTAAGTCGTGGTGGAAGTACAAAAGGACCAATCACGAATTCGTTAATAATTCCGGCCCACACACTAAATGAAAACTGCGCTTGATGTCTGGACTGAATAATAGCATGAGGGTTTTCTTGTTGCCACTGGTGTAAATTATGAATATTGACGATACCATCTCTTGTAAAGCCAGCTTCATCACTAAAGAGCACACACGACAGAAAGAGATGATCGGCGGCGCATGTCCGTAACAACCATACACAGTAAGCTTCTCGTGATGGGAAATCATTCTCACTAAGTCCCTGTACTCTTTGCAGGTGGTAAGGAAAAAGCTGATTAGGTGCATTTTCTTCAACACGATCCAACAAACGTTCTTCCAATTCCAAATTTCTTGTGGTTCGTGGTCTGCCGATCTCGGACTACTGGTTTGAATGATCCTGTTTCTCTTAATCTAATATCAAGCCTTTCGAAAGTTTTTTCATGTGGTAAACGTCGGTTTGGGAAATATTCTGCGTAAAGTCTTCTTGCTTCTGCTCTGTTGCAATGTGCCAAACCATACATTAAATGCATGTCGGACATCTCTTCGAAAGAATAATCTACCATTTTTTACTATTAATTTGAAAACAGTACTAATCACAAATGACTTAATCAACTTTCACGACTGACAGCAAAAAACACGGACTGCCTACTGAATATGATTAACATAAGTTACTCACTTGTCGGCGACTTGTTCAAACATGCAATACGAAAAACTTCAAGTGGCCGTAACTCAGTAACGAAACATTATAGGACACAAATTTATTTAAACTTTTTTGCTTATTTTTAGTTGTAGAAACCGTCTATGTATAGCCACCCCTAAATTTTTGTAACATCTGAACGACTTTTTTTTGGAACAAGACAAATTCTAATAATTGGTATAAAAATGTTCCAATAGGAACAAATATGATATCTAAAAAACTTGTCATTTACGCGAATCCAATAAAATAAGACAAAACAATTATTCAACATGTGTTGAAAGCAACAAAGAAAATAATATTAAAATTAGTACACCAAACCAAACAATTTATAATAATTGTACATTTAATAACTGTTATCTTGCTTTCAAATAAAAATAATTATTTATTATTTATTCAAATCGTTAATTTATCTTGCCAAAAAACACTCGAGCTTTTCTTTCACCGATTAATTTTCTTTTTAACTCAAAATTTTTCCTATCAGTAATTTTTCTCGAAAAACTTGTGTTGCTTCCCGTGGAGGTCATTTTGAACATTTACTATAAGAAACATAAGAAACTCCCGTTTTCTGTAAATATTTCTAAAATAAAAAGAAAAAAACTTCAATTGGCCGTAACTCAGTAACGAACCATTTTAGGACATAAATTTATATAAACTTTTTTGCTTATTTTTAGTTGTAGAAACCGTCTATGTATAGCCAGCCCTAAATTTTTGTAACAGCCTGTATACTATGAATCTATGAAATTACTTATTTCAACTAGTTTTGACATTTACTTGACAATCTTCAAGTCAGCTGGTTATAAAATATACATAAAATGCAACTAATTACCATAACCTAAAATCTATTTTATTTGTGACTTATGTGTACTTCAAAGTATAGAAGTAAATAATTCTATAGATGGTTTGTACACTTCATGGCTATGGCGATCCAAAGACTTTTTGATCATATATTACTTAGGCTGCTATCATGCCCTAATATCATTTATTATTAATTTAACAGTTTTATTTAAATCTATTCAAATTAGTTTATAACGGTGAATTTGAGAAATCAAAACCGTTTGAAAAGCGTAAATTTAGCGTGCTATTGAGACGATAAAATATACAGAATTACGTTTTAAATACAAAAAGTATACAGACTTTCAGGTAAATTCGGAAGAATCCATATCTACACTGATGGACAAAATTAGCCCACCACCTATAAATTTATGAATATATATATAAATTTTTTTATCAAGAAGGCTTATAAATCATACATCTTCTGAAAAAAAGACAACTGTCACTTGAATTAGCTCTCTCTTAAGTCATTTCTATCCAAGTTAAGACTGGTTTTGGTTTATTTGCAATATTGCATTATTATTGTCAGCAAGTGTTATTGTTATTACACTTGTTGACAAACTTTTTCTTTTGTGAATATAATGCCGGGCACGAGAGACCCATGACTCATCGCCCACGGGCGTACTATTGAAAATTTGTATTTTTAAAGAGTTTTTAATTTTATTTATGTAATTGGAAAACAAACGGGTGGTGATCTATAAAATACGAAATACATTTTTAGTTCAAGTTGAGTAAAGGAGTATTAATATTAACTAGCAATACTTTCTCAAAGATTCTCTTCTGTAAAATTTCGTCCTTTCTACATCGCAACTGGTTAAGTTAAGTGCATACTGGAAATATTCTTTTATTTCAACGTATTTAGCAGTTAGATTTTGAGACATTGTCCCCATACACAATTGCCGCAATGTTATTAAATCTAGATTTCTATTAAAAACTATGTCTAACTCTTGCGGAAGGCACATCCGAAGTTACTTGGAATATTTTTCAAATTATTAATCGCCACATCTAATGTGGTTAATCCATCATTTAGTTTGAGATTTTGATTTTCAAAATAAGTGATTAGTTTTGGCAAATTTTGGAAGTGTTCCTGAAGAAAGTACAACTAATTTTTTAAATTTGGAATTTGTATTAGTTCCTTCCACTCAGATATACTTCGAGCATCGCCATTTAAACATGTAACGAAATTTTGTAAACTATCGAAATTCTCTGCATAAAAACTAGTAGCTTCCAACCATGTTCCCCATCTAGTAGTGGCGGCTCTTTAATGAGAGCAAGTGAGCAATTGCACCCCCTGGAATTATGAAACAAAACAAACCAAGCGGCGACTAACTCTGAAAGTATTTATTTATTATGTTTATTATGTATTCATAGTTATTGACGAGGAACGTGGCACGCTAACAACGTACATGCACCGATCGTCGTCGATATAATGAGCAAAGCCCAACTGTTGCTCCGTTAAGCCACTAGCATTACATTGAAGGTGGGGAGAACTGTATTTTGCTGTACTTCAATGTCGTATAATACATAGCGTCGGAGCAAGTGGTCCAGTCTGCTCACGGCTGTTGTAAAATGTATTCCGTCTCTGCTTTAGAGAACAACGCGTTTTCGCGGTTAACGTATGATGAAAAAATCGCAGTAAAAAATCTTAAACGGCCGATGCCTCAATTATGTGTAGAAAATAAACAATCTGTTAAAGGTAAATAAGAAAATTCAAAATGGATATTTATCAAAAAAATGACTGGATTTGTGGGTGTAAAATTAAAAATACTTTGTTTTGTTTTCCGTGTCTTTGGTTTGGTGGTGAACCGTCTTGGTCAAAGAACGGAATAAGAGACTTAATTCATCTTAGTGCTAAAATTATTAAACATGAAAATTCCGAAGGGCATTTGAAAAATATATTTAGTCTAAGAATGTTGGGAAAAAATAACATTCAGAATGTTTTAGATTCATCATATAGAAAAGCAATTCAACAACACAATGAAAAGGTAACAAAAAATAGGCATGTGCTAAATTTAATAATAATAATAACATTGCATTAGATTTTGTGGCGCGTTTGAACTGGCACTTCCGGGTCATGATGAACAGCAAACGTCGAATAACAAGGGCATTTTTCGGGAATTGATAAATTTTACGGCAGCATTGGATAAGTCGCTCAGAGATCACATCGAAGCAGCACCGGTTTTTAAGGGATTATCAAAAACGATACAGAATGAGCTGCTTGATGCAATGTTGAACGTGTATCATGAACAAGTTGCCAGTGAAATTAAAGCAACCGACTTCATATCTGTGATAGCTGATGAAACCGCAGATGTGTCCAATCAGTTTCAGTTGGTGGATGTTTTAAGATATATTGTGAACGCGAGACCGGTCGAAAGATTTTGGAAATTTCTTCTGCCTAGTGGACATGATGCTAATTCTTTATCTGCTTCCATCCTTAACGAAATTAGTTTGCTTGTTGATGACCCAGAAAAACTGATTGCACAGAGCTATGATGGGGCAGCAGTCATGAGTGGTGCTATTAACAGCGTGCAAAGACATGTCCAAGACCAGTATCCAAGGGCTAATTTTGTACATTGTTGTGCACATCAGACAAATCTAATGATGTCACATGCTATATCGAGCAGTAGTAATTGCAGAATTTTTTTTTGCCAATCTGACGGGATTATGTACATTTTTCTCCACTTCACCCCAACGAGCTGCAAGATTGGAAGAATTCCTTCAGAGAAAAAGCTTACCTCGTTCTTCAAAAATAAGATGGAACTTCAATTCTAGGACAGTGAATACAATATATGAGCACCGAGAAGAAATAATTGAAGCTCTAGAACAAATCGAGGGAGAAGCTAGTTTACAAACTACCATTCATCAAGCTGGGGCCAATTTGCGAATTTTAGAGGAGGAAAATTTTATTGGTTAACTTTCTTTCATAAAATTATGCCACATGTGGACATATTGTTTAATCAATTGCAAAATGTCAATGCAGATGCATTAAAAATCAAGAATAATTTAGATAATTTTGAACGCGCTATTGGAAAAATTCGAACCGAAATCGCTGACACAGATAATCAGTTGGTTAAACAAAATGACCCAGAACTGACTCCTCGACCATCAAAGCGGCGAAGAGTAACTGATGGTAGCCAAAGCAGGAGGGAAACTATTGAAGTGTGCGATATTATTTTGCTAGAATTAAAAACTAGATTTCGGTATACAGGGCAGTTAATATTAGCAAACTTAATTTCTTTTAAACAGTTCTCCTCTTTTCAAAAAAAGATTCCGGAAGATTGCCTTAAAGAAGCAGTAAAATTTTATCTATGCCTCAATGAAAGCAGACTACGAACTGAATTAAGCGTTCTATATTCTAGAAAAGAATTTAGTCAAAATATAGAAGTCGGTGCTGTAGGTCTGCTAGGTCTTCTGCTGGATGGATTAAGCGACACCTTTAATGAAGTTGTTAAGCTTTTAAAAATTGTCATTACAATCCCAATGACACGTCCGAAGCGGAACGCCAGTTTTCACCGCTGAAGAGAATAAAAACTTTCCTGAGAAATACAATGAAAGAAGAGAGATTAAATGCCCTTACTATGTTATATTGTGAAAAAGAATGTATAAATGATTTCCCAAACTTTAATGAAAAAGTGATAGAACTGTTCTGCAAGTCAAAGACATGTAAAATGGACTTCGTTTATCGTCAGATGTAATTAAACTGTGTAGTGTAATATTTACTATTCCCTCAAAACAAACTCTACAATGAACAGTACCTGTCTGGAACAGTACGTCGGTGAAATTTATTAGGATTGGGTAAGCGTTTTTGTATTACACTTTTTAATTTTGAAATTATGCACTCCCTATGTGAACCACCCCGAGCCGCCACTGCCATCTAGTTATTACTTAGAGAGGGAGACAGTGACAAAGATGGAAATTTTTCGCTGTAAAGAGCTACTCTCAATGGTGCTTTTCTGAAAACTTTTTTAAAAGCCGATAAAGTCTATCAACTTCCGGAAAGGTGTCTGATATATTTATAGATTCTGTGGAGAGCATGTGATACACAAGTAATATGCAGCATCTTAGGATATGTTTCCTTTAATAGTCAGCCTGTTTTTAACATATGCAGCACTGTCATTGACAAATAAAAGTATTTTTTCTCTGTACCTGTCGTCCGAATAAAGAAAGCATTTGGTGCATATTCTCGTAAATGGTCTTAGTTACTGTTTCCGCATCAACTGTATTTATAACTTTTGTTACGTTATATGGAATAGTTGGATGTAGTACTCCAGCTACAATATTTACCACACAGCTTCCTAATATATCGACAGTTTCGTCGCCACTTATCCATAGGTACTGATTTGGAAGATAGTTTCTAATGCGTTCTACTGGTTTCGTGTAATATTATTTGCGTAAGGTGGATTCATCAGGTACATTTCGACCATTTTTGGAGAAATGTCTTGGTGGGAATGTTAACTTTATTTAATGGAATATTTGCCGTGATTAGAGTTTCACAGAGTTCTTCGTTAAAATTGTCAGATTCCAATGAGTCTAATTCCTGTGTATGGGTTTGCGATGCTAAGTGACGTTTTATTTTCGATTTCTTAATTTTTTAACGATATTTTACAGACTTTGCAATAAATTTCAAAATCACTGGCAATGGATATACAATTAGTATGTTAAAACATTGAAGAAAAGAAACTAACTCAGCGTACTTATTTATCTTACGAAAAATATAATAAACTAATAAATAAAATAAATTATAAAAATTCTTTAAGCTTCTATCTACGTCCATGAAGAAAGGAATTTCACTGTAATATCGAAGTAATTGCGTTACAATTCAACGACAAAAAAGCAGATGTGCGGTTAGCCATTCGGTAAATAGCACTATTCATTCGAATAGTGCTAGTCAATAGCTTAGCGATGTTATAGACTATTTAGATGGTCCATCGGCCTGACGTCCGATAACATAAATTTCTTTTTAATTTTAATGTGTGGTTGATTTTTTATTGCTTTTGTAATTTTTTCCTAGTTACAAATAATAATTAAAGATAGTTAAATAAAATACAATATTTATATCGCTAAGAAATAAGTAATTAAACTTCTAGTTTCAAAAATTCTTTTATTGTAAATACCACTACAATATTGTTTCGCCATTTAGTAGAGGGGAGTTGTTTAAATCTAGTTGGTCATTTAAAGCTAATCCTAAACTATTGTATCTATTAATTTCTAAGTTTTGACAATTTTTATTTCAATAACATCCTAAATAGCCAACAAAAATCTAAAACTCTTTCCTTAGTTTATCCAAGATTAAAATACAAGATAATTAATTCCTATAATTCAATCACTTACTTAGGAAAAATTTCGGAAAAAATTGGTACTTTCATTAAAAAACTTAATAACGAACATATATCATTTTAAACAGACAATACTATACAGAACATTATTAAAAACAACAAAGATAAAATAGACAAAGAATCAAACTCTGGTGTATATAAGTTAATATGCGAAAATTGTAATAAGGTATACATAGGACAAACGGGGAGGACATTCAAAATTAGGATGAAAGAACACGAGAGAAGCCATAAAGAAAAGAAAACAGATTCAACTTTCGCAAGTTATTGTATAGATATCAATCATTGATTTAATATTGATTTCAAAATTTTACACATTCAAGAAAAAAGTAAAAAACTTAACCTGTTAGAAAACTTAGAAATTAATAGATACAATAGTTTAGGATTAACTTTAAATAGTTAATTGACGAAGGAGATATTTGTTGAAACTTCATTATAACGCTAAGAAATAAGTAATTAGACTTCTAGTTTCAAAAATTATTTTATTGTAAGTACCACTACAGTATTTCATCCACCTGATGAAGCCATTGTATGGCGAAACAATATTGTAGTGGTATTTACAATAAAAGAATTTTTGAAACTAGAAGTTTAATTACTTATTTCTTAGCGTTATAATGAAGTTTCAACAAGTATCTCCTTCGTCAGTTAACTATTTACAATATTTATTGTGATTTTTTTAGGCAGAAAGTTTCCTATTTAACCCATAAATATTTAAAATAGAATTTATTAAACATGTTAGTACCTTAGTAATTTTCAGGTGGTTTTTGTTTATTAAAATTATAAATCGTAAATATGAGTGCTTTGTCTAATGCATATAAGATAGAGATAACGCATATCTCTCTATTACGAAATGATAAGCGCAATGATAAGTTAAAAAATGGTATATTTATGGAATGGATGTGTACTTCATAAATAGCTTATCTAATGGAATTTCCTTTTTTAGTTTAGTCTTTTTTCTAGTCGTATTTTTTGTTAAAATTGTGTTTCCTTCTAAGGGAAGCACATTCAATAGTAGACAATATGGGTTTTACAGCAATCGTTATGATGACACACCAAAATCAGCATGCATTTCATTAAATGGATGGCGTACTATTTTAAGATGATAACATTTTAATACACTAGTTTTTTTTAGATTTAATATTACGAGGTAAGTCATTAAGTAAAAGGTAAGAAAA
Source organism: Melolontha melolontha (assembly GCA_935421215.2). NCBI lineage: Eukaryota > Metazoa > Arthropoda > Insecta > Coleoptera > Scarabaeidae > Melolontha > Melolontha melolontha. The sequence goes on along the minus strand of OW285237.1, from coordinate 201,597,279 downwards.
AATAATTTACTTGGAAACAATTTTATTTTTCATCATAATCTCCAACAATGTAACGGGTGTTCAGAAACATTCGAAGTCAAGTGGGCTCTGAACAAAAACTCGTATATCTTTACTTAAGTACATTTGCGTGTATAATAACCTATAAAATTGTATTAAGTAAATGTATCAATCTATATCAGACATGACTTCATATTTTCAAGGACTACTTTGACTTCGAATGTTTCTGAACACCCGTTAGATGCATTTATCTCATTGTTTTAACAGCGCCCCAATTCTAGCTGCCTAAAATTCTTTGGGTTACTGTTTCATCCACTGTAGGACTTGAAACTTGAACCTTTTTTGACATATTATACAGACATGCAGTTTAAGTAAGTTCAAAGTTCAAATATTGCAGTGTCAGTTTTGTTTTAAAATGTAAGTTTTTAGTAGTGAGTTGCTAGTTACAATTATGTGCAAATTAATTAATAAGACTACCAAGGCATAACTCTAGCTTTAAGTTTCTTTTTAAATATATTTTTTTAACACAAATGAAACAGACATGCAATATACATATCTGTAACTGTACACATGGACAATACACCTCGTATTTTCAGCATTTACTTCTGCTTAAGACACGTGTTTCTGCCATTACTATTAGGCGTCATCAGTTAAGCTAGTGAAGCAATGTTAATACAAATTATACAAATCTTTTTAAGAACAGATTTGTATCTGTATATACATTTACACTGAAATCACCTACAAGATATAGCAAATTTCGTCCTATAAGGTGGCACTATTTAATAAGTGACATCTGACGGACGAAAGAGACTATGCCGAAAAAGGCGATCTTTCGCTTGACTAGCTATGCTAGTACATAAGCGTGTAGTCCATTAACACGAGCCAGATGGCGGTAAATATACAAAAAGGTTTAAAAGTATATCAATACGTTATGCACGTATTACGCATTTGTTACAAATGAAACAGACATGCAATATACATATCTGTAACTGTTACAGATAAAAAATAAAAATGCGTTATTCAATTTTTTTTTCATGAACTGCATGCTAATCAATATTAAAAACACAAATACTTTGCTAATTTAACCTACTTTCTAGAATCAATAATAACAGAGATAGCAACGGAGCGCACTTAATTTGAATCTGTATATATATAAACTATCTATATTATTTGTAACTTATTGAAGAGCCTCTGTATATAAAAAGTAAATAGGTAATAAGTAGAGTGGACCAATCCGGAGCGAAAGCAGAGGCGTGACTAACGAATTGGTTCCCGCGTGCCCCATCGCACATACGATTACTTAGTATGTTGTTCACAGTCATCGTGTGCAGCAGGAAAGTGTATTCTGTGTATTTAATAACGATGAAGGAGCGTACAGTAAAAAAACCGCTATCATCAAAGTTAGTCAATAGGTTTATTGAGAACCATCCTAGTTTATCTTACAATGGGGTAAATGTAAAATTTTTGTGTGCAATATATATATATATATATATATATATATATATATATATTTAATGTTTAAAGAAATTTGTTTTTTCTTTTTTATTTTATTGGCCGTGTTTTAATATTAAAAATAATAGATTTTTATTGGTTTTAGCGACCTTTTATTGAATTTAGATGTTTGTTTGCGACGTTTCGACCTTTATCAATTCAGTCTTTTTCAAGCATCTGAATTGATAAAGGTCGAAACGTCGCAAACAAACATCTAAATTCAATAAAAGGTCGCTAAAACCAATAAAAATCTATTATTTTTAATATATATATATATATATATATATAAACCATTTAACAAAATCAAATTTGCCACGCCACGTGCATAGCGCAAGACATAAAGATAGAGACACTAGTGCCGATACAAAATACGAAGTGTTCTTATTTGATTTGTGTGATGGTGTGATGGTGGTGTGTAATTTGCCGTTTACTTTGTTACGCAATGATTCGTTTATTTCATTTCTTGAAAAATATGGCAATGTAGAATTACCGAGCTGCACCCACCTACGACGTTATTTAAAATCTGTTCGTGTACATTTAGAAAATAAAATTAAGGCTGATCTGAAAAATAAAAAAGTGTGGTTGAGTGTGGATGAAGCAACTGTTAGCAAAAAAAGATCTGTACTTAATGTTATGGTGCGTAAAATGGAACAAAATCAATCGCCATCCTCAATTTTATTAGCTAGCGGACAAATAGAAGAATGTACTGCGCGGGTAATTTCAAAAGTGGTGTTAAGTACATTGGAAAAATTTGAAATTTCCAGAGATCAAATTCTAATGTTTGTGACAGATGGTGCCGCAACCATGCTTTCTGTAGGTCGGTCTCTTAAGGAACAGTGTGGTAACTTTTTACATATTACATGTAAAATCCATGCCCTACATCTTGTAGCAGAATGGATCCGTAAATGTTACCCAAATGTAGATGCGTTAATATCGAGTACAAAGGCAGTATTCCTGAAATCTCCAAAACGTATTCGGAAATTTCACGAATTGTGTCCCCATACCCCTGAGCCACCACAGCCGATTCTGACACGATGGGGAACATGGCTACGAGCGGCATTTTACTATCATAAATATTTTGAGGATGTAAAAAAAGTGGTTTTATTATTAAACCCGAAAGATAGTGCCGCTATCGAAGAAAGTCGGAAAAAATTTCAAAATAGTCAGGTTAAAAGTGATTTACAAACTATTCACAACAATTACTTCGGAATAGTGCAAGCATTCGGGAACTTCGGAATAGTGCAAGCATTAGAAAACCTACAAAATTCTTCGCTATCGTTACAGGAATCAGTGCTAGTTGTGAAAGATACACACGCACAGCTATGTTCGATAGAAGTCGGAAGAAATGAGTATATTTTAAGTAAGTTTGAAAGTGTTTTAGATAAAGATTTAGATTTTGTCAGACTTAGACAAATTTGTGAAGGTTCGTCTACAGATGTGTTAAGTTGTTTCAAAGATCATTTTAATTATGCAAACATCACATCACTAGATGTGGAGCGATCGATTTCTTTATACAAGCACATATTTTCCTCACGGCGGACGCGTTTTCGAGAAATAACTTTGGAGACGCACCTTAAGTTAACAATATTTCATCACGCTTCTCCAGATTTTCAAGTCACGGAAAACGCATAAGTTTTATTTTAATCATCTAATTACATACATTTTAGATTTAATTTTTTATACGTATCATCGAGAACGTTTCATAATCTAGAAAAACCGTCTTACATTTTTTTTGTATCTAACATAATAACAGCACCATTCGTGATAGTATATCTCTAGATATTAATAATGTTTCGCATGAAGGAACCAATTCGTTAGTCACGCCTCTGTTTTCGCTCCGAAATGGTTCACTCTAGTAATAAGCAATATACGTCTGTGTGTTTGTGTTTATGTTTATGCTGCACGTTGGATACGTTTCATATACTATTCATGTAGATATGCAACAAAAGAAAGGAAATGTATGAAATCACCTCTTTACATTACCTAATATAGGCGGACTACTGAAGATAAGTGTACAGTAATGCCTTTCCTGGTAGTTCGCGGTTGATATTTCGATGCCTCAACTGGTGTGTGTATATACAACATAGCCTCGTCTGAAAATAGTGGTAAAAATGACGTCACCGTGAGGGAATAAATGGTCTTTGTAAAACATACATGCATAGATATGTATGTGTCATATTTATTGCCAACCGACTGACTGACCGACTATTCCTAGCTTTTTTCCCACGTGATTAAGTACGGTTGCGACTTCTTCTTGCTTTTAATGATACTCTACTGTTAGCATAAATATTATTTACGTTACAAATACAACTAGATAGTAATATGCATTCACACATTCAATAACAAAATTAAAAACTGCTTATATACTGGTCTAATAACAAGAGATAGCGAAATTTGAATAATTCCTGCTTATTAGCTCGTTGTACATTTTTGATTTTTTATTTATCATAGTAATGTTATGAATGAATGAAAGAAATTGTAACCACTTCATTTTCGAAACCTCCATATATTTAAAAGTATCCGTGAAGACGTCGAACAGGTCCATGATGCATTCAAAGAGTAGACACGAAAACGATACCAATATTTGAAAGAATACAACTAAAAATAATGTTCCAAAAATGTTGGCACTTAATAAAATCCTAAAAACTAATACAAAACAATATTAGTAAGTACACTGATGATTAGAGCTGAGGATGTTTGCGGTACGGCAGGACCGTATGTAGTGCATCCCCACCAGCGTATAAACACGATGCAGCGAAACACTTTAGTTAGTCGTGAACTGGCAACGTGATCGTGTGTTGTCTTGAGCTCTATTTAATAAGTATGACGGACGTGCCCAAGCCAAGAAAGCGCCCATTGTATAACGACGTGAAAAAATTTATCCGAGACTTTCCCGATTTGTATTATAATGGAGCAAAAGTGGTTTGTAAATTATGCGATAAACAGTTACTTTGCTGGGACAAATGCGACTGTAAAAGACATGTTGAAAGTGTACACCACAAAGACAAAAAAAAATAATGTGCTGTCCAAAACGCAATTCATTTTCGATTTATTGACAATGCTACTCGTCTGCGATGTGCCAGTTCACCTGCTAGACAAAAAAGCCTTTCACGACTTTTAGAATAAATACAATTCCAACAAAAAGCTACCGTCACGGAGAACGTTACTCACCTATTTACCAATTGTGCGTGAGGACATTGAGAACAGAATGAAAGCAGTAGTAAATGATAAACAGTTATGGGTATGTGTCGACGAAACGACAGATCGAAAAAACATTCTATTGTGAATATTATAGTGCGTGTACTAGATCCTGTCAAATCAACATTTCCCATTTTATTAGCCAGCAAAAGATTGGAAAAGTGCACTAGCGAAGTAATTACGAAGGTAGTGCTCGATACGCTACAAAAATTTCAAGTTTCAACTAATCAACTCCTGATGTTTATGAGCGATGGTGCTGCGACAATGCGTTCTGTAGGCCGTTCTCTTAAAGCAGATTGTGAGAGACTTTTGCATGTGACATGTAAAGTTCATGCTTTACACCTTGTGGCACAAACTATTCGGCAATGTTATACAGAGGTGCATGCACTAATAGCAACCACAAAAAAAGTGTTTCTAAAATCTCCCAAACGAATTCGAGAGTTTCACAGTCGGTGCCCTGGTATTCCCGAACCACCAGAGCCAATCCTTACACGTTGGGGAAGTTGGTTAAAGGCGGCATTTTATTATGCCAAGTATTTCCAACAAATAAAATCTGTGGTTCTACAATTCAATCCTGCCGAAGCTGTAGCCATTAAGGAAAGCCAGAGACTCTTTCAAAACCCTTCCCTTGATGCAGATTTACAAACTATTTATAACAATCATATAGGATTGTTTAACGGAATCGAGAAATTTCAAAATACTGCATTATCGTTAGCGGAGTCACTGCAAATACTGGACGATGTACACGCCCAGCTATGCGCAGTAAATGACAACAAAAATGTTAATGTAATAGAAAAGTTCGAGAGTGTGATAAAAAATGATTTTGATTTTACCAGATTAAAACAAATTAGTAATGGTGCAAGTGTAGATTCGGTTTCTATCTATAAAGATTATTTTAATTGTGCGTGTGTTACATCCGTAGATGTCGAGCGGTCTTTCTCAAAATATAAAAAAAATTATTCATCACGGCGTACATCGCTCACCGCTACAAATATGGAAACGTATCTAATGCTACAAACTTACTGCAAGTCTTATCCACTTGGCGCTATGCTATAATAATCGTAAATAAGGTAAGTGTGTTATTTATATACAGTGCACATAACTGACATACCTAAGTGATATAAATAGCGAATGCATGTAAAGCAATAAAATCATGCATGCATCACCGATCGAAACAAGGTCATTATATTCGTGCGTTTAACTGAATACTATCCTGGCACACCGCAAACATCCCCAGCTCTACTGATGATTTGACAATCGTTTTTTCATGAAGTAAACAATATTTAGGGCGGTCAAAATAAATGCAAAAGGAAGAGAGACTTAAAGATTAACGAAAATAAAACAAAGCATATGCATTGCAAATAGGCACATGAAAGAACGACTGACGAATTTTAAAATATTACAATACACCTTGGAAGAAGTAAAAACTTTCTTATATTTGGTAACCATATCAAACAGAACTAGTGAAAGATTAGGTACAAAAAGGAAGACTAGCAGAAACACAAAAATTAGAATTTGCATGCACTTAAACTTGGTGTTTGGGTGGCAATGTCAAAGCAAGGAATTTTTGAACCAAGAAACAAGTAATGTCCATATTATTCATATTTATATAGCAGATATCACCTATTCGAAAATGGATGGAAGCTGGAAAAATCGCAAAAGGAAAAGGCAGACATTTTGCAGAATATCTTGTATAGTAGTATTTCAACAATTACCATTCTTAGAAGGAAATATTGATGATGAAATAACTGCGTTTCTCCAAGCAGTAACGAACACCACTGATCAAATTGAACATATAACACCCATGGAAGTTGAAAGGATAATAAAAAATAACTTAAATCCGAAAAAAGCACCTGAGTATGACCTAGTTGCAGGAAGTATAATGAAGAAGCTTCCACAAAAAGGAATTCTTATGGCAACCTACCTAATCAATACTGTTCTTCGACTGAAATACTTTCCAACACAATGGGAAATAGCCGAAGCAAAGAAAACCCTCAAATTCTCCATCATCCTACCCATCAATTTGTCCCCTACAGGTAACGTCTAAAATTATTAAAAAACTACATGCAAAAAGATTAATGGACATTGTCACAGGCAAAAACTTGATGCCTGAACATCAGTTCGGTTTTAGAAGTCGCCATTGAACAGACTCACAGGGTGGTGGATCAAATCAGCAAAATGTTCGAAAAAAGAAACTTCGATAGCCTTCTATAAGGTTTGGCATCAGAGGCTGTTATATAAATTTAAAAAAAACCTACCATATAACATGTTTATCTTTCTTAGAACCTACTTAGATGAAAGCTATTTTAGAGTCGGACACAAGTCAGAAATAACAGGACTACGTCCCATAAGATCGGGAGTTCCTCAGGGTAGCATTCTTAGACCTATATTATACCTAATCTTCACAGCTGATCTTCCAACCAACGAAGGAGTAATTACCTCGACCTTTGCAGATTACACTTGTATTTTGGTTGAAAACCATAACTCAAATATAGCAGCAACAATTCTGCAAGAAAACGTAAGTAAATGAAAATAGAAAAATGGGCGAAAACCTAGCGTATTCAAATAAACGAAGAAAAATAAAACCATATAGTATTTGCAAAGTACTACTCAAATTCTCCTTCAATAGACTTAACAATAAAAACATACCCATAACGGAATACGTTAGATATTTAGGCGCACCTAGATCAGGAACTAACCTGGAAAGTGCACCCATGGAAAAAGGCCAACAACTTGGAGCAAAATTTCTGAAACACTATTGGTTCCTTGGAAGAAAATCCCAACTCTCTATTGGAAATAAACTTTTAGCATATAATGTCATCTTTAAGCCTGTTTGGACTTATGGAGTACAGGAGACAAATTCAAAATTGCGATCATAGAGAGATTCCAATCCAAAACACTGCGTACAATTATTGATCCGAAATTGGTGGAGACTGTGGCTTGTAATCTGAAACAGAAATAAGAAAAACACCCTAACCACAATATATATCAATAAATACTATATACGTATTTATTGATATATATATATATTGTTAAAAATATATTGTTAAAAAAAATTAAATTAAAGGTTAATTTAAGGTTATTCTACTGAAGATGGCAACTTAGTTGCCGAAATACGTATATACAGGGTGGCCCAAAATAACCGAAGGGGTTTGAGTTCATTATAACTTCTTATTTAAGACATAATTATTAAAATTTTTTTATTTTAAATACAGTATATTAATGGAGAATATTTTTAATTTAATTATGAAAAATTATATCTCGCAATGACCGAAAGGGTTTGAGTTTATTATAACTTCTTATTTAAGACATAATTATTAAATTTTTTTAATTTTAAATACAGTATATTAATTGAGAACATTTTAAAAAAAATTATATCTCGCAATGGATCGTTGATTTGAGAAATAAAGGTCAACGATTTTGGCGCGTTGTTCAATTGTGTACTGTTCCATTTTAAATTCCCCAAGTCTTCTTTACAAAATACTGAAAACAAAAAAAAAATTATAATAAAAAAGTTATAAGGAATTAAAACCCCTTCGGTCATTTTGGGCCAGCCTGTAGTATTTATTGATATATATTGTGGTTAGGGTGTTTTTCTTATTTCTGTTACAATTATTGATGTTCCCTGCTTTGTGACGAATAAGTAAATTAAACATGATTTGGAGGTTCCTACAGTACAGGAGACAATCCTGGAATGTAGTAGGAGCTATCTGCAACGACTTGAAAGACATCACAATTCACTAGCTCTGGCCCTCCTAGATAACAGCGAAGATATCAGAAGACTGAAGCTTAAAAACCATTGGACTTACCATTTTTAAATTAAAGTGTGAAACTATAGATACCTAGAACATTTTGCTCTAAACTCATGAACATTGAAATTGTGTTATATAGAGTTATATTCCGTGGAATAGGTCTCCTTTTGTCTTAAATCAGATATGCTAATTGTTTATACAGGGTGTCATTTTGAAAACGTACCACCCTCTATATCTCGGCCTCTATAGAAATTCCAAAAATATGCAAAAACACGTCAAATTTATTTTTAAGGGGGACATTTTGTAGGCTGGTTTTCAATTAAATTACATCAACCCTCTAGCGGGGGTGGACAAAAATTTAAATGGAAATGGGGGTTGAGTGATACCTCATTTTAAAGGTCGTTTAACCCGCTTTTCAAAAATGCTAAATTCTTGCCTTTTCTTTTTAGCAGTTCGCGAGATATTTGGTGAAAACTGTAAAGAAGTTTAGGTATCAAAAACACTTTGTGATATTGCTTTAATGAATTAAAATAAATGAAATTGAGGTATTACATAACGGTAAATTTTTAAAGTAATTTTTACTTCTAATATCCAACGAAATAATAAAGACGCATACTATTCAGTTAAACATTATTATTGGAAAGAATGTGATTTACCTAAACTAGTACTTGTGATAGTCGTACAGGTAGTTTAACGTAGAAAAAAAAGAGCCCTGGTTTAAGCATTCTTGACATTCTTGTCAAATTTTTCTTTATTTGTCACTCCATTTATTTTAGCCAAAATTACTTTATTGTAAAATTAGTTTTGCGAGGTAAAAGTTGCGATTTTATTACATTATTTTTAAAAATGGTGTTTACACTTCAACAAAGAATTGAAATTATTCTTATTTATGGGGAATGTGGAAGATGCGCAAGAAGAACGTCAAGAATGTTTAATGAAAGGTATCCGAATAGTAATTTAAATCATAAGTATGTTCTACAATTAGTCGCTAAGTTTAGTGAAACTGGTTCCGTTGCTAACAAAAAAAGAAATATTAGCCGTGTCTTGGATGAAGCAGCACAAATAGAAGTATTAGGCACTTTTACTGCAGAACCCTCCACATCACTTCGCATTGTGGCACGCCAAGTAGGAATGTCTCACGAAACAGTAAGGAAAGCACTAAAGTTAAATAAGTTTCACCCCTATAAAATGCAAATTCTACAACAGCTTTTTGACGACGATTTCGACAGAAGGATTGAATTTTGTGAAACCATGACGGATTTTATAAATGAAAACTAAAATATCTTGCACAATATTTGCTTTACTGATGAGTGTACTTTTTTTCTTAATGGGCATGTTAACAAGCAAAATTGTCGCTACTGGAGCGATGAAAATCCGCGACTTTTTAGGGAAGGTCACACACAGTATCCAGAAAAAGTGAACGTTTGGGCTGGTATCCATGGGAATACTATTATTGGACCTTCATTCATTGAAGGAAATCTAACTGGTGAACTTTACTTAAATTTGCTTGAAGAAATAATAGACCCCTTAATAACAACTAGTTTGGAAAATCAGATTGACGCGGCTGGTAACATGGTTTTGCAAGAAGATCTTCTACACTTCCAACAAGATGGAGCTCCACCACACTACTATCTTCCAGTTAGACAGTGGCTAAATGATAGATTTCCTGGCAGATGGATTGGTCGAAGAGGAGCAATAGAATGGCCACCACGATCACCCGACTTATCGCCTCTAGATTTCTTCCTATGGGGGCATCTAAAATCGATTGTTTATAAAACACCGCCTCGAGATTTGCAAGATTTAAAGAGAAGAATAACAGCTACATGTAGAGAACTTCAGGCAGAAGTGTTTCGAAATGTTAGAGAGGAGTTTGAGAGTAGACTTTATCACTGTTTAGAAAATAATGGACAACATTTCGAAAATTTTATAAAATAAGTTAATTTTTATTAGTTTTTTAATGTTTTATTGCAAAACACTTGATACTTGTATGTTCATGGTTTGACTTGATTTCTTCAAAAGTATTAAAAATAAATGACAAGAATTTAGCATTTTTGAAAAGCGGGTTAAACGACCTTTAAAATGAGGTATCACTCAACCCCCATTTCCATTTAAATTTTTAGAGGTTATGTCCACCCCCGCTAGAGGGTTGATGTAATTTAATTGAAAACCAGCCTACAAAATGTCCCCCTTAAAAATAAGTTTGACGTGTTTTTGCATATTTTTGGAATTTCTATAGGGGCCGAAATATAGAAGGTGGTACATTTTCAAAATGACACCCTGTATGTATAAATACAGATTGCATAATAAAGGTAAAACAAACAAAAATATTTATATAAAATAGTCTAACCTGAAAAGATAAATACACTGCCCCAATAAATTAGAGAAACACTAGGAATGTATTGCATAGTTTTATGAAACGAACGAAATCTCGTAAGCTGGTCATATTATCGTTTATTTATCATAAAATGAGTTGAATTTGAACATTTCAAATAAATGAACAATCCAACGCTGCCAAACAATGCAATCAATTAAAAAAAATGCTTAATGAACTGACAAATTAGACTTAAGTAACTAAAAAAAATTCAGCTTTAAAGGGAATCTAATATCAGGTATGCCCTCCACGAGATTTAATGACTGCTCGACACCTTCGTGGCATACTTTCAATCAACCGCTGGATGTCCTCTTGGGGTATGGCAACCCATTCTTCATGAAGTGCCATCAGAAGCTGTTGAAGAGTTTCTAGAGCGACAGGTCGACTCCTAAGCTTCCGATTCAGCTCATCTCACAAATGCTGGATCGGATTTAGAACTGAACTAAGAGGTGGCCAATCTATAATTTGATGTTCTTCCAGGAATTGTCTTGTTTGACTGCTACAGGTGATCTTGCATTATCATGCTGGAATAGAAATCTAGGGCATGTAAGAGCTTTAGCAGGTATCACATGAATCGTAAGGATGACTTCAATATTCGTGCAGCACTCATTCACCCATGTATATGAACAAGATCTGTACGAGTATGAAATGAGATTCCAGCCCACATCATGTTAGATCCTCTTGAAACCTGTCCACTTTCTGAACCAGTTGTTCACGACGGCATTCACCTGTACGCACCCAAATTGAAAGACGTCCATCACAATGTGTCAACCGAAATCTTGACTCATCGCTGAAAAGCACTGAGGACCACTGCTCCATCTCCAAATTTACATGATGTTGAGCAAACGTCAATCGGTTTTTTTATGAGCCAAAGACAATCGTGGCAGGTCGCCTCAATCTAAGATTATGTTCTCGCAACCTTTTTCGTACGGTTTCCGTACAAACTTGATTTTTCGTTGCTCTTCTAAGGTCACTCTGCAAGTTTCTAGTAGTAGATGTGCGCAGTTGCGCAAGTATCTGTCTTGCTCAGCGGTTGTCGCACATTTACGACCTTAACCAGCTCTTCTAACATATCTTTCTGTCTTCAAGAGCCGATTCCAAACCCTGCACTTTACAGAAGGGCTTACATTAAATTGTCTTGCAACATGACGTATGCTGTATCCTTTTTCGATTAATGTTACGGCTCTTACAACTTCAACTTCATTTAGGTGCCTCATGATACGCCCTTGGTATCTAATGATATACAGGGTGTTTAAAAAATATGCGGCAATATTAAAGGGGGTGATTGCCCAGGTCATTTTATACAAAAAGTTCCTATAAACATAGGTCCGCATACGCTTCGTTACCGATCTACAGCGTGTTGAAGTTTAATTTTAAAAAACAGTAAAAACTTGATTTTTCCAAAGCGGCTTGAGATATCATAATGAAATTTTAGGCGTGTTAATAGCTGTGGGAGACACATACTTTGCAATACAACACGATGTTTCAGTCGTACCTGTGGCGCGCGTATTGGCACGTCACAGGCTATTTTTCAAGAAAAATTTCTCTGATTTCTCTAAAAATACAAATATGCTTTTATTTATTGTTCACTTATGAAGAAAAAAGCTCTCTTAACTTTTTATCGTACGACCTACCGTTTTTTAGTAAAAAAAAACATTTTAGTGCATGTCCATTTATTACAGAAAAAAAAATAAAAAAACAAGGTTTTATTCAAGGGCAAAAACAAATATTTTACCAAACCACAGTCCTGTTTTATTCACTGACATATTGAATGACATATTGAATGAGTCTCGTGATTAATAATTTTGTATGTGTCGAATTTGTTCCTTATCATGAATCGCTATACGAATGCCGAGATGACCGACATGCACTACATTTATGGGCGTGCTGATGGCAATGCATTAGAAGCTAGGCGGTTGTATACCGAAAGATTTCCTGGCCGTATTGTTCCTGATAGAAAAACTTTCGAAAGTATTCATCGGCGTCTTTATGAAACAGGCACATTAAGACGAAATGGAGGAGCAGGAAGGCCAAGGACAGCAAGAACGGTAGATCTGGAAGAGGATGTGCTAGACATGATTGAAGAAGATCGAGGTACTTCTACTCGAAAAATTGCTGACGCTTTGGATGTATGTAATGGGACTATTTGGCACATTCTGAAGGAAAATTTGTTGTATCCGTTCCATATACAACGCGTTCAAGCACTTCTTCCTGCTGATTTTCCTCCTCGCATTGCATTCTGTCAATGGCTTTTGCACAAAATGGTTCAAATCCCTCAACTCCTGATGTTGATTCTGTTCACCGATGAAGCGAATTTTTCAAGAAATGCAATACGGAATTTCCATAATAACCATGTATGGTGTGACGAAAATCCACATGAAATTGTTGAAGATCGTTTTCAACATCAGTTTTCTTTGAACGTTTGGCTTGGGATTGTGGGTGACTGCATAATTGGACCGGTATTTTTACCAAGGAGACTTACCGGAGAGGTGTATCGCAACTTTTTGGAAAACACGCTCCCTGGATTTCTGGAGGACGTACCATTAACAATTAGAGATGCAATGTGGTATATGCACGATGGCGCACCAGCCCACTTTAGTCAAGTAGCTCGTGATTTCTTAACACAAGCATACGGAAATCGCTGGTTAGGCCGAGGTGGACCTCACTCATGGCCTGCACGATCCCCGGACTTAAATCCTCTGGATTTTTTATGTGGGGCCATTTGAAGTCCTTGGTGTACGCTATTCCATTGGAAAACGTAGAAGACTTAAGAAACCGAATCATTGCTGGGTGCAACTCAATTAAAACCGATCCTGGTGTTTTTCAGAGAGTTCGCCAGTCAATGAGGAGAAGATTGGATTCTTGCATCCGAGCTAGAGGTGGTCACTTTACACAGTTTTTGTAATTTTTGGTTGATAAAATTGTTGGTTTGGTAAAATATTTGTTTTTGCCCTTGAATAAAACCTTGTTCTTTAATCTTTTTTCTGTAATAAATGGACATGCACTAAAATGTTTTTTTTTACTAAAAAACGGTAAGTCGTACGAGTAAAAGTTAAGAGAGCTTTTTTTTTCATAATTGAACAATAAATAAAAGCATATTTGTATTTTTAGAGAAATCAGAGGCGTCCTATTTTTTCTTGAAAAATAGCCTGTGACGTGCCAATACGCGCGCCACAGGTACGACTGAAACATTGTGTTGTATTGCAAAGTATGTGTCTCCCACAGCTATTAACACGCCTAAAATTTCATTATGATATCTCAAGCCGCTTTGGAAAAATCAAGTTTTTACTGTTTCTTAAAATTAAACTTCAACACTCTGTAGATCGGTAACGAAGCGTATGCGGACCTATGTTTATAGGGACTTTTTGTATAAAATGACCTGGGCAATCACCCCCTTTAATATTGCCGCATCTTTTTTAAACACACTGTATAATGACATATAATTGACAAACGCACACTAGATTTTTTGGGAATTTGTATTTATTTTATTGACAAAAATGATTTTTCCCTAGCTGTTTCACATGCATGATCTCTTATTTCAGGACGATCGGAATGATAGGGTTGAAATGTTCGAATTAAATTCATTTTTGTGATAAATAAACGGTAATATAACCAGCTTGTAAGAATTCGTCTCTCTCATAAAACTATATAGGGCATTACAACTATTATTCTTAGTGTTACTTTACTCTAATTTAGTGGCGCGATTTATAAAGCGAATGGATAAACATTAGCTTAAATCATTTGTAGTCAGTCGGTATTTTTAATAAATTTAATTCAAATTACTCGTCAAAGTTGACATTTTATTGAGGTATTATTTGACGAACTTGAATAATGTATGGTCCTAATTTAATAGCAAGGGACTGTACATCACTAACTGTATAATTTCATACTCAACTGTATTGACTGTACCGCATACAAAACTGTGTCATATAAAATTACGATGCTTTAGCAAGCAGACTATTCATTTAGGAGAAAATATTTAAGTACATGGCTGCGAGATTTATTTAAAAAGACAAGAAAAAGAAAATAACAGGATATCCACCGTAAGATTGTGACGTTGACGAGACAATAGTATGAACGCACATGCCTCTACATAAATATATGCATGTGATTCACAGAAAAGTATTCGGTGAATGTCTTTTGTTAAATGTCGATATGATGCATGTTATGGTATACTACTTATTTAAACGAACTTTCGAAAATTATTTTTTGAGGAAACGCACACTGCTGTTGTTAGGGTTTTGATCGATTTTATTCAGAAAAAAAAATAATTTCCGACGGGTTTATAGCATACTCACAATTAGCTAAACGCGAATATACTTCAATCAGTTATGCCAACACATGCTATTATTACTAGATCTGACACACCGAGCGAGTATGAATGATTGAAGAAAATATTTAATTTGGCAACCCTGAGAAGTTCGAATATTTTATGTAAATACGGATAATATACGAGGTGTGATCAAAAAATAAAATTTTATTACTAATAAAGTAATTAGTTTACATCAAATTTGATTTAATATCCTTCACAGTATTCTCCCCGCCTAGCGAGGCACTTATCCCAACGTTGATTCCATGATTCGAAGCATTTCTGGAAGCCTTCTTTCGGAAAGGCCTTCTGCTGCTCCGTCGCGACCCTATAAATGTCGGAAATGGTTAAAATTTTTTAGCATATCCGCAACTAACTTTTCGTAGTTTTCAGCTTTGTTATTTCCTAAAAATCCAGAAACTACTGCTTTAAAACTGTTCCAACTCGCTTTTTGAGTACAATTCAGCAACGTTGGAAATTTTTCATCGGCGAAAATCTGTCTAATTTGCGGACCAACAAAAACCCTAGCTTTAACTTTTGCTTCTGATAACTTCGGAAAAAACTTTTTCAAGTATCCAAAAGCTTCTGAAGTTTCCTCCAGTTTTTTAACAAATTGTTTCATCAACCCTAACTTAATGTGCAGAGGTGGCATTAAAACTTTTTCCGCTTCAACAATCGGCTCAAATGTTACGTTTTGTTTTCCGACACAAAGTTCTGTTCTTACAGGCCATGACCGTTGAATATAGTGCTTAGCATCCGCTCTGCTATCCCATAAGCACAGATAACACGGATACTTTGTATATCCGTTCTGTATTCCCATTAAAAATCCCACCATTTTAAAATCTCCAATCAGCTGCCAGTTATACTCGCGATACTTTACAGATTCAAGCAAGATTTTAAAACTGTCATAATTTTCTTTAAGATGTACTGAGTGAGCGATTGGAAGAGATGGGAATTTATTTCCGTTGTGTAATAAAGCAGCTTTTAAGCTTTTTATAGAGCTGTCAATGAATAAATGCTATTCGCTAGGAACACAGGGTATGCCAATTTCTTCGAACATACCTTTTATGTCATTGCAAAAACAAAGTACATCTTCTTTTGTGAAAAACGTTGAGAATGTTTCATGCCTAGTCCGCTGATCCGTGATATTAACATCATCAAGCAAATTCCACTGTTTTAAGCGAGAGCTTAAAAGCTCTGCTTTATTTTTTGGCAAATTTAAATCTCTTATCAAGTCGTTAAAATCTTCTGTAGTAATAAGATGGTGTTTTGGTTGTTCTGGTGTAAGTGAAAAGCTCCTTATAGGAATTACTTCTATTAGAACTAAGAGATGAGCTATTTTTCTGCGGTAATTTTTTCCGTGGCTCAGGTACTGGTCGTGTCAGGTCGTGTGCAATTGGTGCAGAAGAAGATTCAAGGTCAGGATATTCGATAGGTTTTGCATTTTTACCTCTACGTCTTTTACTCGGATTCACAATGCAAAAGTAGCAGTCATTGACGTGGTCTTTTGGTTGTCGCCAGATCCTTGGTATTGCAAATTTCATGGATCTCTTCTCACCTCGATACCAACCTAAAATGTGGAAATAAAAATTAATATGTCTATTATATTTGATTCACCGTTTAATTAAAAATTGCTTACCTTCCAAACATCTTTTACAATAACTACAAGCAACATGTGGAGTCCATGGCTTGTCTTGATGCCGAACAGGACAGTCAAAATATGCTTCGTAGGCTTCACAGAGAACGTCAGATGTCTTTATTTCTTATTTTACGTCTCGAACTTTAATAAATTAACCACATATATAACAAAATGCATCAGCATCATATTTACACTTTCGCGATGACATTTTAAGTTTTTCTAGACTTGTACAAAACACCTGATCGTTGTTTATCACTCGAGTGCAATCTAGCGGTACTATGTGAACGTAAAAACCCCACTCTGATCGCGCGGTATTTTTGAATGTATTAAAATTAATTAAAATTTTTTAAAAAAATCAAAAATGAGTATTATTACTATAACTATCACAAAAGCAAACTTTATACCAAAAAAAGCTATTTTCTTTTCGTTTTTGTGCATAATTAACCGAAAAATCATAAAATAAACTGTAGGACAAAGAACGAAAATTTTTTTGTAGAGTCGTATAATAGTTATAATGGAATTTCATCAAGTAAAGGCTGAAACAATCTTATATGATAAAATAGTTAGTTCATCATTTAATTTGGATCATACTGTATATTTTAATTAACGTATAGCTTAAATAAAACAATTGAAAGTGTAATAAATGAATTGAGAGCAAATATAAGTGAAACAATGAAATAATTGCGTTAATAAAGCGCGGTTAGAGATTATTCTATTTGAATGTTTGGAATGGTACATATTTCATTGTCAAAAATGTTGTTTTTATATTATCTAACTTATGTTTCATAAACTGCGCATGCTAATACTACGAATTACAAGTTTTACAAATCCGCTTCTCAACGAGAAAACTAAACGTGTAAAAATAGATATTATCGCTATTCACTTTCGTTATGTTTTCGTATTAATAACAGTTAAAAATAGACAACGAACTTTTAAAAATATTGAACGCATTTTTTTTGTTTACACGTCGACGTAAACCAAGTTTTATTTCTGCGAAAGACAGCTTTGAGAAACTCATGAAGTAACATTTTAGATCATCAAACAGACTAACTAATACACAGCTTTCTTTTTACTATGTACAATAAAGATATTGGCACAGTAACTATTTTATTACACAAATCTTTTAATAGTTTAGATGCCTTATAAATATTAATATACAGGGTCGCTATTATCTGTGGAAAAGAACGGGTCGAGATATTTTAATGAAATTTTGTACACGAACATAAGATAATTTTTGGATTTTTTCGGCTATATTTTAATTTTTTTCTTATCGCATATTTAAAATCCAAAGCTAATTTGTTTTTTCTTTTAATGGCAACAGTGTTTGAGTTTGGCATCGTTGGAAAGATCATTTTTTTCCGATACTGTTGCCGGAAATTCTGTAAGCACTGATTAGTGGAATAAAGCCAATCCCCATTTTCTAATTTTTGGCCAGTTCTACCGTCTATTCGTTCTCAAAGTCGAACATAGGAATCTTTATCATGCGCTCACGTTACCTAGCACCACCAGCAAAATAGCTGATCTATTTAAATTTCAAGTCAAGTTTGACATTTCATTCATTCAAATTAGTGTTTTACTGTTTGCTTATTTGTTAAAGTATCAATTTGAACTTTATTTACCGAAGAAAGAGTTTTTATGGTGATAACATATTATAGTGGCTGTAGTTTGCGACGAGTTCGCGATTTATTTGCTCTTAATTTTGATAATATAATATAATATTTGTTCAAAATTTGTTCAAAATTATACAAAAAGATTGTATATATAAAAAAATTTCTAATGTTTTTTTGAAACACTTTTCGCTGCTCAAGTCCTTAATATACTTTGGGATATGATTATAAATATTTAAGACCTGACTAGTTGCGTTCTTTTGTACCCTGGTCAGAGTTGTTTGTGGCACCGCAAAATAGACACTTTCCGTCCTGCGAGTACTGTACTTGTGATTTAAGACATACCTGCCAAACGCACTGCTCATACCCTTTCTTACACACGAAGTACACTCCAGAATGTAGAGACTGGTAAGCGTATGTATTTTTCTTGTTATAAATATTTCTCGGCACGAGTCAGAAAGTCCCAATTTAAAAACTGCACGAAGACAATTCTTCTGTAGAATAAATAGTCTTCCCACATCCAGACTGTTCCTCCAGAAGACCAAACCATACCGCAAACACGATTCTACGTAAGCTCGATACGCACACAAACTGGCTTCACTGTTTACTGAGTCGGCGATAACCCTAAGGGCATAGTGAAATGGGGAAATCCTCCTAAATAGATAGTGTATATGGGACTTCCAATTCAGATGTGAATCGACCCTTATGCCGAGAAACATTACTTTGGGCGACGAGGTTAGTACACCGTCTCCACAGTTTACAACAAGATCTTCCCGCTTAAGTTCGTTCGCTCTGAACCATGCGCTCACAGAGGACAATGCCTGTGCAATGGTTTCCCTCACGACGTTTGTTTCCGTTGATCTTATTGCCAATGAAACATCATCCGCAAATAAGGCCATAGGATAATTAAATACTAGCGGTAACCCATTTATGTAAATGAAAAATAAAAGAGTCCCCAGCACGGATCCCTGTCGTACACCCTTGGTAACAGTGAGACACCCAGACCCAATCCTGGTTCCTTCCCCATTCACTGCCGCGACACTTTATCTTCTGTTTTCTAGATATGATTTAAAGCTCCAACAATGTCCCCTAAATCACAAGTTTTTCTCTCCAAAAGGATTTTGTGATTAACGCTATCAAAAGCCTTGGACAAGTCCATAAAAATTTCTGCTACTTGCTCTTTGCTCGACCAGGCATCAATTATTTCACAAATCACCAGAAATACGGCCGAACATGTCGATTTTCTTGTTTGATAACCATTCTGTCTATCTGTGCTAAGTTTATATTTGTCAAAAACCCATTCATTCTTCCATATATCAGTTTTTCACCTTGGCCACATTCGAAATGAGTGCTATAGGTCTATAATTTGTGATGTCATGAACATCTCCTTTCTTGTACACCTGACACACAACAGCCGTCTTCCAAGCATCCGGAAAGGTGGACGTCTCGAAACATCTATTGACAATATGACACAGTGGGTCAGCCAGATGCTCTGCGACGCCCTTAAGTACGGGAATGGATATTTCGTCAAGTCCTGCAGACATGGTGTTCTTCAGTTCCATTATGGTGTTGAAGACCTCTGACGGTGTCGTCGGTTCCATAAAACATGTCTCCTTACAGGAAATTTCTTCAAAATGTGCTGGTTGGCTTCCATCAATATTAGCACCTATACCCAGGAAATATCTGTTGATGTAGTCCAAGAGCTCTTTATGGTCTGTTATTCCAGCAACTTTAACAGTAGCCAGAAAATTCCGTTGATCCTTCTTTCTCCCTACCATGTTATTCAACAATGCCCATGTTGCCTTACTTTTATTATCCGATAACATAATGTAATTTGAATTATATTCCGTTTTAGCCTTCTTGATTTCAGTTTTTACATAATCTGCGTAATTCCACATTTTTCAGCATTAGCTCTACATCATACAGATACAGGTCACAACTTCAATTTAAAAAATGTTAGTTTAGTTAAAAAAAGCAGTAATAGAAATTTAGACATGTGGGAAGTCATATACATGAAAAAACACAAAAAATTATCTTCTAAATAATGATATTTCACCCCTTAATAATAAACTGTTAGCATGTATACCGACATCATTATATACTTAAGACAAATTCTTCATTCACATTAATATTTTATATTGTTATCCCTTATCATTTTGCCGCTAGTCCAACCCGATGTCCCCCTTTGTTTCATAGATATTTGAACTCATTCTCAGAAATTGTATTAATTTTAAGATTCATTGTAATTTTTCATTAATTTGTTTTCACCCTACCTCTAATTTTTCTGTATTTTCATATTATATATTGTCTCGTAGATATTATGTTTAAACAGTACTACTGATGATGTGTGCAGAGCACACGAAATGTACATATAGTTTATTAAAACTATATTAGTGAAAAAAGTGTTTTGTTTTATTTATTAAGATTTTGTGTTCTTTTAAGTTGATTGTTGGCGTAAGTTAATTCTATACACTTCAAAGTGCAATTTTTACTTAACAATTAATAGTACCGTTAACAGTCCTATTTGAGACGCTACTGGAGAAATATCATAATAGTAAACCCTCAGTACAACCAACTTTAGGAAAAATTTGTATGGCGGCAAATTCAAATTATTATCAATCATTTATGATCGCACTGTATTGATGTTAAAGGGAAATACTTTGAAAAACAATAAAATATTTCTTTTAAAACTAATCCTTGTTTGATTATCTAAAAATTTTCAGTGTCGCGCAGTGTCGCCCACGCCCATCAATATTCTAAATTACTACAGCGTTGCACATAACCAAATAGCTCCTAAAGAGAGGCCCTCCGATCCGTTACGACTTTGAATTATTAAAAGCGAACTGGTGTTTGTTTCTCGCTCAGTCTGTTTACCTACTTCGCAATCGGTATAGCGAGCTTGTACGAAACGCCTCATACAGTTCCGTTATCGCCCGTTAGATAGCGCAATTCTGTCCGAATCGATTCGGTTTCGTATCGCCACATCGTACCTCTCTCTTCTCTCTCCTTCTTTTTTTTTTGATTATTACAACCTCGTTTATTTTGCGCTTCCCATCTATCGCGGCTTCGTTTCAACCGGTGGAGCTTCTCTTTGTGTTTTTCGGGGTGAAAATGGGTCGGGCGGAATGGCGACGGGCAACAGGCCCGCTACATCCCCGCATTCCTATTTCTTCTTCGCTTCCTGTTCCGAAACGTCGGTATTGTGCAGGTTATGTTACGTTGGACACCAATATACTTAATGAACACTATCGATCGGGCGAATCAAGACGCGGGATCGCCTTGGTTTACGGTATGAATGGATCAGTGTTATTTATGCTACTTATTCAAAAAAATTGTAACTACAGAACAGTAGTATGTTATTTAACCGATATTTGAAGAGAAAGTACACTAGCTCGTATTGACATGGCCAGAATTGTAATACACAGTTAATATCGTACAGAGAATTGCGAAAAAATCATTCTAATTTAGCAAAAGACGTTAGGAGAATTTAAAAATATTTAAAATTTTAATACAAATTGTTTATACTTTTATTATACACTGACACCCTGCAAGCGAGCAAATTGAACGATGTAGAAGGCCCAGATACTCCTCCTATTTTAGTTCGCCTTTCGTAGGTAGAGCGTTGTCGTAACTTAAGTTACTAGAGGAAATCAGACAATATGGTTTCAAACGTCGTGAGTGTCATAAAATAAATTAAGATGTTGCATTTTAATTTATACAAGTGTCCCGTATCATTATGTTCAAATTTTAGGAGTGTAAAGTAGACTTCATTTCAAGTAACAAAAACGTAAAACTTGTATATCCATTTTTATTTGTTTCAAAGTTACAGATCTATGAATGTGATTGTCAGAACATGAAAAAAATATGTAATCCTAAAGTCAATCAAAACTGATTTTATTTAAAAAAATTCAATTAATAATATTTTCGAAATGTCCATCTCCTTGTTGAATGCAGGCTTGTGCCCGTAAGCCAACAGAAGAAGTACTTATCCGAATTTCATACTTGTTTTGTCGGATTTGCTCGGCAGCCAGGTGAATACGATCCAACAACTCTTCTCTTGTGTTCGAAATTTGCGCGTAGACTAAATTTTTCATGTACCCCCATAAATAAAAGTCAAGGGGATTAAGATCGGGTGATCTGAGTGGCCATGCAACAGGACCACCTCGACCAATCCATTTTGGATAATTGACATTAACCCAATTTCGGACAGCAATTCCGAAATGTGGTGGTGCCCCATCCATGTGAAACCACATGTCTCGTCGAACATTTCGTGGGACATCCTCTAAAAGACCTGGCAGTTCGTCAATAAGAAATTGATGGTAATTGTCCGCATTTAACCTCCCAGGAAGAGCGACAGGACCAATCAACAAGTCATCGATTAGGGCCGCCCAAACGTTAATACAAAAATTCTAGTTGAAACTTAGATGGGCGTATAGCTTTGGGATTTTCTGATGACAACCTGTGCAGGTTTCTCAGATTTGTAACACCAGTTCTCGTGAACGTAGATTCATCTGTCCAGAGGACTATTCTGCAGAAATTAAAACGAAGCCGCGACTCTTAATATTCAGGTAGAATAAACTAGAAGAGCATAGTGGTCTGCCTCAAGCAAACCGTGTCCCCTGCGATAGTGATATGGATATAAGCCCTCACGTTTTAAAATTCGCCAAACTGTCGTTCGTGGCACTTCTAGTTGTCTAGTGATTCGACGTACACTGAGAGTTGGATCCCTTGTAACAATAGCTACTGCTTCTTCCTCTAAGTCTGCTGGCAAATTTACTCCTCGTTCGAAAAGATAATCATGTCTGTGTACTTCCAGAAACGTTCTGTAATGAGGAATGCGCCTATCGGGGAACCGATGTCGGTATTCAATAACTTCTTGACGTGCACTGCCGTTACAGTAGCCATACACAAAATGCATGTCCGCATTCTCTTGAGACGAAAATCGGTAAGGCATTTTGAATAAAGAAAATGTGTCCACTTACTAATAAGCTGTTGTATGAACTGAAACGTAATGTAATCCTTTATTAAAAAACGCAACGTTAACAATCATCTGAACATTTATTTATTGTTTGATATTCATGGTTCAGCACTTACGAAATAAGTAAGAACCTTCTTTATCATAAATCAATTTCCAGTACTCTTTTTTGTAGATCTCCAACATTTTATTTTGCGGCGTTAACAGTCACAGGCCTGTTATTGAATCGTATAACTTTTTTTAAATAAAATCAGTTTGTATTGACTTTAGGATTACAGTTTTTTTCATGTTCTGACAATCACATTCATACATAGATCTGTAACTTTGAAGCAAATAAAAATGGATATACAAGTTTTGCGTTTTTGTTACTTGAAATGAAGTCTACTTTACACTCCTAGAATCTGAACATAACCATACGGGACACCTTCTATAATTTTTGTTTCGAAGTAACATTCTGACATAAAAGCTTTATGTATATCGTTAAAAGCCATTATTTTTTCTTTTGTTCAAACTCTCTGATGTATAATTGACAGAGAGCGGACTGAAGCGATTGAATGACAAATTGCCCCGATAAAACTTTGTGGCGGTCTCAGGTATTGTATGCATTTTATAACAGCCCCACTATTTGCTTGCTCGATTGCATTCCTCGAGCAGGTGTTTTTATTTCCGTCGTTATGAATAGTATATTGTGTAGTATTCCTACATAAATTCAACAGTGGCTTGTATGACGGAATATACAGGGTGTATCATGACGTTCTCCCCGGTTTATGGAGGTGATTCTTGGTGTAATGTGGAGCAAAAAATGTAAATACAATAATGGGATGTCATCCATAATTAACGAGTTATATCAAATTTTCGGGCACGCATCATAGTGAATGGTGCGCTAGACATGTTTGCGCAGAACAACCGAGTGGGCGAATGCTTGCCGTATCAACAAGCAGTTCGTTTATTCAGTGTCAATATCTGGTGTGGTGCTGTATGCGACCCGTTGATAGGGCCGTTCATTCTCCCGGGAAATTTAACTGGTGCGATCTATGTTCACTTTTTACAAGAAGATTTACCGCAGCATCTTGAAGATGTTCCTCTAGAAATAAGACGCCAAATGTACATCCAACATGACGGGGCGACTGCACCTTTCTACCATGAGGTAACAGCTCATCTGAATCAGCAACTTCCCCACCAATGGATTGGTCGCGGATGCCCAATAAAATGGTATGCCAGATCCCTAGATTTAACACCTCTAGATTACTGCATCTGGGGGTGGATGAAAAACATCGTGCACCAGGTTAGGGTGCAAACACGAGAAGAGTTGATTCAACGCATTCTCGATGGCGCAGCGACAATAAGTCACGAACGTGTGAAGTTACAAAATGCTACACGCGCCGTTCACACCCGTGCGAATCTTTGCCTTCGCATGCAAGGAGGAAATTTTGAACATTTGCTTTAAACTCACTCTAAATGCAAGAGACTGGTATAAAATAAAACAATTGTTTGTATTCTAACTATAATTTCGGGTTTTGTTAGTGCTATCTTACAATAACAGTTTCTTCATATTGCCGTAACTCCTTAATTATAAATGTCATCCCATTATTGTATTTACATTTTACGCTCCACATAACACCAAAAATAATCTCCATAAACCGGGAGAAAATCTCATGATACACCCTGTATATAGTTATATATTATTTCGTTAGACTTCTTGAAATCTCTTAAAAAATTATATCCGCTAATTTCCAAAGTGTATTCTCGTATTTACAAGGTGTCTTACATGTATTGTTCATGAGATAGTATATTTTTTATTCTCTTCTATAAGGGATTGTTTCTGGTTTCGTTTCTTTCAGTGTTATTTGGTTGCAACGTTTAATATTGAAAAAAATCCGTTTTATATTGTTATATCGTATACTTATCTTATAATTTGTTATAAATATTAAGTTTAATATATTATTTTTGGAGTAGCTTTCGTTTCTTCTTTTTAGTTAATTTCTTTCTGTTCTTAGTATTTCTCTTTATTTTCATTAACTATGGAGAATTCTCGTAGGGCAACCATGGTAAGATGGAATAGAGGCCATACAGATTGGATGCATATTCGCAATGATACCGAGATATATTACAGTGCCTGCTCATTAAGTTTAAGGCGTCAACACAAGAGTAATATGCAGAGACATTTTCTTCGAAAACTCATCAAGATAACATATGACCATCTGCACCTGACACTTTTAACGAAGAACTGTGTGAAGCTTTTATGGCGGCCAATATCCCATTCAAAAAGCTTAACAATCCAGTTCTCAAGAGGTTTCTTACAAAACATATTTATCGTGATATAGCAGATGAATCTACTTTACGTAAATACCACTTACCAAAATGTTATATGAGAACCATTGAAAAAATACGAACCAACCTATCTGGTCTTTATCTTTGTGTAAGTGCAGACGAAACAACGGATGTAATGGGACGATATGTGTTAGATGTAGTTGTTGGTATTCTTCATCCGGCAACTTCATACCAACCATACTTAATTGCAACTAAAATATTGCCAGTCGCAAATGGTGAAAGAGTTACAGAAGTAATTGATCAATGTATTCATAAAATTCTGTCATCGGATAACAACTATAAAGACAAGATGCTATTATTTTTGACTGATGCGGCAGCTTATATGTTAAAAACAGGGAAGTTATTAAAGCAACCTTTTGCCAATATGCTACACGTTACTTGTGTAGCACATGCACTACACAGAGAATGTGAATACATCAGGGGCCATTTTCCAAATGTTTATAAGTTAGGTTCATCATTTAAAAAGACATTTCACAAAGCTGAGACAAGAATTTGATGCTATATTTAGCAGAAATCCAGATTTGAATATACGAGGGTATATCAGATATAAACGAGACTGATTTTTTTAAACTATTAATGCTTTATTGAACAAGGTTAATACAAATGTACTATTTTTCTACATAATCTCCCGCTCGCGCAATACATTTTTTCCAACGGATTGGAAGCTTTTTAATCCCGTTATCGTAAAAACTTTTAGGCCGGTCACACAGCCACTGGAGCACAAATGTCTCTACCGCTTGGTCGCTGTCGAAACGCGGGCCTCCAAGAGCTTCTTTTAGAGGTCCAAACAAATGGTAGTCACAGGGTGACAAGTCTGGACTGTAAGCAGGATGTTCCAAGATTTCCCAGCCGAATTGTTCCAGTTTTTGCCTCGTAATGTTTGCCGAATGTGGTCTGGCGTTGTCGTGAAGGAGAATGACATTTTTAACGGATTGCGTCTTTCTTTTTCGTCGTAAAGACAATTTTGCGGGATCCGAAACGTCGCAATAATATAGGGCATTAATTGTGCGGCGATCATGAAGAAAATTAAGCCTCAATGTTGGCTTCGGTAACGCTCGTCCGTGGGCGTCGAACGTGGCTCTGTTTTTCAACTTTCTCCCGGCCTCCAGAAAATTGTTTATGCCATGCAAACACGCGAGGTCGTGAAAGGGTGTTCTTCCCGAACTGTGCGTGCAATCTGCGTAAAATGTCTGTTGGATTCACCCCCTCATTGGTCAAAAACTTAATAATTATCCGCTGCTCCACGGAAACGTGCACTGCTTGCTCACACATGGTCACTGCACTACTGAACGGTCTCGACGGAATTTCAGACGTTGCTCTCCCCACCCTAAGTGCTTTGTCTACATAGCCACCTACTTCGCCGATTCAAAAAACTTTTGTACGAGTCATTAAAAAATCAGTCTCGTTTATATCTGATATACCCTCGTATTATCAATTCTGCACGAGCCGATTGAAAAATCTATACATTCGAAGTATGGTACACTTTTGCAACATTATAATCACGCACCCATCACCAGTTGTGATGCGGAACGGACAGTTTCTATTTTTAAAGGCGTTTTAAGATCTAAAAGAACTAATTTAAGACAGGAATACCTTGAACAAATTTTAGTTGTTTATAGTAATGTTTTACATTTTCAATGTTTCACAGGAAATACATAGTTTTGAGTTTTGTTTTTTGTAAATTATTTTTATTCATAATTCGATACGCAATTCGCCTGTCAGCATTACTTTTGTTTCAGCAGTAGTTACTGCCGGTTACCAAACCGCTTAATACATTCATTCTGTTGTGCATTGACAGATACATATTAACTGCATATGTAGGTATGTGCCACTTATGCAGGTGACTACACGTATCAAATTATTTGAAACTCACGGATCGCTTACAGAAACAAACTTATTGCGAATACAAGGCAGACGTCTATCGGCAATGAATCATCAATCGCTCGAGTCCGCTCTCTGGTAATAGACCTCAGATTATTAAGTTGTTTCCTTGCGATTCAGAAAAGACAAGTAAAATTTAAATTGAAATCTAATTCGTCCAGGACAAAATCCCTGACTTCCTTCTGCGAATCTTTCGAATACGACAGATGAAATAACCACCAATGAACACAAATGATGATATATACCATGGTTTAAATGATCACGATTACGAAAACGAATACCCGTATTGCATGTCTAAAAAGTATTTAACGTCAGAAAAAGATTCGACGTGTAAATATCGTATCAGTAAATTTATTTCTCACATTGCCCTATTTTCAAACAAATTTACGAAAAAATGTTTCAAATATAGGAATCATTCTTGGAATTAAAACCTAAATTTAGTGATTCGCGGTATTGTATTTATCTATTGAACATGTGGTCCTAGAAATATAATGTGCTTAATAAAATACTTGTGAATGTAATTATAACAGTTACCTATCAAATTATTAAAACAGAATAGAAAGTAAATATTACCAAATGATCATCTACTTAATGTAAGAAGTTTTATCAATAAAACTTATTTGATATCTTACCTTGGTCGGCCAATTCCGCTTCGTTATCATATAATCAGTTTTGTTCGATTCCATGTCTAGCATATTTCTTCAGTGCGATTGGAAAATACGCCAAAATTTCTTGCTTCGCGAACGATTTCTTTGCCACATCCAGCCATCCAACTTCTTACGAGAATGAACTGTTTGGTATCGATGATTTTTCCTGTGCGAAATATTACTCCAAACTTCCTGTTTGAATGCCTTCAGTGAATGTCGTAAGTGAAGATGAAGATATGGTTACGTTGATCTGGAAAGTAGTAAGAAAATCATCGTCGCTGAGTTTTATATAATCGATAAAAAGATTAATAATTTGGTAATAACACTTATCGACTTGTTTGATGTGTATCATATCAACAGATGAAAATTAACGCATATGTCAAAGTGACGTTTAAATCGGGACGTGACTAATTGTATTCTAATGACTTGTCCTAATAGTATCATTTAAAGTTCGGATTATATGCATGTAAAAATAGAAAAATTTGAATCAATATGCTAAATTTTTTAAACATTCTAAAATAAACCAAAATCCGATTTAATGAAACGAAACTTGATTTTACATTTAAAATGTGTTACAGTACATAATATTTGTGTAATATTATTAACAATATGTTTACAAAAACTTAAAATATCCTTAGATATTATAAATTAAAGAACATATAATAAATAATATTTAGTAACTATTAATAATTAACAATATCTAACAATGAGTACATCTATTTACTAATGATAATGATTTATGATTAGAGCAGACCAATTTCTGTGCGCGCCATGTGCGCCGATGTGAGGATGATTGTATTGCATCAGAACTAATAAAAAGCATTCAGTATGTGTTTGGTACTTGCTTAGACTGCATGTAAGTGTAAGCATACGTAATAAAATGTCGTCGACACATAAATCGAGAAAACGACCATTGTCAGACGAAGTGAATAAGTTTATTATGGATTTCCCGGACTTAATATACGATGGCTCAAAAATTTAATGTTTAGTGTGCAATACATATCTAATGTGTTGGTCCAAAACACATTGTAAAGAACACGTAACCAGATCGAAGCACAATAATAACAAAATTAATCGACAACAGTTTATACAAGAACTATGTGTAACTATGATTGTGTGTACACTGCCGTTTACCTTGTTAAGTAATGATTCATTTATTTCATTTTGGAATAAGTACGCGAATCAAACATTACCGAGCACGACAACGTTACGAAGGAATTTACCATCGGTGCGTAAACAGGTTGAAAATAAAATCAAAGCCGAATTGAAAAATAAAAAACTGTGGTTATGTGTGGACGAAACAACTGACAGCAAAAAACAATCTGTAGTTAATGTGATGGCGCGTAATATGGAACCACATCAACCAACGTCTTCAATTTTATTAGCATCCAGACGACTAGAACAATGTAATGCCGAAAAAATTTCAGAGGTGCTATTAGATACTTTGGAAAAATTAAAACTTTCGAAAGACCAAGTATTCATATTTGTGACAATTATGACCGATGGTGCCGCAACCATGTGTTCTGTTGGCCGGTCTCTTAGAAAATATTGTCCTAACTTGTTACATATTACTTGTAAACTCCATGCTCTACACCTTATGGCAGAACAAGTTCGTAGATGTTATCCAGAGATAGATGCTTTAATATCGAGTACAAAGGCAGTATTTCTGAAATCTCCAAAACGTATTCGGAAATTTCACGAATTGTGTCCCCATACCCCTGAGCCACCACAGCCGATTCTGACACGTTGGGGTACATGGTTACGGGCGGGGTTTTACTATCATGAACATTTTGAAAAAATTAAGGACATGGTTTTATCATTCGATCCGAAAGAAAGTGCAGCTATCAATACAAGCCAGAAAAAATTTCAAGATGCCCAGATTAAAATGGATTTACAAAGTATTCGTGAGAATTACTTGGGACTAGAAGAAGCAATAACAAAATTAGAAAATTCATCGCTGTCGTTAGAGGAATCACTGCAAATCGTTAAAGATGTTCACGCACAACTGTGTGCTGTAGAAGATGCAAAAAGTGAAAGTGTTCTAATTAAATTTGCAAGTGTTTTAGACAGAAATGCAGATTTTGACACCTTAACACGTGTTTGTGAGGGCACGTCTACAGATGCGTTAAGTTGCTTAAAAAAGTATTTTGATTATGCGAATATAACATCACTAGATGTAGAACGCTCGTTTTCCGAATATAATAGTTATTTAAGTAATGAGGGAGATAAGTAACATTTACTAGTCGAGGACTAGTTTGCGTCCGAGGGCTTGCCCGAGGACTTGCAATAGAGTTCGAGACTGGTAAATGTTACCTCCCGAATTGCTTATAACATTTTTCCCACTCCCCAGACAATAAAATCCTCAAAAATTAAATGTAATCATGATAAACAGTAACGGTGAACAACCTCGGAATTTAATAAATTAGACACATTTGAAACGTTACTAGGCAGTTCCTACATACAATTGATTATAAACACAAATAAAACGAAATTTGACAATTCAATAGTGTCAAATGAAACCACGGAATTAAGTGTTGCTGATAAAGTAGGTGATAATAACATTGAATTATCAAGAAATATAAATAAATATCCCAATTTTGTTAATAATGTTACTAATTGTACAAACTGTAATATTACCATAAATATAAATTAATAGAACACGTGTTTTGATGCACTTTTTTTCCCTAGAGGACGTAAGTAAATTACTTACGCCCCGTTGTCATAACAATCACAGTCATTTCAGTAAAACCAACTTACGTCCATAGAAACAATGTATTAATGGTATGCTTACTATAAGGGGAGTGGGAAAACATATTTTTTCCTCACGGCGGACATGTTTTTCAGAAATAACCTTAGAAATGCACCTGATGTTGAAAATACACAATCGAGTTTCTCCAGTTCGTCAATTCTTGGAAGACGCTTAAAACGGTAAGTGTTTTTTTAAATCCTCTGTCGTGCACACAATCACTGATTTCATACATTTTCCATTTTATTTATAGGTACATACAATGCTGCTATAATATGTACTATTCTTACTTTTCGTGTGTTTATGCATATTACTTTAATAGCAGAAAACCAAATGTATATTTAATTATTTCTGATAGAATAAATGTCTCTACTTCTATACTTATATCGGTAACAAGCTCATGTTGCGTCCCTATTCTATCGCAAATTCTAATATATTACGAATTACACTCCCATACCGACGCTCATGGCGCGCACGAAAATTGGTCTGCTCTACTTATGATGTATGATCTACCCAGATATTACAATTAGATACTAAAACCTGTCAATCACAGCCACCAAAAAAAGAAACAATATAATTGTCAGATTTTTCGTCTTCCAAATAAAATATATAATTGGGCTTTAAGATTTCTTTTTCTTTATTTTATTAATTAAAGTAAATATTATATAATAGTTATTTATGTAATAAGTATCATAAAGACAATCATTACGGTACTAGCCGTTAATATTATCAAACGAGGCGTTAGCTGAGTCTGATAATTAGAGATCGGACACGAGAGGTTGATGACTCATTACCCACCAGCGTACTATTGAACATTTGTATTTTTAAAGTTTTTAATTTTATTTATATAATTATACTTTTAATAATAAAACGGGTATATATACGGTTACAAAATACGAAATACATTTTTATTTGTTCATTTTGTAGGTCAAGTTGAGTAAAGGAGTATTAATATTTACTAGCAATACTTTCTCAAAGTTCTCTTCTGTAAAATTTGTTCTTTTTGAATGAAATACATCTTTGTAAATAGAAAA
This sequence comes from Melolontha melolontha, assembly GCA_935421215.2. Lineage (NCBI taxonomy): Eukaryota > Metazoa > Arthropoda > Insecta > Coleoptera > Scarabaeidae > Melolontha > Melolontha melolontha. The sequence continues at coordinate 201,565,301 of OW285237.1, read as the reverse complement.
CGTCCTTTCTACATCGCATCTGGTTATAGGTGCATACCCTCTTTCATAATTCACTAGCCGCCACTGGATATGATGTATAAATCTCTTATTCGTTGTGTTTGTGCGTTATTTAAAAATAGTATTAACTTTGTTCATTTTATATTTTTAATTTAGTTTGCAATGTGCTCTAGAAGTACCTGATGAAGTCACTGTGTTGGCGAAACAATCGTCGTCGAACTAATATTTATAAAGCGAAGATTTTCACTATTAGTTTTATTTCCATTAAAAAAGATAGTATTTTTAATACGATTTTTTGACGAGAAAACCCTAACTTTTTGATAATTTATACTTTATTATGAACGGTTACAATTTGTTCAAGTTGTAGCGCATACTCTTACAAATGGTCAAATAAAGCTCCAATTTAATTGGAGCTATTGAATTCTTGTAATATTAGACGATAGAACGGAAACAAGTGAACGTAAATTTACTGTATTGCAAGTAATTAGCAATTATTTCTCATCACATAATTAACTTCTTATATAATCTCGAATAAAATCATCTTTCCGGATTTCCGTCGTATTTATCCATGCTTCAAATTGGATAGAAATATTAATTAGGAAACTAGGGAGATATTCCACTATTATACTCCTACAAACTTATTTTCAGTAATTGCTTGTATATTCATAGCACTCAGCAAGTCTATGGAATACAATGATATTAAAAAGGCAAGTGTGTAGGTGGTTAAACACCCACCCTAGCAATTTTATTTATCTATTTATAGACTAACTTCCGCAGGGAAATAATATCGACTACCTTGATGAAAATGTTAAAAATTGTTCGAATTAGTTTTGTATGTTATTAGTAGAAATGTATTTGTTCTCATTTAAGGAAATTACACTGGTTATTTAAACTTTTTTAAAGTAAGATTGATGAAATTAGGTCTATACACCGTGTCCCGAAATTATGGAATATGGCGAATGGGACTGAACAAGTGATTTTATGAAAAAATCCCGAAACGCGCCGATTTCGTTTTGCAAAAATATTCTGCAAATACATTGTAATTGAATCGGTGAGTTTTGAAAGGAACTAACTCCGCAAAACTTAAATTTTGGGAAAATAAAAAAGTTTGTCTCACAACCTTGTTGAACGTTCTAATGAAAGTAGCTTTTGTCTGACGCGATGTTGTTAAGTCAAGGATCAGTTACAGCTTAGAATTTATTTGGTTAGGGTCATAATAAGTTCAAAATTACGAAAAAAGGGCGATGGAGTTAGTTCCTTTTAATACCAAACTCTGACAAAAAACAATTTTACTTATAAGAAAAGGTTTCTACAGCTTGTAAACAGTTTTTAAAAATACAAAACTCAAGGTATATATTCTAGAGATTGTTGTCAGTGTTGGTAGTAGGCCATGTTAAGTAATCTTCATAAAATTGCTTGTCTCTTGCATTGCTCTCCGGAATATATCTTATAAGCTCCTTTACAGCATCTATTTTGTTCTGCTTAACAGGTACCTTTCCTTCAGGGTATGCGGATAATAGCGAATCAAAAATGTTTGATGCATCTGGTCTTGATCCAGGTTGATTTAGATTGAATCTGTGCTTTAGCAGACCTCCTATATACACTGATACCTGGAGTTGACCAGAGGTGAGATATTTAAACTCCATGAATGACGCTGGTGTAAAAGCTTGCTTTAGATGGCGTGGAATGTTTCTGCCGTAAGACTCTAGAGACAAACAGTTCTTTTTAAACAGACTGGGCAAACATCTGTTGAAATCTTTTATGTCCTCTGCCTGTACTACCTTAACTGATATGTTGGACTTGGAATTAGCTATAAGTTCAACATATTCCATTGGATGATAAATACGATCCACTTTGTTAATGCGACGTTTGAAAAGGCCGAAGATCCTATCACAATCCAAAAAGGAATGTCCTCGTATCGGGAATCTCTGCACAATAGTTTTAAATCGCTTTGATTCAACCAATCCCATGCAGGTACGTATAACGGATAAGAGATATAAAGTTTTTGCGGTTTTTGGAACACAGTCGTTAATGTAGTCCATAAGAAAACTACTCACCTTATTGGCACCCTTCTTAGCTGTTCCTTCAGGGTACAGATAGATTCTGGAGGAATTATCTTTTAGATTCGTTACACAGAAAGTATAGACCCATATTTGCTGCATGTAAAAAATCTCTTACACAGGGATATGTGGCAACGGCAAATTCTGCATAAAATCAAACACAATGCCACACACCGAATTATCAGACTTGCAGAGTTCTCTAGCAGCTTTGATTGCATTGTAAAATTTTTTACTTCTTCTTTTGTGAACCTGAAGTTCACCTTGTATAGCTAACTTTGCTGCTTGAGATAAATGTGTATTTTTTAGCTTAGTTTCCAGTTCTTCGCATGTAGAGCATACATCTATTTGGGGTCGACCAAATCTTAACTTCAAGTTTTCGTTAAAGTATTTTAAATAAAATGCATATTTAATGTTGATGTCCCGATATTTTGATTGAAAAAGATTGTACATAATTTTCACATTAAGCCTTGCATCTAAATACTCTAGTTCGTTGGTGCTATAATGCGTAGTTTTACTTGGAAATGAACGAATGTGGTCGTATATTTTTTTACATGTCTCTCCAGAAATCGCGTGAGATTTAACGTTATACCCTCTTTTGTCTCGTGGGGTAGTATTTTGCTTAAGTAGAGTACAGATACGGAAAACACGTTTCTGGCTAATAACATGCAGATTCAGAAAAGCTTTTCGGCATACCTGGATTCTATCACTTTTCCGTAAAATGAAAAATTTGAAACTAGCCGTACGCTTTTCCTTCTTTCCTCGTCGACGTTTAATGTCAAAACACTCAATTAAACGTTGTAAGTGTAGGTCTTGTTCATTTTTCGATTCCAAATCGTAAAACTGGGTCAACACCATTATCTGATCTTGTTCAAAAAATTTGCGGTAACATCCCATTTTACAACTGAAAGTCAAAATATGTTTAAATAACCGTAATATTGTAGCTAGTCACTAAACGAGCTCTAACACTGATATATGAAGTTACCTGCATATGGGAGTCACAATAGATTTTTTTGGGACAGTTCTTCCTTTACAAGTAATATATTGTTCCCCTTTCTGTTTTTGAATCTAATATGCGAAACTCGTTATAAAGAACATGTTTCGCATATTAGATTCAATAGACCGGAAAAATCAAGTGTTGCCCGACATATTCTTGAATCAGATCACAACGTAACATCTGACTGTCTGAGATTAATAAAAAACGTCACACGCCCCAGCGAATTAGATAGTTTTGAGAGAATTTTTATCTTTAAAAATAGGAATAACGTAATTTACGCAGATTTGGGTCCTATACCAGGTTCTTCTTTATTTGAGTTAATTGACAGTTAGATGTTGTTAAAGCAAGAAAAATAGGAAAACCATTAAAAAAATATTCGAATTCATGGAATTTATTTTTAAATTCGTTTCATTACAATATTTGCCATTAAAATATTCTGACCCAACATTAATTTCCAAATTTATATTTCAACATAATTTAAGGATTAGTTTTATATTCATAATTGGATTCTTAATGTCTGTTACATTACGGCTTTTATAATATTTCTAAACGGTTTTTCTATAGAATTTACAAATAATGAGTTAATCCTCTGGCATGAATAGGAGGGGTTTACCAAAATGTAGGTCATTTTTGTAGCATTTAAGATTGAAGATTTTTAGTGTTAAACTAGAAGACGTTCAGAACAATCCTTCTGTGAGTGTTTTTGTGCATTCAAGTGTTACACTGTTTTTTCTACTGAAGATGACAACGTGGTTGTAGAAATACGTATTTAGATTCATTAAATTCTATTGTGGTAAGGGTTTTTTAATTTTATTATTGCCCTAGTAACTTTAAAACATGCGCCTTTTTAATGATTGATTGATACACGCGCTGGCGTGCTTTAAACAATCAAAATGATTTACCAATAAAAAAAATATTAATTTACTTATTTCGAAGTGCCAGAAAAAGGTAAAAAGGAAAATCGGGTTTCGCTAGATTTTAGTCAAAAAGCGTTTTAAGAGTTGTCCTACTTTTTATTTTCGTCAACTGTACTCGCCGAGTCGGTAATGCAGATTTTGACACACAGTGTCATCTGTCTCCAAACACGGGTGCTTCTCATACCATCCTCATGCAATAATTCAATTACAACGATAGGTACCGATTGAGATTCCGATTAGTATTTGCCTTGAAAAAATCATTACGTTATTTCGTTCTCTCCCCACACTTTCATATTTTCTTAAATTATATCTAAAATTGGGTATTGGGTTACCTACCTTCTCCCTAACTGCCAAAATATTTCCCATATCAATTTAGATATCGCGATTTGCATGTAAACTACTCCTTCAGTGCCCTGCCACCTTTCCTGGGTCCGCTCAATTATTCATATGCGCGGTCCGCAAAATGATTGTACCGACATCGTTTGGTCTTTATTCGGTGTCTGAACGAGACGAGTTGGTTGCGCGCGCCCATGTTCTCTATCGCGATTGTATTTTGTTTTTCGAAACGAAGGGAATTATTAATATGCACCCTTGATTGAAATTTAGCGAACAGATTCTTTTGTTACGCATGGTTCGACGTTTTGCGTCTAGAATTCGATCCAGACATTCACTCATGACCTTTCCCTATTTATTAATATTAAACGATAGGTCGTTTATTTTAACTTTCCTTTTGAAATTGTATCGTTTTACAGTTCAATTCAGATGAGACGCGAAAATTGTTGGGACTAATTTGCGATATATTCGTTTGAATGGTTTTACAGTGCAATTGACAAAAAGATTAAAACCACCTACAAAAACATTCCTATTTTTACATACGTACGAAGGTGGTATAAAAAAGTTCTTCTCTAGCAGAGCTTTTACATAAAACCCCTCTAGACAGCAAAATACGATATTATAGAAATTTTAAAAGAAAAAGAACACAATGTGTTAGTACTAATAAAATACAGGATTAGTAAAACTGAACTACCCTCATGGTATAGAGGCTGTTCTTAAAATAACGTATCGTCGTATAAATATCGTATCAATGTTTTTAGTTTGTAAATACTCTTTTAACATAGTTATTATCACAGATTTACTTCCAACCATTGAAGGTGCTCCGTCAGTAGTAATTTCAGATAATTTCGTTAAATCCAAATCCATTATAGAACATTTTTCCAGAAGAGCTTTGAGCATCTCACTCCCCTTGGTTTGACTTGTCAAAGAACTCATACCAATCAGTTCTTCACTTACTTCAACATTTTGCGTTACACCTCGTAAAAATATTAAGAGTTGAGCAGTGGAACTTATATCTGTGGATTCGTCGAGTGCTATAGAAAAATTCGCAAATCTTTTTGATTTCGTAGCTAATTGCTCTTCTATATTAGCTGCTAATGTGGTAAGTCTTCTTTGAACAGTCATCCGATTTAGTAGAATTTTCTCAAACCTCTTTGCATCTTTCGGACACATTTTTTTTGCGGCAATATCTGAATATTGCTTAACAAACTCACGATCTTTAAAAGGCCGACAAGTTTTCGCTATTATTCGAGATATTTCAAAGCTAACTTCAGTAGCTGTTTAAGCATCTTGAATTGGTTTTGTAAACATAGCTTGCTGGCCTATTAGTTCCCTTTGTAAAGTGGACATTTTTTGCGTTCGATTTTCGCCGGTTAATTTGGTAAAAGTATGATGCTGGGTTTCATAATGCCTTTTCACATTATATTCCTTGCGGAATAGAAACACTACTCTTGCATATTAAACAGACACTTTTGTTATGCGATGAAATAAAAAAGTATTGTTCGGTCCAAATATCTTGAAACTGTCGATTTTCATCTACAACCTTACGACTACGTTTTTTACTGGGGCCTGGTTTAATCATATCAAAATTGATATTATATTGTTACGTAGGTAGATGCCAAGTTCGAACGACGAAATATTTATTCTTCACAGATTACAATTCAAACAATATAACATTCGCTTGTCCGTAGTTAAAACTTAACTGCCCGCGATGCGTTATATTTATACGAGTTACCTAACATCGAGAAAACTGCCCCGATAGCGGACGATGCGTTATATTTATACGAGTTACCTAACATCGAGAACCTACCACATTGTTCGGGGCTAATACCGACGTGTTTCGCGAATCTTCGAGTAATCTAGTTGGTTCGACAGATTTCTAGTCTCTTAACAATATGCTTGGAACGACGAGGTGCATACCTGTTCTACGTAGTAAACCTGAACAAGAAACTAGTAGGTACTTAAAGATACATATCTTACTAACAATTACAAAAGTTAGAATAAAATAAAAAGTTAAGCAATATTGATTTGAATGGATTTTTATCTACTTTTGTAGTATTTCGAACAATTTTTAAAATTCGTTGGCGTGCCGCATAAATACCGACAGTGGGCCGCATGCAGCCCGCGGGCCGCGGTATGTGCATCGCTGATTTGAGATAACCGTTTAGAGCATAATAGAAATGCACATTTATTTTATTAAAATTTTAATCGTAAACATGTTTAGTACCCTTTAGTGTAGTATACCGTGTTCTTTTCTATTATTACACATACATTGCCCTATGTGTAGAGCTAAAAACAGAAAAGTTAATGCATTGGTGACATAGTATTCAACCAGTTATATTGATACACTAGTGACGTATTTTTCTAAATGTCAAATATTTCTAATTTTTCATTCTTACTTAAAACTTAAATTAAATGCATTTTATTGAAATATAGATAATTTATTTAAAACAGTTAATTATCATAACAAACGTATAGCTTGTGCCAAGACAATTTTAAATATTTTTAACAATTCTGACTTTGATGCGTCCATTGAAGCTTTCCGTGATTTCGACAGTAAACAATTTTATTAATTAAAAACAGGTGACAGTCAACTTGTGGTGATAGAATTATCATCGATTTGATAGCCTATTCTGCGACTTTGTTTTTTGTATTTCAACTAATGAAATTAATCAAAAATGTACCATGTAGCATGTAAATTATATTCTTACAACATTCTTTGTGTAAATCCATAGAGTTTTAAAAAACGTTGTAAAATAATAACTTGTTCATTTTGTATGTTAGTTTGTAACGTGCTCTGGTAAGTACCTGATGAAGCCGCTGTGCTGGCGAAACAATTACACAGGTCTACAAAATTAAACTTTTTGACAGATGTTTTTATTTTGAAAACTGATTTTATATAATTTTGGTAGGCTGATTTAAAAAATTCTATGCATTTATTTGTACCATGTAAGGTTTTTTTGCAAATATTAAATAAAAAGAAACGATTTTTCTAAAAAAAATTATTTGTTTATTGAGTAAAAAGGTGGAATACAAGTTAAAAAAGTGGAAAAAAATACTTTACTCAGTCTTTTTTAAGTGAAATCTTTGTCTTTTTGCCAGAAAGCTGCGTTGTCCGGACATTCGGTTGTATGTTTTAAGGGCATATCCCGTTTTAACATCCAGCAGTAGTCCGCCATCATCGTTATGCTCCATCTGCCTTGGTATCGCCGGTCCATTTCCTTAATGTCTTGGTGAAACCTCTCTCCCTGTTCTTCGCTCACTGCTCCAAGATTTTCAGGAAAATAGTTCAAGTGTGAAAACAGGAAATGCACTTTCAAACTCATATTACAACCTAGACGATGAAAGTGTTGTAACATATTTTGAACAATATTTTCGTAGTTTTCGTCCTTAGAGTTCCCAAGAAACTTATCAATTACTTCTTTAAATGAAACCCAGGTGTTTTTCTCGACATTGGTCATTGTGTTTTGAAAATCCTTGTCTTTTCATAATGTTCTTATCTGCGGCCCAACAAAATACCTTCTTTTAACTTGGCATCGAATAAGGCTGGAAATGTCTCGCACAAATATTTAAAACACTGTCCATTTTTGTCTAGGGCTTTAACAAACTGTTTCATCAAGCCAAGTTTGATATGGAGAGGAGGCAGTAAAACTTTTTTGGGGTCAACCAAGCTATCTCTTAATACATTTTTGCTACCAGGTGTAAGGCTTGTTCTAGAGGGCCATTCTATTTGAGTCCAATGTCTATCCCTTGCTCGACTATCCCACTCACAAATAAAGCATGGAAATTTTGTATAACCTACTTGTTGTCCTAGTAGCATGCACAGCACTTTAAGGTCACCACAAAGCATCCACTGATGTTCTTGGTAGTTTATTTTCTTTAAAAGAAGTTCAAAATTTTCATACGTTTCCATTAAATGTACCGAATGGGCAACGGGAACCGAGGCCAGCTCGTTACCTTTGTGCAATAAAACGCCTTTTAAACTACGCTTACTTGAGTCAATAAACAGGCGCCATTCTTCTTTTACATACGGCACATTTCCTAATTTTGAAATTAAGTCAGGAATATTGTTGCAATACACTAGCGGTCCGTCTTGAGTAAAATATTGACATAACTCTTTTTCGCGATCCCGGTAAAAGCTTGATGTGACGCCAGGTGCCAGTAAATGTTTCTCACGAAGTCGGGAGGCTAACAATTCGGCTGAATCCTTTGGAAGGTGCAAATCTCTAATTAAATCATTTAGTTCGCTCTGGTTAAACACTTCGGGCTCTCTGAAATCTGGTGTGAAATCCGAGTCATCTGGGTCGCAATTAGATTCCTCTGATTCTGACGATATGACGTTTTCTAGTGCTTTTGGGGCGGTAGGTATCGGTACATCTGATCCATGAGGAATTGGTCGAATAGCAGGGTCAAGATTGGGATACACAATTTGTTTCTTATTTTTTCTGTTGAATCCTTGAACATTACACGAACAAAAATAACAATCATCACTGTGATTTCTAGGCTCTCACCATACCATAGGAACACCAAAACTTAAACATTTATTCCAACCTTTTTGCCAGTTTCTTAATGCTTCAACGCAAACGGAACAAACAGTATGAGGAGCCCAGGACTTGTCTTGGTCGCCAATTTTTACACCAAAATAAGCGTGGTATACATTTTTCACAAACGAAGTTATAGTTTGCCTCTGCTTTACTACGACATAACTACCGCAGATATAACAACAGTTATTCGGATTGTTCACACAATGTCTTCTTTCCATATTTATACGTTCTAGAATACTTAAAATACGCAACAACGAAGACAACAAGCGCGCGGACACAGTAGCACGACGACTAACACAACCAAACTGCACATAAGCAGGTTTCAACGTTGTATTGACGCTTTTGCGCCGACTCTGTTGCTTTGCTGAGAAATCTAATATTAACCAGTGTTGCCAAATCACATTTAATTTCATAAAAATCAATTCATTTAAAAATCATGCCTAACATGGAACAAACATATTCTTGTCATAGGTATGTTTATTAATAAATTAACATTTTTAAGATATAGAGCGCTATAAAAAAAATTTACGTGATAGAGCAAAAATATGGCGTTTTTTGAAATAAGGGCCCCCAAACATATACAAATTAGCAAACAGCTTTCAAACATCAAAATCACTGTAGACCTGTGTTATCGTTTTACGAACAAATAATAAAGTGAAAATTTTAACTATTCATTTTGTTTCTATTTTTATAATAATTAATCTTATGAAATGGAAATAAAGGCACGTTTTATCGCACAAAAATGTCTCTAACATGATTCGATTGCGCTAGCATTAATTATCCAATTCATATGTGTTTAGACTTCAAATTCCAATGAATACATTATTGATTAGGTCGGTACATATCGACCCCTAGGGCATTCAAACCCATCGACTGTTGCACATAGCGTTGCATCCCCTTTCGAAGGAGATTAGGGACATAGGGCGATAATAATTGAATACAATATAAGCTAACATGCGGAAATACATCGGTCACATCTAATAGTTTGCGCAGTTCGCCCATTTTCTTCACTCTAGATATTTAGTGCATAAAGTTATCCTCTAGATAACTATAAACGGGTTTCTTCACTTCTAAATAGACTTCTAGAAAATAAATTTGTCTAGAGGTTAAAATTATTGATTAAAAACAACCTTCAGATATTTCGTTGCGCGCATGTTCTTAGGTTAAGAAACGTTAGGTTAAAGTGTTTATTTGTTACTCATTTGTAAACATCAATTTATCAAAACACCATATTAATTATTAAAGTTTATTTTTACAAGTTACCTATCAGTATTACAAGTTAAAACCATTATTTACATTAGATAATTTTGTTTAATTTGTATCAAAGATGTTAAAATCATAGTACAATTGTTTTTTCCGTTAATAGAAAATTTAGATGATGAATTAGTTGATATTACACCATCTGCTGGTGCCGTGAATGCTTATGTAAACGACAATGGCATAGAATTTGTAAATTCATTACAATGAAATAATTTTCTCGACATTTCGAGTTTGTTATTGATGGAATCATCAACATAGCTCGTAGCAATTTCACTGAATTTCCATATTCTTGCAAGTTTTAGTGTTAAATATCTTCACCCGCATCTACAACCATAGTTATTCCAGTTCGGCAAAAAGAATGATCGGTATATAACTCGGGCTCTTTTAAACTTAAATATTTCGCAATTCGCTTTAGGGGGCAGCGCCAATAGTGTGCATTTTCCAGCTTACGACAAATTATTGAGGATTTTATTGTAATCGAAATTTTTAATATGATTAATGTATTTTCACTTATTTACAAATGAATAAACAAATAATAGTTATTTACGTATCAAGGGAGTAAAGTAATATTTTGCGGTCGAGACATGGATATTGCGGTCGAGGCGAAGTCGAGAGCGTAATCGAGACTGATATATATTTAGAGAACGGATGCAATTTCCATAAAACGCAATCGGCAATTGGAATTGTGTATAACGTCGCTCAGTACATCCCGGCGTAATTCAATGAAGTATTTGTTTGACTTACTCGGCCACCTGGTCTCGCAGCGATATCAATGGACAACCCGGCTATTGTATTCGGAGAATAATACAATAGCTGGGTTGTCCATTGATATCGCTGCGAGACCAGGTGGCCGAGTAAGTCAAACAAATACTTCATTGAATTACGCCGGGATGTACTGAGCGACGTTATACACAATTCCAATTGCCGATTGCGTTTTATGGAAATTGCATCCGTTCTCTAAATATATATCAGTCTCGATTACGCTCTCGACTTCGCCTCGACCGCAATATCCATGTCTCGACCGCAAAATATTACGTGTTTTCAGTGGTGTCGAGTACGTAGATAAAATAAATAAGTTTATCGTATTTCCTAAGAGAAATAGCACGTACATTCCTTTTCTTTTCATTTAAGCAACATCTTCCAATTATTTTCACGTAAGTGTGCATAAAATTTCGTTATTTAATTTCGTTTATTTGAATCTAGAATATTCTTACTTTTTCAGACAATGGAAGAGCATCGAGAATGGCATCGTGAAACAATGGCGAGTTGGATTGAGGGCCATACTGATTGTATGTACATTGCCAGTGATTCCGAAATTTATTGTGAAGTGTGTGAAACGTTATTGAAAAATTGCAATAAATCAACCGTAAAACGTCACGTAGGATCGTTAAAGCACGAAAAAATTTGAACCCGTTGGAATCTGACAATTTTAACGAAGAACTCTGTGAAACTTTTATGGCAGCTAATATTCTATTATTTAAATTGAACAATCCAATTTTGAAGATATTTCTGAAAAAATATACTGGTCGAAATGCTCCTGATGAATCAACTTTACGCAAATATTATGTTTCTAGGTGCTATACGAGAACAGTAGAACGCATTAGAAGCCATCTTTTAAATCAATACATATGGATAAGCGCCGACGAAACGGTGGATATGTTAGGACGCTGTGTGGTAAATGTTGTAGCTGGTGTACTACATCCAACTATTCCCTATAACTCATATGTAATAGCAACAAGTGTTATAAATAGAGTTGATGCGGAAACAGTTGCTGAAACCATTAAGGAGAATATGCAAAAAATGCTTCATTCGGACGCCACGTACAAAGAAAAAATACTTTTATTTGTCAGTGATAGTGCTGCGTATATGTTAAAAACAGACTATTGAAGAAAACATATCTTAATATGCTGCATATTACTTGTGTAGCACATGTTCTCCACAGAATCTGTGAATATATCAGAGACACTTTTCCGGAAGTTGATAGACTTGTATCAGCTTTTAAAAAAGTTTTCAGAAAAGCACCATTGAGAGTAGCTCTTTTCAGGGAAAAATTTCCATCTCTGGCACTGCCTCCCACTCCAGTAATAACTAGATGGGGAACATGGCTGGAAGCTACTAATTATTATGCTGAGAATTTCGATAGTCTAAAACATTTCGTAACACTGTTAAAGGAGGATGCTAGAAGTATTGGTGAGTGCAAGGAGCTCACACAAATCGCAAATTTAAAAAATCAGTTGTGCTTTCTTCACGAACACTTTGGAAAATTGCCAAAACTAATCACTTATTTTGAAAATCGAAATCTCAAATTAAATGACGGATTAACCACATTAGATGTGGCTGTTAATAATTTGAAAAGTATTCCAAGCGACTTCGGATGTGGCCTTCGGCAAAAGTTTGAAGCAATTCTTAATAGAAATCCAGATTTAATTACATTGCAGCAATTTTGTATGGAGGCAATTCCACAAAATCTAACGGCTAAATATGAAGAAATAAAAGAATATTTCCAGTATGCACCTATAACCAGTTGCAATGTAGAAAGGACATTTTCTATTTATAAGGATGTACTTAATTCAAAGAGAACAAAATTGACAGAAGAAAACCTTGAGAAACTATTGCTAGTCAATATTAATACTCCTTTACTCAACTTGAACGACAAAATGAACAAATAAAAATGTTCCAATTATAGAAATAAAATTAAAAACTTTAAAAATACAACTTTTCAACAAATACATATGTATTTCGTAATTTTATAGATCACCACCCGTTTGTTTTCCAATTATATAAATAAAATTAATTAATAAATATGTATTTCGTAATTTTAGATAGATAGATCACCACCCGTATGTTTTCCAATTATATAAATAAAATTAAAAACTTTATAAATACAACTTTTCAGCAAATAAATATGTATTTCGTAATTTTATAGATCACCACCCGTTCGTTTTCCAATTATATAAATAAAATTAATTAATAAATATGTATTTCGTAATTTTAGATAGATAGATCACCACCCGTATGTTTTCCAATTATATAAATAAAATTAAAAACTTTATAAATACAACGTTTTAACAAATAAATATGTATTTCGTAATTTTATAGATCACCACGCGTTCGTTTTCCAATTATATAAATAAAATTAAATATTTTAGAAATACAGCCTTTCGCCAGTACTGCACTGGGCTTTGCGTCATGTGGTAAGCGTGTCCGTTCTCTACTGATATTACTTAGTTCCCGTGTTGCGTGCACCTTTTTTGTGCCCGCACCACAATTTTGACTCAAAAGATAACATAAAAGTTATCGTAATTGTGTCGAATATGCAATTATTGTTTTTCTTTCTCTATGTAATGAAATTTTCTATCTTTCTATTATTGTTCAGCACGGGGATGTAATGTATTTGATTTCCATAACTAAGGTTACGTCTTCGATAGTAACTCAATTATGTTTTCTTAACATAGTGACGGGCGGAAATAGTATATTATGTATCAAGTTTTGTAAACGCAATTTTAGTCACGAGTTTTATTAATCACGAGCGAAGCGTAGCGGAGCGAGTGTTTAATAAAATGAGCGACTAACAAGTTTATAACACGAGTTGCTATTATACTTTTTCTGCGACCGCAAATATGTAAATAAAAAATTTGGAAATTAGTTTATTATTTTATTTATTATCATATCAATAAACATGGAAACAGTACAAAATTATTAAATTATTGTCCTACTTATTGTATATATTGATGGTCACATTAGAAACATTTTAGCAAAATCGTTTTTAAAATTTTTTTCCATCAAACTGATTTGCTTCATTTACTTGATTTGAATTGAAGTTCATCCTTGATTCACTTTCATTTTCCTCAAAGCTTGAACTTTAAGCAATTCCAATAACAATATTTTCAATATTCACAGCATTCTTTTGCATAGCATTGTCTTGTAGAGTATTCATGATTACAGTAGCTGTTTCGATTTTATTGTTTAAGGAGTGATCAATATAACTCTCGGCTACAGCTGTTGATTACCATCCTGCATGACGCTTTAAATCTGTGATGTCCGCACATGAGTCCAGCAAAATCGTCGCTGAGGACCTTCTTAGGCAATGGCCAGTGTAAACGGTAGGGTCAGGCAATTTTAAACATTTTTTTATTACGCTAGAGAGCCGGCCAAATTTATTAATTGGGCTGCTTTGTACATTTTCCTCGCTGGTAGTTTAAGGTAAATCTGGTATTATTTATCAGGTTTGGAGGTCGAAGTTTTATGTATTCCTTGCAAATATGGTAGAAATTACCTCCAACAACAAACTGACGTTCCGTTTTTGTTTTCGTATCATAACCTAATGAATTAGGTTGGTTGAAAACTTTCCGTCCAGCTCCCTTCGTTGTGTTTTGGTATGGAGTTCGCCTTTCGTTAACCTCCATTTATTTTTATGTTCTTTTTCTAGCTATAACCAGATCTCCCTTTTAGCGAAATCCTTAGCGATTCCACGTACTATCGTGAGCAATTGAAAGTTAACACTTTATTATGTTGGCATGTCGAAATTTGAAAATTTATCTAATGTATACAGTACTTTTGAAGTGTCAGTGTCAGCATTTAATCATTACATAAATGACATTAGCTTGACAATTTGGTAAAATTTACGCAGCTATAATAGTGCGTTTACTTTCAATTGCTCACGATAGTACATGTTTTACGGTTCGTCAGCTATTTCATATAGTTTATATGCACGTTCATACTAACTTTTTTTTGATTTCTTCGGCAGCAAACTAGCAATTGCCGATGCCGCTGCTTGAGTAATTTCGGGTGGAGTACCAATGAAAACATCTTCACTTCCACTTTCGTTTATGTTCATTTTCCCCGCAATATAGAAAATTATTTGTCTCTTGTCACGCTGCGTCGAGTTATTTTGACAGATTAATGACAAAGGACACGGATAACTAACGCGATGCATCTTCTATGCTTGTTCGACCACGCTTAAATTCACCAATACAATTCGCACCGGTTGCATACGACGGTGAAGATTCTCCATGAACTTTGTGAAATTCCGTTTTTATCTCTTTAGCATGTAAGCCTTTCAAAAAAAATGTTTAATTACTTTATGCACTATTTGTCTAAAAATTTGACACCAGCTATATAATAACGGGTGTTCAGAAACATTCGAAGTCAAGTGGGCTC
The DNA here is from genome assembly GCA_935421215.2 of Melolontha melolontha. NCBI lineage: Eukaryota > Metazoa > Arthropoda > Insecta > Coleoptera > Scarabaeidae > Melolontha > Melolontha melolontha. The sequence continues at coordinate 201,550,036 of OW285237.1, read as the reverse complement.
TAAACAAAAAATCGTATATCTTTACTTAAGTATCTGATTTGTAATAATTATTAAATGTCAACTGTTGTCTGTCAAAAATCAATCTATCTCAGACATGACTTCATATTTTCAAGGACTACTTTGACTTCGAATGTTTCTGAACACCCGTTAGATGGGGCATTCAAAACACATGACCGGTACGCGCGCACAACGCCATCTTCTGGTTCGTTCTAGAAACTTTCCGATCATCATTTCTTAACTTTATGTCTTGTTGTTTCTTAATGCATTTACGGTATGTAGCACACCGATTGTCCAGTAAGAAGAAGTGATAGGGGTATATACGGTGATGGGGAACTGTATCTGTGCCGTACCGGTGTTTAGTCACCTCGCTTCCACGGTATATACAACGGCTTTAGATACAATTTGAGTTATATTCAAAATGTTAAGGAAGTCCAGATAAATTTATTTAAAAACTCTTTAGAAGAATCATTTCATGCTTGGAATTTCTACATCAAAATCAAAATGTGTAGAATAATAATGTGAATTGGGGTTAATTTTATTTCATTCGGTCAAAACAAAAATACGTCCTCGGTTTATTTAATTCACAATATATCGGCTGGTAATTGGAACTTCAGTATCTTGATTTGATTTTTTTTTAAATCACTAAAATCAATATTATCTGTTTTTTTCTCCATATTTGGCATTGCTTCTGGATCTTCGCATTTTAAAGGTTTTTTTTTAAATATGTATGTAGACAAACTATATATACATATTACATGAAGATCAATAATTCTTGTACCGGATGTAGGCGAAAGTGAACGGAGTTTCACGAACACAGAAGTCGATAAATTTCAACAATATGCCGTCTACTAGATGGTGACAGTGCTACTATCTTTTGTTAACACTAATAGAAGATTAAAATATCTCGTGTTTTGTAAATATAATTCCAAGGATTATTTTAAGATAGCGTTTTTTGCAGGTATTTATGCTTAATAGACGGATGTCTTAGACATACAGTAGAATCCGCTTATAATGGATTTCAGGGGACTAAGCAAAACAGTCCATTATAGGCGAGTGTTCATCTCATCAGAATAATTACTACATAATAAAATTTATGTATTTCCACGTTTTTATTAAAAAAAAGATAATTCTATAGGATATACATATCTCTATATAAGATAACTCTGACCTACATAATTTGTATATAATACATGAGAACGAAAATATAAACAAAAAACTTATTGTAATACATGTATGTTACATACATAGTAGTAGGTATCTATGTACGTACACACATGTTTGTGTATATATTTAACATTACATGTTTTGAAAAAAGTTGGTCAGTTTTGTTTGAATCCACGGTTTGTCCAGATAATCTTTATTTACAATAAGTTCAACTTTATTTAGTATTGATATAGTGTCAGTGTTATTCTCTTTTTCCTGAAAATAACGCTGCAATTTTCTAATAGAAGTTATTGCGTCTTCAGTTGTTATCGCAGTTTCCTCCCCTTCTAGTCCTTCATCATCTTCCATGTGTTCTTCCTCCTGTGGTTCCTCCATTGCTTGCTGAACTAAATCAACATCCGATAATTGTTCCGTAACTTCTAAATTTTCATCAATGCTCACATATTCGTCAAACTTGCTTAGAACCATTAGGTTACTGATGTTGACCAGTTCACTCAAGGGTATATCATCTTCTGCATCGAAATCCATTGCTTCAGGATTATAATTTACTGGACCAGCATGACGATAGCAGTTCCTAATTGTTTCTGAAGAAACACTTTCCCATGCAACGCTTAACAAATTCACAGCATCTAAAAGAGTTACAGCTCTTGTAACATCTTTTTCCTGAAGTGCCATAATTTGCGTCAACATTTGTTTTCTATAAACTTGTTTCAGAGACCGAATGACACCTTGGTCCATAGGTTGCAACACTGACGTAGCATTAGATGGAAAGAAATGTAGCTTAATCTTGAGTCTTGAGAATGGCAGGGCATCGCTTACGTTTACCACTATTCCCGTCTCTCGCAACTAAAAAATAACTGACGACGCTGACGACGTATCACTGTTTTTTATGTTGAACAAAGTCTCCCGCCATTTAAAATAACTTTTTCAGATAATTGACTTTTAAATTTAAATGACGTAACCTGCGTAACCTTGTCGCTGGTAGAATAATAACTGAAAAAAGTAAATCCTAATGAGCGTATTTATACTTTCGTACAGGGAATCCCCGACGGGGAATTCCTCGCAACAATATTATGATATATCATATGAGGTGATCTGATGATTCCCCTGTTGGCCCGTTGGCGAATTAATTTAACAGTATTGTATTGAAATATGCCGGGCGGGGAAGTCCCTTCTAAGTTACATATTATTTGGGCTGTACCTGTGTAGTTATTTTATCGTACAGCGTACCCAATACTATACCAGTAAGGGCTGAGCAGATGACCAACACATTTTTAGTACAATATTTGTGTAAATTCTCACATTTTAAATACATTGTAAAATAATATTAACCTTTTTGTATTTATGTATATCAATGTTATTTTGTAATGTGTTCTAGTAAGTACCTGGCGAAGCGACTGTGTTGGCGCAACAATTGTTTTACGAACAAATATTAATAAAATGAAGATTTTAACTATAAGTTTTATTTCTATTTTAAACAATTAAATAAATGTGACTTCAAATACTATTTACAGAATCAGACAAGAAAATTGTTTTTACTTTTACTTAAGTGACTTAAGTGACGCATGCCGTGTTTCTCCTAGTTAATAATGAAAATAATCGATCAACTTGTTAGACATAATGCAGATTAAATATTGCAAAATTCTAATTTAATTAAATAACACTGAAAAGGCAAATTATAATTCCACCTTCACTTTTAATACTTAATATCTATTATTCGAGGTCTAGCATTAAACAAAAAAAGAAAACATAAATCACTAACATTATTAAATCAAATGCCACGTGACCCTCGTTTAGTTTTGCACAAAACATCTATTCTAAATAAGTGTGGCAAAGGAATAAAAAAAAATTAATCCATCCTTGACATTATTCAATTTGATAGTGTCCAATATGTGCTAATAACGAAATCGAAAGATTGGAAATATTTCATCGCAATGAGCCAGAAATGTGCAAGTTTTTTTTTACTGGTACACTATCGGCGAGGTCGAATTGTTCTGTTATTCAGTTTTAGATTTCTCTCTCAAAGAGGAAAGTTAGGGGGTAGGAGAGAAGGTCGTTCGAGCTCTAACGAAGAAATGTGTAACAAGTATATTCAGCTAAAATATTTTAGAAAGCGCATTTTATACAATGCGATTAATAATTTGTTCTAGAGTAATAGGTGGAGGTCAGTTATACAGGTGTCCTATATATGCTTCAAAGCAATTCGTGTGCGGATATCTCGCGCTAAAATTATATACATTCGTGTCTTAAACGTTTGTTAACTGAGATACAGGTTGTTAAAGTTATACCAAAAAATATATAAATTTAGTTATTAATTTTTTTGTGAACTTCATCTAACATTTTAAATTTTTCCTGATCTACTTTTTGATAGTAACTCCAAAAGAAAAAGCTGATTGAACTCCAGCCAAAGCGGTCTCCTAGATTTCAGTCGGGTCTTGGGAACGCTCTTCAAATCATCGTGTAGAGCATTGATTCCCAAAGTGGTCCAGGTGGACCCCCAGGGGTCCACGGGAGACTCGACGGGGGTCTACATTGGCGTGACAAAAAATGGGGGTTCACAATTCGTAAGCGGGGGTCCACGAAAATTAATCTGGTTTCGATAGTGAAGAACTAAAATGAACTGTGTCATCCACCGACAACACCTAGTAGCGAAAAATGTGAGAGCTAAATTGCACCAATCGCTTCAATTTGTGATTAATGCAGTTAACAAAATAAGAAGCAATGCATTGATTACGCGTTTATTTGCACAATTGTGCGATGAAAATGATGAAGACTTCCAACGATTGCTCTTACATACTGAAGTACGCTGGTTGTCGAAAGGTGCATGTTTAACAAGATTTTTCTCACTTTTTGAATCAGTTTTAGAGTTTCTGGAAAGTAAAGATCCAGATTTAAAAAGAAAACTTGATCAATTTGAAAGCAGACATCGCGTATTTGACAGATTTGTTCAAAAAATTTAATGACATTAACTTACAATTACAAGGGGACAGCCTCAATTTAATAAAAACAAAGGGTGTAATTTCAGCTTTTCTTGGAAAATTGAAATTTATGAAGCAAAATATTAGTCGGCGCGAATTTTCCCAGTTTTCAAACTTGTCACAGGTAGAATGCCTTGATGAGGATATTCACACATACGTTCAACATTTAATTGCCCTGCATGATGACTTTAAAATCAGATTTGAAGATATTCTGACGATGGAAATACCACCATGGATCATAAATCCACTTGATGAAGCGGAAATGGAGAATGTGATATTACAAGAGGAGCTACTCGAGCTTAGCACTAATGAGGAACTGAAGATGAAATTTAAAAGAGGGTATCAAACATTTTGGCTGCAGGCAGAAATACCCGAAACATATCCTGGACTGTGGGGAATTGCGAGAAAGCTTTTGATAGCGTTTTCCTCGTCATATCTTGTCGAGAAAAGTTTTAGTGTCGTTACAAACCTTTTAACAAAAAAAAGGAGCAGATTGAATATCACAGAACGGGGAGATTTGCGGTTATTCCTAACAAAACTGAAGCCAAATATTGATAATTTGCTGTCAATCCATCAAGTACAGCCCTCCCACTAAAATTATGACTATTTGAAAATAATAAAATAAAATAAAACAATAACTTTGTTTTACCACTTTATTCACATATAATCGTGACCGCGGTTTCGACATACAATGTCTTTTGTTTTAAATGTGTTTTAAATCTTTTAGAGGCCCTAGAGATTTTTAAAAGCCGGAAGAACACAATAGATATCGTTTTAAACGACCAGTTGGATCTTATATATACACCTCTTTTCCAATGTTGTATATAATAGTTAAGTATATAGTAGTAATTTTAAATAACATCATAAACCACCCCCATATATTTTTGTGTCATTTATAAGTTCTATGTAGGCCTGTAACTTTTGCAGTTTGATAATGACATTGTATGTCGAGACCGCGGTCACGATTATATGTGAATAAAGTGGTAAAACAAAGTTATTGTTTTATTATATTTTATTATTTTCAAAATGAATTACCACAAAGTTACGGCTACCAGTATTAATTTTCTTAGGACTATTTTGTGATTGTCATTGTAGAAGTTACGTTACGTTATTAATATTTAATTTTAATTATATTACGACTGTTATCATATTACAAAGTAATATGATAACAATAATAATTAATAGTGTAATAATTACATATTTGAATAAATACAACACAAGGAAATATACTACTTTTCTTTTTATTTTTACCACTCCGAATGGGGAGTTTTCTAAATAAAATATGTGAGAATTGATTGGTGTCTTGTGCTGTGAGTAGATGTCAAAGGAGTAAAGTTGGATGGAATCACTTTTTTGATTGGCTAACTTTACTTTTTTGACATCCACTCACAGCACAATCAATTAATTAATTAACCACTAACTCAGCCGCAACTCAAATTTAAATAGTTAGATCTAATCTTCACATTTCTTGTCGAGTTTTGGGAACATGGTAGAAATGTAGCTGCAGAGGGTCCACCGGAACCAGCAAAACTTTCAAAGTGGTCTATGAGAAAAAAAAGTTTGGGAGCCTCTGGTGTAGAGGAAGATAAATGTTGTTGGTAATCTTAGCCCATTCATTCTGTGCTATAGTGAGATGTGATATCCGGCGAGGTAATGTTAAAGAAATCGGTAGTCAGAGACTAGGAGTAGATCCAACAGTACCGATTCTCATTGTATCGTTAAGTGCTACCCAGGTGAATTTTGCTAATTTTTTTCGATTTCGCGGATATTAAGGTAAGTCGGGGGAAGATGCCTATAGTTTTATAATTACAGAATAATTCAAAAAGTATGTATATTTTAGAAATTTCAAATAGATATATTCAAAGGATATAATGTTTAGAATGTTACAATAGAAACAAATTTGATTTAAATGGTAAAATGATTAATACAAAAACATTAAGCTAAAATTTTACGATTGGCATCTTACCCTGAGGTATAGGGGTAAGATGCCAAAGTGAACAAGCTAACTTCCATAAGGGATTGAGGCATCTGCACCGAATATTTCAGTACCGTATTACTTGCTATTGGGTAAAGATGCCAAGTAGTACATAAATATATTAGATTGTTGCACAATCATCGCACGTATTTTTACTAGTTGTGCATATTTCATGCAACCAGTTCTTACAAATAATGCAGAAGATCCAGTCTACTTTTGAGCCATTTTTGTCACCATAATAGCCTTTAGATATGGCACAAAATTCGTCACTGTCACTGTTTGCGTTGTCGGAAGGATGATCGGACAAATTCGGATTATCACTTTCTTCATCGCTGCTGCTTTCACATAACTTCTTTGCCACTTTTGCTTTTCTATTTTTGTAGTCTTGATTCTTCCCTTTATTGTTTTTTTCTTTTGTTTTTCCTTCTGATTTTGTTGTCTCTCATTTTGTTTCTTTTGTTTTTGTTCTTGTTTCTTTTCCTCTTGCTTCTTTTGTCTGTCTTCTTGTTTCTTTTGCTTTGCAGCCTGTTGAGTTAGCCGTTTCTCCAATTTTTGGCGCTTCTGTGCTCTAACTTCAAGAGAGGTCATTAGTTACGCATGCTGCTTCCTAAGACGTGCCTTGCTTGGTCCAGGCAATACAGGAATGGGAGAAAATGTAACTACGGCAGAAACATCGTGAATTTCTTCACCATCTTCTTCTGGCTCTATTTCGTGACCACCTTCAACTCCTGTTTTATCACCTTCTCCTAGCTGAACTTCTTCCCCATCTCTTGTTCCAGGGTCTTGTTGTGTTGAAGTTGGTTCTAATTCAGGATCTTGAACCTGATTGGGATTTGTACTTCCTGCAGCCCTATCCGAAACGGAGAATGCGTAATCGGGAATGCGATCTGGGTTATAATTATGAATTCCGTAAGCGAAAAAGCCCGAGCGTCTGTTTTCATGAGAGGCAGCTCGTCCCCACGCCTCGGACAGGAGTGACCCAAATTGCAGTCTTGTAAGTTTTCTTCCTGGATGATTTCGCATCCAGGATGCACAAGCCTTGTTCCAGTAGCATTTTAAAGGCCGAAGAAACGATTGGAGCCAGTGGGTCGTATGACTCGGTAAATATAGGAGTATAAATTCGTTTTGAGCCAAAATGTCTAGAACGTTGACATCACTACAATGGGAAGAATGCCCATCGACGATAAGAAGCACTGGTCCGGGCTCGTTTCGTGGCAAAAAATGAGTTTGTACCCAATCTAAAAATATATTGGTCTTGACATATGCTGAATCGGGTGACATACTGCTTTCGTATTTTTTCCTCGACAAATATGGAGCTAAAAAATTACCTTACGTATTGCAGCAGGCGATAATGGTTATGGTTTCCCCTTTTTCACTGCTAGTAAGCCTCTGAATATCTCTAGCTCCTTTTGTGACTACCACATTCCCAGGTTTGTGATTTAACTGTAACCCAGTTTCGTCCATGTTATAGATTTTACCCGACTCGGTATGGAAGTTGTATTTTTCGAGTACATTCCAAAGTAATTGGAAATATGCATCGACTTCTTTGCGACACATTCCTAAAGATCTAGCAATTGACCGACCCTGAGAGGTCCTCAGGCGTAATTGGGGATGTCTTTTCATAAATAGAGAGAACCAATCATATCCAGCTGTATCTTTCTCTCTATTAAAATTGTGTTTAATCTTGTTTGCATCTGCAAAAGTTAATGCTAGACGTCTAATTTCTGTAGGGATAGCTGCATAGCCGGATTCTTCTAACTGTTTGATGTACTGTACCAAATTCTCTTATTTTCTTTCCCTAGCCAGCCTGGTGGACCTAAACCGCATTTTGTAAGATTTCCACTACTTGAACTCCTCAAAAGTGTACGCAGTGGAATTTTTAATTCTTTTGAAATGGAATTAGCACTACGACCACACTACTTTAATAGAGCAACTGCCCTGGAAAGATCTTCTTCAGACCACTCGGCCCTATTGGATATTCTTGTGTACTTCCGTGGCATATTGATAGAAAAATGGAAAAAAATTGTTTATGGCATCTTACCCCTTTAGCTGGCGGAAGACGCCAAACTAAATTATAAAATCAAATTTCGCGGCAACTCCCAGGTGGTAATAACAAACATCAACACTGACCTTTACTTTTTGCTATTATTTCTTTAAACCGATTATAAAGTACTAAGGTAACTAGTTGGTTATGACTAGAGAACGGATGCAATTTCCATAAAACGCAATCGGCAATTGGAATTGTGTATAACGTCGCTCAGTACATCCCGGCGTACTTCAATGAAGTATTTGTTTGACTTACTCGGCCACCTGGTCTCGCAGCGATAACAATGGACAACCCAGCTATTGTATTCGGAGAATATAGTGTTTTCAGTGGTGTCGTGTACGTAGATAAAATAAATAAGTTTATCGTATTTCGTAAGAGAAATAGCACGTACATTCCTTAAAATTCCGTAAAACGTCACGTAGGATCGTTAAAGCACGAAAAAAATTGAACCCGTTGGAATCTGACAATTTTAACGAAGAACTTTGTGAAACATTTATGGCAGCTAATATTCCATTATTTAAATTGAACAATCCAATTTTGAAGACATTTCTGAAAAAATATACTGGTCGAAGTGTTCCTGATGAATCAACTTTACGCAAATATTATGTTTCTAGGTGCTATACGAGAACAGTAAAACGCATTAGAAGCCATCTTTTAAATCAATACGGATATGGATAAGCGCTGACGAAACGGTGGATATGTTAGGACGCTGTGTGGTAAATGTTGTAGCTGGTGTACTACATCCAACTATTCCCTATAACTCATATGTAATAACAACAAATGTTATAAATAGAGTTAATGCGGAAACAGTTGCTGAAACCATTAAGGAGAATATGCAAAAAATGCTTCATTCGGACGCCACGTACAAAGAAAAAATACTTTTATTTGTCAGTGATAGTGCTGCGTATATGTTAAAAACAGGCAGACTATTGAAGAAAACATATCCTAATATGCTGCATATTACTTGTGTAGCACATGCTCTCCACAGAATCTGTGAATATATCAGAGACACTTTTCCGGAAGTTGATAGACTTCTATCAGCTTTTAAAAAAGTTTTCAGAAAAGCACCATTGAGAGTAGCTCTTTTCAGGGAAAAGTTTCCATCTCTGTCACTGCCTCCCACTCCAGTAATAACTAGATGGGGAACATGGCAGGAAGCTACTGTTATTATGCTGAGAATTTCGATAGTCTAAAACATTTCGTAACATTGCTAAAGGAGGATGCTAGAAGTATTGGTGAGTGCAAGGAGCTCACACAAATCCCAAATTTAAAAAATCAGTTGTACTTTCTTGACGAACACTTTGGAAAATTGCCAAAACTAATCACTTATTTTGAAAATCGAAATCTCAAATTAAATGACGGATTAACCACATTAGATGTGGCTGTTAATAATTTGAAAAGTATTCTAAGTGACTTCGGATGTGGCCTTCGGCAAAAGTTTGAAGCAATTCTTAATAGAAATCCATATTTAATTACATTGCAGCAATTATGTATGGAGACTATTCCACAAAATCTAACGGCTAAATATGAAGAAATAAAAGAATATTTACAGTATTCACTTATAACCAGTTGCGATGTAGAAAGGACGTTTTCTATTTATAAGGATGTACTTAATTCAAAGAGAACAAAATTTACAGAAGAAAACCTTGAGAAACTATTGCTAGTAAATATTAATACTCCTTTACTCAACTTGAACGACAAAATGAACAAATAAAAATGTTCCAATTATAGAAATAAAATTAAAAACTTAAAAAATACAACTTTTCAACAAATACATATGTATTTCGTAATTTTATAGATCACCACCCGTTTGTTTTCCAATTATATAAATAAAATTAATTAATAAATATGTATTTCGTAATTTTAGATAGATAGATCACCACCCGTATGTTTTCCAATTATATAAATAAAATTAAAAACTTTATAAATACAACTTTTCAGCAAATAAATATGTATTTCGTAATTTTATAGATCACCACCCGTTCGTTTTCCAATTATATAAATAAAATTAAATATTTTAGAAATACAGCCTTTCGCCAGTACTCCACTGGGCTTTGCGTCATGTAGTAAGCGTGTCCGTTCTCTAGTTATGACAATTGCAGAGCATTGAAAATATTTATATACCTGCTCGAAACACAAATTCACCTTTAAAATCACTTCACTTCCTCGAAAACTTCCGGACTTATATACACTCGTCGTAAAACAGCATTCATAGCGTCCATTACACCATCTGAGGGTTAGCGGCCGAACTATTGCACTTTGGCATCTTACCCGGTTTGGCATCTTCACCCGACTTACCTTATATATCATGAATATACCCCTTTGGGCATATAGTCAATCAGGTATACTATAAAAGGATTTTTTTGGTTTTTCATTATACACTTAATATTTTCGTCGAGAGTATCATATTTAAAACAAATCAAAACATATCCGATACTATTTTTTGCCCTCTTTCCAATTCTGTGAAACAGAGTGTTACCACTCTAAAAACAAAAGATGATCTAATTAAATATTTTTTTTTTAATTGAACACCTTTATATTATTGGATATTTAACTAGCTTATTCAATTCTGATTACAGTATAATTTTTTTTTCGTTGGGCAATGAATAACACCATCATAATAACAACAAAAAGAAACACATAAGTAGGATATATGTATTGGTTAAACAATAACACGATAAAGCAAAAATACTATTGAAGAAATTGTTCAATATCTCCACCATTTTTGTTTCGATAAAATGCAATAGACCTTATTTTTGATAAATCCCCAGACAAAAAAATCTTATATTGAAAGGTCAGGCGATGTCGGGGGCCATAAATCCACCTATTTTCAAATTCTAATTGTAGAAAATGTGTTACTAATTGCGCATTATGGGTGGTGCGCCGTCTTACTGGAACCACATTTGTCTCCGGATAGCTTTAGGTAGATGGTCTAAATATTCTTGAAATACAGCTTCAAGAAAGTTACATTAAGGTTTTCATTAAGCGTGCCGTTATACAAATATGGTCCCAATAACTGATCCCCTATCACCCTATCACCTATCCAGACATTTATAGAAAAACGTATTGGACATCGAATTTGCTGGATCCTCCGAGGATTCACGTCATCCCAAAAGTGATTATTCTGTTTATTAAACACACCATTCCTATAAAAATTTACTTCATCCGTTCATAAAATGCTAAACTTTGTCACCTCATCAACTGGTATGGGAACTAACATTTAAATGACATTCTGTTTTTTACTCGGTCACATTTCCAAAGCAAACTTTTCTTTTTTATTTTTGTTATTATAACATTATTCATTGCCTATCGAAAAAAAATATATATACTGAATTCAGAATTGAATTAGCTAGCTAAATATGCAATAATATACAAGTGTCCCGTATCGTTATGTTCAAATTTTAGGAGTGTAAAGTAGACTTCATTTCAAGTAACAATAACGCAAAACTTGTAAATCCATTTTTATTTGTTTCAAAGTTATAGATCTATGAATGTGATTGCAAGATCATGAAAACAAATGTAATCCTAAAGTCAATACAAACTGATTTTATTTAAAAAAGTTATACGATTCAATAACAGTCTGTGATTGTTAACGTCGCATAATAAAATATTATCCTAAAATAAAAACACGTGTCGTAGTGCATACAGTAATTTCTTGGAGATCTACAAAAAAGAGTACTGGAAATTGATTTATGATAAAGAAGGTTCTTACTTATTTCGTAAGTTCTGAACCATGAATATCATACAATAAACAAATGTTCAGATGACTGTTAACGTTGCATTTTTTAATAAAGGATTACATTACGTTTCAGTTTATACAACAGCTTATTAGTGAGTGGACACGTTTTCTTTATTCCAAATGCCTTACCGATTTTCTTCTCAAGAGTATGCGGACATGCATTTTGTGTATGGCTACTTAACAGCAGTGCACGTCAAGTAGTTATTGAATACCGGCATCGGTTTCCCGATAGGTGCATTCCTAATTACAGAACGTGTCTGGAAGTACACAGACAATTTCGGGAATGCGGACTGCGTGATTATCTTTTCGACCGAGGAGTAAAATTGCCAGCAGACTTAGAGGAAGAAGCAGTAGCTATTGTTGCAAGGGATCCAACTCTCAGTGTACGTCGAATCGCTAGACAACTAGGAGTGCCACGAACGACAGTTTGGCGAATTTTAAAACGTGAGGGCTCATATCCGTATCACTATCTCAGGGGACACGGTTTGCTTGAGGCAGACCACTATGCTCGTCTAGTTTATTCGACCTGGATATTAAGACAGTCACGGCTTCATTTTAATTTCTGCAGAACAGTCCTCTGGACAGATGAATCTACATTCACGAGAAATGGTGTTATAAATCTGAGAAACCTGCACAGGTGGTCATCAGCAAATCCCCAAGCTATACGCCTATCTAAATTTCAACATGAATTTTCGATTAACGTTTGGGCGGCTCTAATCGATGACTTGTTGATTGGTCCTGCCGTTCTTCCTGGGAGGTTAAATGCTGACAATTACTTTCAATTTCTTATTGACGAACTGCCAGGTCTTTCAGAGGATATCCCACTGAATGTTTGACGAGACATGTGGTTTCACATGGATGGGGCACCACCACATTTCGGAATTGCTGTCCAAAATTGAGTTAACGTCAATTATCCAAGATGGATTGGTCGAGGTGGTCCTGTTGCATGGCCACCCATATCACGCGATCTTAGTCCCCTGGACTTTTATTTATGGAGGTACATGAAAAATTCAGTTTACACGTAAGTTTCGAACACAAGAGAAGAGTTGTTGGATCGTATTCACCTGGCTCCCGAGCAAATCCGATAAAAGAAGTATGAAATTCGGATAAGTACTTCTTCTGTTGGTTTACGGGCACGAGCCTGCATTCAACAAAGAGGTGGACATTTCGAAAATATTATTAATTGAACTTTTTTAAATAAAATCAGTTTTTATTGACTTTAGGATTATATTTTTTTCATGATCTGACAATCACATTCATAGATCTGTAACTTTGACACAAATAAAAATGGATATACAAGTTTTGCGTTTTTGTTACTTGAAATCAAGTCTACTTTACACTCCTAAAATTTGAACATAACGATACGGGACACTTGTATAGGTATTCAATTAAAAAAAATTTCATTAGAGATCATCTTTTGTTTTTCAAGTGATAGCACTCTTAAAAAAAGGTATATAACCCCTTACCACAATTATTAATCGTATCCTAAATACGTATTTCGACTACTAAGTTGTCATCATAAGTAGGTAAAACCACTAATCAAGGTGTCGCACATGGGGCACAGTAAAGCTAGCACAACTGATCACGCAACAACTTTACACAGCGTCCACGTATACACTTACTTAAACATACAAATATATCGAACGAAAAGATCGACAAAAAATTACCTCTCTTAAGGAAACGGCACTCACATGTATTTATACTCTAATTGAAACGTCTACGACCTTTTTACTTACGTTCTAAGAATGAAAAGAGACAGGTGTAGGGGATCGGTACTTTATCTCCGTTCATAGAATTCTGTTTGTTTTTAGCGATATGAATACTTGCATATGCGTCAAGATCGCGGGGATTATTAAAGGCCTTGACAAGTTTTAACCCTTTAATCGATATATTGTGTAGTGTATTTAAAGCATGGTTGGCAACGTTAAATTTATCCGGTCTATTGTATTTAATATGTGATATGTGTTCTTTAAACCGGGTTATTATTGGTCGTTTTGTTTGGTCTATATATTTCAAATTACAATCATCGCAATTAATTTCGTATTTACCTGATTTCGAATTAAAATTAACTTTATCTTTGGTATTCCCTAGGAGACTTTTGATAGTATTTTCGGACCGAAAGGCAACTTGGAGACCTCGTTCTTTCACAACTTTATTAATGTTTTTCGTGATGGGGTGTTATGGTAAACACATGTACTTTTTCTCTTTTGATAGCACTCTATTTCACAGGATCGGAAAAAGGGCAAACAATAGTATCAGATACGTTTTAATTTCTTTAAAATATGATATGTACTCTCAACGAAAATATTGAGTGTACAATGAAAAACCAACCAATAATTCGTTTTATTATTAAAGCGAATCATTTTTTAAAAGCCGTTAAATTGAGTAATACATTTTCCGGACACCGTATATTGAAACGCAGAAATCTTTTAAAAGTCAGTCGCTATCTGCACTGCAAACGCATCTATAACCTACCTTGCGTAAGTTGCGCACGCCTATTCCGTTATTTGTAGGTTGAATATGTTCCTTGGAATAACTAACGTTGATGCTACACACAGTTAGGAGGACGAACATCATTAAATATAATTGAAACAAATGTGAACTTTGTTAGAAAAGAGTTCCGTACAAATGATCATTAAAAATTCAGTTTAAGATACTCACTGGTCAGCAGTAAAACATGTATGCAACCGGGTGTATACAAGGCGTGATAATTTAATTCCGGAAATGCATTTATAAAAAAGGAAAGGTTTACTAGAGTCTATCATCGCTTTCGAAGTACTCTTTTGTGAACCTGTACACTTCCTTAGTCAGCGTCTCCATTGCTTACTATTTATGTAACTTTTGGCGAAATATTATTGAGCAGCTATCTCACCTTACGTATAATAAGGCTCTTCTGACCGGACAAAATCTCTAATGAAACATTGTGTACTCTCTTGTAATGTCGTAGTCATTTGAGACGAAACGCTTATATCGGCTAGTCTCTCTTGTCCGTCAGATGCCGCTAAATACCTCTTGTCACTTGACGGGATTAGATTGTGATTATTTGCGATGTGTAAACTATAATTCACGTCTGATGAAATCATTTAGATCGAAATGCATGTGGCTGCGGTTGTGACCACTGGTTAAATACGTACTGTACGTCATGCATTCCTAATGCAATTTTTCCCGGTGACATTTACTATCCTTTTGCAATATTTTAAGTTCGAACATTTTTTATTGTTAAATATAAGTAAATCTAGGATATAGAATTCAAATATAAACATTTCCAATTTTATAAAATATTTAACGTTCTTTTTCAAGTTGCAATCAGCTGTATAACATACTTTATTAGTACATTCGAATTATAAAAACGTTTTTTAAATTCTAAGAAAGCGATATCCTTTCCATTTGCAAATCTATTTATTACCTAGGATTATTAATAATTGGCATCTTTTTCTAGATTTATTTATTGCTTTATACATCAGACCATTTGTTGATTACCTAGGGTTTTTAATGAATGATTTCAATAGACTCTTAATATGATCACCCATTGTTAATTAAATATGTATAATAAGCTCACGATTCCTAAATATGCATGTACCATAAAAATCCATTACTGAACAAAGACACAGCACGAAATGCATACTTAAGTTTATAACACCTACTAATACTTAATTAGGAATGATGTTTTATTTTATTATTATATTTATTTATTGGTAAGAATGTTAAGACACTATCGTAAACCTTGGATATTGTTACTATAGGTATAATTTCCACTAATTAAATAACACAAAAATTACTCGTTATGACGTTAAACAATACTCTGTTCAACCAATACGATTTTAATATGTAATAGTAAGGGCAATATTTTTACCTACTTGTAAAATAGTCAATATAGATAAGCACGAACACAAACACAGTACAAACTCAATATCACTGCAGTGAACAACAGCATCAGCTGAACATAAAGACACACAGTCTTAAGGCAACACTCTCTTCATAACATTCACATCAAAAAATCATATTTTAAAGAGACACCACGAGCACTTCAAATGGACTCTACATACCGACTCCTGAAAGACGGCGGTTTCGACAAAAGACAGTTAGCGTCCTATTTAAAAAACTGATCTATAACATCCGATTGGTTTACGAAAATCAACGGAAACGATGCGGAAATTAACAGTTTGAATTAGTATTCAAATTTAATAATCAATTACAATTTCCTTCAGAATCAATTAAATACTTACAATTAATTAACATATTTAAAATCAAACTATTCAAAATATTGCATTTATATTTCCTTTGACTGTCTTTATTATGAAAAGTTCTTCTTTAGAGAATGTGTTTAAGTAAAAATCAAAAAAAGGTATAAAAGCCCTTACCACAATTAATAATCGTATCCTAAATAGGTGTTTCGCCAACTAAGTTGTCATCATCAGTAGGTAAAACCACTAATCAAAGTGTCGCACATGAGGCATAGTTAAGCCAACACATATAAACGCGCAATAATTTTACACAACGTCCAGGTATCCACTAACTTTAAAATAAAAATCCACAGAATAAAAATTAGGACAAACTTACCTCTCTTAAGAAACCGTGAAACCAAAAAGTTTGTCAGTTAGTAATTCCTTAGAATTTGTTCAATTAATTAAAGATTATGAAGTTAGTGGATACGTGAACGCCGTGAGAAGTTGTTGCGCGTTATATCTGTTAGCTTTACTGTCCCCCATACCCCCCTACTTTGATTAGTGGTTTTACTTACTGATGATGACAACTTAGTTGTCGAAATTGTATTTAGGATGCGATTATTAATTGAGATAAGGGGTTTTATACATTTTTTTGAGTTTTCTTGATTTTATTACTTTTAAAATTCTTAAATATTTAAATTATATTTTTAATTTTTCAAAATTGTATTTAGTTCTAAATATTTATAATAATTAATATACATATAGTTTTGAGGTAATTTGCCTCACAACACGACTACATTATTCGAACTTCGTTGTTTAATTTTGGAGCACCTTGTATCTCGCACACGAAAAAATTAAATATTTTTATAAACAAAATAACTATTGGAAAACTATAATTTCATCCCATAATCTTCGTATAATTAGAATCGATCACGTGATCTTGTATTCACTCAAATCTAAATATTTCACAATTAAAATTAATTAATCGTTGATTGGATTATCACCCGATATTAATACTGTGTGAAACTTTCGACTCAACAAGTCATCCCCCGGCCTTTTATCTATAATAAACGTTTTAGTCGGCGTGATAAGCCCACCGTAGGATTAACCGTTCGTCCGCTACAGTAAACAAAACACCCATCTTTTCCCAATTCTAAATAATTAACTCGCAGCGTACTATCGATCGTGGTATACAAATATACTGTACAAGGGACTGTTAGTAATTATACTAGAGTATCGTATTGGAGGTCTTCACGTGGTCTGTTAGATGGACCTGAAGGAGAGTTGACGTTAGTAGAGAGCAAAAAAAAGAGAAAGAAACGCGAACCTTCATTCGTCCAGATCTGTTGCAGGCCGTGGGCGATTGGGAAATAACGAGGTCACCGCTGAAAACAATTGCGCAAAATTCGCACTTCGACGAGTCGGATCGAACCGTGGCGAGAATAGTCGAACTTTGCGTAGAATTCTATATTCGAGAACAGGGCTGGATTACTTTAATTTGTTTGGCTTTGTTTGTGGGGCACAAATTGGGGGAAAAAAATTCTGGAATTTAGATTGGCAATGGTGGTCAGTTGTGAAATGATTCTTTTTTAATGTATTGACTACACTGGCCAACACGATTTTTGCTGACTTCTAAGCGAGACTTGTTTTTTACTAATTCGGGTGTGCTGAATCCGAAAATCATATTAATTTTTGCGTATCACGTTAAAATTAAACTGTATACTACAGGGTTGGGCAAAAGTAAAGCATCAGTCGAATAATTCCGTAAATATAAACTTTAGAACAAAATGTTGTTAACAAAAGTTTTTTGACAAGTTATTTTGTATTGGCTTCAGTCATTTGTTTTTTTTTCATGATGATTATATATGACAGCCAAAAATTTTTTTTTTTTTTTTAATGGAAATAATATTATTTTTTGGACAAAATTAAATTTAATAAAAGTAAACAAACTACAAAATTAAATTAAATGCTCAAAGTGACGTCTTTCTACGACCTGACAGTGTCCTAAACGTTCCCAAAAATGACGAATTGTATTTTGTAAACTATTAGGTGGCATGGCTTGTATCTCACGAGTAATTTTTGCTCTCAAATCCTCTAGGTTTCTCCTTGTATACTTGCGACTTCAAGTGTCCCGAAAGAAAGAAATCCAATGGATTTAAATCGGGAGACCTAGCGGACCAATCAATAAAACCCCGACGTCCAATCCAACGACCGGGAAAAATTGTGTCTAAATACTGTCGAACATTAGTAGCATAATGTGGTGGTGCTCCATCTTGTTGAAACCATAGATTACGGTTTGGCATGCTTGGTTGATTGTCGTTAAGAAATAAAATCAACAGATCTGGTACAATATGGTTACGCAATAAATGTAAGTAACCAACACCATTTAGGTTGTGTTCCAAGAAGTACGGACCTATGATGCGTTGCCCAACAATGCCAGCCCACACATTAAGTTTGTGGCGATACTGTATATGATTTCCTCGCATCCAATGTGGATTCTCAGTCACCCAATAACGGCAGCCTTGCCTATTTACAAATCCATTTAGACAAAATGTAGCTTCGTCAGAAAATACGATGTTGTTTAAAAAAATGTGGATCGTTATTGGACAATTCCATTATTGTTTCACAAAACTGTAATCTTCTGTCCGGGTCATCTTCGTTAAGTTCGTGCAGTAAGTGTATCTTATAGGGCTTGTATTTGTTCGCTTTTAATATTCGTCTAATATATCTGCTACTCATATCATTTTCTAATCCTAGTTGAGTGGTTGACGTAGTGGGATTTTCCGTTACAGCAAGTAAAACATGAAGAGAACGGTCTTCATTAGTGATTTCTTTTGGTCGGCCAGCTTTAGGTATATCTCTAACATCGCCCGTTTCTCTAAATTTAGTAACCAATCTCGAAACTGTTGATTGAGCTATAGGATCTCGATCCAAATTAACATTATTGAATAAAGTGCAAACTTCGTGATGTGAACGTTGCCTGTCACCATATCCGACCATCATAAGAATTTCTATTCTTTCTTTAGTAGTTAATTTGACCATTTTCACACAAAACACGTATTAAAAAAAGCAAGTTTTACGATGGAAACTATTTTATTGTGAAACGTCAATAATTCAATGACAGTCAAAAATCTACAATTTCCAAAGCAATCTACAAAACACTGCACTAGTCCAAATGTACGTTTATTAAATTTTATTTTTTTCTCAATATTTTTATTATCTAACCCCATGAAAAAAGTACATATTCATATTCAGAAATTAATAAATATTCCGAATTTTCTAAAAGAAAATATTATTTCCATTAAAAAAATTTTTTTTTTTGCTGTCATATGTAATCATCATGAAAAAAAATCGCAAATGATTGAAGCCAATTCAAAATAACTTGTCAAAAAACTTTTGTTGACAACATTTTGTTCTAAAGTTTATATTTACGGAATTATTAGACTGATGCGTTACTTCTGCCCAACCCCGTATACTTTATGCTCATGTTACAACCTAGGCGGTGAAATTTTTTAAGTATTGACTGCATTAGATCTTTACAATTGGAGGCTTTTCTTTTTCCAAGAAAATTGTTCGCGACCATCGTGAAAGTCCAGGCTTTTTTCACAGTTGCGTTCATAGAGTTGATGAAATTTGGATCTCTCATTAAAGTTCTAATTTAACGTCCATCAAATGCCACAGCTTAAATTTTTTCGTAACTTAGTCGTGGAAGCTTTCACATATTGCTGTGTACATTTCAAAATGGGCGCCAAATATTTAAATATGAATCGTTAATTAATAAACATGAATCATGATACACACATATTTTGTATTTTTAAACTCTTAAAATTGCTTTCAGGGTTTTTGTTTTACAAAAAGGGTTCCTTGCAACTTGGCCTAGCATCTAATGTAATAAGGAGAGAAATAATACGATAGCATGTTAAGTTTAATCTATTTATTATTCACACTTTGTCAATATATACATTAATATTCAATTATATTAAATATCGTCAATTAATTATTATACTTATTATACTAATAATTATTAGTAAAACATAGTACGTAAATCTTATATCTAGTCAGATAATATTCACATTTATATAGATATATAAATAAAATTTTGAAGATTGAAATTCCATTATTAATATTTCAAAACACAGCTGTATTACTCTAGACCAGTGAGTTTTTATACCCTACAAGATGCTTACAAAAACACGAAACAGTGTTTTTGTTTAAAAATAAATATATTGTAAAGTTTGTGGATTTAATAGTATTAAAGGTTGATAATATTACAAAAGAAAAATGTGTTATTTCATATTTACGTGGCGAAACTTTACCTTGCTACATAAAATCGTCAACAACACACGATATATTTTAATTAGTATCTCATATATTTAACAAGAGTTTAAAATTTCGAGTTCTAAACCCAGATATCATTAAATGTTCGTGAGATTGTTTTCCCTACATACAAGTTAAAGACAGCTGTATTCTATTCTATTATCTGTTTGAATACAGAAATTGAAATTACGCACGATCAAATAAAATGTCCACATAAAACAAATAAACTCATAAATTTAATTTTAGTACTTCAGAGTCTTGAGTGTCTTTGTTACATAATTACCTGTCGTAATTATTATATTAAACAAACTAAAGTAATAATTTTCTTTAAATTAAAAATATAAAATTCTAAAGATGAATTAAATTCAATACAATTTACAAAACCAAAATTTTTATTTGACCACCGCTTGAAAACGATATTTCGATTAGTGTCTCTCTCCTTGAGAAATTTTCTTTATACAGGCTGATTCATTTTCGGTCCTCACCATGGGATCTCTCTTATTATTGGAGACAGAGTATAGGTTTAAATTTGGCAAAGTTGTTAAATTTTGTGTTTGTTATAAATCCGTAAAGAAAATAGACCTGTGACAAATGACCTTCGTTATTTAAAAAAAAACGCGAAAACCCCATTTTCTTCTTTTACCTGTAGCACTGAGTTTTGGCCTTGTAGAGAAAAAATAAAAACACATCCTTGTGGCCATTTCTAAACCTCTATCCAGTGATGTACTCTAAATTTTTATACGACGTTTCGTTTCTATCTAGCCATCATCAACTATCTAATTTCTTATAGGAGCCATATTGGATTTAGACATCCTCAGAAAGAGTTTTTTTTTCTGATTTCAACCATGTACCACATGCTGACTATAGTTTTTGACATTAGGTTTTATTTGAAAGAATAAATTATAAGATTAAATAAGGTAGCCTTTGGAATTTCAATCTGTCAAACATTTCATTTATTGTTCATTAATAATACAAAAATGGCATACACTAACGAAGAGAAACGAGATATGATAAGTATTTTTTATTCTTCGAAACGAAATTCAACAGTAGTGAGTACAAGATAACAAAAACATTAATAAAAATACATAGAAAAGTAAACAATAAACAATTACAGTAAATGTTCAATTATCTGGCCATCTTCGGTAATGCACAATTGGGCACGCCTTCTGGCATTTTGTACTGCCCTTTGTATAGTTCTTCTAGGAACTGCATCGAAGGCATTCTGAAGTCTGTCTCGTAATTCTTCAATGTTTTGTGGCGCATCTACTTTATAAATATTATTTTTAACATATCCCCATAAAAAAAATCTAGCGGACTTAAATCAGGTGATCTCGCAGGCCATTCAACAACTCCCCTATTTCAAATCCAATGGTTTGCAAACTCTTGATTTAAGAAATTTCTAACTACAGCTGCATTGTGTGCTGGTGCGCCATCTTGTTGCCACCATAAATATTGTAATTGATTTAATGGGATATTGTCGTCAAGATAGTCAGATACGTATGTACGTAAAATGTTTAAATATCTTTCTCCATTTAAATGTTCTTACATAGCTGGTCCTAAGAGACGATTTGCCAAAATACCCATCCAAACGTTTATTCCAAAACGATGTTGTGGTCTTCCAGCCCTGTTTTGTCGGGGATTTTGTACTGCCCAATAGTGCTCCGTATTTCTGTTGAACATTCCAGAATTGGTAAATTTTGTTTCATCTGACCAGATGATTTTGCTTAAAAAATTTTCGTCATTTTCTATCCTTCCCATTAACCAATTCCAATATTCTAGCCTTCTCAAATTATCTCCAGGCGGTAAAGAGTGACTAACATGGATCCTGTATGGTTTAAACCTACTTTTATGTAAAGTTCTCCAAACTCTGGACTGGAACAAATTTAATTCTGACGCAACTTCGCGTGTAGAAATTGATGGATTATTATTTATCTATAAAAATACAAGATTAACATGAAATTTGAAAACACGCTTTTAATTTACCATTTGTAAAATATCTTGTCGATTTTCATTTAAATTCCTGTTGTCTTGACCATTACACGGCTTAGTAAACGATCCATTCTCGACCTAATTTCGTTTGACAGATTGAAATTCGATGGCTACCTTATTTAATCTTATAATTTATTCCTTCAAATAAAACCTAATGTCAAAAACTTTAGTCAGCATGTGGTACATGGTTGAAATCAGAAAAAAAAACTCTTTCTGAAGATGTCTAAATCCAATATGGCGCCTATAAGAAATTAGATAGTTGATGATGGCCAGAAAGAAACGAAACGTCGTATAAAAATTTAGAGTACACCTCTGGATAGAGGTTTAGAAATTGCCACAAGGATGTGATTTTATATCTTCTCTACAAGTCCAAATGTCGGTGCTACAGGTAAAAGAAGAGAATGGGTTTTCGCGTTTTTTTTTTAAATAACGAAGGTCATTTGTCACAGGTCTATTTTCTTTACGGATTTATAACAAACTCAAAATTTAACAACTTTGCCAAATTTAAACCTATACTCTATCTCCAATAATAAGCGAGATCCCCATGGTGAGGGCTGAAAATGAATCAGCCTGTATATAACATGATTTAAATTCTGAGTTATTAACAAGTATAAACCAGAACGTAAAGAAATATAATAATTTACATGACATTATATAACTTTACTAAATATACACAGATGTATTTTTCTTAGCACGTTGCACGTTTCGTTGCATATAAAAACTTATTACAGAAAATAATAAGAAACCTTACATAAAAATGACTATGAGATTTGTTTTAAGACGATGTTTATACAGGGTGTACCCAAAATTTATTTGTTTTAAAATTTTCATTATTTCTTTCAACTTTATTTAATTATTCAATTTAACTCGGTTAGAAGAGAACACAGCAATATGTACTGGAAGCAGTTACCTTGCAAATCCAGAGCTTTAACAGATTGCTTCATAAGAGCCAATTTGATGTGAAGAGGTGGAAAAATTACTTTTTCTCTGTCGACTAAACGTGGACTTATAATATTCGTTTCCCCAACATCTAGAAATGTTCTGGGAGGCCAATGTTTCTGAATCCAGTGTTGGTTTCTAGCTTAACTATCACAAAGGCATAAAAAGCACGGAAATTTTGTATATCCTCTTTGAAAGCCAGGTAAAAGGTTTACCATTTTGAGATCCAGACAGAAGATCTAACAAGTGTTCATTTGAAAAGTCAATCTAGTAGCATGTGATTTACTGAGAACATTTTGAAGTATGTCGTAAATTTAAATTTACTACTTAACCTACGAAGTCGTATATTTTGACAGTTTCATACATACAAATAAATAACAAATAATAGGTATTTATTGAAAACTATAACAAATGTTGAAAATGTTGTCCTTCAAGATCAATGCACTTTAAAATCCTTCGTCAAAATTTCTGATGATATTCTGCAACATTACTGGATTGTTATTAATTTCCATGCATTTCTGTTCGATTGTCTGTAGCATATCATTCAAATTCAATATAGGTGTTCGAAATATGTTATTTTTTAGATAAGGCCACAAAAAGAAGTCGCAAGGTGTTAAATCGCATGAACGTGCAGGCCAGGCAATTTCAGTATTTCGACTAATTATACGCTCATAAAAAAATTCTCTTAAATAATCCAAAAATTCTGCAGTACAGTGACAAGGTGCTCGGTCTTATTGGAAATATGCATTTTGAAGTTCATCGTCATGCAACTGATTGACAAATGGTTGTAAAATTTCCGTACGGTACCTTTGAGCAGTTAACGTTCCCTGAAAAAATATTGGTCCAATGATTCACCTTTGGCTTATCGCTGCCAAAACACCAATTTTCTCTGAATGTAGCGATTCTACATTAATTACATGTGGATTTTCACTACTCCAAATTCTTGTATTTTGTGAATTTAGGTATCCCGTTTTATAAAACCATGCTTTATCAGTAAAGAGGACTCTTTGCGTAAGTTCTCCATTATTGTTCATATTTACAAACCAATTACAAAACTGTAGTCTACGTGGGTAATCAATTTCTAACAATTCTTGTACTGCTGTGACACGGTATGGATAAAGTTGCATATCTTTTTTTAATAACTTGTGAGTTGTACCAACAGAAAGGTTTATTTGTTGACTCAAATGTCGAACAGATGTTTGTGGTTCATTTTTCATTATTACTTCAACACGATTAAGAACTTGAGGTGCACGTTTCTTAACTGCTCCGCTGCCTGATTTTCTTAAGAGACTACCAGTTTCAGAAAAAAGCTTTAAAGTTCTATCCAAAGTATTCTTAAATTGTATATAATCTATTACAATATGTGGAAACTCAACTTGAAATTCTACCATGCAATCTTGAACTGAATAAACCCATAAACCATCAATTTTATTACCACTTCGAAAATAAGCCTGGACTAAAAAAATTTATGTTCTAAAGTGAAAGCCATTTTAAAACTGAGAAGCAATTTATTTAAACCAGAATCGACATACGATTACTCAAATGAATGAAGCTTTTCATAAACTGGCACGGGTATTTCATCGGAATGAGGCACTGGTCGAATCGCGGTGTCGATATTAGGATATACAATTTCATTCTTATTCTTCTCATTATAACCGGAGGTCTGAACTAAACAACAATAGAAATTATCTACGTGATTTTTCGATTCGCGCCATATCATTGGAACGCCAAAAGCTCATTTCTGGAGCCCATAACTTGTCCTGATCAGCAAGTTTTACGTCAAAATAAGACAAATACATTTTCTTAACGAAAGCAGTAATAGTTACCCTTTGACTGGGAACGGTGAAGCTGACACAAATGTAACAGAACGAATCGGCACTATATTAAACATCTTGTAGTAGACATGATTTAGTTTCTTCCCTAACAACATGTAACTTTCATTTTATTATCACCCTTGTTTACTTTTAAATAGTCCTAAGTGACCAATACTTTCTAATAAAATATCATTAAACCCTAATTTGTTCAGTTGTTATTCAGCTCTATTCAGCAGTTTGTTCAGTTAATGAACAGGATTAGCTTAATAGACTAGCATTTACTTATAATTGTTTATTACCTAATTAGTTCATTAAATACTTAAATATTATCAGGTACAAGTGTACATTGTGCTAGTGAGATAAATGTGTTTGGAATGTTTCTCAATTCTTTGATGAATTAAGAATTTGCTGCATTTACTTAACGATTTTCAAGAATTTTGAAATCGGCAAACAAGAAGTGCTGTAGAAAGAAAACTTGACGTGATAGGGACAAATGGGTTTCATATTTGGCATTAGCGAACTAATATTAATTAAAAACAAGTGTCAGATCATAATCAGCAGAAGAAAATTATTATTGTCGGCCAGTGTTATTATTATACCGGGTGTGAAAAAAGGTTGTCGCATATTTTACCTTGTTATACAAAGAGATTTAAAAATCGTACAACAAAATAAATATTTCTGTAAATAGTAGTAGTAGTTGCAATATCGTACTTTTACTCTAGTCGTGCTTTATTACACAAGTTGCAAATAATGCACTTTTGCTTACTGATAAAAAAATGACTTTTTGATACATGTTGCCGTAAAAAGAATTAAAAGACCTTCTGAATGAGTGGTCACAAGACCCATCCTGCCTATTTAAATTTTTATGGCGGGGGCTGCTGCGCCCCCAGGAATGATTTTAAATCGTCAAGTTCGACATTATAAGTTGTCCCTTTTGATATGAAAATTGATAGGTTCCATAATTTTATATAACTCACAGCAGGTAACGAGTTATTTGTGGTGGCTCCTTTCAATTGAAATGCCCTGTATAAAGGTGATAAAATAACTCAATGAGACGATCTTAACATTTTGCTATCCTAGCAGTGGCGTGTCGTGGGGTTTGAGTTTGGAGGGGCGCACCAGAAATCAAATACCAAATGACATATAGGCAAATTGCGCGAAAAAGTATCCATTTATAACATTTATTTAAGTTGAATAAATACATAGGAATTAAAAAATATTAATACCTACAATAACGACAAAAACCATAATAATTGTAAATCAAAACGGAAAAAATCCAAAATAAGGGGCTCACTTTAAACAAAAATCCACCTACCTTAAAATTCAAGTTTGCAGAAACGAACAGCTGGAACAGCAGAATAGTTTTTATAATGTCATAAAAAATCACTTCACAAAGTAGGTAGCCACGGTTTATAATTAGGAAAAAGAAATAACAACATATTTACTCAGATTGAACTAAACAAAATGGGTGGGTAAGTCATTTCTAAAAAATGAAATCCGCTATGCGATCCTTCATGAAAATTAATTTTTCTATGACTTTATCATCAAAATTGTTTATTTCGTGCACTAAATTTCGATTTATGGACATCATAGCTAAAGCATTTAGTCTGTCATTAAGCATGGTATTTCGCAAAAATGTTTTTATGTGTTTAAGCGTCGAAAAAGTGCGTTCTGCTTCGGCTGTTGTCATTGGAGTCGTCACGATAATTTTTAATATTTTCGATGTTTCGATAAATGTTTCACTAAGGTTATTTTCCATAATAAATAAAAAAAGATTCATTGCTCCAACAATTTCTTTTAAATCTTCTCTCGAGTAAATTACCTTAAACTCAGTTCTTAATCTTGATTTGCTCAACATCGGATAAAATGAACATACATCGTTTAAAACAGTCACAGGGAAATTTTTTGAAAACTCTGAATATTTATCTTTGTTAAAAAGATCAGCCGCTTGTAAATGACCCCGGTAAGAAAAGCGTTCCTTCATTTGTACTGTAATTATATCACAAACTTCTTTGGCAATAACACTTCGAAAATTATCATCTATTCGCCTTCTTTTATATTATACGATACGGTACGATAGTCCCGTAGACGGCACTGAAACACTGGCCGCTAGATAACTGCGCCGTAAAATATCCTAAATGTTTTTATGGAATCGTGTACTATCGGCCAATATCGGGTCACATTCACCAGGAATCTATAATGATTTATGCAGGCCACGGCGAATTTGCGCCTTAATATAATTCTGTGGGTTCTAACAACGTTAGACAACGAAAACAGTTCAGTTCAGTTTTTTTAAATTTAGAAATTTTAACTACTTATATGAATAATAATAATAAAATGAATAGTAATAATAAATATTTAAATAAACATTTAAATTGTGTGTTATATTAAAAATTCTAGGAGGGACGCGCGGCTTTTTGGCCCTATACGGCTACCGCCACTGTATCCTAGAATTGAATTATTAATTTTTCATGAATCTTTAATCAACAAATATAGTACTTCAGCCTGTTGTAATTTTTATATTTAGTGTTTTCTCTTCATTGGAGACATTTTATTTATTTTATTACTTCAGGTAGTCACATAGTCTTGTCCACTATGATCTTTTTGAATCTATTAAGGTCATTATGTCTGGTTAGAGTTCTTTCTTTAGCGCTGCTCTTATAATTAAGCTTAGCAGCTTTGATACCGGTTCGTCTAAATAGAGTTTTGCTTTGATCTTCCATTTGTAAGAACTGGGTCCTCGTCAGAATTTCGCATTGGTATAGTACATGAAATGCGGTTACCATTTCCGCTTGCCAGTATCTACATGTCGTTTCCTCAGTCAAGCCCATACTGTTCATATACTATATTAATATTACAGAAATGAATACAAGTTATGCGAAGGATGTTAACTGATTACCGCAAAATATGAAAGCAATATATATAAAAAATTATAAGACGAAATTTAAATTACACAAAAACTCTAATAATACGAATTACTTGATATCTTGTCCCTGTCCGTCGACGGTGATAATTAAGTCCACAGGTAGATCGCTGTTCGGGGAATTAGACGACCATAAATTGCACTTGAAGTATAGGCTGCAGTTCTCGTGAACTCTTCAGCAGGAAGCTATTTTTTATTTTCGTTTTCGAAGACGAAATGGAACGCCACCCAAGAACCATGATTGGGTTATATTTTCCTCAAACCTACGTAAGTCGCAAACGGTAATTGGCTGTTCTAAAAATTTGAATTCACCCTTTGACATAATCCGTTTATTAACGGCCAATTAACTAAAGGTCAAAGACGTGCAGGAAGCTATTTTTTTTTCGTTTTCGAAGACGAAATGGAACGCCACCCAAGAACAAGATTGGGTTATATTTTCCTCAAGCCTGTAAGTCGCAAACGGCAATTGGCTGTTCTAAAAATTTGAATTCACCCTTTGACATAATCCGTTTATTAACGACGAATTAACTAAAGGTCAAAGACGCGTGAATTAACTTCCATTAAGAAGATATACACTCGTAATTTTTAAACGACTTTAGACTACCAAGGTATGTCTGTTAATTTTTGAATTTCACCCGCGTGTAAACGGAAGGGGTGATATAGTTACCAAAATTAAACACAGAGCGCGATAAGGTATCCGAATAAACGTATTTAATATAAGATACCGCCACTCGTCAATAAATAATGAAGACCATTAATCGATATTAAGAAGGGAAATTAGGGCGTAACAGGATGTAAGTGGGTTGGTCGCAGGATAAGTCGGCTTATGTGTTATTTTGAAGTCTGTCAAATTGATTAATCGCGCCCCACTTACCACTCCTATTGTAAAGCGTCAATCACATACCTTTGTATATTCGCTGTAAGCGCGTTTTTACTGTATACAACAGTCTGTAGCAAAACAAATACTCATCACTTTCAATATATATCCTAATATCTAATATCGCAGACAAAATTATGGAAATCGCAGATCGGGAGGGAGATGGCTGTGCGTTGACCTGGTACGCCAGTGGAGCGCACCTCGAAATTGGCATCTTTAACTGTTGTACTAATTAATTGTTGTACTAACGAGAGCCTCTAGTGATATATTTTGACATGATCGCTCAGACTTGTTTTTTCTGTCATCGTTTCATCTTTCTTGGATGAACTGTTAGACCAATAAACATTATTATTATCATATTAAAAAAAAATGTAATCTCTGTAACCTCATGTGTTGTTCTATGGCTATCGTCCGCTTAGTCGTCATCAACTTCAATTAGATAACCAGAGTATTGTCCAGACTTGAGTAAAGTACTGTCAAATTTAACAAACCAATTTCCAATTTGCCATTGTTCATCACCATACGCAACACAAAACTTTTTGGGACCTTGCAATGCGTATTTGTCCCTGCCGAAATAAAAAGCAAAAAGCAGGCAGTAGATATGACGCAAATAATGTGCGATTTTGCCATTTTTCAACCGACAGCAAATAAGAGCTATACAATCTATCGATATACATTTTTTCTCAATACATATCTAGGTTTCTACTATAAAACAATATGAGTTTAATAATTCGAATACGTAAATATACGCAAAAAATTAACTAAAACAATTTATCAGTAAAATCCATATTTGCCCAATAAATGTTATACTTTCAGAAGAATAAAGAAATACAACTACTAAAATAAAAGTTTATTGTGATAGATTTACTTTTCTTAACTAAAATATCCTACTGAATAGAGACAGAAAAGCTGTTAAGATGATAGTGGTGGTATTCACAGGGCATTATAAGCTCGACAAATATATGAACAGTATGGGCTTGACTGAGGAAACGACATGTAGATACTGGCAAGCGGAAATGGTAACCGCATTTCATGTACTATACCAATGCGAAATTCTGACGAGGACCCAGTTCTTACAAATGGAAGATCAAAGCAAAACTCTATTTAGACGAACCGGTATCAAAGCTGCTAAGCTTAATTATAAGAGCAGCGCTAAAGAAAGAACTCTAACCAGACATAATGACCTTAATAGATTCAAAAAGATCATAGTGGACAAGACTATGTGACTACCTGAAGTAATAAAATAAATAAAATGTCTCCAATGAAGAGAAAACACTAAATATAAAAATTACAACAGGCTGAAGTACTATATTTGTTGATTAAAGATTCATGAAAAATTAATAATTCAATTCTAGGATACAGTGGCGGTAGCCGTATAGGGCCAAAAAGCCGCGCGTCCCTCCTAGAATTTTTAATATAACACACAATTTAAATGTTTATTTAAATATTTATTATTACTATTCATTTTATTATTATTATTCATATAAGTAGTTAAAATTTCTAAATTTTAACTACTTATATGAATAATAATAATTTAATATAACACACAATTTAAATGTTTATTTAAATATTTATTATTACTATTCATTTTATTATTATTATTCATATAAGTAGTTAAAATTTCTAAATTTTAACTACTTATATGAATAATAATAATAAAATGAATAGTAATAATAAATATTTAAATAAACATTTAAATTGTGTGTTATATTAAAAATTCTAGGAGGGACGCGCGGCTTTTTGGCCCTATACGGCTACCGCCACTGTATCCTAGAATTGAATTATTAATTTTTCATGAATCTTTAATCAACAAATATAGTACTTCAGCCTGTTGTAATTTTTATATTTAGTGTTTTCTCTTCATTGGAGACATTTTATTTATTTTATTACTTCAGGTAGTCACATAGTCTTGTCCACTATGATCTTTTTGAATCTATTAAGGTCATTATGTCTGGTTAGAGTTCTTTCTTTAGCGCTGCTCTTATAATTAAGCTTAGCAGCTTTGATACCGGTTCGTCTAAATAGAGTTTTGCTTTGATCTTCCATTTGTAAGAACTGGGTCCTCGTCAGAATTTCGCATTGGTATAGTACATGAAATGCGGTTACCATTTCCGCTTGCCAGTATCTACATGTCGTTTCCTCAGTCAAGCCCATACTGTTCATATATTTGTCGAGCTTATAATGCCCTGTGAATACCACCACTATCATCTTAACAGCTTTTCTGTCTCTATTCAGTAGGATATTTTAGTTAAGAAAAGTAAATCTATCACAATAAACTTTTATTTTAGTAGTTGTATTTCTTTATTCTTCTGAAAGTATAACATTTATTGGGCAAATATGGATTTTACTGATAAATTGTTTTAGTTAATTTTTTGCGTATATTTACGTATTCGAATTATTAAACTCATATTGTTTTATAGTAGAAACCTAGATATGTATTGAGAAAAAATGTATATCGATAGATTGTATAGCTCTTATTTGCTGTCGGTTGAAAAATGGCAAAATCGCACATTATTTGCGTCATATCTACTGCCTGCTTTTTGCTTTTTATTTCGGCAGGGACAAATACGCATTGCAAGGTCCCAAAAAGTTTTGTGTTGCGTATGGTGATGAACAATGGCAAATTGGAAATTGGTTTGTTAAATTTGACAGTACTTTACTCAAGTCTGGACAATACTCTGGTTATCTAATTGAAGTTGATGACGACTAAGCGGACGATAGCCATAGAACAACACATGAGGTTACAGAGATTACATTTTTTTTTAATATGATAATAATAATGTTTATTGGTCTAACAGTTCATCCAAGAAAGATGAAACGATGACAGAAAAAACAAGTCTGAGCGATCATGTCAAAATATATCACTAGAGGCTCTCGTTAGTACAACAATTAATTAGTACAACAGTTAAAGATGCCAATTTCGAGGTGCGCTCCACTGGCGTACCAGGTCAACGCACAGCCATCTCCCTCCCGATCTGCGATTTCCATAATTTTGTCTGCGATATTAGATATTAGGATATATATTGAAAGTGATGAGTATTTGTTTTGCTACAGACTGTTGTATACAGTAAAAACGCGCTTACAGCGAATATACAAAGGTATGTGATTGACGCTTTACAATAGGAGTGGTAAGTGGGGCGCGATTAATCAATTTGACAGACTTCAAAATAACACATAAGCCGACTTATCCTGCGACCAACCCACTTACATCCTGTTACGCCCTAATTTCCCTTCTTAATATCGATTAATGGTCTTCATTATTTATTGACGAGTGGCGGTATCTTATATTAAATACGTTTATTCGGATACCTTATCGCGCTCTGTGTTTAATTTTGGTAACTATATCACCCCTTCCGTTTACACGCGGGTGAAATTCAAAAATTAACAGACATACCTTGGTAGTCTAAAGTCGTTTAAAAATTACGAGTGTATATCTTCTTAATGGAAGTTAATTCACGCGTCTTTGACCTTTAGTTAATTCGTCGTTAATAAACGGATTATGTCAAAGGGTGAATTCAAATTTTTAGAACAGCCAATTGCCGTTTGCGACTTACGTAGGCTTGAGGAAAATATAACCCAATCTTGTTCTTGGGTGGCGTTCCATTTCGTCTTCGAAAACGAAAAAAAAATAGCTTCCTGCACGTCTTTGACCTTTAGTTAATTGGCCGTTAATAAACGGATTATGTCAAAGGGTGAATTCAAATTTTTAGAACAGCCAATTACCGTTTGCGACTTACGTAGGTTTGAGGAAAATATAACCCAATCATGGTTCTTGGGTGGCGTTCCATTTCGTCTTCGAAAACGAAAATAAAAAATAGCTTCCTGCTGAAGAGTTCACGAGAACTGCAGCCTATACTTCAAGTGCAATTTATGGTCGTCTAATTCCCCGAACAGCGATCTACCTGTGGACTTAATTATCACCGTCGACGGACAGGGACAAGATATCAAGTAATTCGTATTATTAGAGTTTTTGTGTAATTTAAATTTCGTCTTATAATTTTTTATATATATTGCTTTCATATTTTGCGGTAATCAGTTAACATCCTTCGCATAACTTGTATTCATTTCTGTAATATTAATATAGTTATTAGCAGTTTCCACGCCATATTAATCAATTTGCATAGCGGCTTATCTCCAACTCATATAATATGTAATTAATAGTATTATTACTTCAACTTTCGAGATATTATGTTTACCGTACTGAGTTCACCTTTTTGCGATATCTAGTTTTGGATTATGTATAGAGTTATATGTATATATTTTTTTTTACCTTACATACAGTCGGTATAATTATACAGGGTGAAGATTTAAATTGATTAATATTACTTTATTTTATTTTAGTCAATGCTTAAGTAATGGTTTACTGTTTTTAGAACTAACGACAACCTACTTTGTGTAATAAATGCATATTTAGGTTTAGTTCAGTATGTACAAAAAGTAAAATGTCTGTTAATTTTTAAGTGAATCAATAAATTGTTGTATAAGTATTTTTTATTTGCATATTTTCAACATTCAACAGTAACAACAAAAAGTAAAATGTCTGTTAATTTTTAAGTGAATCAATAAATTGTTGTATAAGTATTTTTTATTTGCATATTTTCAACATTTTTGTGCATATTTTGACTAAATGGTATGCATAATTATGCTCATATTTTTGTTTTTTTTACTTCGAAGTATATATATTTAAAACAACCCTACATGTTGCGGCAATGATGCCTTTGTCAAGGATATAAAAAATATAAATATAAAATATATAAATTTATATTTTTTATATCCTTGACAAAGGCATCATTGCCGAAACATGTAGGGTTGTTTTAAATATATATACTTTGAAGTAATAAACCAGACCTTTAATCGCCGACTTATTAAGTTTACCATATATATATATATATATATATATATATATATATATATATATATATACAGGCTGTCCTTGAAATAAAAAGACAACGTATGAAAAATGAAGAAATGTAATTATATAGAATATAAATTCAAAATATTTTCCCAAAATTCCCTCTCGTAAGCGAGAAAAAAAATGACAAAGATATTTTAAAAAAAATTATCACGCCACAGTGCGATTATAGAAAGTATTAGAGACGATATCTTATAGTTGACCGATAATAACAAAAATAATTGTTTTGTCATTGTCGATCTCATCCAACTATCTAAAACCACCGAAAGAGATCAATGAGTTGGATTATGTTCATGGCACATCAGCTCCTATGTTTGCGACTGTTTACAATTGGGTAAATGAGTTTAAACGTGGCGTACATCCACAAAAGGTGAACAGTGGAAATGATTGCCTCCGAAATGATGACAAAATCCATGATATAGTTTTGAGTGATCGACGAATCAAAATGCGCGAAATAGTTGAGGCCACAGGCATAATAAAGGTATAGCATAAAAGCCTGTTTTAGGCCCTTGATACATAAATAACTATATAATTAAAGTAGCTAATTACAAGATAGCAACAATAAAATCGGAAGAGTGTTTCATATTTTGTATCAGTTCGGCGTCTATCGAAAACATTTTGAGGTCTTCTATTCATAGACCGTATTATATTTCTCACAACTTCTACATCAGATTTCTTACTAAACTTGCTGAACAACTTCCCATAGTTCGTGCCTGTTTCGCAGCCTAAATTCCTGACTGTGAATTTTTTGCACAAACATTAATATCATTTCTCACTAGCCAGTTAATCACATATCTGCACGTATGAACTGGGTAGTTATCTTACTTAAAAATAAAACTTTGATTTGGAAAACGCTCATTAACTGTTAGCTTCTAAATTATTTCTGTATGTTTTCCTGTTAAACGATCCTAAACAGGCACCTACACCATCTGCGCTTATCCAGGCCTTCGCATTTACAGAAAATCTTCCACAATTTTGCAATTTTTCCTCAAATCGTTGATTTGCAGGTCTATAAATACATAAGCGGCCGTTGGAACTGGAGTGAAAAACGGTTCATCGGAAAATACAACTTTATTCCAGAAATCGCCATCTTCATTAAGATACTGTAAAGCAGTTGAGGCCACAGGCATATCAAAAGGTATAGTGTTTTCAATTTAACACGAAAGATTGAGTTTGAAAAAAATTTCGGCAAGATGGGTGCTGCGTTTGCTCTCAGTGGACAATAAATGAATCGGTCATTTTAAAAACCACATATATCCCATTTTTAGGGAAAATGACTTTTTGAAATTTTCGGGTTCCTTATAGGTAGTTCTATCCCTTCCGCAACGAAACCACATAAATCCATGTTTTTGTCTGGCTTGTATAACAAGCACGATTTGTCATTGCATGAGAAAAGAACATATATCCGGGATGTATGTGGTTCTGTAAATGACCAGATTTCATGACAGGTGGAGCTGTGAGCAAGTTAGTTTAGCTGATCTCTCTTGTTGTTAGTTGAAATCAAGATGGACACCAATGAACACGGTATCAGTGGTAAAAAACGTAGAAAGGGTGCAAAAGAAGTTACGTTAAGTTAAGTATGAAATTGTGAAAAAAGCACGAATAAAAGGGGAAGAATATGTTAATCATAGAGGAATTAAAGTTGAAAAGATACAACCAGGACGAGAGTGCAGGTAATGTGCTTACATTATTGTTTAGCATTGCTATTGTCTAATTTTTTCTTAGGTGTAAAAAGAAATGTTTAAATAAAGTACCAGACGAGATAAAATTGGAGGTTTTCTCGAAGTTCAGAGATTTTAATACAAAGGATGAGCAGGTACTTATTTGCAGAATTTAATAATACCAGTACCAATCCAACGTAGACGGCCTGTACAGATACACAACATTAAAAGGAAAACCCGTGATTCTGCATTCAAATATTCGCTGGTAACTTCTTCGGGCAAAATCGATCTCTGTAAAGACGGTTTTCTTAAAATACATGGCATTACCGACAATAGAGTACGACGCATTACAGGTTTGTTAGTTACGGGTAAATCACCCAAAGATCTCAGAGGAAAACACACGCCAGGCATTGCCAAACCTGCACACGTAATCGCAAAAATTAAAGAACACATCGAGTCTTTTCCAGTAAAAAGAGGCCATTACACAACCCGTGAATATGCATATCTAAGTGAAAGACTCAATGTGAAAATAATGCATGAAATGTTTTGCTCTAAATATCCTAATCATACATATCATACAAATTTTATTTGAAGATTTTTAAAGAATACGACCTTTCATTTGGAAGACCTCAAGTCGATACATGCACTACTTGCGAAGGACTTAATATAAAACTGAAATAAAAGTTATTGAACGACAGTGCAAAGCGTGTTGCAGCAGCCGAGAAGATGGTCCATCTGCGTAGAGCAAAAAAGTTTTATAACCAGATGAAGAGTGTTACTGAACTCTGCCAAAAGGACCCAACCGTTGATGGAATATGCATAGATTACATGCAAAGCTTAATGTTGCCTGTAGTTCCCATCAAAGATACATTCTATCTTCACCAGCTCACAGTTAATATTTTTAATATTCATCATTTCAAAACTGGGAAATCTTTGCTTTATATGTACCATGAAGAATTAGGAAAAAAGGCCCTAATGAAGTATGTTCATTCATTGTTAACGCCGTAATGAAAGAGAAGCTTGTATCTGAAGATGTGAAACACTTTCACATTTTTTCAGATGGATGCCCCGGGCAAAATAAAAATCACACCACTATTCGAATGTGCTCTGCTTTTGTCGCAATGGGACGTTTTGACACAGTGGAGCAATATTTTCCCATTCGCGGACATTCATACATGCCTTGTGACCGTGATTTTGCAGTCATTAAAAGAAAACTGAAAAAAATTGACAGGATTTACACACCAAAACAATACTTGGAACTTATATTGGAATCCAGCAGCAAAAACAACTTCTCAGTTTACTTCATCGAATCTGATAATAGTGTTATTAAGGGCTTCAAAGGATGGTGGCTAAAATATTACAAAAGAGCGGGCCTGCCCTTGGAGACTGCTAGCAGAAACATTCCACGAAATCAGAAGCAACCATTTGCCGTGTCGAGTTTTACCCATTTTTCATACTCCAGTGCGTAGTTGCACGTGATTTTATTCTTGGCTTGAACCAACATACCTTTAAACTGTCTATAAACGACGAGGTTCCACTTTTCCCAAATCAAGGAGCTTATCCAGATGTAAAAATCCCTATCAAAGACAAAAAGATGAAATCCTTAAAAAAGTTTCAAGGTGTTGTAGAAGACGATGAAGTGCCAGGTGTACGAGAATTTTAGAACGAAATTTTCCAGTGTCCCACAACCGCAGCAACTGACAATGATGATGACTAATAGCTAATAATGTCTTAACATAATATATTTTCCTTATTTTGAGTTCGTTGAATATTGTATTAGGTTAAAAGTATTTTGTAATAAAGCATTTTCCAATTTTTTTCTCAGTGATATTCAAAATAACATATATCCGACCTCTTTTTTTGGCCCAGTTAGAGGACAATAGGCCTTACATGTCCTTTAAAACCCACAAATGTATCGTGTCGATGTACACCATCCACAAAAAAAAAACTAGAAATAAATAAGGCATGGATTTTTAAACATTTTTCTTTATTTTACTCAAAATTTTGGGAAATGGATTTATGTGGTTTTTAAAGTAATCGATTCAAATGCAATCGTGTGATCGAATCGGAGGCTGGTTTGGCAATTTTCCGTAGCAATCCTGACTAGTTTCTATACCGCTACATAACAGTGGACAAAACATGGATATACTACCAAAAGCAATAGTCGAAAAAGTGGGTTTTTACAGGCGATCAGGCTTCGAAGAAGACAAAAACGGTAAAATCGGCCGACAAGCTAATGGCTAGTTTTGGGATACACGCGGAATTATCTACGTCGATTACTTAGAATATGGACAAACGTTAATGGAGAGTATTACACAGCGCCGGCTGAGCGAAGAAATCAAGGAGAAACATCCTTATTTAGCAAAGAAAAAAATTTACCTCCACCGAGACAATGCACGGGTGCACACTTACGCAGTTTCGATGCCGAAAATCACCGAATTAAAGTTAAAGTTATTACATCATCCAGCGTATTCGCCAAATTTGGCCACCAATGACTTTTTTTATTCCCAAACTTGAAAAATGTTTCGGCAGAAAACGATTCACGTCGTACAAGGAATTAATTGCCCAAACACATGCCTATTTTGAGGACCTTCTGAAATTCTACTATTTGGACGGGTTAATAAAGTTGGAGGAAAAGTGTATATGTAACCGTTAAAACCCGAAATCAGTAAATACCCGAATTTCCTAGTTAGAACTACTTTTATCATAGTCCCTCGGTAAAGTTTAACTAGGCAATACTAGAATAAAATAAAATTAAAAAACCCTTACCACAATAGAATTTAGTGATTCTAAATACGTATTTCTACAACCACGTTGTCATCTTCAGTAGAAAAACCAGTGTAACACTTGAACGCACAAAAACACTCACAGAAGGATTGTTCTGAACGTCTTCCAGTTTAACACTAAAATCTTCAATCTTAAATGCTACAAAAATTACCTACATTTTGATAAACCTCACCTATTCATGCAAGAGCATTAACCCATTATTTGTAAATTCTATAGAAAAACCGTTTAGAAATATTATAAAAGCCGTAATTTAACATACATTATGAATCCAATTATGAAACTAATCCTTAAATTATGTTGAAATATAAATTTGGAAATTAATGTTGAGTCAGAATATTTTAATGGCAAATATTGAAATGAAACGAATTTAAAAATAAATTCCATGAATTCGAATATTTTTTAATGGTTTTCCTATTTTTCTTGCTTTAATAACATCTAACTGTCAATTAACTCAAATAAAGAAGAACCTGGTATAGGACCCAAATCTGCGTTAATTACGTTATTCCTATTTTTAAAGATGGCGTGTGGCGTTTTTTATTAATCTCAGACAGTCAGACAGCTACCTCAAATTGATTCGAGCAAAACATTTATTAGTTTACCGTTTCACGAAACTACGAAAAATTTAAGTAAAACCTTTAAACATATAAACATATAATGTTCAAGTAGCATTTCGGTCGAATAACTCGAATTGCACAGCGCTCCTTTCTTTTTGTAATAACACCTTCTGGAAATGCAGACACAACGTGCGAAGCCCTGAGGTGCCAACGCCGCATTCCTGGCTGCCGTCCTCAAGGACGTATTGGTTTCTGGCACTTCCTCCCATTTTAGAAACTTCTTACAAACGTCGAATTCTGATCTACAAAAAAAAACAAATTGTTTTCGTAAACAGCTTGTTTGACTGTAACAAACACACTAACCTAGAAGATATAGCCTAGGTAAAACTTACCTGCAATATAATTTATCGACCTTTCCATCCTTCCTGCCAATTTTGTGCATGCCATTATCACTTTTTTCTAACACAACTCCTATGACATTTCTGAAATCCGCTTTAGCTCTGTCCACGTCTGGAATGGAGACTATAACATTATCTCCCAGTTTCACTGAGGGATGGGTGGCATCAGAGATACGTTTTTAATTTTTTTGTCCTGTTTGGACAAATTTTCGTGAGTTTCTTTCCTCGCCGACAAAATATGGATCGCACTATTAACAGCCTCATTTTCTTCTCCATCTTCGCTGGCAGCTTCACCTTCATTCTGTTGCATGTTGATCTCCTCGATGACATTCTGAAGATCTTCCTCGTTCTCTATGTTTTTGACGACGTCTGATCGTAAAGCTAAACTGCTGAGACCTACTCTCGGCTCAGGCCCAAACATGGCTCTGTGATTGCCCGATACCTGAATGCAGTGCCCGATTTTTCATGAATTGAACAAATGGGAGTCCGTTTGACCATTGTGTTGTGTTGTTATCTTGCATCCACGAGGCGAGCATATTTTCGACATCCTGGTTAGCGCGCTCTGCCGACCCCTGGCTTTGACTCTGTCTTGGTTTTCCATTATCTAGTTTTAACTCAGGCCAAAGTGAAGTTAATTTCTTAATGCCAGAGTTGACAAGCTCTCTACCATTGTCAGCGTGTAGGATGCAAAATGCTCCGAATGTCATATGTTCATCAATTGAAAAGCCATCTCTTCAGCTCTTTTGCTTTACAGTGCTCGCAATAAAACTAATGATGAACTTCAACCCAGTATCAGCTTGTGCCTGCATGTTTATTAGGCCCACTTGGCATCGACTATTCATTTCCTTGTGGAGAATTGGCTTCGAAATCAAATCTTTCTTCATCTTATCTTCTTCCGTTGACATGTCTCACACATTGATAGCAAAATATTTATCTTTTAAATTGTTACATTAGCATATTTTTTCGCAAAGATTAATTTTTCAGTCTATCTCGACCTTCATGCCCTACAGCAACATGGGCTGATTCAATGACATCGAAAATTTCTTCAGTAGGTAAGTAATATTTCACAGGTTCACTGCTGGGCACGAATTTCTTTGAATGTTTTCAATCTTCTGTACTGCAAAGGCGTCTTCTTCACGGTACATTTTGCCACTTCAACTTTACTTAAAATTTTATTGTACAGATCTCGGCTCTTTTTTTCATCCTCCAAACGAATAATTTTCTCGAAGAAATTCTCCTTACGCATTTTGGAATTAGTCCTATCCATTTGATTTTGATCTACAGTACTCATGATAAAAATAAATCACACACGCTTAAACCTCTGAAAGCACTGAAGGTAAAATCAACTACTACCCTGTACGTATGCGTTACTAGACTCTGTGCAGGTTTAAACATGCAAATCTAATTTTGACTCACTCGTTTTAGTCAAAACTAGTTTTAACTAGTAGAAACTGTAAACTAAGGAATGCAGTCCGTAAATTCTAGTTTTCCCTACATGTACCAGTGAATTCTAGAATTGCCTAGTTGAAACTGGTATTTATGAAGAGGCTACGATAAAACTAGTTCTAACTAGGAAATTCGGGTATTGACTGATTTCGGGTTTTAACGGTAATATACGATGTGTCCGAGATAAAGAGGGCCACTATGGGGATCTCGGAAACCTTAAGAGATACAGATTTGGTTAAATAGGAGAAAAGTTGCGTAATTAAAGGTCTAAGAAATTGGCGTTTAAATTTTTCTGAAAGATTTTTTTAGTTTTTGAGAAATTTTGAAAAAATTGAATTTTTTGATTTTACAAACTATTTTTTCCTGGCGTTAATATGTGATCTAGAGGAAAACTAATGACACTTTTCCACAGCAACTTTTAATGCTGTTTAAGGTGGTGTTGTTAGTTTTTTAATCAAACGTTTCGTCTTTGCGGAACCATCATAAACTTCATTTTTTTAAATACGGCCCTGATGTGTTTATATTAAATTCTGAAAACCACTTCTATTGCGAATTCAACGACTTATACTTTATCATTTAATTGTGGTTTCTTCATTTTTTCGACCTTAATCAAGAAAATTCCTAGTACGGACCTGTACCAATTTTCTTTTTTAACAATAAATGATTTGTTATGTTCATTAACAGTTTATTTTATTTATATATTTAATAGCAATCTAATGGCTACATTTAAAGAAACAAAGAACAAATCAAATTAAATTAACAGAAGACATGCAAAGCAAATACAACAACAAACGAATATGAACAAAATAACTAAGTTCGAAGAAATCTTTTCGAACATATGCTCTAGCATATGTTCGAAAAGATTTCCATTATTTTCCAGGCACAGATAGCACCTTCTCACCGTCGATTCTAACACCCTAATAAGCATTTGTGGAGTAATATTGGCAAATGCTTCCGGAACTAACCCCCTCAGTTCTTCATCTATTGCAAAATTTTTCTGATAAACATGATTCATAACGAATCCCCATACGAAGAAATCAAGCGGAGTTATATCGGGTGAACGCGCTGGCCAGGGTGCTTCCGAATGCGTGCTAATGATTTTCTCTGGAAATCTCATTGAAAGATATTCCCGAGCGGCTCTAGAATTATGTGCAGGTGCTGTATCCAAGAGTTATGAATCATTGCTAGGGTCATGCTATCGAGAGCATCCTCTAAATCGTTTTGCAGCAAATGTAGGTAAAGCTCTAATGTTAAGGTACGGTGGTAAATATACGGTCCTACAATCGTTGTACCGAAAATACAAGCCCGCATATTAAAACCAAAACGGTGTTGATGCCTTAACGTTTTGTTTAAACGTGGATTGGTTCCAGACCAATAATGGACATTGCGTCTATTGAAAAACCCATTATTCGTAATCATGCTCTCATAAGACCATATTATTTGATAAGGAAAATTCATATTCTCTTGACATTTTCTTGTGTACCATTTACAGAATGAGTGACGTCGTTCTAAATCACCTGGTCTAAGTCTTTGACAAATTCTGTACTTGTACGGATGTAATTATTGTTTTTTTAAAATACAATGTGTCGTTGATTTTGATATACCAATGTTTTGTTCAATCCGCTGGACTGATGTACCGGGCTCCTCAGTGACGGCAAACAGAACATTTTGTACGGTTTCCTCATTGCCCGTTTTTCGTCGGGAAACTACAGGTTTTCTAAAAGAACCATATGCTTTAAGGTTTGCTACTAACTTTTTAAAGGTCCTTTTATTTGGCTGTGTCCTTTCAGGATACTTCTGCAAATACATACGCTCTGTAACAGAACAATTTTGGTTGGATGAAATGAAACATGCCACTATATCAAACTTTTCTTCGTTAGAAAACATAATTAATAAAAAATAAATAAATTATAATTGCACAAAAAATTATACACCAAACTAATGTTTCAAAAAACCAACGTAACTCTCAATACAACTACAACAGTACCACATTTGCTTTCCAAAGCTTGCTTTCGTCTTGGTGATAATGGCGTATCATACATTTGGAAAACGAAAAAAATCGAAAAAATGACGAAACCGCAATTAAATGATGAATTCGCAATAAAAATGGTTTTCAGAATCTAATATAAACATATCAGAGCCGTAATTAAAAAAATTAAGTTTATGTTGGTTCCGCGAAGACGAAACGTTGGATTAAAAAATTAACAACGTCACCTTAAACAGCATTAAAAGTTGCTGTGGAGAAGTGTCATTTGATTTGCTCTATGTCAAATATTAACGCCAGGAAAAAATAGTTTGTAAAATAGAAAAATTCTATTTTTTCAAAATTTCTCAAAAATTAAAAAATTTTTCAGGAAAATCTAAACGCCAATTTTTTAGACCTTTAATTACGCAACTTTTATCTCATTTAACGAAATCTGTATCTCTTAAGGTTTCCGAAATCCCCATAGTGGCCCTCCTTATCTCGGACACATCGTATACATCTAAAACGAGACTATGTTGAAAAATCTTTTTCTAAGGAATTATTGAACCACCCTCGTATAGCCTATAAACGTCACCGTAAATCTTATTACGTCATGGATTTTAAAGACGAAAGTGGATTGCTCGATGCTTTTTTTCTATAAATAAAGATATATCATTTCATCTAAAGAAATCAGTAATTACTAATTGTTAATTGCCAAAATAATATTACTTTTTAGTCGCGGATAACACGACTCTACAAACAAATTTTCGTTCTTTGTTCTAAAGTTTATTTTATGATTTTTCGGTTAATTATGCACAAAAACGAAAAGAAAATAGCTTTTTTTGGTATAAAGTTTGCTTTTGTGATAGTTATAGTAATAATACTCATTTTTGATTTTTTTTTATAAATTTTA
Organism: Melolontha melolontha; assembly: GCA_935421215.2. Classification (NCBI taxonomy): domain Eukaryota; kingdom Metazoa; phylum Arthropoda; class Insecta; order Coleoptera; family Scarabaeidae; genus Melolontha; species Melolontha melolontha. The sequence goes on along the minus strand of OW285237.1, from coordinate 201,506,474 downwards.
ATTAATTTTAATACATTCAAAAATACCGCGCGATCAGAGTGGGGTTCTTACGTTCACATAGTGCCGCTAGATGGCACTCGAGTCATAAACAATGTTCAGGTGTTTTGTACAAGTCTAGAAAAACTTAAAATGTCGCGAAAGTGTAAATATGATGTTGATGCATTTTGTTATATATGTGGTCAATTTATTAAAGTTCGAGACGTAAAATACGAACTAAAGACATCTGACGTTCTCTGTGAAGCCTACGAAGCATATTTTGACTGTCCTGTTCGGCATCAAGACAAGCCATGGACTCCACATGTTGCTTGTAGTTATTGTAAAAGATGTTTGGAAGGTAAGCAATTTTTAATTAAGCGGTGAATCAAATATAATAGACATATTAACTTTTATTTCTTCATTTTAGGTTGGTATCGAGGTGAGAAGAGGTCCATGAAATTTGCAATACCAAGGATTTGGCGACAACCAAAAGACCACGTCAATGACTTCTACTTTTGCATTGTGAATCCGAGTAAAAGACGTAGAGGTAAAAATGCAAAACCTATCGAATATCCTGACCTTGAATCTTCTTCTGCACCAATTGCACATGACCTGACACGACCACTACCTAAGCCACGGAAAAAATTATCGCAGAAAAGTAGCTCATCTCTTAGTTCTAATAAAAGTAATACCGATAAGGAGTTTTCACTTACACCAGAACAACCAAAACACCATCTTATCACTACAGAAGATTTTAACGACTTAATAAGAGATTTAAATTTGCCAAAAAATAAAGCAGAGCTTTTAGGCTCTCGCTTAAAACAGTGGAATTTGCTTGATGATGTTAATATCACGGATCAGCGGACTAGGCATGAAACATTCTCAACGTTTTTCACAAAAGAAGATGGACTTTGTTCTTGCAATGACATAAAAGGTATGTTCGAAGAAATTGGCATACCCTGTGTTCCTAGCGAATGGCGTTTATTCATTGACAGCTCTACAAAAAGCTTAAAAGCTGTGTTATTACACAACGGAAATAAATTCCCATCTCTTCCAATCGCTCACTCAGTACATCTTAAAGAAAATTATGACAGCGTTAAAATCTTGCTTGAATCTGTAAAGTATCGCGAGTATAACTGGCAGCTGATTGGAGATTTTAAAATGGTGGGATTTTTAATGGGACTACAGAGCGGATATACAAAGTATCCGTGTTATCTGTCTGTGCTTATGGGATAGCAGAGCGGATGTAAACACTATATTTAACGGTCATGGCCTGTAAGAACAGAACTTTGCGTCGGAAAATAAAACGTAACATTAGAGTCGATTGTTGAAGCGGAAAAAGTGTTAATGCACATTAAGTTAGGGTTGATGAAACAATTTGTTAAAAAACTGGATGAAACTTCAGAAGCTTTTGGATACTTGAAAAAGTTTTTTCCGAAGTTATCAGAAGCAAAAGTTAAAGCTGGGGTTTTTGTTGGTCCGCAAATTAGACAGATTTTCGCCGATGAAAAATTTCCAACGTTGCTGAATTGTACTCAAAAAGCGAGTTGGAACAGTTTTAAAGCAGTAGTTTCTGGATTTTTAGGAAATAACAAAGCTGAAAACTACAAAAAGTTAGTTGCGGATATGCTAAAAAAATTTAAGGCCATGGGCTGCAGGATGGCATTAAAAGTACACATGCTGCATGCTCATTTAGATAAATTTAAAAACAACATGGGAGCGTATTCAGAAGAGCAAGGAGAACGCTTTCATCAGGACATTATGAGCTTCGAACAACGTTATCAAGGGCAATACAATGAAAACATAATGGGAGACTATATTTGGGGTTTATTGAGAGAAAGTACTTATGAACATAAAAGAAAAAGGAAAAGCGTGCACTTTTAAATTATTTTCCACTTTTTTGTAAGTTATTTTGATAGTAAAACTTAATAAAAATAATAAACATATTTATTTGAATGGTTTCATCTTCAATTAAAAATTAAAACCACAGATTTTGAAAAATATCGTTCAATGGGTCTCCTAAATACAAAAGCAAAATTTTCATGTCATATATTTTTTTTCGTCTAATTACAACCTAAGATATCGAAATTTTATGCTTTAAAGTCAAAGTCAAATTTTGTGTTGACCCGTGTATAATACGTTCGTAGTCTGAGAGAAGAGTTGTCTAATAAAATTCATTCAAATCTCGGATAAAATAAGCAAGTTTCATTATCAAAAAAAAAAAAATACATTAAAACTTAATTATATTAAAGAATTTTGTATTTCTATTTTATATTTAAGTATACAATATTCGTAATGACATTGACTGATTAAAAACAAATTGTTTTTAAATTATTATTCGAATGCATAAATAGAAATAGAATAGTCGAAGCCCGAACCTGTTTGCTAGTTACCGACTTGTTCGTCGGCGTCGCTGGCGTTTGTGCAACAACGACGTCGTTGCCTTGGCAACCGGGTACCGGTCGCCAAGGCAACCCAACTGAACACATTGATTTCACGTATAGACGGAATATATTGCGGCCATATTCTCAGTTAGAGCGAGAGGACTAGCAATTTGCGAACGTGAAAGCGAGGGGGGGAGAACTCGGTAATATTGTTGAGTGTCCCATATATTAGGGAACCATTGTTGCGTTCCACATTGAGATTTCGGATTTTGTTGGGAGAAGCCGATCGTTTCGGACATTTCAACGCGGGCATTGTGTACAAACTATAAAACGAGGCGAGAGCTTTTTGAAATCTTTACGGTGTATGTTTAAATTTCGCGCGGTGTCAATCGAATGTTATATACCGGCATCCGGTCAATTCACCGTATCATTAATGCATGTAACAATATTGTTAAAATATCTCTGAGCTCGTCTCATTATAATTTTATTCAAGGGAAAGGAATAAAGACGAATACAAATTCAAACATTCGTCTATTGAATGTTTAGTAATCAAAACACGATGATGCGTTTACGGTACTGTGTATTAATTAGAAGAAGACGGAAAGTATAATCTCAGCGGTCGCTACTTGTTAAGCATTACGACAATGATTTGAAATTTATCGCGGTAACTTCACGTTCGATATTATTAAAATTTCTCTGCGTCCTACAACGTTAGGCGAATGTATGGACCCATTCGAATATCTTGGGTACAGCTACTTAGATTTTAATAAAATTTTCCACCTTTAAGTTAATACAAATAGGGAATTTGAAGAGCATATTTACTTTCAAACCAAACTTCCGGTTTAGCCAGAAATGATTCACGTCTGTTTTGAAGTTTATATACAAAGTGTAATATTTTTTGGGAAAGAGAATTTTCCGTAGAATTGAAATATTAAAGAAAATATACAGGGTGCTATTTAAAATAAAAAATTTAGCGTCGCTTCTGGTTAAGCCGAAAGTGAAAGAATGTGAATATTAGGCTAAATTTAAAGAACATAAGGTGTATATCAGATACCCCAAATTTTAATTTAATTTATTTAATTTAATTAGATAACGAAGGTACGCCATTGGAACAACATAATTGCGACATCCGGTATACTATTTAAATGGTAATAACTAGAACAGACCAATTTCCGTGCGCGCCATGTGCGCCGATGTGAGGATGATTGTATTGCATCAGAACTAATAAAAAGCATTCAGTATGTGTTTGGTACTTGCTTAGACTGCATGTAACTGTAAGCATACCTAGTAAAATGTTGGCTAAAAAATTAAATGTTTAGTGTGCAATACATATCTAATGTGTTGGTCAAAAACACATTGTAAAGAACACGTAAGCAGTTCGAAGCACAATAATAACATAATTAATCGACAACAGTTTATACATGAACTATGTGTAACTATGATTGTGTGTGCACTGCCGTTTACCTTGTTAAGTAATGATTCATTTATTTCATTTTGGAATAAATACGCGAATCAAACATTACCGAGCACGACAATGTTACGAAAGAATTTACCATCGGTGCGTAAACAGGTTCACAATAAAATCAAAGCCGAACTGAATAATAAAAAACTGTGGTTATGTGTGGACGAAACAACTGACAGCTAAAAACAATCTGTAGTTAATGTGATGGCGCGTAATATGGAACCACATCAACCAACGTTTTCAATTTTATTAGCATTCAGACAACTAGAACAATGTAATGCCGAAAAAATTTCAGAGGTGCTATTAGATACTTTGGAAAAATTTAAACTTTCGAAAGACCAATTATTAATATTTATGACCGATGGTTAATGTTTATGACCGATGGTGCCGCAACCATGTGTTCTGTAGGCCGGTCTCTTAGAAAATATTGTCCTAACTTGTTACATATTACTTGTAAACTCCATGCTTTACACCTTGTGGCAGAAAAGGTTCGTAGATGTTATCCAGAGGTGGATGCTTTAATATCGAGTACAAAGGCAGTATTCCTGAAATCTCCAAAACGTATTCGGAAATTTCATGAATTGTGTCCCCATACCCCTGAGCCACCACAGCCGATTCTGACACGTTGGGGTACATGGTTACGGGCGGAGTTTTACTATCGTGAACATTTTCAAAAAATTATGGACATGGTTTTATCATTCGATCCGAAAGAAAGTGCAGCTATCAATACAAGTCAGAAAAAATTTCAAGATGCCCAGATTAAAATGGATTTACAAAGTATTCGTGACAATTACTTGGGACTAGAAGAAGCAATAACAGAATTAGAAAATTCGTCGCTGTCGTTAGAGGAATCACTGCAAATCGCTAAAGATGTTCACGCACAACTGTGTGTTGTAGAAGATGCAAAAAGTGAAAGTGTTCTAATTAAATTTGAAAGTGTTTTAGACAGAAATGCAGATTTTGATACCTTGACACGTATTTGTGAGGGCACGTCTACAGATGCGTTAAGTTGCTTAAAAAATTATTTTGATTATGCGAATATAACATCACTAGATGTAGAACGCTCGTTTTCCGAATATAAACATATTTCTTCCTCACGGCGGACATGTTTTTCAGAAATAACCTTAGAAACGCACCTGATGTTGAAAATATACAATCGAGTTTCTCCAGTTTGTCAATCCTTGGAAGACGCTTAAAACGCTAAGTGTTTTTTTAAATCCTCTGTCATCACACAATCACTGATTTCATACATTTTCCATTTTATTTATAGGCACATACAATAATATGTACTGTTCTTATTTTTCGTGTGTTTATGTATATTACTTTAATAACAGAAAACCAAATATATATTTAATTATTTCTGATAGCATAAATGACTCTACTTTTATACTTATATCAACAACAAGCTCATGTTGTGTCCCTATTCTATCGAATATTCTAATATATTACGAATTACACTCACATACCGGCGCTCATGGCGCGCACGGAAATTGGTCTGCTCTAGTAATAATCATAGGTTTGTTTCTGTAAGCGATCCGTGAGTTTCGAACAATTTGATAGATGTGGTCAGATGCATAAGTGGCACATACCTACATATGCAGTTAATATTTATCTGTCAATACACAATAGAGCGAATGTAATAAACGGCTTGGTAACCAGCAACTACTGTTGAAACAAAAGTAATGCTAACAAGCGAATTGCGTATCGAATTTTGATTAAAAATAATTTACAAAGAACAAAATTCAAAACTATGTGTTTTTTGTGAAACATTGAAAGTATAAAACATTACTATGAACAACTAAAATTTGTTCAAGCTGTTTCTGTGCTCAATTAGTTCTTTTAGATGTTAAAACGTCTTCAGAAATAGAAAATGTCCGTTCCCCAACACAACTGGTGATGGGTGCGTGATTAAAATGTTGCAAAAGTGCACCATACTTTGAATGTATAGATTTTTCAATCGACTCTGTGCAGAATTGCTATAATATATTCAAATCTGGATTTCTGCTAAATATGGCATCAATTTTTTGTCTCAGCTTTGAGAAATGTCTTTTTAAATGATGAACCTAACTTATCGACATTTGGAAAATGACCCCTGATGCATTCACATACTCTGTATAGTGCATGTGCTGCACAGGTAACGTGTAGCATATTGGGATAAGATTGCTTTAATAATTTCCCTGTTTTTAATATATAAGCTGCCGCATCAGTCAAAAATTATAGCATCTTGTCTTTATAATTGTTATCCGATGACATAAATATTATGAATACATTGATGAATTACTTCTGCAACTGTTTCACAATTTACGACAGGCAATATTTTAGTTGCAATTAAGTATGGTTGGTATGAATTTGTCGGATGAAGAATACCAATTTAACACATTTCGTCCCATAAATACACATGTAAATACATATTGTGAAATAAATGCTCTTATTATTAGTTTTTAAATTGTTATTTAATGCGTTTCGTTGTTAATATAGTGTGTGTTTAAATTATTGTTAGTTTTATTTAAAAGAATCCGGAAAGACAAATATTTTACAGTGGCGTTCAGGTATAGAGTTTAATAAATAACGAACTAACTGGACAATTAAATGTTAATTATACATTCGTTTAAATTAATATACAGTGTGGAAAGACGTTTATTATAAATATCGCCATGGCCAATAAAGTAAAACTCACTAAATTAAAAGTGACTGACTTGAAACGAGAATTAGAGGAGAGGGATGAAGATACAATCGGCAAAAAGGAAATTTTCCAGCAACGACTTTGAGATATGTTGATACAGGAAGACGAGGATCCAGAGAATTATTTATTGCAAGTTCCAGGTTGAGATGCTGACGTGAATTCGCTGTTAATGAAAATGAAACAGCGACCAATAGAGAATTCGCAAACCCAAATAAAATAAATCGAACAAAAAATAATGGATTCTCATTTTTCATTCATTTCATTCTCTGCAAACTCAGGTGCAAAACCTGGAAAAGAAACTACTGGAAAATTCTAGAATTCTCGAGAAAAATCTGGAACAAATGAAGCAAACTTTGGAAATAATGGAAAAATAGAATTCTGAAAATTTGAGAGCTTCGGAGAATGTTCTAGAAACGCGAATAATGTAAAACTCAGAAGCGTTAAAGGAAGATGTCTTCATAGCTATAGAGGAGAAAATTGGATAAAATTCTAACTTCTAAAAGAAAAGTCTCCACTTTGAGAAAAACATTCTAGACATTTAGAAGAACTAATGGCTCAAATGAAATGACCTGCAAACATGAGTCATTCTGACATCCAGCAGGTTAACAAGGAAGTTATACCTCGGCCCATTGAAATAGAAGAAGCAGTGGCTATCCCAAAAACCAGATCAAGCGACCAACCTTTGATGGAAAGATGTCATGGGCAACTTACCTGACGCAATTCGAAGCAGACGCAGAAGCAAACGCAAGGTCATCTATTGAAAAGGCTACTGCTTTAATCATAGCGTTGAGGGATGATGTTAGTGTTATTTTGCAGACACTCCTGAGGAACGCACGATTATTTTCAACTCATTAAACGATTGGATATGAGATATGGACATGCGCATTTGGAGCAAGTATACCATACCCAACTGAAGAATCGATCACAGAAGAAGGGCGAGAATATTCAGAAATTTGAGGCAGATATTGCCCGTCTAGTTCGATTTGCATATCCGATAGCGCCAGATAATTTCATGGAACACCGGGATATTAATACGCAGCAGGCATTAAGGCTGGCGCGGCCGAAGACCTTGATCGATGCGTTAGCGCACGCACTGGAGTTTGAAACTGCAAAACAGGCATCTAGGAGCAATGCTCGAGTCTGTACTGCCGACAATCATATTATATCGCCCCATTTCACTCCTTGTTTCGTCTGCACTTATCCAAAAATATTGACCAGATAGGTTGGTTCGTATTTTTTCAATGGTTTAAACGATTATCTAAAGGTGTATGCACTTTTATAACCGGTACTTATTATGAAATTATTGTTTTAAATCAAATTTTGAAGAATTAAAAACGGGCAAGTGTATTTTTTTATGCGAACGATATGAATTTCGAAAATAGACGAAAGTTGCCCTTTGTTTATTTCAAAGCTTTATTTTAAGTAAATTATCTTGACTTTTACCTTGACATAATTTATTATTAAGTAGAATTTTGAATGTAAAAATCGTTTAAATAGATTTATAAAATTATTTTTAGAATTTACAAGTATTACTGCGTGTGTCTTAGATAGTAGGTTATGTATGCTGCGTTTATTACGAACTGATCTTTACGCGCGCTTTCCTGTTTTAAAAAGTGAACGTGTCTAAACTAATGTCGATACTGATTTACATGTAAATAAATTAAATATCTTTTTATTTTCGCGTTAACTACTTTAATAATTTTAATAAATTATTAAAAATAAAAGGCAAATTTTGAATTAAATATAATGATGCGTTAAATATCAGAAATTGTCGGGATATTAATTCGACATTAATTTTCACATGTTGCGTCCATATACAGTTGTGTTATAATATGCCTTTACATTATATTAATTTCCACTTTTTCTCATTCCCAGGTAATCTTTGACCACACGTAATTAGAACTACTTCAATATATAATATATTCTACCTATAAATCTAACTAAAGCCATCTCTCGGTGAAATCCGAAATTATTTAGTTGCTAACTCGATAGAATCTAAGTAGGTATAGCAAATACTATTGACTGGACCAGTGAAATCTGGAATTATTTAGTTACTAACTCGATAAAATCCATCAAGTGATGCTGTCGTAGAAAATACTGACTGGAATAGTTGTTAGAGTATCAAAAACCCAAGTTTGATTGATTTAGCGAGTCATTTTATACGCACAGTTATATTTAAAATTCGAAATATTAATTCTTTTTGGATATTGAGTTGTATTTAGCAAACGCCTCTTTTTATCCATGCCCATAAATCATACACATTGACAAATTTGGAAACCGTTACGGATAATGTATCCGACCACCACAAACAATCAATCGATCAGGAAAAATCTGATTTGATATTGTCGTTACACGAGTAATATACAGTTAAGTTACACTGTGTCGATAATATTAGGTTTATTAGAAAATTATGTTATATTTTTAAATGAAAACAAATGTATACTTATACATATCTTTTGAATATACACTCGTGGACAAAAAATTCCGGGCGCCGAAATAAATGTCTTTTAGTACAATAAAAATAATTTTTTTTTAACAAGACAAAACATTATCTACAAAGTAAGAATGAGAAATAAAAAAAAAGATATTTCACATTTTATTCAATAAGAAAAAGTCCCGAAACAGTAAATTGTGCAAAATTAACAAATTCATTAGTCTTATCGGCTAGGTTTTACATCTATGTTTTTACACTGAAAGTCATCAAGGAGCTTAGAAATTCATATTTTAAATGAACGTTTGAATGCGCAATTGTATGAAAAATTCTTTAAATGATCGGTTATACGAAATTATCGAGATGTTCCATTGGATATTCGTCTAAGGATGTAATATCAATATGATGGTTAGCCATGTCATAACGTAAGGAATGTCATCATGTAGTTAAACACTTATTACCAGAGACCGGACACATCGGGCTGAAATGACATCATTACGACGGACGATATAAACAATCTACAACATCTGTAAGTACATCACGCAGTTATTGAATAGCACTATTCATTCGGTTAACTGCACGCAAAAAAATAGATGTGCAGTTAACCGAATGAATAGTGCTATTCAACAACTGCGTGATGTACTTACAGATGTTGTAGGGGCAGGGGACACTGTTTGCTTGAGGCAGACCACTATGCTCGTCTAGTTTATTCTACCTGGATATAAAGACTGTCACGGCTTCATTTTAATTTCTGCAGAACAGTCCTCTGGACAGGTGAATCTACGTTCACGAGAAGTGGTTTTACAAATCTGAGAAACCTGCACAGGTGGTCATCAGAAAATCCATCTAAATTTCAACATGAATTTTCTATTAACATTTAGGCGGCCCTAATCGATGACTTATTGATTGGTGCTGTCGTTCTTCCTGGGAGGTTAAATGCGGACAATTACCTTTAATTTCTTATTGACGAACTGCCAGGTCTTTTATAGGATGTCCCACTGAATGTTCGACGAGACATGTGGTTTCACATGGATGGGGCACCACCACATTTCGGAATTGCTGGCCGAAATTGGGTTAACGTCGAGGTGGTCCTGTTGCATGGCCACCCAGATCACCCGATCTTAGTTCCCTTGAATTTTATTTATTGGGGTACATGAAAAATTTAGTCTACGCGCAAGTTTCGAACACGAGAGAAGAGTTATTTGATTGTATTCACCTGGCTGCCGAGCAAATCCGACAAAACAAGTTTGAAATTCGGATAAGTACTTCTTCTGTTGGCTTACGGCCACAAGCCAGCATTCAACAAGGAAGTGGACATTCCGAAAATATTATTAATTGAACTTTTTTAAATAAAATCAGTTTTTATTATTGACTACATTACATTTTTTTCCTTGATCTGACAATCACATTCATAGATCTGTAACTTTGAAACAAATAAAAATGGATATACAAGTTTTGCGTTTTTGTTACTTGAAAAGAAGTCTACTTTACACTCCTAAAATTTGAACATAACTATATGAGACACGTTTTATATATATATATATATATATACACTCGGGAGCAAAAAATCGACTCAGACCACACTGTCGCAGTAAAATGTCCCTGGCACAAAAAATATAACATAAATTCCAGTTTTGCTTTTCATACCTTTAAGTTCAAGATCTTAACATAAAAGTGAGTGCATATTCTTCTGTTACATTTCTTTTTCTTTGAAAAAATGTTTTAGGATGCTAAAACTTCAAAACAGACGCGGAAAACTTAAAAGAATAGACTAGGTAATATCAAGTACATTTTTATTTTTATTTTCAAAAAACATTGTCAATATTTAGTGTTACCGCCCCTAGCCCTAATTACCGCTTGTAAACGGTTCTTCATGGAATGAATAAGTTTAATCGTGCTGTCTTGCGGGATAGCGTCCCATTCTTCGTTAAGTGCTGCTTGAAGTTCAGCTCTCGTAACTGGTGCAGGATTTCTGGCCCTAATTTTCCTTTTGAGTTCATCCCACAGGTGTTCAATAGGATTCAAGTCCGGGCAGCGCGCCGGCCAGTCCATAACTCGTATTTCAAGTTCTTGCAAGTAATGCCTTACGGAAACTGCACTGTGTGGACGGGCATTATCTTGCATGAGAATGAAGGTTTCCCCGATAAAACCAACGTAAGGAACGACATGGTTCTCTAGAATTTCTTGGATGTATCGGTTCGCAGTCAAACCTCCTGCTCGGCCGCCGGTTTCAATAAAAACCAGCTCGGTTTTTGCGTCCATAGAAATGCCAGCCCACACCATACAGGAACCTCCTCCAACAGCCACCTTTTCTGTTATACAGCATTGTGCTAATCTTTCTCCCGGCCATCTGTATACTTTTCCTCTTCTGTCACTGCCGTGCAAACACACTCTGCTTTCATCCGAGAACAGTACAGAGCGCCATTGCTCGTTTGTCCAATCAACATGCTCTCTTGCGAAACGGAGACGAGCTGCTCGATGGGCTGGGGTCAATTTTGGACCCGTAGCTGGCCTTTTTCGACTAAGGTTAGCTGCCTTGAGTCGTCTTCTGACTGTTCACCAACTAACAGCCACTCCCCGCGTTTCTCTGAGCTCCCGTTGAATTTGTACGCCGGTGAGAGCCTGATTTCTTAAAGAGCTCTGGACAATGAAACGGTCATCTCTCATTACTGTGCACCGCTTTCTGCCGGAACCTCTTCTTTGATGAAAGCTACCATTCTCCTGGTATCTTCGGTAAACTCTTGACATGGCAGATGTGCAGCACACGAGCGACTTCCCGTTGATTATGGCCTTGTTGCAATAATGCAACCGCTTGAGCCGCTACTTCGGTTGTAGTATCCATTAGCAGCTAATATTCCTAAATGTAGCTGACGTAAATGTATACCGGTTGACGTTTGACAGCCAACTAATACGGGCTGATAAGTTAGAAAGCCTTTTAAACGACCTACTGGCCTGCAAAGAACAATGATGTCAACTTATACAAAATCTTGTGATTATCGACCACAACAAATTATAGGGTAGTCTAAGAGTATAAGAAGCGTAAGTTAAAAGAATATGCACTCATTTTAAAGCTAAGATCCTGAACTTAAAGATTTTGAAAGCAAAAGTGGAATTTAAGTGTTAGTTTTTGTGCCAGAGGTAATTTAATGCGAGTGTGCAGTCTGAGTCGATTTTTTTGCTTCCGAGTGTATATATATATATATATATTTAAATATATATATATATATATATATATATATATGTATATATTTTGATATCAAATTTCGAAAATATACGCCAGTTGTCCTTTGTTTATTTCAAAGCCTTATTTTAAGCAAATTATCTTGATTGTTACCTTTAAATAAATTATTATTTAAATTTAATTTTGAATATAAAAATCGTTTAACTGGGTTTATAAAATTATTTTAAAAATTTACAAGTATTGATGGATGTACCTTTGACAGTAGGTTATGTGTGCTGCGCGTATTACATATCGAAAGATTCGCGAGCTTTTCTGTTTAAAAAATGGGCGTGTCTAAACTAATGTCTATACAATTTTGAATTTTAATAAATTAAATATCTTTTTTTCACGCGTTAATGAATTTAATGAACTTAATAAATGATGAAAAATAAGAAGTAAATTTTAACTTAAATATAATTATGTGTAAAAGACCAGAAAGTGTCGGGGTATTAATTTAACAGTTAGACATTTTCACATTTACTGACTTCTACCATTCTCATTTCAATCGAAACCCCACAGTTGAGTGCTAATTGTTATAAGAGGTATGTGCCTACACGTATGGGCGCCAAACGTTATAAGAGGTACGTACGGGTGTCAATTGATATGAGGTAATTACATAGCGATGACAAGGATTAACAATAATAATAGTGTTAATATAAAAGTATAATTACCTTACTTCCTCTTATGTAACAACAAATGTAAAAATAAACTTCTCTGGGATCATTAAATTGATTATTGAACATGAGATTAATGAGTGGGTTCAAAGGCCGCTGATAATAACTCTATTTATGATTTTATTAAAAGTAATAATTCAATTTTTGAATATTAACTAAATAAAACAACATGTAACAGTGGTAGATAGGTTATTTCTTTTATTCCATCCTAAAATATTGTGATTCAATGGTTTTACAAGGACGTTTGTGTCTGTAAAGTTCTTAATTGCAAATCATATGTGCCTATTTTACATCTCTATAACCTTAAAGAAAATGTGCACTTTAAAGTTGAATTGGATCCAAATTTGACTAGCGAACTTATAATAAATTACGGTAAGTGCTAATTAACATATATATATATATATATATATATATATATATATATATATATATAACCATTTAAAGTATTTAATGTAAGAAATATTGAAATAATTTGTTCTTTGTATCTTTATTTAAATGTAGGTATGGAGATTGACTTTGGTGTACAAATTAAAATTGGTAGGAGGCTGCTGGGTATGTGTATAAATTGACATTGATTTATTAGTTTATTAGATTTATCAATATAAAATCAAATTTTTTATTTTATATCCTTGATAAAGGCATCATTGCCGAAACATGTAGGGTTGTTTTAAATATATATACTTTGAAGTAAACCAGACCTTTAATCGCCGACTGATTGAATTTACTATATATATATATATATATATATATATATATATATATATATATATATATATATAGAAGACATACGAACACTAGCCACCACGTTAGGGCGCTAATTTGAAGAAGGCGTATGGTGGTGTATTAAAAATGCCACCACGTTATATTTAATAGAAATGTAAAGAATAATTAAGATTATGTATATTATGTATTATTATATATATCTATATATATATATATATATATTATAACAATCTTTAAAGTCAGACGTTTACTAAAAGGTGTTTTTAAAGACAAAATATAAACTTTAAAGCAGAAAATGAATTTAAAATTCTAATTTTTACCCCCGCATTCTGATACACTTCTGCGCAGGTGCAATGAATATGAATGTTTGTTGTTAATAATCATAACATGTACAACCAAATAGTGTTTTGGCCTTAAAGAAAGTTTGTAATTTAATATAAAACAACGAACATGAGTCCTCTAATATCTCCAGGGTCGTGAAGATTCTGTCTGACAAAGAAATTAAAAGGTATGTTAGCTCAGTATTAATATGATAAACTAATAGAATTCAAACGACTTGTTTTGGTTCTTAAATTCCGTTTATTAAAAGGAAACTCTTATCTTTATAAGTGAATATTTAATTTGGTACAATATGTTAGGTAAATATTTAACAAAACATTCGGAATCAACAATAGATTAACAATTTATTTTATTGAAAATTAAAATTACAAAATTTATTGGTTATGTGGAATTTCTTATAGGTTAAAAATTGAATCTACGGAAAGGAGACAAATACTAGGCTACGTAAACAAATAAATCAAACTGCTAAATAAATGAATTTGTATATAACCTTCCTACTTACAATGTTTTAAACAAAATGGTCATTAAAGGGATCTTTATCTACCTTCGGTAAGTAAATGTATCTGTTTACTTAAAAAAAAATACAAATAATAAAAAAACTTAGCTCAATATTCTATCACAATTATCCGTCTAGTCACTGGAATTAAATCTTGCCTCCCTGACGTACGGCTGGTATATTTTAACTTCAGGAATAACGGTCACAATCCTGGCAGATCTCGAAAGTTAGGATCACCGGTCCCAATCCTGGTAATATAACGCCTTGTAATGTTTCCCAATATTTTTCTAAAGCTGGTACACGTCTTTTGTGGCTCATTAATTGATAGCGGAGTATAAAATGAAAACAGTTCAAATCTTGGTATGTAATATAAATTATACTTGTTTTTATATTTTTAAAAAGAAATTCGTTTTATCCAAAACACATTCCATTAATTCAAGTGCAAAAATTATTCTCCAATTGTTTCAATAACTCACTATGGCAACCCAACAGCTTTTTCTGTTTTTGAAGCTCATTGGTCACTTCAGTTATATAGAATTTTCCAAAATATTTTACATTTATACAATAATTTTGATTCTTAATTAATATTATGAACTTATTGGTTTACAATTAAATTTTCCTTCACACATAACCTTTGAAGTACACAAAATTAACTAGATTTACATAGTTCTATAATTTTAGTAAATGTAAGAAAATCATATACTTTTGAAATTTAATTATAGATTTGACACTCTAAATTAAAAAAACAATACAAATATAATAGACTTCCAACCTTCTAAGAAATTCCAATAACAGAAATGTAACGAATTAAAACTAGTGTCTTCAATAAATATTCAATTAATATTTTTATTATAATATATATATATATATATATATATATATATATATATATATATGAGATTTAGTTAGTCGGCGATTTAAGGTCTGTTTTACTTCAATATGTATATATTTAAAATAATTCAACTCTTGTATGTTTCGGAAATTACTGCCTTTTTCAAAGAATTTTAAATTATATCGCCTACTAACTAAATCTATTATAATATACAGAGGTCAAGAAAAGAAATAAATAATTATATATATATATGTTTAGATAATTTCTTAGCCGTTCATTTAATATATCAATTGATAAATTCTTGGAGTTTCTCGGCTTTTATATGAAATATTTACAAATATTATCAAATTTGTATGTAATTGCGAAGTGAATGTGAATGTAAACATTGCTGTCTACAAATTACAACGCAAATCATACGAAATTTTAATTGAAAAATTTTGTCTACGAAATACACAAGTTGTCTGCTTTAAGTAGCTGTCAAACTTTAACTAAATGGCTAACTTTTTAAAACTTTTTTACAAGTGATGGTTGAAGGGAGCAGTGTGTTGTTGATCTTCAATTTACAACGCGGGAAATTAAAAAAATCACGGATATATTAAAATTTCGTATGATTTGCGTTGTAATTTGTAGACAGCAATGTTTACATTCACATTTACTTCGCAATTACATATTAATTTGATAATATTTGTAAATATTTCATATAAAAGCCGAAAAACTCCAAGAATTTATCAATTTATATATATATATATGTATAACGAATATTCCTACTATTTTTTGCCAGCCATAAATATCGTAAGCCTAATAGATTTGTGATGTCATTTTTTATTTCACCGTAATTACTGGAGCTACGCTTATTTAAATTTTTTATGTGATTATCGGGAAAAGTATTTATAGATATATTCTATTATCGTATTCTTTATTCTTCTTTATTTCTTTCCGAAGTAAATATAATATCGATGATTAGATTGTCTTATTAAAAAATTAAAATCACTAATAACTAGTCCGATAAACACGTTTGCGTTCAGTGAATATGAGAAAAACTACCGTCTACCTTAATACTAATATCTTTCTGAATATTTTATTAGGAAACGGAGTATATCATTATTCGCATATGTATTGATTAGAAGTATTGAAAATGTGTTATACAAAATTGTTCGGGACGTGAGTTAAGGAGAATCGACCGATTGAAATTCCTAGCGTATAAGAATATAATTTTGATATCAAACAAGCAAACTAAACAAAATCTTTGACTTGAATAAAATTATAAAAAGAAATAAAATAAAAATAATTGGATTGATTCGGCTTATACTAAAACTAATAGTTAAAATATTCACTTTATTAATATTCGTTCGTAAAATGCCAATTGTTTCGCCAACACAGTGGCTTCGTCAGGTACGTATTGGAGCAAGTTACACACGAATATTGGTATACATAAATATAAAAAAGAAATATTATTTTACAATGTCTTCAAAATCTGAGAATTTACACACACATTCGAGAAGAAATGCGTGGTCCAGTTGGCCAGCCATTACTGTCATATTGAGTGAGTCACAAAAAAAGTTTTCAGGGTATGCCATGGATTAACTCAGTTATGTCTTAAATTGATTAAGTGATTTAACCTACATGTTGTACTACTAGTAATAGGTTAATTCGTTAAATAAGAGTTGCCAAGTGAATTCATTAAGCTAACCTAATATTTAAGTTTACGGAAAAATTGATTTCAGGCAAAAGACGGTTATTTGAAAGTTGTGGTTGTTTAGAGGTGTAAATTACAATGATTTATTATAAAAAGTATAGTTTTTTTTTGGAGTGCCGTCTGTTTTAAAACGAAAAAATACCGAAAAATAAAATTTGAAAATTAACGACAAAAACCAAATCAGATTAAACAATATTACGTCATGTAAAATCTCATAATATTCAGAATAAAGATGAATTAATAATTAAAGTAAGCACAGCAAGTATGGCACTGAAGCAATCATTAATTTTAACACAAATGTGTTGGTTCTGAAAATAAACGTTTTTTTTTATTGGAGAAATTAACCTTCGTCACCTGTGAAGTCATATCTATTGGCGTTTGTCGTGTGAGGTTTTGATGATCCGTTTACCCTATTGTTTAAATCAAAAGAAAAACAAAGCACAATCTATTACGTAACAATATTCATCAAATAAGGTGCGTAATATGGTCACCGCCTTCATCTCTACAGCGTAAAGTTATTCGCTTAACAGAGTTAACATTAACATAACAACAAAATGGTCAATAAATCTTTGATAAAATTCCTGTCGTTTCAGTCTGTCCACAAGAAGTATTGCACATAGTGTTAATTAGTTTGCAATACTTCAAAAGTGTTGTAATAAAGAAATTCCCCAAAAGAAAAATTTATTTATAATCTCCTGAATGTGGAAATTATAACATATGTACATATTAGTAACATTTAGTTTCTTTGACTGAACCAAGAATGTTAAATTTAACGTATGCTTAAATTTGTAAAAGAGTCTATAATTCACAATGAGCACAAAAGTCGGTGTATTTTGAGACATTTCTTTGAAAGGTAAATTCATTTTTCGTCTAGTATTACCCCGCGATTTACATGTACGTATGTTCAACATACAAGCGCAGAAATCTAAACCTACGCTTAGCGCCCAGTAACCTATCCGATTCAATATTTACGGCATATTTTGCAGATGGCCTCTCATCGCAAAATCTTATCAGCCACGAGGGTCATCCCGTCGATTCTCTTTATCCGTGAAAAGCTCCGGTTTTACACGGCAGCATACCGGTGGTGTGAGAATCGATAATGTGGCTTGATCTTGGGGTAGAATCGAAGTGAGCGAGGGACGATCGGCACATATGAGGCGCAAGGCGTTTCGAATTCTAGGTGATCGACGAAACCCCCGCCCAAAGGTCCAAATAGACAGGCGTATTGAGTCGGTTTCACATAAATCTGTTTTCAATAATCGTTCGGATACCCCGACGCCAGCTGCATCTTAATTTTAAACGTTTGCGTTATAAAATTGTTGTTGCGTAGGTTTTCACGGTCCAAATATGTAGAAGCATTACTTCCGAAACATTGACGTGTATATGTTCCAGCATCTTCTATAGAATTAATGTCTAAATAAGTTTGCAGCTATTTCTTTGGATCCATCCTCCAGCTTGTCGCTGTTGCTGCTATCGCCGACAATCTTCATGTGTTTATTTATAATTACGCGTAATTAAATATGGGCTTCGTTTTGCCTAACTCTTCAATTACACAAAAAAGCTTTATCACTACCAGCTTGAAAGTGCAAAGTACCTGAGTATTCATTTAAGTAGACCACTCACTTGGAGTAAGTTTATTTTTAATAAACACCAAGCAATTTGGAATACAGTTTAATAGACTGTTATTAGTTCCTAAGAAGAAGATCTCAATTATAATAATAATAATTAGAGACCGGACGCATTAGGCCGAACTTACGCTGGACCATATAAATAGTCTATAACATCGCTAAGTACATCGCAGTTATTGTATAGCACTAATCATTCAGTTTGCCGCACATCTGTTTTTTTGTCGTTGAATTGTGACGCAACTACTTCAATGTTACAGTTAAATTCCTTTCTTCATGGGCGTAGATAGATGCGGGAGTAGTTTTTATAAATTATTTTATTTATTAGTTTATATTTCGTAAGATAAATAAAGTACAGTGAGTTATTTTTTTCATTCATTTAACTGCTAATTACCTAATTACATACTTTTTTGTAATAGATCCTGTTTAATATCGTTTCATCGAATCTACTTCTCCAAATTATTTTAACGTAAGTTTCCAGTAAATTTTGTTAAGTTTCAGTAACTTATACTGATTGTAACAAGTGTCCATTTGAAAAGTCAATCTAGTAGCATGTGATTTACTGAGAACATTTTGAAGTATGTCGTAAATTAAAATTTACTACTTAACCTATGAAGCCGTATGTTTTGACAGTTTCATACATACAAATAAATAACAAATAATAGGTATTTATTGAAAACTATAATAAATGTTGAAAATATTGTCCTTCAAGATCAATGCACTTTAAAATCCTCCGTTCAAAATTTCTGATGATATTCTGCAACATTACTGGATTGTTATTAATTTCCATGCATTTCTGTTCGATTCTCTGTAGCATATCATTCAAATTCAATATAGGTGTTCGAAATGTGTTATTTTTTAGATAAGGCCACAAAAAGAAGTCGCAAGGTGTTAAATCGCATGAACGTGCAGGTGAGGCAATTTCAGTATTTCGACTAATTATTCGCTCATCAAAAAATTCTCTTAAATAATCCAAAGATTCTGCAGTACAGTGACAAGGTGCTCCGTCTTGTTGGAAATATGCATTTTGAAGTTCATCATCATGCAACTGATTGACAAATGGTTGTAAAATTTCCGTACGGTACCTTTGAGCAGTTAACGTTCCCTGAAAAAATATTGGTCCAATGATTCGCCTTTGGCTTATCGCTGCCCAAATACCAATTTTCTCTGGATGTAGCGATTCTTCATTAATTACATGTGGATTTTCACTACTCCAAATTCTTGTATTTTGTGAATATAGGTATCCCGTTATATAAAACCATGCTTCATCAGTAAGGATGACTCTTTGAGAAAGTTCTCCATTATTGTTCATATTTACAAAGCAATTACAAAACTGTAGTCTACGTGGATAATCAATTTCTAACAATTCTTGTACTGCTGTTACACGGTATGGATAAAGTTGCATATCTTTTTTTAATAACTTGTTTGTTGTACCAATAGAAAGGTTTATTTGTTGACTCAAATGTCGAACAGATATTTGTGGTTCATTTTCCATTGTTTCTCCAACACGATTGACAACTTGAGGTGTACGTTTCTTAACTGCTCCGCTGCCTGATTTTCTTAAGAGACTACCAGTTTCAGAAAAAAGTTTTAAAGTTCTATCCAAAGTAATCTTAAATTGTATATAATCTATTACAAAATGTGGAAACTCAACTTGAAATTCTACCATGCAATCTTGAACTGAATAAACCCATAAACCTTCAATTTTATTACCACTTCGAAAATAAGCCTGGACTAAAAAAAATTTATGTTCTAAAGTGAAAGCCATTTTAAAACTGAGAAGCAATTTATTTAAACCAGAATCGACGCACGATTATTTTATGCACTAACTGATATTTGTGATTGACATTATCAAATGTCATTTGGATTTACGTTTACGGAACAACAAACACATACTAATATATTTGCGTCTCATTCTATCAAAATTTCAAAGTAACCTAGATTGACTTTACAAATGAACACTTGTTATGTCCATTGTAGTAATTCCGAAATTTATTGCAAGGTCTGGAAAATTCTAAGAAATCGCACGTAAAACGTCACTTAGCATCGCAAACACATACACAGAAATTAGACCGGTTGGAATCTGACAAGTTTAACGAAGAACTCTGTAAGACTTTAATGGCGGCAAATATTCCATTAAATAAACTTAACAATCCCACCTTCAAAACATTTCTCCAAAAATATACTGGTCGAAATGTTCCTAAGTGCTACACGAAAGCAGTAGAACGCATTAGAAACCATCTTTCAGATCAGTACCTATGGATAAGTGCCGACGAAACTGTCGATATAATATATTAGGACGCTGTGCGGTAAATGTTGTAGCTGGTATTCTACATCCAACTATTCCGTATAACGCTTATATAATAGCAACAAAAGTTATAAATACAGTTGATGCGGAAACAGTAGATAAACCATTTACAAGAATATGCACCAAATGCTTCATTCGGGGGACAGATACAAAAAAAAAATTCTTTTCTTTGTCAGTGACAGGGCTGCATGTTAAAAACAGGAAGACTATTAAAGGAAACATATCCTAATATGCTGCATTTTACTTGTGTAGCACATGCCCATCACAGAATCTGTGAATATATCAGACACACCTTTTCGGTAGTTGATAGACTTGTATGCGCTTTTAAAAAATTTTTCAGAAAAACACCATTGAGAGTAGCTCTGTACAGGGAAAAACTTCGATCTTTGTCACTGCCTCCTTCTCCAGTAATAACTAGATGGGGAACATGGCTGGAAGCTGCTGTTTTATGCAGAGAATTTTGATAGTTTACAAAATTCCGTTACATGTTTAAATGTCGATGCTCGAAGTATTTCTCAGTGCAAGGAACTAATACAAATTCCAAATTCAAAAACTCAGTTGTAGTTTCTTCAGGAACACTTTGGAAATTTGCCAAAACTAATCACTTATTTTAAAAAACAAAATGTCAAATTAAATGGTGAATTAACCACATTAGATGTGGCTATTGGTAATTTGAAAAATATTATAACAGGTAAATATGCTGAAATAAAAGAATATTTCCAGTATGCACCTATAACCAGTTGCGATGTGGAACGGACGTTTTCTATCTACAAGGATATATTTCATTCAAAGAGAGCAAATTTTACAGAAGAGAACCTTGAGAAAGTATTGCTAGTTAATATTAATACTCCTTTACTCAACTTGAACTACAAAATGAACAAATAAAAATGTATTTCGTATTTTATAGATCACCACCCGTTTGTTTTCAAATTATATAAATAAAATTAAAAACTTTTAAAAAATACAAGTTTTCAATAGTATGGCCTCTCGTGTCCGGTCCCTACTAATGATCGAAATATTTAACAGATGTTATTCCGTTAGTGTCTTCACTGAAGACTCTTAAAAGTATTTGAACACGATTTATAATTTACTTCTTACTATTTTTTTTATTTGTCAACTTTTAAGTGTGTGGCGCAATTTTCCTGCTCGAGTGATGTCTCCAGGTTTCATTCACGGTAACGGTAACATGGTAAGGACTTTATTATTTCTTTAGAAGTTATTGTAAATGAAGACCCCACGTGTTCAGCCTCTTCTGTACCTACTCTTAGGACCACTTTTGATAACAGTAAACTACTTACAAGTCATTTCACGGGAAGGCGCTGATTCATCATAATATTTTTGTAACTTTCTTCCAGTTTTTTTAATTGTGTTTCCACGTAAGAATAATGCTTTAATATATGAAATTATTTTTTTTCAGTCTTGACACAAATAACAATTTGGGCAAAATTTTGGCAGTAAGCTTTTAAAACATAGCCCAAGTCAGTATACGTATAGTCGCAAAAGTATTATACTTATCATGGTAAAGTGTTGCCATCTTCTGAAAAGTGACTTTAGCGTCAAGTATGGTTAAGGAAGTTGCTAATGAAAAATGTTTTCTGTTCCGTAGAAGAATTTTTTAGTTTTAAATCATAACACAGGCCTGCATAAAATTTGTGATGACGTGATTTTTGTTTGTTAAACTCAGTTTTTATATAGCAATAACTAATTAAAATACAGTTGGTCTCTACCACCTACAGATTTCTTTTTGTGCATAAGAAAAAAGAAAAAAATATAAAAGAAATCTTATAATAGGCGTTTTAATACATTTTAAAATGAATGTACTACTTCAAATTCTAGGTATTAACCCAACAATGATTTTCTGTTGTGGTTTTAAAGAAATTTGTTAAATAGGCTCTCATTACCTGATGTAAATCTTTTATTGCATGTATTAATTTTGGACAAGATTTGCGGGAATTTTTACCTGCTAAACCTATTTATTATGCTATCACTTTATTAGTGTCGATCAGTGAACAAGTAAAATTAATTTGTCTTTAGTGTTGTGCGTGGTATTTGATAAATAAACATTGCTTAAAAATATGTCTAGCCGGTGTTGCAAAAACAAACCAGATGATTTCTGTTATATTTGTGGATATTTCGTCTTGAAAAAGTTTAAGAGACCAATTGGTGAATTTGTGAAAAATGGATATTATGCTTATTTCAAAATCAAATTAGGAGATCAAGATAAAGATTGGGCACCGCACGTTGTTTGTAAGGTATGTGAAGAAGGTTTAAGACATTGGACCAAAGGGAATAGAAAAAGCCTTCCTTTTGGAATACCGATGGTTTGGAGAGAGCCGCAAAATCATTATGAAGATTGCTACTTTTGTCTTTGTGATATTAAGGGGCATAATAGAAAAACTTTGGAACATATTTTGTACCCAAACAATATTAAATCAGCTATCAGACCAGTTCCTCAGAGTGATCATGTACCTATACCTATACCCCCCAAAGTACTACAAGAAGATATTGAAACCTCTTCAACTTCCGGCTCCGTACAGATGGATAGTGATTTTGAACCATCAACCTCAGGTCAAAACCAACCTCAGCTATTTTCACAAGCCGAACTGAATGATTTAGTAAGAGATTTGGGACTTTCAAAAGATCTTTCTGAAGTACTGGGGTCTAGGTTGAAACAAAAAAAATTGCTTGCCCCAGAAACTACCTTCAGATCTTCCTTTAGCTGAATATGACAGAAAAACAACCAAACAAAGCTTTTCTGAAAAACGAAATCGTTTTTTTAAGAAGCATAAAGAATAAATAACTATTTCTAATAGTTTCTATGTGTATATTTTTGTATTTTTTTAAAATATAATATAAAACTAGCTTATAAATGAAATAAATCGTGTTTTTCTATATTTTTGGATTTTACTGGTTTGAAAAATATCCTTACGTGATACAAAAAAAATAAAAGCAGATTTAAAATCAGCGCTACTCAATTACTAGAAAACAGTTAAAACTTTTGAATCAACATTCAAAGAGTTGAAAAATGCAGGCCTGTGTAATTCATAGTATTTTAACATTGATTTTATTTACTTGTATTTTATGTATATTTTGTATTTGTGTTATCAGTTGAATGTAACAGATGTTCTATAACATTATTAATCTAGAATTTGAAAGATTACAAAAAAAACAACTAATAAATTATAATTGGAACGCTTGTGGTACCTTTAGTTATAACTTGGAGTGGAAATAATATATATTTATTACAAATACCGGCCGGGACGTCACTGACAGAATTTTAAAATAAATACAAAGGTTTTATTACTTCAAATCGAATGAAAATATTTTATTGTGACTTCGGATATGGCCTTCGGCAAGAGTTAGATGCAGTTTTTAATAGAAATCAAGATTTAATAGCATTGCGGCAATTGTGACAATGCACTATAGGTCAAATAGCCACTTTTTCTGTGCTAAATTAATAACTTCTTCAAAACCATGGTATTCAAACTAAAACCTGCAGGAATTTACTATGTAAGAATAAATCTATTAAAAAACTTAACCCATTAGCGACCAAAAATTAACCCTTTTGTAACCATTAATGCAAACATTATACGTAGTATTCATTTATTTATTTTAATTAAACTACAATATTCAGTAATTGCTTAAATCTAATTCGTTTTGTAAATTTAAATCAAATAGGTCCTCTTCAATTTCATTAATTTCATCGTCTTGGTTGCTATGATGAATTTCTTCTATGGTTTCGCTGCAACATAACAGTTCAATTACTTCAGGAAAGAGTGGAAGAGTAGAACGTTTCCACTTTTGCAAGCGCCTATTTAAAAATTTTGTGGAAATTAATGGATCTGAAGTATCGACAGCTCTATTAAATACGTCTAGCAGGTTATTGGTACGATTGTTTCTGCGGGCGTGATGCAATCTATCGGCTTTGCATATCTTATGTCGCGATTCAGCTGCTTCTTCTGCAAAATAACCCATTGGAAGTGCTGTATTTTCTAATATTTCTTTTGAATGTATTAGTACTTTATGTACTGTGGAAGTCATTGGCAACCAAGGATATAGATTCTGAAAACATTTTGCTGTTTCAAAGCAATATGTTTCAAATTTACATGAATTAATTGCAAACTGGCAGGATAAACAAATCAAAATGATTTTGAATCGATATATTAAATCTTTGTCGACATTAGTTATTTCAGAAAAAATAACATGCTCAGTAAAAGCTCGACGAGCAGTGTTTCCGTCATTTGTGGAACCGGGGCCACCTACTCTGGGCATGTCGACACGAAGTTCGAGCTTTTTCCAAAAAAGCGTTTTGTATGTCTGTTTTTCTTTTTAAAATAATTAACTTATCATCTCCTCGTACCTGCCACTTTTGTAATTCGCATTTATAGCCTAAATGTAATACAAATTCAATAAATCTAATCCAGCAGTGAAGGGGACTAAGTCCAAACTTTAAGTTTTCATCTTTTGCCCGGAATATTTCACTTTTGTAATTAGATATGTTCATAAAGTCCTTCGGCGTAGCAGCACAAATGGGACAAGCCTGGTTTGATCTAGTTCCAGTTATAATGTTTAAAACTTTTCCATCAATGAGTGTTAAAAATAATTTAAATGATACTTCAACAAATTTTCCATCATCAATTGATATTCTTACGCTTGCCAGAGCGTCAATTTCTTTTTTTAAATCCAGGTCTTCCTTTAAAACAACTTGTTTTGTCTCCTTTATGTACTACAATTTTATGGGCCGACAAAATCTTACAGACTGTGGTGTGCGGTTGTTCCAAATTGGCGTTCCGGATAAGAGCAGTAACCTTAAAGGAATAACTGTAGTAGCTAAAAGAGAGGCATCACAGCTATTTGACGAACCTGCCTCATTAAAAGTTTGTTTATATTGCGACTGACCAGTGCTGCTATCAAATCCATAGCTTAATATTAATACCGATCCCAAAAAATTCGTCTTCTCCGCTTCCATTACAGTTTCAAAAACTTCTTTTAGGGGGTCAACAATTCTTTCAGCCGTATGCAATAAAATAGATTGCAACGAAACTTTGGCAAGGGTCTCATATGCTATTATACCCTGAGGTCGACATTTAAACTTTGCAGCTGTAATTTTCCTATAATGTGGATATATATCGCAATTACGTAATTTGTTTTCGTGGCGTATTGCATTATATTGTTCTTTGGAAAAATTATATTCAAGAAGAAAAGCTAAAGCCTCATCCACAGATAGTGGAAATGGCTTTTGGAGATCTTGATAGCAAACCTTACGCATTTTTGATGGTCTTGTTGGGCTTTCAATACTTTCTTTTAGCACTGCAGCTAAATCAGCATCACCGTGCTTACGAGCTGATACTGCTGCTGCAAGAACGAGAAGATTTGTATCAGCTTTCTCATTTGAAAGGTCTGCAGCTTCTTTTCTTTTCCCAAATTCTGATTTTGCGTTGAATGGCGCACGTGGACGACCAACAACTTTTTCGGTGCCATTCACCACAAAATTTAAATCTCAATTTAACCACGCATGATTTTGATCCTTAAACACATGCATCCTTCTGTGACATTTTTCCCACTTTTGAGCCAACTTTACGCAAAAGAAATGTAATGTTTGCTTTATATGTTTCTCCACTTTATCCGAAATCGTATTAGCTTCAATTCTTTCAACTACATGCTTGAAAAGGGCATCAAACTTTTCTTTTTTTATGCATTTTTTTCGCCATATTTCTAACAGTTCAATTTTATTAAAACAAAGGTTACCTGAAAAAAAGAGGCATTACTCGTAAAACGCAAAAAATAGCAGCTTGAAATTAATTGCAAATAACTCATTAAAAATTGCTTAATCTATGTTTTCAATTTCAAAGAGGTCAAATTGGGTCAAAATTTTGTATGGCTTACAGAAGATCAAACATTTAGAGAAATTGCACCATTTTAAGGTTATGTACTCTGATGGGTAATTTTCAAGTATACCGACGTAAACATAAAGCAGTATCAATGACACACATTTATACTTGCTTGTCTCTTTATTTTGTGTTTTACAGAAATTAATTATCGTCAAGACAATTCGAGAAACACACAGTTAAAGTTGACCAATAAATAAATACTGATCTCGCTAGCACATTTGTAAAAATATTACTTCGAATGACTTTGACATATATATAACTGTGCTTTATATTTAGCACAAACAAAAATTAGGTATATTTGCTTTGAATGGTTTCCAATTAGAAAACAACAACAACGAAAGTAAAACTGAACTGTGATTTTTATCTTTTGCACAGAAAAAGCGGCCGTTTGACCTAATGTGCAATGCCTCGAAATTTAACTGCTAAATACGCTGAAATAAAAAATATTTCCAGTATGCACCTATAACCAGTTGCGATGTAGAAAGGACGTTTTCTATCTACGAGGATGTATTTCATTCAAAGAGAACAAATTTTACAGAAGAGAACCTTGAGAAAGTATTACTAGTTAATATTAATACTCCTTTACTCAACTTAAACTACAAAATGAACAAATAAAAATGTATTTCGTATTTTATAGATCACCACCCGATTATTTTCCAATTATTTAAATAAAATTATAAATTCTTTAGAGATAGAAATTTTCAATAGTACGCGGCCGACGGCGTCGGCGATGAGTCATCGGCCTCTCGTGACCGATCGCTAATCATTATATTATTATATAAAATGTCTTTTAAATTTGTTAAAAAAAAATACATTACGCTATTTAAGAAAAAAAAATTGGTTAGCCTTGTATTAAAATAGTGAACTAAAAAAAAACGAATGCTACCAAGTATTGCCAAATATTATTTGAACCATCTTTTGTACAAGAAATTCTTTAATTAAATTGCTCATTCAAAAGTTGCAAGGGATATACACTACTTTTTCCTCGCCCTGTATATGCTGATGATACTACAGCTGTGGTTTCAGATGCTGATCCTGCGAGTGTGCGTAATAAAGCGAATGTGATCGAGCAGTTGAACTATTGGTTTCAGTGCAATAAGTTGTATATGAATCCTGTAAAAATCCATTTTATGGTTTTTCATACAGCGCGGTCCACGGCAAATTTTGGTCTAGATATCAGTTAGGATAATGCGTCTATTAGTCATGAATCGGTTAATTCGCTCGGTGTTGGGGTTGATGAATGTTTGAGCTGGAGGGATTACTGTGAAAAATTGACCAATACCATCAGCTCCATGTTATCAAATTAGAATTATGCAACATGCATTTCATGTTGAGGACTCAGATTTTACTATGGGCAGATTACAGGATTTTGTATAGGATTGTTGTGTGGGGATCTCCACGCAACTTACTGCAGGCCTTATTTCAGACAATACAACATATTAGCTCTTCCTGGGGTGTACATATTAGAACTGTTAATGTACATTTTCAATCATCAAAAACGATTTAGGAAGAATGCCGGGCAGAGAAATATTTTTAGGTTGCCATACAATAAATTAAACAGCCAAAAGGTACCCAGTCTCAATGGGTCTAAATATTTTTAATCGACTCCCTGAAAACTTTCAGACTCTCACCAGTGCCCAGGAGTTTAAGCGAAAGTTACGGAATTTACTATTTCTTAATAATATATTTCATCGAGGAATTTTTGACCCTCCTTGAGCCGTGACAGTCTTTTTTTGCTATACGAAGATAAGATGAAAAATTCTCGGCCTGACAATGAAAGACTGCGATTTTGAGTTTAATAATGGTTTTATTTTTCTACATAATCTCCCTTGACTTCAACACACTTGGCCCAGCGTTTCTCCAACATCAGTATTCCTTTCCGGAAGTGAGAGTCTGGAAGGCTGTGAAAATATCCATCTACGGCCCACTCAACTTCTTCATTGGATGCGAAGCGCTTCCCAGAAACAAATTTCTTCAAGTTTGGGAATAGATTGGTAGTATGAGGGTGCCAAATCAGGAGAATAGAACGTGGGTCATCTTCGAGGGACGTGCGACCATGTTTAAAATCAGCTGCCCACTTTTTAACGGTTGACATTGAAGGAGCCAAGTCCTCGTAAACTTTTGTCAACTTCAGATGAATTTCCTTAGGAGTTAATATATCCAAAACGAAGAATTTTATGACAGCACGATATTCAAGTTTATTCATTTTAACGAAAAACACGCAAGACGCCTACTGCAAAAATTCGTGTAAATAAACTACTTGACAGAACAAGTTAAAACTTGTTACTCGAACTAATGGCAGTTGCACGCAGGCAGGAATAATAAATTTTCGCTGATTGGGACGCCATCTCTGTGTCAGACCAAGACACCATTGTACAATTTGTGTATTTTACTGGACGGTAAGCCTATCTATCTACTATATGGGACAGAGTATAATTCGTTTTTTTTAAGAAACAAATTGTTAAAAGGAATTTGTTCCAATAAATCATCTACTTAAATCGAATATGAGAGAAAATTCCTCGTAAAAGTACATTATTTTAATATTCCTACTCCGATTCGTGCGGTTTGAACGTACTGTACGTTACTGAAATTTTTGATCTTTATTTGGAAGCATTAAAGATTAATCCAGCATCCAAACCTTTATAATACCTTCCCGCACATAAAAATTTACTACTTACTTGTCCCGGTATCATAAATCTAGAAAAGGGTTAACACATGATACTAAACTGTTAATGTATTAAGACTCGTGAAATCTCGGGAGTGCTTAGGGTAGTTTCCCTCTCTGCGCCCTTTATACGTTAATTTGCCTTTGATGACTAGGCCAGAGCTTAAAGACAGGACGGTGAGGTTGGTCGTTAGTTTTCAGCGTCTAACGGTTTCCCTTTTCATGGCAGACGTATTTTAACTAGATACAGAAGCAGAAAATCGATGAAGAGTTCACTTGTAATTAGAATTTAATATATTTTTGGATAATAAATGTATTCTTGTTGTAAGTCTTAGTCACGTTTTGATTTTTTTTTTAAATAATGTAACACGTGTTCAAAGTGTCTTTACGTACCGGAAGACTATTTAGGGTGGGTCACTGATGTATGAGAAAAAATAAAAGTTCTCGAATCATATTCTAATAGCAATATTTTTTTGTCTTACGTTAAAACAAATAAAAATTGCTAAAAAAAAGTTAAAAAAAGTCACATCTTGAGCCCGCGCCGGAGCTCCTAAGAATTAAGTATTTTTTAAAAAAAAGCAATTTTTTAAATTTAAATATTTTATTTACTATCAATTATTATTAATTAAAACTGAAAACATTTTTAATTAAACTTAAAAAAAATAAAACTTTGGTTCTTATTCAACATAAAACAATAAAATCACGAAATTATATTAGTTATTTTTTGGTCACAAAATCTTGTTTACTGTCAAATCTGGGCATCTCTCGTCTTGATTCAAGTTTCGTCTGTATTAAACCTTCTCTTGATTTTTTATCGCATAGAGTCATGGATGCTTCTGACACTATTTTCACAGTTCGTTCCACCGCCTGAGTATGACATGGCAGCTTGGCAAAAATTAGATTGTCACTTTCTTGACACTCAACTGCCGCATTTATTTCTTCAGTATTGATGTTTCGAAGAATTGATGGATCGAAAAACTTTTGATTCCATTTATAACTTCAAAGTAGTTACTTGCGTCAAAATTGATAGTCGGGACCTCAAACACGCGAGGTTGCTTTCCAGTATGAGGTGAGCTTCGTGCTTCTTGAATTCGTCTGGCTGCCAGTTCTCTCACTGTTTCATTTTCATCCAACAACATCGATAGAAGCAAGTTTTCTGGGTGAGCAAAATAGGCGTTACGTTGAATTACGGGATCTATTACTAGTTTTAACTCTGCAGGAAGGTATCGTGAGTTTGTTACCAATTTCCAAAAATTTTTAGACCCATGTTTGCAAGTTGGATTTGTTTTTATTTCAAACCATACTGGAGCATAAACTTTTACACAATACTCAGCTAATACTTTTAGCTGATATGACGGGTTTGATGTAGAAATATATAAACGTAAAATTCTATTTGCTTTTGTTAGCCAACGAGCATGGGATATTTTTCCTGGAGACCTGTTATCTAAGCCATCGTGGCAGTGTCCACTTATAACAGATATAGTTATTTCATACAAATATTTTTGATCTGTACTTAAGCCCTCAAATTGTATTTCCGGGAGCTGGCCTTCAATTCTCTCGTACTTGACTATGGGCAGTTTTTCGCAGTTTTCTAATAAGTTGCCAATAGGACCAGCATGCGAATATGGTCCCTTGGTAACACCATCTAGTTTGTTAAATAGATGTTTTAATGGCAATTCCTTCAAATGTAGCATGCAAATAATCCATTGCAGTGGGCGCTGAAGTCTTTTTTCCAATACTCTTATTACTCCGTTAAATTTCCCAGTGTTAGTGACTGTACAACAGTCTGTACAACAGTCTGTACAACAGTCTGTACAGACTGTACAACCAATTGCCATCAAATTTTCTTTATAAATTTTTTGAGACGAAAGAAGGGCAATAATTGACATTTCTGACAATACTTTTAGAAATACTTCGATTTGGTGTTGCATAGCCAACATAAACTGAATCTGGCTCCTTAAGAACAGATACATGTTCCTCAATCAATATTTGTCTGTATTTCTTAGCTCCCTTTAATAATATTAAGCGTCTTATCTTTTCGGCCGTCAAAGTATAAAGCTGGTAGGTCTTGATGCTTCTGCTTTTGAATATATTCTTTACGTACTTTTTTTCTTTCCCGTCGTATTTTTGATTTATCAGTTGGTTCACTGCCAGGAGATATATCTTGCAATACAGAAGAAGCAATAGCAGCCGCTGCTCTATCGGAAACACCGTAACGGTCACAAGTTTTTGATAACATAGGCAAGCTAAAAATTTTTTTGGTTTTTTCTTTTTTTCGTTCTGCCTTTGACGTGGAAGGTAAATTAAAAGAATCATCACAAGAAGAACTGGAATTACTTACAGATAACTCCAAGTCCTGCTGTTTTGAGTGAATTTTTTCGTGACTTTTATTTACGTTTTTTTCTGTCTTTGGTGGTCGGGCTGCTCTTTTTTGCAATTTAGTTGTAAGAACTCGATCTATTCCTCCAATACGCATCTTTCTCGCCCCCCTTTGGTCACTCAAAAACTCCTGTTCTCCTTTGGGTACCTTATATTGCCTTGGACAGCAACAAAGCTCAAGTTGTTTACATTTACAGGAACAAATATCAAACAAAGCTCTGCTACGTCGGAGAAAATTTTCTTTCTGATAAACGGATATTTTTTTCAACGACTTTTTGAGATTTTTGCACTTTATATGATAACCGTTTATTAGTTGTATGACTCTTGTATTTGAAACTGTAGGAAGAGACGATTTTCTCCAAACATATTCTACCCTTTGAGCTACAAGTTTTGCAATATCTAAAAACGATGGTTCTTTGGTAGTATTTCTCGTTATTTTTAGTTGCAATCCATTCCACTCATAGCATTTCATAACATCTTCGTAAGTTGGCAAAACGCTATCATTAGTATCTTCTACATTTCCGAATATCGGGCAGAAATAACCTTGGCTTCTGGTTTCCATAATAACGATTAGAAGTTAAAACAGTTCAAATAAAAAAATAAACACACAACTTCACTGTCCGAGTAGTAAAACCAAACTGATCTTTTTATTATGTATTATTTTATATGTATTCTATCAAAAATATTTCCTGGAAGAAGATATACGTTTCAATGAATGAATTGCTTGTATGTCTGAATTCTCGAGAACTTAAAAGTCGTTAGGATACAGTAATATGCTTTTCTGCAATACAATGCTATGTTGTTATGTAAAAAAGGGTCGTTATATTCAAAATTTATCAAAATTGAAGATCAAAGCGCGGGCTCTTACACTAAAAATAAATTAATAATATTTTACAGGGGTCTAATGCAGACAAAAATACAATATATTTACGCTATTAGAAGTCGATACGGGAAAAAAAAATTTTTGACCCACCCTACGAGTATGCATGATTGTATTATATTTTCCAAAATATCATAAGTTGCAATTTATTTCACATAGGTCAAGCTTAAGTTGAATTATTTTTCAATAACAGTATATAACATTACGAAGGATGTCTTTAGTGTTGCATATAGCCTCATAGAGGACGCCAGTAATCAAACGTCAGCTGTAACAATTAATCTTAATCTTGAATTAATCTAAATCTAAAGTTTCATCAGGATATAGCGAGTGGTTTAGTCATAGTGAATTTTTAAAGTTTATTAGTTGGTTGAAAAATGGAATTGAGTCGAGTTGGTTTCTGTTTTTAAGATGCAGTATCACATCAGTCGATAATTTGACGTTAGTACTGTGAATTTCAACGTGGGCGCACCAGAATCAGCGACGATCTCAGGACAGGTCCGCCAAAGCAATCACCCAGAAAAACGGGTGCATATGGATTACTCGTGAACTAATCTTATAATCACTGTACACTTGCAGGTAGTTTATTTTGAAAACATGAATTGTGCGGACTGGTGCGCATGGATTGTGCGTAACTTATTTTTATTTATTTGTAAAAAAGCAGAAAGTCAAAATGACGAGTAAAATGTTTATTAATACAGGGTGGCCCAAAATGACCGAAGGGGTTTAATTCCTTATAACTTTTTTATTATAATTTTTTTTTGTTTTCAGTATTTTGTAAAGAAGACTTGGGGAATTTAAAATGGAACAGTACACAATTGAACAACATGCCAAAATCGTTGAACTTTATTTCTCAAATCAACGATCCATTGTTTTTACTTAGCGTGCATATCGTCGTTATTTTAATGTGCGGGTTGGACCCTCAGAGTCAACAATAAACCGTCTGGTTGCAAATTTTCGAGAACAAGGGGCAGTAAGGAACCTTCCTGGTGCCGGCAGACGACGAACGGTGCACACGGATGACAATATTGAACGGGTACAGGAGAGTATTCGGGAAGATGGAGAAACATCAACCAGGAGACGTTCGACACAACTTGGCCTCTCAAGAGGGTCGCTGCAGAGAATTTTGCATACAATAAGAATGTTTCCATACAAAATTCAGCTTGTCCAACAATTGAAACCGACAGATTACCAGCAACGACTTGATTATGCAATTTATTTTCGTCATAAAGCAGAAGAAAATCATGATTTTATTCAAAATTTAATTATGAGCGACGAAGCCCAGTTCCAATTAAATGGGTTCATTAATAGGCAAAACTGCAGGATATGGGCTACGGAAAATCCGTAGTTCAACAGCGAGAATTACACCCACTTAAGTGTACCGTTTGGTACGGTGTTTCGTCGGAAAGGATAATTGGCTTATATTTTTTTGAAAATGAACACGGTTTCGCCGTTTCCATCACTGGTGTTAGATATCGGACAATGTTGGAGAATTTTTTAAGGCCAGCCGTGGAAAGCCATCCGCAAGTATGGTTCCAACAGGATGGAGCAACAGCGCACACTGCGAGGGACACAATGGCTCTTTTACGCGACATCTTTGGTGAACGAATTATTTCCCGTACAAGCGATTTTAATTGGCCTCCGCGTTCACCGGATTTAACCGCTTCAGACTGTTTCCTTTGGGGTTATTTGAATGGAAAAGTCTATATTAATAAGCCTCGAACCATACAGCAATTAAAAAATAATATACGCGACGAAATCAACAACATAACACCTCTATTTAAAATTTAAAAAAATTAATAATTATGTCTTAAATAAGAAGTTATAATGAACTCAAATCCCTTCGGTAATTTTGGGCCACCCTGTATTTTCGATTATAGAAAAGACAGAAAAATAAAATACTCATTACATAATATACATAATAAAATCAAAATATATCTTCTATTGAATTTTGTATGTATTTTTCATTAAAAAAAATACAGGGAACAAGTACTCCACTAATAATGCACAAACATAAATTATTGCATATTACTGTATGAAAGTATGAAACGCATTTAACAAAGACGAGAAATTTCGCTTTATATGCTTTAATTTTTTTTTCAATGAAATTCTGCCTGCGTTTAATAACATTATGGTCGTGCTGTTACGCAGGTTGGTTCACACTTTGCTCTTTCACATATGTGTTAGTTTTAATGTCATTTAATAGGCTATTAAATATAAATATATTAGGATGCTTGTAATAAAAACTTTCATTACAATGGGAATGAATCGATTCGCACGCGTTGGTCGTACGATCCGTTGATGAAGAGGCTTCAGCCCAAAGAATTGGAGAAAATGAGGTTTCTTCGCTGACAGATGACAGGTCTGTCGCCTCTGGGTTGGAATTCGACGAAGTCAAAAACAAAACAGTCAGGCACTTCTTCTGGATCTAACTATGGCAATCCAAAAATATGCTTCAGCCATGTTCCCAGTTCGCTGTCTTTTCTGTTTTTATAATCTGTAGAAAGACCAAGGGTTTGAAGTTTTCGATACCATGCTTGCATCAAATGAAATTTGCACCCGGATATCTGACTTGTTGGCCATACGACACGAACTGCTATGTGTACAGTTTTTTCGAAGTCCACAACAGTTAATTGCGAAGTGAAAATCAAGTTAATTTCTACACGCGAAAACGACTGGTATATAGTGACCATTTTCAATTATATGAATAGTAAACAGTTGATAAAAGTGCTGGATATAAAACGTAAATGTACCATGCATATATATTTTCAGCGCACCACACAAAAACTGTAAGTTTGTACGACAAGAATATACTATTATTTATTTTTCTGGATCGCTTCAAAGGAGAAATGCTTCACCCCTGGTAGTTTCCACTGAAATTTTTCCACAATTTTCATCACTTCGCCCCTTGACTTTGGAATAGGTGGTTGCACTTTTCTTCGACTTTGATAAATGTTAGTTTGTACATATTGCACGTTACGAATCGTTAAAGTGTTGAGCTGTTCTGACTATTGCTTTAGTTCGAAATTAATTATTTTAGATGTTTTTTATTTAAGTCATCCATAGCCTTTCTCTTCACAGAATTATAAATAATTTGTCTGTTTAATTTCCCTAGCTCTTCTTCATGATTATGCACGAAATTAGTTTTTGAAATTAAGCGATCTTCTCCCAGTGTGTGTACCGACACGACTTGTTTGTGCATCGCCAGTACGTTTCGCCTATTTATTAACAATAATTCACTGTTGCGTTCACTCAATATTACTTTTACACTCATATTGAAGATCGATGCTAACTTGTAAAAATGTGTAGGAATACTAATAAAAACAACAACATTTACTTGCAAGTAAACAGTTGAATTAAGATTTTGAAGAATGTCTAATTACCTACAAGAAATGAAGTTACCATGTACCATGTATTTGTTTTTCAGTTGAATTAAGATTTTAAAGAATACATAATTACCTACAAGAAAGAAAGTTAAGAAGATTAAAAGTTAAGAAGGATAAAACGTTACGCGCAATTCATACCTACCTGTACGGGATACTCCGCGCAGTTCATAGTAGGTATTAACGCGCTCAAGTAAAATTCCACGAAGTTCATGTCCGCCGAGAAAAACATCGATGTGTGCGCTGCCTAATTAAGGAAGATAGACATGTCACATACCATGAAATTTATAACTCTATTCGGGTTTTATTTGCATACAGCAGCATGAGTTTATGTCTGAAAGACCAAAATTACCAAATTTGCTTCAGATTACCCAATATATTAGTTCCGGTATTGACTCAAAAGATCAAGTCGATATTCTTTATATCGATTTCGCGAGGGCCCTATTGACTATACCATATTATTCGGCTAACTTCATTCGACTTTACTCCATAACAAACCTATTCCTTCCTATCTTCATAATGGCCGATGTTACGTCTGCTATAATGGCTTTTATTTCTCCACTTTAACTGCTTCCGCAAGTGTTCCTCAGGGGCCCAAACCTTGGACCGATACTGTTTAATGTTTATATTGATGATCTTCTATTGTTGTTTAGCTGTCGCGTCCTTACCTACGTCGACGACTTAAACATTTTTGGGAAAATATCCGCAACCTGTGATTGTAAAGCTCTTCACAAGTATTTAAACACTATCTACCACTGGTGTAGCAATAACAGAATGAAAACCAGTATAAATAAATGGGTAGTCATCACATGCACTATAAAGATGAATCCATTGGTATACAGGGTGTCCTTGAAATAAAGAGAATATATGATAAATGGAAAAATGTAATTATATAGAATATAAATTCAAAATATCGTGACTAAATTACAACGCAAACCCCAAAATTAAAAACACCCTGAAAATTGTATTACGTAACGCCTATGAATTCAAAATATTCAATATGCGTATAAATAATAAATATCTCACACACACACACATACAGGCTGTCATTTTGAAAACGTACCACCCTCTATATTTCGGCCCCTATAGAAATTCCAAAAATATGCAAAAACACGTCAAACTTATTTTTAAGGGTGGCATTTTGTAGGCTGGTTTTCAATTAAATTACATCAACCCTCTAGCGGGGGTGGACATAACCTCTAAAAATTTAAATGGAAATGGGGGTTGAGTGATACCTCATTTTAAAGGTCGTTTAACCCGCTTTTCAAAAATGCTAAATTCTTGTCCTTTATTTTTAATACTTTTGAAGAAATCAAGTCAAACCATGAACATACAAGTATCAAGTGTTTTCCAATAAAACATTAAAAAACTAATAAAAACTTATTTTATAAAATTTTCGAAATGTTGTCCATTATTTTCTAAACAGTGATAAAGTCTACTCTCAAACTCCTCTCTAACATTTCGAAACACTTCTGCCTGAAGTTCTCTACATCTAGCTGTTATTCTTCTCTTTAAATCTTGCAAATCTCGAGGCGGTGTTTTATAAACAATCGATTTTAGATGCCCCCATAGGAAGAAATCTAGAGGCGATAAGTCGGGTGATCGTGGTGGCCATTCTATTGCTCCTCTTCGACCAATCCATCTGCCAGGAAATCTATCATTTAGCCATTGTCTAACTGGAAGATAGTAGTGTGGTGGAGCTCCATCTTGTTGGAAGTGTAGAAGATCTTCTTGCAAAACCATGTTACCAGCCGCGTCAATTTGATTTTCCAAACTAGTTGTTATTAAGGGGTCTATTATTTCTTCAAGCAAATTTAAGTAGAGCTCACCAGTTAGATTTCCTTCAATGAATGAAGGTCCAATAATAGTATTCCCAAGGATACCAGCCCAAACGTTCACTTTTTCTGAATACTGTGTGTGACCTTCCCTAAAAAGTCGCGGATTTTCATCGCTCCAGTAGCGACAATTTTGCTTGTTAACATGCCCATTAAGAAAAAAAGTAAACTCATCAGTAAAGCAAATATTGTGCAAGATATTTTGGTTTTCATTTATAAAATCCGTCATTGTTTCACAAAATTCAATCCTTCTGTCGAAATCGTCGTCAAAAAGCTGTTGTAGAATTTGCATTTTATAGGGGTGAAACTTATTTAACTTTGGTGCTTTCCTTACTGTTTCGTGAGACATTCCTACTTGGCGTGCCACAATGCGAAGTGATGTGGAGGGTTCTGCAGTAAAGGTGCCTAATACTTCTATTTGTGCTGCTTCATCCAAGACACGGCTAATATTTCTTTTTTTGTTAGCAACGGAACCAGTTTCACTAAACT
The DNA here is from genome assembly GCA_935421215.2 of Melolontha melolontha. Taxonomy (NCBI): domain Eukaryota; kingdom Metazoa; phylum Arthropoda; class Insecta; order Coleoptera; family Scarabaeidae; genus Melolontha; species Melolontha melolontha. The sequence continues at coordinate 201,468,106 of OW285237.1, read as the reverse complement.
TAGCGACTAATTGTAGAACATACTTATGATTTAAATTACTATTCGGATACATTTCATTAAACATTCTTGACGTTCTTCTTGCGCATCTTCCACATTCCCCATAAATAAGAATAATTTCAATTCTTTGTTGAAGTGTAAACACCATTTTTAAAAATAATGTAATAAAATCGCAACTTTTACTTCGCAAAACTAATTTTACAATAAAGTAATTTTGGCTAAAATAAATGGAGTGACAAATAAAGAAAAATTTGACAAGAATGTCAAGAATGCTTAAACCAGGGCTCTTTTTTTTCTACGTTAAACTACCTGTACGACTATCACAAGTACTAGTTTAGGTAAATCACATTCTTTCCAATAATAATGTTTAACTGAATAGTATGCGTCTTTATTATTTCGTTGGATATTAGAAGTAAAAATAGTTTAAAAATTTACCGTTATGTAATACCTCAATTTCATTTATTTTAATTCATTAAAGCAATATCACAAAGTGTTTTTGATACCTAAACTTCTTTACAGTTTTCACCAAATATCTCGCGAACTGCTAAAAAGAAAAGGCAAGAATTTAGCATTTTTGAAAAGCGAGTTAAACGACCTTTAAAATGAGGTATCACTCAATCCCCATTTCCATTTAAATTTTTAGAGGTTATGTCCACCCCCGCTAGAGGGTTGATGTAATTTAATTGAAAACCAGCCTACAAAATGTCCCCCTTAAAAATAAGTTTGACGTATTTTTGCATATTTTTGGAATTTATATAGGGGCCGAAATATAGAGGGTGGTACGTTTTCAAAATGACACCCTGTATGCTATAGCGTATGTCTACAAACATAACAACTAGATGAGATTTGTTATTGTCGGTCAACATTAAGATATCTACCGTCTCTGATACTTTTTATAATCGCATTTTTATAATGTCTGTCATTTTTTTTCTCATTTATGAGAGGGAATTTTGGGATAATATTTAAGATTTATATTCTATATAATTACATCTTTCCTTTATTCATACTTTGTCTTTTTATTTCAAGGACACCCAGTATACTTATTCACTTTATCACTTCAATATTCCACGACAATCACAAAACAAACACCTGGGTGCTTTGTTTGAGCAACGTTTGTAGTTTACTGACCACATTTTGTCCATTTGCAGCTCTGCTTCATACACTCTTAGTTACGTTATTCGATCCTGCTGTAATTTGGCACTAGATGCGCTAAAGACGCTATATTTTAAAACTCGAATATGCGTCAAATGTTTAGTATCTTTATTATGTCTACCAGAATTTATTGATCGAGAAAGTGCAAAGAATATTTAACCTGCAAACTATCTGGTAACTATCCTGCCAGGTTATGTTGACTATCAAGAATTGCTACGGAAACACAATTTTACATTACTTTCTGGTCGCAGAGGGACAGCGAGTGCTAACTTTATGATTAAGCCAGTCAACAATGGTATCGACGCTCCGAATTTACTCTCTGTTATTGACATCATGGTGCCGAAATATACAACTAGATTAAAGGAAACATTCACCGAAGCTAGGACTAGAACAAACGTCTTCGCCAAAGTACCTATTATGCATATGGTTAAAAATGCCAAAAAAAATATCTCCTGATTTTTTTTGGTCACCCGCCAAAATTAATCATTTAATATAAGCTCAGTGAATTACCCACTTTATTGGCAATATAAAAACTTTTTTTTAGTATTTCTTATGATATTTTTATTTTAACGCTAAGAAATAAGTAATTAAACTTCTAGTTTCAAAAATTCTTTTATTGTAAATACCACTACAATATTGTTTCGCCATACAATGGCTTCATCAGGTGGATAAAATACTGAATATGTACAATACAAGTTTGAATATTTATGTGAAAATTATTGGGGATATAGTGGTGGAAAAATTTTTACAATCTTAAATTTAGTAGAGGGGAGTTGTTTAAATCTAGTTGGTCATTTAAAGCTAATCCTAAACTATTGTATCTATTAATTTCTAAGTTTTCTAACAGGTTAAGTTTTTTACTTTTTTCTTGAATGTGTAAAATTTTGAAATCTATATTAAATCTATGATTGATATCTATACAATGACTTGCGAAAGTTGAATCTGTTTTCTTCCCTTTATGGCTTCTCTCGTGTTCTTTCATCCTAATTTTGAATGTCCTCCCCGTTTGTCCTATGTATACCTTATTACAATCTTCGCACGTTAACTTATATACACCAGAGTTTGATTCTTTGTCTATTTTATCTTTGTTATTTTTAATAATGTTCTGTATAGTATTGTCTGTTTTAAATGATATATGTTCGTTATTAAGTTTTTTAATGAAAGTACCAATTTTTTCCGAAATTTTTCCTAAGTAAGTGATTGAATTATAGGAATTAATTATCTTGTATTTTAATTTTGGATAAACTAAGGAAAGGGTTTTAGATTTTTGTTGGCTATTTAGGATGTTATTGACAATATTTATAGAGTAACCATTGTTTAATGCTATTGTGTATATTCTATTTTGTTAAAGGTCGAAATTACTTTTACTCATAGGTACATGAATTAATATATATACCATTGATTGGTATGCTGATAATTTGTGTGTTATAGGATGAAAAGAATTAGCGTGTATTGTGGTATCTATATGTGTTGGTTTATGGTATATAGCGAACTCGTGTTTATTAGTTTTGTGTGATATGGTTAAATCTAGAAAATTAATGCTTTTATTTATTTCTGTTCCTATAGTAAAATTTATTTTGGGGTGAATAGTGTTGATATAATTATGTAAAGTTTTTAATTGTCTATCTGAACCGTTAAAGCAAATTAATATGTCATCAACATACCTAAACCAATATACACAATTACCAAACAAGGGATGTGTACTAATTATAGTTTCTAAATTATTCATGAAAAAGACTTTTTGAAACTAGAAGTTTAATTACTTATTTCTTAGCGATATAATGAAGTTTTAACAAGTATCTTCTTCGTCAATTAACTATTTTTATTTTAACTGTTCTTCCGATGTTATATTGTCCTCTTGATTAAAAAATCTGTAGGACAATAAAAATAATTATTATTATTATACATTTAGCCCAGCGATTTTCTATTTTTTTAAGCCATCCAAAAAGTAATCTTTCGAAAACTCGCCAAAATATGCAGTCGTTGTAGCTAATACACCTTTCAAAACTCATTTGCGAATAAAGAACATATTACTGTAATTTTACGATATATCAACAGAAAAAAGCTGTAATTTTCACATAAATAAAACTCATATTGCATTCAGTAAACAATACATTAATATTCCTCTTTATCCTATTGCAAATAAGCCTTTATGAATGAATACATTTAGCAAGTGTTTTGCAAAAAAACATAACTTTATTAAAACCGTTATCATTGAATATAATCTTATCGAGTGATTTTCATCGACAGATAATTATGAAGTGCATGATTGGAAAGTAACTTTTTTTGTCAATATCATAAACTGTTGAAAAAATTTCGCTTACATTTAAAACTCTTCTAATTATATTTGATTGACCAAAAATTTCTGGGTAGATTTAATTGACAGAAAACCTTTTAAATTTAGAATTATCGAATGTAAATTTAGCAGGTATGACAATTTAAAGTGTACTTTTTAAGGAGTGTAGGATTATAAATTAAAATAAAAAACATATGTTAGGGAAATGAGATTTTTTTTTAATCGGTAAGATAATTTTATGACATTAATGATGGAAGATTATTTCGGGCATATGGCTATCAAGGCAGCGTCTGAGATACGTGATCCTGGAGCACCAATTTTAGACTACTTTTTCGAGCGTTTGAGGCCTTAATGTTACGAATGGTGTGCACGATGTTGGTCTCCAAGGCTGCAATAGTTATTGGCTTGTTTGCGTAGACCAATGACTTCAAATAGCCCTACAAAAATAGTCTAGAGGCGCCAAATCACATGATCATGAAGGTCCATTTTCTTATCGCCGAATACTTCCTTCAATAAATTGATAGTTTCGCCATTTGACACCGTTCTGTTGAAACCAAGAGTCTTCTAGACCATGTTCATTCATTTTTGGAATAAAAAATCGTTGGGCATGGCTCTATACCGATCGCCATTGAAGGCCACGTTTCCCCTCATTAGTTGGTGAGGTAAATTAATTCCTTAGAGGTCCTCTAATGATTCCAAAAGTTTTTTGCAAGATATAGGAGTTTATAAGGATCTTAGCAATAGCCTAAAGATGTATACAAAACGACTACATAACTTAATTTAATGTTAATAAATAAAAATAACCTTGATCGATGAAGGAATCAAGTTACTAGAAACGATTCCCGCTCGAAACCATCAAGTAGATAGACAGCATATCGAAATAATACTATTAGAAATCTGCGGGTCAATAAGAAACGTTCTTAACAACCCTTGAATGCCTGTAAAAATATGGTCAGCTTAAAAAATCATAGAACTTATAGCAAAGTCTTCCGCATACAAATAAGCATTCATAATTATGTGAGTTGAGTAAAATGTTTCCTAGCGATAGGCTGGGTAAATGCAAGAAACGTCGACGCCATAATATTAATAATAATAATCTTTATTTCCTCATTGCATTATCATTACAGGACAACAAAATACAAAATTAAAAGAGAAAAACAATTAACGATATATGTTCATAGTTTAAAATATATAGAATTGAAATTAGATTTAATGTGAAGCTGTCTAAATTAGAATTCTAAAAAATATTTTCCTAATAATTTACAAAATAAATTATTAATTTATTATAACAAATAAATATTGATAAAATTAACAAATACTATCTACAAAATATTGCTAATAAAATTACTTAAATGAATTTCACAAGTCAAATTATAAAGTGCATAAAACTTTATATAAATAATATTGATAAATTAAAAAAAAGACTTTATTTTAGATAATATAAAAAACTGATTCATTTGCAAACATATCCATATTAATTTTCTTAAATTTTATTTTACGTTACGAAATATACCTTTAAAGGTAAATCAAAAAATTAAAAAATTATGTTATTATTATATTTAAAAAAAAATATTAAAATATTTATTGTAAATAAATTTTAATAAAATTTATCAAAACATCTATAAATTGATGCTAATAAATTAATTAAATAAATTTTTAAGAAGTCAAAGTAATAAAATTTTCGGGTATATAAATTTGTATAAAGCTTTATGTAAATATAATTAATAAATTAAAAAATAAAGTTGTTTTAGATAATAAAATATCTGGTTCAATTATAGACATGTACGCTAATTTTTTTTAAATTTATGTTACTCTATAGGGGTAGAGGCTAACGTAAATTAAAAGAAAAATTGCAGGTTTAATAGTATTAATAATAAAAATAATAAAATTATAAATATTTACAGAAGATTTATAAATTTTATATTGTTTCAAATTAGAAATGAGTGAAAATAGATTTTATAATATCCAAGATTCAGTGTTAATATTATATTAATAAAAAATTATTAAAATATTTTTTGTAAATAAATTTTAATAAAATTTATCAAAACATCTATAAAATGTTGCTAATAAATTAATTAAATAAATTTTTAAGAAGTCAATGTAATTGAATTTTCGGGTATATAAATTTGCATAAAGCTTTATATAAATATAATTAAGAACTTCAAAAAAAAAAACTTGTTTTAGATAATAAAATAACTGGTTCAATTATAGACATGTACGCTAATTTTTTTTTAATTTACGTTACTCTATAGGGGCAGAGGCTAACGTAAATTTAAAAAAAAATTGCATATTTAATAATAATAAAAATAATTAAATTATAAATATTTACAAAATATTTATAAATTTTACATTATTTAAAATTAGAAATGAGTGAAAATTGATTTTATAATATTTAGATTCAGTGTTAATATTCTATTAATAAAAAAAATTTAAAATATTTTTTGTAAATAAATTTTAATAAAATTTATCAAAACATGTATAAAATGAATATTTTTAAGAAGCCAAATTAATAGAATTTTCCGGTATATAAATTTGTATAAAGCCTTATGTAAACATAATTAATAAATTTAAAAAAAACTTGTTTTAGATAATAAAATAACTGGTTCAATTACAGACATGTACGCTAATTTTTTTTTAATTTACGCTACTCTATAGGGGTAGAGGCTAACGTAAATTTAAAAAAAATTGCAGGTTTAATAGTAGTAATAATAAATATAATAAAATAATAAATTTTTACAAAAGATTTATAAATTTTAGATTATTTAAAATTAGAAATGAGTGAAAATTGATTTTATAACATGTATTTAGATTCAGTGTTAATATTATATTAATAAAAAATTATTAAAATATTTTTTGTAAATAAATTTTAATAAAATTTATCAAAACATCTATAAAATATAGCACATAAATATTAAATAAATTTTCAAGAAGTCAAATTAATAGAATTTTGCGGTATATAAATTTGTATAAAACTTTATGTAAATAGTATTGATAAATAAAAAAAAAACTTGCTTTAGATAATAAAAAACTTGTACAATTACAGACCTATACACGGTATCCTATACCCCTTCAATAGTAATAATAATAAAAATAATAAAATTATAAATATTTACAAAACAATTATAAATTTCAGATTCCTTCAAATTAACAATTACTAATTAATTGATTTTATAACATTAAGGTTCAGTGTTATTATTATATTAATGAACAATTAATAAATTTGTAAAATAACAATATATTATTAGTTATTATTAGTTATTATTGAAAATATTCAGATTTAAATATTTTTTAAATAATTAAAAAAATATTTACTGTAAATAAATTAAATAAAATTAATTAAATTAATTTTAAACAAGCTAACAAAATATATAAAGTTTTCTGGTGCCTATAATATAACATAACATTTTATTAACGTTAAAATCTAAAAAGTATTACTTATGGTAATTAAATTATTTCCTTAAAAAAAATCAATATTTTTTAATACATAAATCTACATAACGACTTGCTAAATTATAATTATTAAATTCTATGAAATCGCCTGAATTAATTAAGTTAACTTTTTAATAAATTTTAGGGGGGCGGACATAAAATTTAATATACCTTAATGTAGATTATAATTAAAGATTTTTAAAATGTGGAAAGAGGAAATAATTACATATATGAAATAGATATTTTCAATTCGAGGGTATTTTATTTGTTACAAAAATAATCTGTAACTTAATACAAAGACGAAGAAGATAAGAATAATTATGTCTATGTATATATGGTGATTTAAAGTAAATACCCTTAATTCTAAATATTAGTAAATATCGTCTGGTAATTTTTTTAGTGTAATTTAATAAGAAAATTATAAACGAAAAAATATATAAAAAACATTATATATTTTTTCTACTCTATTCAACATATTACATTAATCGACATGTCGAACAAATATTAATCAGACATCGTTGGAGAGGACGTAAGTTAAAAAATCACTTACGGTTTTTCCTCCAGGTTTCGAAGTAGGATCGGCGCCGTCGTCGTGGTGGTGGTTCTCGTCGGCGTTTGTCTCTTTGTTTCTGGTCCCCTCTGGTAAGCGTCTGACGACGGTATCGTGACGACTGATCTAAATTCACCGGCTGCATCGTACATATCTGATACCCCGATTACTGATCCTGCAGAGAAGCTCGCGCACAAGCACAGGACACCTGCTAGAGCTTTCTCCCTGCGTCTCCTGCCTTCCTCCTCAAGCGTCGTCGTCCGTCCTCGTTTTTGCTGCGATCAGCTCGGCCGTTCTAAGCGACAGAAAGAGTTTCGTGGCGGCCAACAATCTACTCTATATTAAGAGAAAATAGGAGGAGTGGGGAGAAGCAAATCTACTTGCTTGCTTGGTCTATACCAATGTAATACATATACACTATACAATACACAGGCATATATCATATCGTGTAGTTTTTCTGGATATTTTCCTTTGATTTATTTATTTTATAAGGTGGCCGATGATAACTCACAATAAGATTATTTCGTATGTACATAAAATACATAGGATAATTTCCTCGAAACAAGAAGAACAAAGAAACTTCACCGTTTAATAAAAACTTCGAGGAAGGGATGCAGACATCCCAAGTACAAATGTGTTCCGAAGTAAACCTGCGTCTGTAACAAGGGAAGATGATATATACTTAAATATTAAAGCACAAAGATCGAATTGTTGGGGAGATTTGTTTCTAAGAAATTAAAATTATCTTTTTCTCTAATCTAAGCTTTTGCTTTAAAGTAAAGCTTCACCGAAGAGGAATTAATAATAAATACATATTTCGACAACAAAGTTATCATCATCAGTAGGTAAAATTAATTATCGCAATGTTGAACTTACAGTAATAGAACACACAGTAGACTTCACAAAGAATAACGAAATATTCTACAAGACGCCTACGTACATATACACTAAGTTTTAAGAAACTACAATGATGTTACTTACTTAATAGAACACACAGTAGAACTCACAAAGAATTACGAAATATTCTACAAGACTCCTACGTATACACTAAATTTTAAGAAACTAAAATTATGTTGCTTCCTCCTCTTCAGAAGTGGCACGCATGTGTTTGTTCACAAGCTTTCGTCTAATTTCTTATATCTTACTTTTCTTAGAATTTGAAGTGGCACGTATCTGGCACTGAACCGTTGTTCTCCGTTGTAGATATGTTTTTATTAATATGAATACTTTCGTATATGCCCAGCTTCCTTGGGTTGCTTATATATATAATAAGTTTTAAACAATCTATCGTGATGTTATGATCGGTTTCTAATGCGTGACAGGCAACACTTGATTTTCTCGGTCTATTGTATTGAATATTCATATATGTGTTCTTTATAACAGGTTATTATTCAGCGTTTTGTTTGAGCAATATATTTCAAATTACAATCGCGACAATTAATTTTATGTATACCCGATTTCTCGTTCATTTGTAAATTATCCTTTGCATTACCTAGGTGGTTAATTTTATGGTAAATCAGTCAGGTCAGAGTCTGCAAATTTTGGCAAAAAAATATTAGAAGAAGTTGTGACAAAAGCATTGGCAATACAAGCCGGATCGCTGTACTCATTAATAGAATTACAAAGTTTGCCGAGAAATCTAGTAACACTGTAAAGAGTTGTGCTGGAGTTTTCACTTTTTTTTTTGCTGGATATAAATTAAGATTATATTTTTGTTTTTACTGTTTTTAACTATACTACATGCAGGCAAAATTTGGTATTATCCCCACAAACTATTATATAACTAATAATGCGAACCGTGTCGATTGTACGGCCAGATGATGACATAAATCGAGGGAACTTCGAAGGTCTTGGTTGTATTCTACCTGCTAGCAATAATACCCGGCAATATACTTTTAAACTATGCTAATTAAGTCCTAATCTTAAATCTAAATACACAGTTTAGATTAAATGTTATTTATCTTAATAAAGTTTAATGCACTTTATTTAAGAAGCGTGAAATTATAAATAGAACTGGGTATTGAATACGTTCTGTTGAATCATAAATAAAGGTGGAAACAGTCTAATAAAAATGGTAATAAACTTGTAAAGACAACGGATTTCGATTCTTAGAATAAAGGTAAACGTTTACAATTTAAATAAGATAATTAAAATTTCGATATACAAGGTGTCAATTTTAAATGAACATTATTTAATTCTAAATAACAAAACTATACATAGATTTAAGGAAAATAAACAAACAAAATTATTGTTTTCGCGTTTAACAAACACGTTGCTTGGAGCAAAATGCCAGATGGACTATGGATGAGTGATAGGGCCTAATTCAGTGTGAATATATGAATTAAAAGCTGCCTCCTAATCTAATCTTCGGACTCTTTGGAATTCATGTTTGTAATAATTGGATTGACTAAAATTCAGTTTTTATGGTGGTAAGATTTTAATTTTAAATCAAGAAGGATAACGATGTTTATGGTGTAAGCGAAATTTAGGAACACAACCACCTAAGATCAAATAGATTTTACCAAAAAAATCCGATGAACTTGCACAAAGAAAACATGCAAATCTTTCCTTCTTACCCTGGGAGAAATGGAAAACAATATACTTGTTACAAAACATGTTCAGGAACATAGCAATGACGCTAAGATAGAAAAATAAATCCTGAACAGCCGTACTGACGTTACTACGGTTTTCAAGAAAGGACCAGTCTGTTGTAGCAAAATGAAAGTAGAATTTATGATATCAGCTTTGTGAAAATTGTATCTAATTTTACTGTTGAAAGAAAAAATAGTTTGTTTAGAAGGCTTTAGGTGATGTCCAGAGCAGGATGATGAATATCTTCGGCAATAAGTGGTAATGAATCGTATAAAACCTCCAATGTCATTCACAAAGTTAGACAGAGTCAATTCTAGTGTTCTATTATTTGCATTAAAGACATTATAAAATTGACGCAGACTTAATAAAACTCCTTGATAGCCTCAAAAAGTAAAGAAAATTATGTTTATTGCGTTGAACTTCAAATCTCATTGTAATACCTCAAAGTTCAATTTACCATCAAATATGAAGTAATGCAGCAACCCGAAAACCGAGATCTACAAATGCAGTATCATTAATTAAGTCTAACGAATTATTTAATTTAGTTTCATTTAATTATAGGAAAGTCTGAGTTAAATGCAAAGTAAACTGCAAAGATTTTTCAATAGACTTTCAATTTCAAAGCGATTTCGAATCTAGTCACCAAACTAATCTTTCAACGTTCTTCTTGAAGCTGAGCACAGGCCCTAAGATCTTCATCGTTGAAGCGACCTTACTTTCTGTTTTTCATATGAGGAAACAGTGCAAAGTCGCATGGAGCGAGATTTAGGTCGTAGGGTGGATGTTTTGACACCTTTAGCCAGGTTCTTACTAAATACTTGGTAGACTCGTTGAAGAGATGGTCTGGAACGCTGTCCAGCTAGAAAAAAAAATAATTGCTCTGGTCTCTAACGAGGACGAATGTTCAAGTGCTTCAACCACTTTGAGCAGGCACTTCTCAGTCTACCACTTTGCGATGACTGTCTTTTGTGTTACCACCACTACGCGCTCCATTACTCCTCTCGGGATAAAGAGAACGGTTACAATTTTCTGTTTAACGGATCGAGATTTTCGTACAGATGTGGATCTACCTTCATTTTCAAAAAGCTAGATTTCGTCCTGGGTTTTAGTGGCTGCAATGTAGACGTAAGGTCAGATTTGATCGCCTGTCGAGGTGTTGTTAAGATGATGTTTCATTTATTTCCTTTTTGTTGGAATCGACACATTTTCAAATCTCCAAACATCCTATTGTTGCTTTTTTAAGATCATAGCCGTTACGACTACATCCAAATTTCATCAGATGTAATTATGTTAATAATAATAATAATAATAATAATAATAGCTTTATTGTCCAACGGTCATCAACCAATGACAGGACAAACCAATGATTGCACATACATATTGCTATGAATAGTGGTTTGAGAATTGGGAACGCCACCATCCACAACCAGTTTTTCCAACTAGGTTCCTCAGCCGGAGAATTTTCAAATATGAGACTTCTAACTTCTCGGGTTCCAATTCGGAAAGTCGTGTAATTTCTACAAAGTGAGTTGAGCGCCAGTGAAATGTTCACAATTTATTTACTTATTTTATATATATTGAGCTTGAACAGCAATATTGGTATGTAAAATAAAACAAACACAGGATAAAAATTTAAACTGAATATTTAACTAAAGGTATATAACCCCTTACCACAATTATTAATCGTATCCTAAATACGTATTTCGACAACTAAATTGTCATCATCAGTAGGTAAAACCACTAAACAAGGTGTCGTACATGGGGCACAGTAAAGCTAGAACAACTGCTTACGCAACAACTTTACACGGTGTCCTCGTATACACAGTGTATACGTGGACTAAAATAATAAAGTTTATTTTTAATTTCTCCCCAGAGAACCACACTGTATAATAAGATACTGATACACGATCAAAATTACGCATGCGCAAACAGACATGCACAAAAACCCTGATACCCGTCGAACAAACTTTTCAATTTTAATATTTACCAAGAAATGTTAATAATAATCTTTATTAATTATATTTCTAAAAATTAAATCTCTTAATTACAATCTTAATACAATAGAAATATATTTATAATTTTAAATATTATTGACGTCATAATATCTTAATATTACTTACAAGATTTTTTTATTGGAGACGAAGAAGGTGCTTATAATTTTTAGTATAAAAAATATCGGGAATTTAATATCTTAAATCATCGAGAAACATCAATCTCAAAAATAACAACAATAAACCACTCTTTAACAATAAACCCGAATTAATTCAATATATTTAAATATATTTCACAATACAAGCAACCTTATACACCCATGGTCAATTTAAGTCTCCTTGAATTTACCTAGGCCTCTATAACACATTGATTGGCCTCTAATAAAACCGTTTTTATATTCGCACATTTAAATACATTTTGAATATACACTACAATCCAACATAATTGTACATTTATTTTAAATATTTTAAATGTTATTTTAGGAAAAATCCATAGCAGTATGTGTGAAAAAAACATAAAATAAAAAATGATTTAATCTTAGTCTTTTTTATAATTGATTGAGGTCTCGCTAGGCACTTGGTGAAACATATTAAATGATAAAGGTAAAAGAAAATTCACACTTGGTTATTTGCTTCACTGCAATTTTATTTACAAATTTGTCCAAGCGCATTTTGTAAATAAAATTGCAGTGAAACAAATAACCAAGTGTGAATTTTCTTTTACCTTTATCACTTAGTCTTTGTTCTCTATGCCATGGAATTGAAAAAATGTCTTTATAAAACACCTCAGCAATTCGGCGGAGAGCTCTGCAACCAGTTAGTCTAGAAAAAGGTAAAGCAAAGGTAGGAGAGGAACGAGAGGATATACGAGGAACGTGAAAGTTGATAGAGGAAAGTAAATAGGGACAATCAATGGTACCACGAACAATCTTCCACACAAATCTCGCTCCCAGAGTATCTCGTCGATGGGTTAACGATTGTAAACCATGTCTTCCAAGTAGCAAATTTTAGTCCGTATTTCGCTCGGGATAGATGTTATCAATTTTAAATGATAAATACTTTAAAGAACGACGTTGTATCTTTTCAATAGATAACTGTAGATAAATAATATGAGTCGACCATACAGGAGACGCATACTCTAACTTACTGAGGACAAAACTATAGTACATAGTTCTGAATAAAGACATAGAAGAGAAGAGTTTGCAGGTACGCAGAACAAAACCTAATGTCTTCGAAGCAGCAACACACATGTTATTGATATGTGGCACAAAAGTTAAGCCAGAGTCGAACAAAACACCAAGGTCCTTTATTATAACCTTATTAAGTATTGAATTATTTATAAAATAACTGGAGTCAATAAAATTAACTTTTTTTGTATAAGAGACGTAGCAGCATTTCTTGATGTTCAATCCCAATTTACAGTTGGAGCACCATTGGGAGAGAGTGTTCAAATTCGCCTGCAAATGCAACACGTCGTCCCATGTTTTAATCGAGGAATATATTTTCAGATCATCTGCATAGGCAAGTAGTGGACAAGACAGAGACGATAATAAATCGTTTAAAAACAAGATAAATAGGAGAGGACCCAAATGTGAACCCTGTGGGACTCCAGTTATAGGAGAAAATTCAAAGGATTTATAACCGTTGTAGAAGATATAATGAAGTCTACTACTTAAGTAAGACTGTAGAAGAAGAAGTAGAGAAGGACTTAACCCATATGCAGACAATTTCGTAAGTAAAATTCTATGGTCAATCACATCAAAGGCACTACTAAAGTCCGTATATATGACATCAACTTGACCACGAGTATCGAGATGCTCACTAATAAACTGACAAATAGTCACAAGATTCGTCACTGTCGATCTTCCCCGCATGAAGCCGTGTTGAAATGGAGAAATGTAGGATTTGGTGTTGTGGTGCAGACAGGAACAAATTACACTTTCAAGTACCTTAGAAAAATTCGACAATATTGATATAGGTCTATAGTTGTCAACATGCGCATTGTCGCCCTTTTTGAATACTAGACTTATTCTCGCTCGCTTCCAGATAGTCGGGAAAGTAGAACTTCGAATTGCCATGTTAATAATAAAAGTTAGCGGTTTTGCAAGGGCAAATCGTGCATCATGCAAGATAAAACTGGGAATTGAATCATCACCCGCAATATTTTTTTTGCGTGAATTATGCCATAATACTAAGTACTTCGTCTTCAGGTACAGATGCTAATGTAAAAGGAGTATAATAAGTGTTATGTTGTACACTAAATGAAACAATCCATTGGTAAAGTGATCTGGTATAGATACCAGTAAGGATCATATCATAGGGTCTTCTATTTGGACTAGAGTCAAATTGTTTCTCCAAATGTTTGTGTCTGGTGGTGATAATTACACCAATGTTAAGTGTTACTCCGAACGAATAACATGCGGGCGTTTTCAATCATGTCCCGAATAAGACCAGTACACCGATATAACTAGATTAAAATGTTAAGCCAAATTTGTAGCACAATAAGTGTCTGTTAGAGAGGCTGAGAAGAAATTAAGGCGTTAGTAATTTTTTTGATTTAGAGTCTGATATCCTGCAAAGCCCTCTTCCTGTTTCGATATTCCTCTTGTCCAAGACTATACAAAAACTTGTATAACTGAGTATAGGGAGAAAGTTATAATTATAAATTGTAAAACGCCAATGAAACATGGCAAAATGAGACATTGGCACAAGGAAAATCATATTCGCGAATATTCAATAAATAATTTGCAACCTCTGTCTTCATTTCATGAACAATTAGTTTTTAAAATGCGACCTTTCATTTTGCAACGTTACTCATATTGAAAGTGATACGTGTACCGAGCGCGTCTTTTCTTCAAATAAAAAGAAGGGCAACAGACACATTAATTTCCGGACAGGCCTATCGAGTAGACGACGTTTACGGAAAACATTAAACACATGCTGCTATCTTGCGCCGTGAATTTTCTATTGAATACACGGAACTCCAATATAACAAGTGTTCATTTGAAAAGTCAATCTAGTAACATGTGATTTACTGAGAACATTTTGAAGTACGAATATGTAATAAATTAAAATTTACTACTTAACCTACGAAGTCGTATATTTTGACAGTTTCATACATACAAATAAATAACAAATAATAGGTATTTATTGAAAACTGTAACAAATGTTGAAAATGTTGTCCTTCAAGATCAATGCACTTTAAAATCCTCCGTTAAAAATTTCTGATGATATTCTGCAACATTACTGAATTGTTATTAATTTCCATGCATTTCTGTTCGATTCTCTGTAGCATATCATTCAAATTCAATATAGGTGTTCGAAATATGTTATTTTTTAGATGAGGTCACAAAAAGAAGTCGCAAGGTGTTAAATAGCATGAACGTGTAGGCCAGGCAATTTCAGTATTTCGTCTAATTATACGCTCATCAAAAAATTCTCTTAAATAATCCAAAGATTCTGCAGTACAGTGGCAAGGTGCTCCGTCTTGTTGGAAATATGCATTTTGTAGTTCATCATTATGCAACTGATTCACAAATGGTTGTAAAATTTCCGTACGGTACCTTTGAGCAGTTAACGTTCCCTGAAAAAATATTGGTCCAATGATTCGCCTTTGGCTTATCGCTGCCCAAACACCAATTTTCTCTGGATATAGCGATTCTTCATTAATTACATGTGGATTTTCACTACTCCAAATTCTTGTATTTTGTGAATATAGGTATCCCGTTTTATAAAACCATGCTTCATCAGTAAAGATGACCCTTTGCGAAAGTTCTCCATTATTGCTCATATTTACAAACCAATTACAAAACTGTAGTCTACGTGGGTAATCAATTTCTAACAATTCTTGTAGGTACTGCTGTGACACGGTATGGATAAAGTTGCATATCTTGTTCTAATAACTTTTGAGTTGTACCAACAGAAAGGTTTATTTGTTGACTTAAATGTCGAACAGATGTTTGTGGTTCATTTTCCATTATTTCTTCAACACGATTGACAACTTGAGGTGTACGTTGCTTAACTGCTCCGCTGCCTGATTTTCTTAAGAGACTACCAGTTTCAGAAAAAAGTTTTAAAGTTCTATCCAAAGTATTCTTAAATTGTATATAATCTATTACAAAATGTGGAAACTCAACTTGAAATTCTACCATGCAATCTTGAACTGAATAAACCCATAAACCATCAATTTTATTACCACTTCGAAAATAAGCCTGGACTAAAAAAATTTTATGTTCTAAAGTGAGAGCCATTTTAAAACTGAGAAGCAATTTATTTAAACCAGAATCGACGCACGATTATTTTATGCACTAACTGATATTTGTGATTGACATTATCAAATGTCATTTGGATTTACGTTTTCGGAACAACAAACACAAATTAATATATTTGCGTCTTATTCTATCAAAATTTCAAAGTAACCTAGATTGACTTTTCAATTGAACACTTGTTATGTATACATACGAGGTAACATAGAAAACAAGTTTTAACTTTTATATTCATTATAATCGCAATCCATTTATACAACGTTTAATTAATAATGAATTTATTATTTATTTAGCATATGGCTAACATGAATTGAAAATATACATCTACACAGAACAAAGTTAAATTTTAAAGCAAATCCATTGATCTAGTCCATCACGGAGACAGTGGCTTCAAAGAAGTCACTCACTTCCATATGCTGCAACCGGGCACTCATTTCTAATATGGTTAATAGTTTGGCGAAGGTCTCCGCATTCGCAAGTCGATGTCTCGGTCAGTCGCCATTTATAGAACGACTCACGACAAATTCCGTGAGACGGTTCTTAATCTATTCAGCGTCTTCCATTCGTGACGAGGCAGCTCCATTCCTGGCAAAGGTACGGTAGGATGGATGATATGGGCCGCTTGAGCGGTTTTCAAGTTTCCCAATATTCTCTACGTCTATCATTTCGGTTGAAATTTTCTGCTATAAATTGTTCTGCTAGCAGTAGTGGAGAAGATCTAAATTCAGCCTCGACAGGCCGGCATTAGTAAGGTCACTGTGTACTGGAAGGTTGGGATTCGATATTATTTTATTATATTCGCTTACTAGGCTTTAACTGCATTGAGGCCCTAAAAATTTGGAAATTTTTGATGAATAATAAATAAATTTCGTTTTTAATTTTCACTTAAACATTTATATATTTTTTTCAGATTCGCATAGCTCAAAGCTATTCAGCGGCAATCCTGTATATGTAATCTTTTGATATTATACTTCCTGTTATTCTGCAAGTTGCTTTATGATTATGCCTCGTATTATTAATATCACAGGTCTGCAAATTCGGAGCCATGACGTCCCTTTTTGAGTTAGATGATTGATTCTGAAGTATTTTGATGTGCTGATTACGAATATGTATTCAGTTTTTCTCCATCACGTTCAGATTTTTCTGAATAGACATAGGAAGGAAATTGCAAAAAAGACACCTTTAGGTACTAAATATAAATATATTAAAAAAGTACTTAATTCTAGAACTTAAGAACTATTGAAATTTGATAAACTATTACCTGTTTATTGCGTCATTTATGTCACCTATCTTTGTGATCTATCTTCTCCTTTTTTCTCCAAAGCTTCTATTTTGAGATTATCTCTGAAATTTTCGGTTTGGCTCATCTCGCTTCAGCAACCAACAGTAGTCCGCCAACATGTTTGTATTCCACTTCCCTGATACCTCATTTTCATATCTTTTAAATCTCCTAGCACTTAGAAATACTTTAAGAATCGTCATTTAAACATGTAACGAAATTTTGTAAACTATCGAGCGTAGCCACGATATTAGTTTCCAGGGAAATATCAAATTTACCTAGACACTCTTTCAATATACGAAGACAATTTTCAACCTTCATACTTCCATGAATAGGAACGAGTCCTAAGCTCCAAATTTGTTGATATGAATGAATGTTGACAGCCATATATCGTTTATTGGACGTTGATGTCCACTCGTCGAAAGATAGACTGAATCTTTCAACTGCACTTTTCAAATGTTTTAATTCTACAGTTATAGCAAGCGCCAATTAAGTTGGCGCGAGGAGGGGGTGTACAGAAGCCGTTTTGAATAACGTCCACCCCCACTACTCAAGTAATTGTCAGAATACATTCGTCATTGACGTTTGACGGAACATAATGTCTTTGCTAGGGGATTATAAAGTGATACACGCTCAGAGGTTAGAATTATCTGACATTTGATGTAAAACCAAATACAAATCTCCCCACTACTTTTAATCCTGCGCGAACTTACCCCTCCTCGCGCCAACTTAATTCGCGTTTGCTATACTTGCTTTCTGATTTTTTCACTGTAATTCATATCACGCTTTCGTATTGTGACGATGATTTTGGTAAATCCGTGTATTTCGATAAGACCAATTTTCTCAAATCGTTGAATAAACTGAATGGAAATCCATCTAATGCAATTATTCTTGCCAAAACATCATCCAGGCTATCGTCGGCACTTTTAGTAAAATAATCTTATAACTTTCGTTTAGCTGGCGGCGGTGCTGTGTTCAGATATTCAGAATCTTGACTTGTTGAAGCTGTAAAACGATTAACGTCAGCTAAAATCTTAATGTTATGTTTTGATGACAAATGTGTATGTAATCCCTTAGCCCATCCACCCAAAGTCTTGAGAATGGTAGAGCATCGTTTACATTTAGCACTATTCCCGTCTTTCGCAACTAAAAAATAATTCCACGCTGACGACGTACCACTGTTTTTTTTATGTTGAACAAAGTCTCTCGCCATTTAAAATAACTTTTTCAGATAACTGACTTTTAAATTTAAATGACGTAACCTGCGTGACCTTGTCGCTGGTAGAATAATAAATGAAAAAAGTAAATCCTAATAACTTTCGTACAGGGAATCCCCGACGGGGAATCCTTCGCAACAATATTATGATATATCATATGAGGTGATCGGGTGATTACTTTAACAATATTGTATTGAAGTATGCCGGGCGGGGAAGTCGCTTCTAAGTTACATATTATTTGGGCTGTACCTAAAGTTGATTTTTTGTCATTATGTAATAAGTGCCCGTAATATAATCTAGGTAAGGTCATTGTCAAAGCGCAACGGATTACTGAATGCAAACTGGCAATCCTGAAAATCCCGAGATTAGCCGAGTACAGTCCTGGGATTTACGGGATCAAAACCCGGCTGGGATCCTAAGATCCCGCGATTCAGGATCCCGGGAATTTGACCCTTAATGCAACTCGCTATTGTTTCACGATACCATTCTCGACGACGTTGTTCCATATTATATCTGAAAAAGTAACTTAAACAATGTTCTAGATCTAAATAAATTTAAATTAGAAATGTATGCGTAAGTTATTGAAACTTAACGAAATTCACTGGACACTTAATGTTAGAATAATGAAAAAAGAAACTAACTCACCATACTTTATTTATCTTACGAAATATGAACTAATAAATAAAATAAATTATAAAAGCTCCTCCCGCTTCTATCTACCCCCATGGAGAAAGGAATTCAGTTGTAATATTGAAGTAATTGCGTCACAGTTCCACAACAAAAAAGAGATGTGCGGTTAACCGAATATAACCGAGTGCTATTCAATAACTGCATGTTGTACTTAGTTAGTTGTACTAACCTTTAGTGATGTTATAGACTATTTATAAGGTCCATCGTAATTTAGGCCTGGTGCGTCCGGTCTCTACTCATAAATCAACCCATTTAGACAAAATTTGCAATCATTTTCGCCACTATTTTTTTGTTCCCTAAGAGATTTTCCAACACCACATTAAAACACAATTTGGCTGAGTTTTTGATCAAATTTTTCATCCTTCATTAATTTTCTTATATTAGGGCCAACAAAAATCCCTTCTTTCAATTTAGCGTCTGACAATTATTGAAAAATTGTATGCAGATATATGAAAGGTCCTCCTTTATTTGAAGCCCTCACAAAATCTTTCGCTACACCCAGCTTAATGCGTAATTACTTACTCTTACTTCCACAAAAAAAAAAAAAGCTTTGCAAAATTTCTTGCCCAGCTATTTTCTACCTTGAGAGCTTTGGATATATTCACATTTCATTAAAAAATTTTAACGACCCATATATTAATAGGCTCATTACTTGAGGCTAAAATCACCAATTTTTAACGTAATAAAGATGTATTATTTCAACTAATTATGTAGTATTTAACAAATCATGATTCGGAATTTAATCTGTTATCTTAATCGAGCCACTAAATACATTTAAAATTAGTCAGAAATTGTTTAAACAAGTTTTATCCATTTTCGAATTGAAACCTCCTGGCAATTTGAAGGGAAATCTAAAATCGTAAATAAGAAAATATTCTGACGTGATGGATATTTTTGACTATTTTTCTCGTAATTAGCGCCTTAAAAATTATCAGGAACATTACTAAGATTTAGCCTATTGTCAAAATAAAAAATTTCTTTTAACAAAAAAATATAAATTCATTGAAATATTTCTGATGGTTTCAAATATTTCTCACCCGGTGTAATTAATCAATTAAGAAAAAGCTAAACCTTCACTCTATTATCTAGTGTCTAATGGATTTTAAATACGCGACATTCCCAAGCGATTGCGGAGGTGTACCTCCGCTATGCGCGCGCTTGCGTATTTTTCACTTACAGCTCCCTCCGCCAACGTCGAATGTTAAGGCTCTAGCACAACACGAAGAGAGAATGACTGAGAGAACACAAATCAAAGTATAGTGTTTTGAAAATAAGAATGATATGACAAAAAAACATGAAATATCGTGCGCAAGCCGGGAAAAGGTACGAAGAAAAAGAAAAGGGTGATTGCTTTCGTTTAAAAGAGGCTTTCTGTTAAGGGATATTTTAAAAATTGATATTTACGACTTCGGACCGTACTTCAGGGTTAATAAAGTTGAGGTTCTCGATTGAAAATATCTCGAATGCGAATTTCACTTTTCTTATGTGTCTACAACATTATTATTAGATTGGGATGTTTGTATTTTCAGAATGACCTTTGGTAAAAGTGTAAATTCATTCACATGATCTGCTAAGATACGAGGATGGTATGATAAATACCTGTCTTAAAAAATACAACGCAATTGTTTTGCATTTACTAATTTATTTCTGGACACAATTTCCTTGTAGCCCTATACACTTAGTTCAACGATGTTCCAACTTTCTTAAGGCATCCAAATAATAGAATTTGCCGAACGCTGTACAATAGGCCTCTGTTTTGGCAATGACCTCTTCATTTGACTTGAACCGCTTTCCGCCAAGCCATTTTTTCAATTTTGGAAAAGAAAGAAGTCACAGGGGGGCAAAATCTGGCTAATATGGTGGATGGGGCGTCAATTCGTACCGTAAATTGACTAGTTTTGCTATCGCAATTGCTTATGAGTGGCCCGGGGTATTATCATGATGATAGAAATTTTTTTTCTTCGCTAGGTGGCGTTTTTATCTTTAGTTTAGCATCGAATCGATCCAATAAATCAGCATTCTCCAAATATTTAGGAACCGGACATGAGAGGCCGATGACTCATCGCCCACGGGCGTACGAAAATTTGTATTTTTAAAGAGTTTTTAATTTTATTTATATAATTGGAAAACAAATGGGTGGTGATCTATAAAGTACGAAATACATTTTTATTTGTTCAATTTGTAGTTCAAGTTAAGTAAAGGAGTATTAATATTCCCTAGTAATACTTTCTCAAGGTTCTCTTCTGTAAAATTTGTTCTCTTTGAATAAAATACATCCTTGTAGATAGAAAACGTCTTTCTACATCGCAACTGGTTATATATTTTTATTTCAACGTATTTAGCAGTTGCATTGTCCCCATACATAATTGCCGCAATGTTATTAAATCTGAATTTCCATCAACTTTCTAACTTTCTAACTTTTGCCGAAGGCCACATCCGAAGTCACTTTATATAATATTTTAATCCATCATTTAATTTGAGATTTTGATTTTCAACATAAGTGATTAGTTTTAGCAAATTTTCAAAGTGTTCCTAAAGAAAGTACAACTAATTTTTTCAATTTGGAATTTGTATTAGTTTCTTGCACTCAGAAATACTTCGAGCATCGTCATTTAACATGTAACGAAATTTTGTAAACTATCGAAATTCTCTGCATAAAAACTAGTAACTTCCAGCCATGTTCCCCATCTAGTTATCTTGTTGTTACTGGAGAGGGAGGCAGTGACAAAGATGGAAGTTTTTCCCTGTAAGAGCTACTTTCAATGGTGCTTTTCTGAAAACTTTTTTAAAAGCGGATACAAGTCTATCAACTTCCGGAAAGGCATCTCTGTATATATTCACGGATTCTGTGGAGAGCATGTCCTACACAAGTAATATGCAGCATATAAGGATATGTTTCCTTTGTGGCTTTATTTTCTTTGGTATTACCCACTGTTGCCAGTAAAAGTATTATTGCCAAACTATATTCTAGAATACTTTCGCGATAAATTTTAAGTTTTGAAATAGATTTAAAGAAGTTCATGTACGTTCTGTATGGCAATCTAAATAATTTCCATTTGAATGCTTAAACATTCATATCTTTAATAAACTAGAAAGCATAGTAAGATGAAACTCATTGAGTATATCTTTAGTTAATAGGAAAAGGTTGGGTTTAATTTTAATAAAATAAATACTTAGTTTACTTATTAATATTTTTAAAACTACATATATCATATTAACATTTTTCGGTTTTCGTCTTACACACCCTTGTTCTATTATTAAACGAGCTGTACTATACACTCTCACTTTCTGCTGAAGTCGCTTGAATACCGAAGTATTTCCTAGCACATTGTCTTGAGGGTTACAGCTCCATTACTGTTACGTAAAAGAAAATCCAAATAAAAAATATATTTACCCTTTTTTCTTAAAACTTACCTTCCAAAATAAAAGAGGATCTACGTCCTGATTTGAATTTGGCCTTTCGAGGTATTGCCTTATAGTTATTATTACATCGGCTGTAATTGATTTTACTTTTTCTTATTCTTTCTTGCAAAAATCCAAATAATGAAAGTGACTTTTGGTGTGGACTAATGTCTGTTTCGGTTACAGGCATTTGTTCTTTATTTTCAGGATCTACTTTCTTCATAATATTAAACATTTCTTGATCTAGAAAAGAAGTAACCCCGGTAGCATTTTCGGTACTACGAAAACTTTCTCTTTAAATCGAGGTTCTGAAACAGTTGCTACTCTAGTAACTGATCCTCCTTCATATGAAAATAGCCTTGCTTAAACAGATTCCAAAAGTTTGTTGCATAGTGTCTTCCCTTCCCCAATCTTTAATTCCAGTAGTGATGCTGTCAAATAATTGTACAATCTAAATGATATTGTGGTTATTAAAGAAATAGTAACAAATTTATTGCCTACAAGAATTTTCCACTACTGCTTTTTAAGATAAATTTCTCCATTTTATAAAACCACTTATTCGTAAGATACTACGACGTGTTATTTGTTTTTATCGTGTTAATGAAATGCCGCCAATACATGAGTTACGTTCGGTAATTCATTAGAAGTAATGTGAGGACGTTCTACAATTTCATTATGTGGTAAAATCTATTTGTACTTTTTTGTTATGTTTTCTACCTTTTTTTGATACACTAATTTGACTATCTTAGATACATTTCAACCTTAAAGAAATACTATCCATCTTCTTTGGATTTGTTAAAAATATTTAATTGTCTTTGCACAAGTTATACGCCTGTTGGGATAATTAACTGTTTTAAATTATGTATTTTTCAATCAAATGTATTTCATTTAAGATTTAAGTATGAAGGAAAAACAGAAATTTTTGACAGTTTGAAAATGTTACTGGTGTATAACTGGTTGCTTACTATATGCCACCATACATGTAATTGGAAATGAAAAAATTCAGTCAATGCATTATACTTATGTGTAATGACAATGACAAAAGAAAAACCCGGTATTTCTCCTCGTATTTTAAACAAGGAAATGGTGATTTAATAATATTTTCTTAAACATTAATTATATTTTATATAACCTTTACATCAGCACGGATCTAACAGTTGCCTACAAGCCAGTATACATTATAGAGCGTTTCACGCCCATGATGAAGTACAGGCCATATGGAGCGTACATAGTTGCCAAGTCGCGAACTCGTTCCTGCCAACATACCTATATTGCTGTTAATCAGGCCTGCTGTCAATAGTATTGTATTGACATAACCTTAATTGTATTTATAATGAACAAAATTTTAAAATTATTATTCTTAGTTTGCAATAATCATAAAAAGTTTTTTTGTGTAGACCATAAACATACAAAAAATACTGCAATATTGATTTATTTAACCAATAACATAAAACTATCAACATCTTAAAAACCTAATTTTTAATTTCAAATTAAAACTTGACTGCTGTAGTAACATTAATTATAGGTTTGTTCCGAGAAGAATCCCTATTATTTTTAGTGAATCGGAATTTAAATCTGTTTTACAGCCATCATCGTGTACTATAATACTGTCTACCAATTGGCTAAAAGAGATGCAAACTGTCAGAGATTCGTTCTTGGAACAGACCTACAATCCACTGGATGTTGAAGCAGCATTCGAGTAGCCGACAGGGTCAGTTAATAAATCATCTTCCATATCATCAGTTGAACCTGAGTCTCCCACATGGATGATAAACTCCTCAACATCATCTTGCAATCCATCGACAATCCACATTTCTTCTTCAATTTTTTTTACATGCTGAATATAATTCTTCCAAGTGTCCAATTGTCACATTACTATAGGCACTCGTAATTAATGGTGCCATATCTTTTACTTTGAACGTAGTGTTGTGCATCTTTATGTGATTTTTCACTTGGGCCCAAACCATCTCTATTGGATTCAGCTCACAATGGTAAGGGGGTAAACGTAGAACTTCTCGGCCAGCATCTTTCGCCAACATATCAAGCTTATATTTGTCATATTGATATTTTACTTGTGATACACTAAACAACAAATCTCTTTTTAACATATTATCTTCAACAGATATATTTTTTTCAGTCAGCCAGTCAATTATATTTTCTTTTCTCCGTGCATTTGTAGGTATCTTCTCAACATTTCTGCTGTGGTACGATGCATTGTCTAGAACAATTACAGCATTTTCAGGAGTATTTGGCAATAAATGCTCAATGAACCACTTTTCAAACGTATCTGCATCCATCTCATTATGTGCATCAGCTGTATTTTTCTTGCATAGAAATTTTAATTCGGCACCAGGAAGTAAGCCATTTTCATTGCCAGCATGTACTAATGCAAAGCGAGGACCAAGACCACTCGGAGATTTTAATCCTGTACTCAATCCTCGAACAAATGCTTCTCGAGTACTTTTTATTGTAGTATCTTGCCAGACTTTACTTACTGTGTGTCCTACATTAACCCACGACTCATCTGTGTAAACTATACACCTACCTGGAACAAATATTATTATCGGTATATGCTTTTATATAAAGAACAAAGAAACCTTACCTTCATTTCGAAATGTCTTGATATCTCGCAGATACTTGTGTCTCCATCTTATAATATCATCTCGTTCAATGAGTATGCTTTTCCGTTTTACAGTTTAAAATTCAAAACCAATATCTTTCAAAACTCTATATAATGTTGATCATGTAAAAGTAGGGAGATCATTGTCATTGTTGATGGTAGCAAGAACTGTATTCACAGTGGGTGGTATGTTTTGCATGAAAAATCTATGAACTTGTTGTCGTACAAGTGCGTGTATATTTTCATCATAACGGCGTAGACGAGCATTTACTTGTACCCGTTTTCTCTTCTGCTTGTTTTTTTTTTTGGACTCAACAACGGCCCTTTTTCTTGTTCCTTTCTCATGTTATATATGCTGTGTACTGAACAATGTAGTGCTTCACTTGCTTCAGCAGCAGCAGCAGTAACAGTCATAGGTTTTTTAAGAAAATGATTAAAAACATTTAGTATCATCTGCTTTTCTCTTCGACTAAAACATTCACCCCTTCGTGATTTTTTCTCTCCAGGCTCCATTACTGAAGTTTAGAATCTGTAACGGTAATGTTTTTATTTACGAGCACATTTCCTTCACATTCCAACTTACCACAAACTTTTGTAAACAACAACGGGAGAATATAATAAAGAGAGAGAGAATATAATATATAATAATAAGAATATAAGGTATGTAATATAATAACACTATAACAATATAACAAGAACGAAGAACAACAAATAATATTTAATAAAAATACGGAAAGGAAAAATTTGACACTTGACAAGATAACAAAGTGAACAAACTACTGTACTGTAGCAGTCTGGTTATCTGTACGAATTAAAAATCCCCCAAAAAAATTAATATAAATTTTCGACATAGCGAGCTGTGGAAAAGGATAGCGCGATGCAATTTCTTAAAGAAAATAAAAGAGGGGAATGCTCCATAAGAGCCCATACTTGCTAATTTATTACACGTGTAAGTAAATGTGACAGCTACTAGACAACAGAAAAATTTTGTAATTGAGTTAAGACATACTTGAAAATTTGATGACTCTAAAGCATTTCTTTTTCGTTCTGAACGCACAATATGTTCGTGTTTGATTACATATACATATTCAAAACAGATTAATTTCGGGAACTTTTGGATACTATCTCGTATACTGAAATCAATGGTTTGCATGCTGTATTGTTTTTTTTTTGAATATTTGAGAAAATATTGTCATTGAATATGTCTCAATTACAGTAAATTATTATTATAAGCAATAATATTAAAAAAACAATTAATAATGGAGTAGCAAAAACTACATCTAATATTTATGAATTACTAAATTATTATCAGTCATTACTGTGTGACATCGTTAAAAAAATCTTGTTTACGAAAAATCACTATTTTGGAGAAGCGCGCGTCAATACTCCGTGCACCTTTTAGACAAAGAAAATTGACGCAATCCTACCTCTAAGAAATGCGCAAAGCTTATATTTACGCCAGAAATATCCAAATTATGTACGATAGCTTCGTCGTGTGAAGGTTTAAACAAATTTTGACACGAAAATATCACCATAACATCGTTTCAAACAAAAGCGTTCAACAAGAACGTATTGATTATTCCCAGGCTACGCTGCCGATGCTGACTCTATATTCACTTACTTGACTCAATAGCCAGTACGTGTAGATTTCGAAAAAAAAAGAAAGAAAATTGTTTAACTAAGTGAAATGTCGGAAAGTCTCGCAAAGATATGTTTGCTTGTTGTTGTGTCGCTTTGTAGGGCAATTAATTGGTAAATGTCATAGAAACAGGCGTCAAGGGCGTACAATAACTAGCTTTGAGACAGTACGGTTGGTCTTTTTTTTTATATAACCTGTGAGCGTCTAGATTTTGCAGTTGTTATAATTTATTAAACTTATTGTATAAAATGTTCTTTAATGATCGTATTATTATTATTATTTTACAATTTATTCTTTGAGAATTAATAAGTAAAAATTATGGACAAAAAATTCCGGATACTGAAGTAAATGTCTGTCATAATCAGAGAGCGGACTGAAGCGATTGAATGACTAATCGCCCCAATAAAACGATGTGGCGATCTCAGGTATTGTATGCATGTTATATCAGCCCCACAATTTGCTTGCTCGATTGTATTCTTCGAGCAGGTGCTTTTATTTCCGTCATTATGAATAGTACATTGTGTGTATTCCTTAACAAATTAAATTCAACAGTGGCGTGTAAGACGGAATATACATTTATATATTATTCCGTTAGACTTCTTGAAAGAATCGCTTAAAAAATATATCCTGCTAATTTCCAAAGTGTATTCTCGTGTTTACATGCTGTTATATACATCCACATACATACCGGGTCTTTGTTTTGTCATAATGCATTGACTGACTTATTTTCATTTCCAATTACACATAGGAATAAATATATGGTGGCTTAAGCAACCAGTTATACAAATTTTCTAACTGTCAAAAATTTCTGTTTTTCTTTCTTACTTAAATCTTAAATTAAATACATTTGATTGAAAAATACATAATTTAAAACAGTTAATTATCCCAACAGGCGTATAACATGTGCGGAGACAATTTTAAATATCTTTAACAAATTCAAAGAAGGTGGATATTATTTCTTTAAGGTTGAAGTACCTATATCTAAGATAGTAATATTAGTGAATAAAAAATTAAAAACCCTTACCACAATAGAATTTAACAATTCTATATACGTATTTCGACAACCACGTTGTCATCCTCAGTAGAAAAAGGAGTGTAAACAAAAAACACACAACACTCACTGAGCGCTATATTGTACGGCTTCTCGTTTAACACTAAATTTTAAAAACCTGAATACTACAGAACTTACCTCATTAGAAAAACCCTACTTAAATACGTACATGGATTAAGAGACCATTAACCGATTAATGCTTTATTCTATAGAAAGGCCCTTTAGAAAATTACACAAAGGGGATACCCTAATTTAAGATACATAAGGAAACCGTATAAACTCATCTTAAATTATATATGTCAATTTGAAATTAATATTGAATCATAATATCTGTTAAAGGCTAATGTTGTAACGAACCGAAATTTAAAAAATTACATAGAATTAGATTAATTTGTTAATGGTTTTCATATCTTTTTTAATTTAATAACATCTAACTGTCAATTAACTCGAATAAAGATGAACCTAGTATAGGACCCAAATCTGCATTAATTACGTTATTCCTATTTTTAAAGATAAAAATGCTCTCAAAACTATCTAATTCGCGGGGGCTAGTGACGTTTTTTATTAATCTCAGACAGTCAGATGTTACGTTGTGACCTGATTCAAGAATATGTCGGGCAACACTGGATTTTTCCGGCCTATTGAATCTAATATGCGAAACATGTTCTTTATAACGAGTTAGAATCAAACGCTTTGTTTGGCCGACATATTTCTTATCATAATCCTTACAATTTATTTCATAGATTCCAGATTTATTGTTTACCTCAACTTTGTCTTTCGCGTTGCTTAAAAGAGATTTCAATACTACTTGAAGATTATACTGTCTAAAGATTTTATTTAAATTTTTCGTAGTTTCGTGAAACGGTAAGCTAATAATTTTTTTGCTCGAATCAATTTGAGGTACCAAACATGTGGAATCCTGAATTGTTTTTCTTACTTTATGTTTTCTAACTAGCTTGTATATTATTTCTGAATCGAAACCGTTGTAACTCGCGATGTTCTTAATTAAAGTTAATTCCTATTCATATCTATCCTTTGTCAATGGCATGCTTAACAAACGATTGATAAGAAAATTGAAAGAGGCACTCTTGTGCTGAAAAGTATGGTTTGAATCTGCGGTTATAAATCTGTTGACGTTGGTTTCTTTTCGGTAAATATCAAACTCTAAGTTTTTGTCATTCCTAATTACTAAGTTATCTAAAAATGGTAAACGTCCGTTGTTTTCCTTTTCAACCGTGAATTTAATACTAGGAAATTTTGAATTTAATTCTGTTACAAAATGATCGAAGTCACACTTGTTGGTATCAAAAATTGCAAACACATCGTCTACATACCTGCCCATATGTTTGGAAAATATCTGGCCGTCTTTTTAAACTCAATTTCAAAAATAAATTCGCGATAAATGGAGATAAGCAATTACCCATGGCTGTACCCTGTTGCTGTTCAAAGAACTTGCCTTCGAATTGGAAGCAATTTTGGGCCATACAGAGGCCTGTTAACTGCAAATATTCATTTATTTTTTCCTTTTCAACGTGATTTCTGTGAAGTAAGTCAGACAAATACGGCCACAGATGGCCAGATATCTTCCAAACATATGGATTTATTCCATCACATGCAGTAAGTATACGTTTTTTCAATTCATCAAAGTTATGAATTTGCAAGTTTTTATAAAGTTTGCTTTTTAGGTAACCCCAAAGAAACAAATCATTTGGGGATAAATCAGCTGATCTTGGGGGCCATGGTATGGGGCCAAACCTGCCAATCCACCGTCTTTGAAATGTGTTACTTAAAAAATACCTGACGGCGTGAGTAGAATGTGCCGGAGTCCCATCCATTTGGAGCCAAAGTTGATCAACATTTAGTATCTCAATTGTTGGAATGATGTAGTTTCGTAAGAGATTTAAATATTTTTCTGCAGTGAGGTTACCGTCAATAAAAAATATGTCTATCGTTTATTATTTCAATCCAGACATTGACTTTTTGAGGGTACTGTGTTCGGGTTAGGTTTTGGGCATGAGCATTTGTACGGGACCAATACCTAATGGATTAATGGAAAGGAAATTTAGTATTTACCAAATGGATAAATGTAGGATACAAACAGGAAATTCTTAGAGTTGACTTCACCATTTATGGTAAATATAGCTTCATCAGTAAAAATTATTTTATTTAAAATTGCTTCGTTTTCATTTAACATATTAAACATTTTTTTCACAAAAATCAGTTCGTTTTACTTTATCTTCCTCGAAAAGCTCCTGATGGTTCGATACCTTGTATGGCTTATATTTAAATTGTTTCAGGGCTCTGTACACCGACCTGTAAGATACTCCAAAATGCCTGGCTACATCTAAAAGCGATCCTACAGACCGTTCTTCTACATAACAGAGGATATTCAGGTTCATGCCTTCTGTTAACACATGATTGATTTTATTTTTTTGTGTGGAAATTTAGAAGACAACCATCTTCTTTGAATCTATTATAAATATTTAAAATTGTCTTTGCACAAGGTATAGGCCTGTTAGGATAACTAACGGCAAACATGTCTCTGACCGTCCTTAAACTGTTATTCTTCTGATACTACATTACCATTGAAACTTTTTCGTTTTTGCTATACGTATCCATGATTTAAATAAATTATCTATTTTTCAATCAAATATATTTACTTTAAGATTTTTGTAATTTTATTAATAAAAATTGGGAAATATGTGACATTAAAAATATTGTATTTACTCTACACAGCAATCTATTTAAGAATTAATGTATTGTTTTTAGGTAGATTTTGGTGTATAACTCGTTGCCTACGCCACCTTATTTTTATGCCTATGTGTAATTGGAAATGAAAATAAGTTAGTCAATGCATTATACCTATGCGTATCCAGTGTTATCCCACTGGCGATTTGGTGAAGAGCATATCTTCTAAGGTTTACCTTAGGCAAAAACGCTTCGTTTCACATTTTTCGGTTTTTAAGGTTATTCTACTGAAGATGGCAACTTAGTTGCGGAAGTACGTATATAGTATTTATTGATATATATTGTGGTTAGGATGTTTTTCTTATTTCTGTTTCAGATTACAAGCCACAGTCTCCACCAATTTCGGATCACTATGTGTAATAACAAAAGAAAAAACCGGTATATGTATTTATTGTTCTTGAGAATTTTCTATTCTCTTCTATAAGCGATTGTTTCTGGTTTCGTTTCTTTCAGTGTTATTTGGTTACAACGCTTAGTATTTAAAAAAATCCGTTTTATATTGTTATATTGTATATTTATTATTTATCCTATAATTTTTTATAAATATAAAGTTTAATTTACTACCTTATTTTTGGAGTAGATTTCGTTTCTTCTTTTTAGTCAATTCCTTTCTGTTCTTTGTATTTCTCTTTATTTTCATTAACTATGGAGAATTCTCGTAGGGCAACTATGGTAGGATGGATTAGAGATGGATTAGATAGATTGGCTGCATATTCGTAATAATATTGAAATATATTGCAGTGTCTGTTCATTAAGTTTAAGACGTCCACAAAAGTGTAATGTGACATGTTTCTTCGAAAACTTATCAAGATAACATAACCATCTGCATCTGACACTTTTAACGAAGAACTGTCTGAAGCTTTCATGGCGGTCAATATCCCATTCAAACAGCTTAACAATCCAGTCCATTCAAGAGGCTTCTTACAAAATATACTGATCGTCAGATACCAGATGAATCTACTTTATGTAAATACCACTTACCAAAATTATATTTGAGAACCATTGTAAATGGTCAATTATCTTATCTGGTCATTATCTTTGGGTAAGTGCAGACGAAACAACGGATGTAATGGAACGATACGTGTTAAATATAGTTGTTGGTATTCTTCAACCGACAACTTCATACCAACCATACTTAATTGCAACTAAAATATTGCCAGTCGTAAATGGTGAAACAGTTGCAGAAGTAATTGATCAATGTATTCATAATATTCTGTCATCGGATAACAACTATAAAGACAAGATGTTATTATTTTTGACTGATGCGGCAGCTTATATGTTAAAAATAGGGAAGTTATTAAAGCAATCTTATCCCAATATGCTACAGGTTTCCTGTGCAGCACAAACACTACACAGAGTATGTCAATACATCAGGGGTCATTTTCCAAATGTTGATAAGTTAGTTTCATCATTTAAAAAGATATTTCTCAAAACACCTTGACGAGTGACATTATGTAGAGAAATACTTCCAAATTTGCCCTTACCTCCAGTTCCTGTATTAACTAGGTGGGGAACATGGCTAGAAGCAGCATTTTCCTATTCACAACACTTGGATGAATTAAAAAACTTTGTTTTTTATCTTCAAGATGATGATACTCAAAGCATTTCTAATTGTAAACACCTGATACAAATTGAAAATTTAAAAGCCAGCTAAACTTTATTAAAGCTAATTTCCAGTGTCTTACAGATACGATTACTTACATGCAAAATCAAGATATTAACCTAAAAGAGGCGATAGTTAACTTAGAAACCGTTATCGATCGAATGAAAAGTATGCCTTCTGAATTTGGAGACAAGCTGAGGCACAAAGTTGATGCCATATTTAGCAGAAATCAAGATACTTTTCTTTCGGGCTTTTGGAACAACCTCTATAATATGAAAACAATTTTAAAAAGAAAACATAATTAATATATATCCCATAACTGAAACTTTTTCAAAATCAAGTATTTTGGCCACAATATTCCGTGCCGTATAGCGTATAGCTTTCCCTGTATTTTAACTGAGGAATTTACCAAAATTTCGTACAAAGATAACAAAGACATATTTAAGATTTGAACTAGTACACATTATTTCCATAATTATTTTAAAACATTTACTAATTAACTAATTTCTTTTTAATTTGTAAAGATACGATTTGTACGCTACTGCCATCTATATAATGCATTTCTTTATCAATATTTTTAACCTAAACCGTACACCGTACCCGGATCAGCTTTATTGAACGGCGTGGCAAAGCACAGTCAACGCTAGTCCGCTCCTGCGTTGTTGTGGCTCAATCTAAAATGCAATTATCCTTCGCCGACTTGTAATATTACATTTTATCCTTTTTAATCGAGCGTCAACCTGACTAACTTAACGTAAGTACATACACATAGGTACAGAATTGTTCTATCTTTCTCTAACGTCGTTGCTTTTTGTCGTTATCCGTTTTTCTCTCGGTTTTTCTTCCTTTACGATTTGTTGATTATATTTTGAGAGGACAAGTCGACTGATTGTGAGTGTTTGCCAATGAATATTCGTGCGGAGAAGAAAAGGAAATGCTTAATTAGAATTGAATGTATTTTTTTAAAAATTAGGAAATTAAAAGATTATTTAACAGAGGATAAGTCATATTAATTACACAGGTCTACAAAATTAAACTTTTTGACAGATGTTTTTATTTTGAAAACTGATTTTATATAATTTTGGTAGGCTGATTTCAAAAATTCTATGCATTTATTTGTATCACGTAAGGTTTTTTTGCAAATATTAAATGAAAAAAAACGATATTTCTAAAAAAAATTATTTGTTTATTGAGTAAAAAGGTGGAATACAAGTTAAAAAAGTGGAAAAAATACTTTACTCAGTCTTTTTTAAGTGAAATCTTTGTCTTTTTGCCAGAAAGCTGCGTTGTCCGGACATTCGGTTGTATGTTTTTAAGGGCATATCCCGTTTTAACATCCAGCAGTAGTCCGCCATCATCGTTATGCTCCATCTGCCTTGGTATCGCCGTTCCATTTCCTTAATGTCTTGGTGAAACCTCTCTCCCTGTTCTTCGCTAACTGCTCCAAGATTTTCAGGAAAATAGTTCAAGTGTGAAAACAGGAAATGCACTTTCAAACTCATATTACAACCTAGACGATGAAAGTGTTGTAACATATTTTTAACAATATTTTCGTAGTTTTCGTCCTTAGAGTTCCCAAGAAACTTATCAATTACTTCTTTAAATGAAACCCAAGCGTTTCTCTCGACATTGGTCATTGTGTTTTGAAAATCCTTGTCTTTGCACAATGTTCTTATCTGCGGCCCAACAAAAATACCTTCTTTTAACTTGGCATCGGATAAGGCTGGAAATGTCTCGCACAAATATTTAAAACACTGTCCATTTTTGTCTAGGGCTTTAACAAACTGCTTCATCAAGCCAAGTTTGATATGGAGAGGAGGCAGTAAAACTTTTTTGGGGTCAACTAAGCTATCTCTTAATACAATTTTGCTACCAGGTGTAAGGCTTGTTCTAGAGGGCCATTCTATTCGAGTCCATTGTCTATCCCTTGCTCGACTATCCCACTCACAAATAAAGCATGGAAATTTTGTATAACCTCCTTGTTGTCCTAGTAGCATGCACAGCACTTTAAGGTCACCATAAAGCATCCACTGATGTTCTTGGTAGTTTATTTTCTTTAAAAGAAGTTCAAAATTTTCATACGTTTCCATTAAATGTACCGAATGGGCAATGGGAACCGAGGCCAGCTTATTACCATTGTGCAATAAAACGCCTTTTAAACTACGCTTATTTGAGTCAATAAACAGGCGCCATTCTTCTTTTACATACGGCACATTTCCTAATTTTGAAATTAAGTCAGGAATATTGTTGCAATACACTAGCGGTCCGTCTTGAGTAAAATATTGACATAACTCTTTTTCGCGATCCCGGTAAAAGCTTGATGTGACGCCAGGTGCCAGTAAATGTTTCTCACGAAGTCGGGAGGCTAACAATTCGGATGCATCCTTTGGAAGGTGCAAATCTCTAATTAAATCATTTAGTTCGCTCTGGTTAAACACTTCGGGCTCTCTGAAATCTGGTGTGAAATCTGAGTCATCTGGGTCGCAATTAGATTCCTCTGATTCTGACGATATGACGTTTTCTAGTGCTTTTGGTGCGGTAGGTATCGGTACATCTGGTCCATGATGAACTGGTCGAATAGCAGAGTCAAGATTGGGATACACAATTTGTTTCTTATTTTTTCTGTTGAATCCTTGAACATTACACGAACAAAAATAACAATCATCACTGTGATTTCTAGGCTCTCGCCATACCATAGGAACACCAAAGCTTAAACATTTCTTCCTACCTTTTTGCCAGTTTCTCAATGCTTCAACGCAAACGGAACAAACAGTATGAGGAGCCCAGGACTTGTCTTGGTCGCCAATTTTTACACCAAAATAAGCGTGGTATACATTTTTCACAAACGAAGTTATAGTTTGCCTCTGCTTTACTACGACATTACTACTACAGATATAACAAAATTTATTCGGATTGTTCACACAATCGCAGTGGCGGCTCTTGATGACGTACGATGTGCGCTGCTGCACGGATGAGACAACTTCGAACTATTTCGGAAGATTTCGGTACGGTTACTTGCTTCTCTGTATATATGAAAGCTTAAACGAAGCAGTCTCATCCGTGCAGCAGCTCACATCGAACGGCATCAAGAGCCGCCACTGACACAATGTCTTCTTTCCATATTTATACGTTCTAGAACACTTAAAATACGCAACAACGAAGACAACAAGCGCGCGGACACAGTAGCACGACGACTAACACAACCAAACTGCACATAAGCAGGTTTCAACGTTGTATTGACGCTTGTGCGTCGACTCTGTTGCTTTACTGAGAAATCTAATATTAACCAGTGTTGCCAAATCACATTTAATTTCATAAAAATCAATTCATTTAAAAATCATGCCTAAGATGGAACAAACATATTCTTGTCATAGGTATGTATATTAATAAGATTTTTAAGATATAGAGCGCTATAAAAAAAATTTACGTGATAGAGCAAAAATATGGCGTTTTTTGGAATAAGGGCCCCCAAACATATACAAATTAGCAAACAGCTTTCAGACATCAAAATCACTGTAGACCTGTGTTATAAGCGAATTCTTTATACCCGAACGGTTTATTTTCTAGTAGTTTATTACAATAATTTTACATTTTACAATATAATTCTGATTAGCGATTTTTTAAAGTTTAGAAACAAGAAAATATACTGGGCGCAAGATCTAGTGATAATGCTGGATAAAGCAGTAATTGGTATCCTATTTCGACAAATTTAGCGATTGCCCTAACGGATGAATAAGAAAGCGCATCATGTTGATGAAACGAATTTTTGTTTCTGAATAACCTAGTTTTTCCTTCAGTTCGGTAGCGAACTGTTCATCGACATAATATTGGCTAGTTATTCCTTATCCTTTCTGCAGTGGCGATTCTTGATGACGTTCGATGTAAGCTGCTGCACGGATGAGATTACTTTGTTTAAGCTTTCCTATATACAGAGAAGCAATAACACGCAGTTATTGAATAGCACTATTCATTCGGTTAACCGCACATCTGTTATTTATCGTTGAATTGTGTCAAAATTATTTCAATTTTACAGTAAAATTCCTTTCTTCTTGGGCGTAGATAGAAGCGTGAGGAGCTTTTACAAATTATTTTATTTATTAGTTTATATTTCGTAAGATAATTCAAGTACAATGAGTTAGTTTCTCTATTTTTCATTATTTTATCTCTTAATTACATGATTACATACTTCTTAAATTTTTGTAATAGATCCTGTTTAATATTGTTCCATCGAATCTACTTCTCCTAATTCTTTTGACGTAAGTATCCAGTGAATTTCGTTAAGTGTCAATAACTTACTTAACGCACACATTTTTAATTTTCATTTATTTAGATCTAGAACATTGTTTAAGTTACTTTTTCAGATATATGATATGGAACAACGTCAAGAACGGCATCGTGAAACAATGGCGAGTTGGATTAAGGGTCAAACTGATTGTATGTCCATTGCCAGTAATTCCGAAATTTTTTGCAAAGTCTGTAAAATATCGTTAAAAAATTCCAAGAAATCGCACGTTAAACGCTACTTAGCATCGCAAACACATACCCAGAAATTAGACCCGTTGGAATCTGACAATTTTAACGAAGTACTCTGTGAAACTTTAATGGCGTCAAATATTCCATTAAATAACTTAACAATCCCACCTTCAAAACATTTCTCCAAAAATATATTGCTCGAAAAGTTCCTGATGAATTCACCTCCCGCAAATATTATGTTTCTAAATGCTATACGAAAGCAGTAGAACGCATTAGAAGCCATCTTTCAAATCAGTATGCCGACGAAACTGTCCATATATTAGGACGCTGTGTGGTAAATTTTGTAGCTGGTTTACTACATCCAACTATTCCATATAACGCATATGTAATAGCAACAAAAGATATAAATACAGTTGATGCGGAAACAGTTACTAAAACCCAGGCGCGGCTCGTGATGACGTATTTTGGTTTGCAGTACAATGATACGAGTGCCTCGTGTGTTTTCGGTGTTTACTAAGCAAACGTTACAGTTAGTACACGAGAATACACGAAGCACTTGAATCATTGTACTGCAAACCAAAATACGTCATCACGAGCCGCGCCTGCTAAAACCATTAACGAGAATATTCAAAAAATACTTCATTCGGACGACAGGTACAAAGAAAAAGTACTTTTATTTGTAAGTGACAGTGCTGCATATATGTTAAAAACAGGCAGACTATTAAAGGAAACATAACCTAATATGCTGCATATTACTTGTGTAGTCATGCTCTCCGCACAGAATGGGTGGACTGAACTATTATGAATTGTTATATCAGTATGTGATGGTTTATGAAATATGGAAAAGTCATGTTTATTATTTATTTTTGAAATAGTAAGGTCTAACAAGTTGATAGAGTTATTTTGTTCAATTTCTACGGTGAATTTTATGTTACTATGGATAGTATTTATATATTATTACAAACGGGGGCTCGTGCTGGATATCGGGATGTGGATGTGCCGTGCCAACAATAATGAAATTATTCTAAGATAAATAAAATAATTAGTGGTGCTGGTGAAGTTTCTTCAAAGGGCCAGGACGTGCGTGATGATTGTTAATTAAAATATATATATACAGGGTGGTCCACAGGAAACGGATGGATTAAAAAAAACAATTGCTCTTAAAGTTTTAAACATAGACAAATTTTATTATTATAGAAATAAAGGTAAGGTTATGCCATTTACAAAAAAAATACCTTGATTTATTATTTAAAAATTACATCACCCAAATGACGGCCATTGCAACGGACACACATTTCAAGTCTTTCTCGAAAACTTGTTTCCACTTTTATCAATAACTGTTCATTGATTAGTTCAATTTGGTTCCGAATTGCAGTCTTCAATTCTTCTAGAGTACGTGGCTTTTCTTTGTAAACATGTGCCTTCAGGTGACCCCATAGAAAGAAGTCACACATTGATAAGTCCGGTGAACGTGGTGGCCACGCAACATCACCAAACCGTGAGATCACTCGCCCTGGGAACAATGCTCGAACTGCTGCCATAGAGGCTCGGGCCGTATGAGCAGTAGCCCCGTCCTGCTGAAACCATACGTGATCGAGATCGATTTCTTGTCTTTCAAGTTCCGGAATGAAAAAGTCTGTCATCATATTCACATATCGTTCAGAAGTCACAGTCACAGTACTTTCGTTTTCTTCAAAGAAAAATGGTCCTAAATTCCACATTTTCCTACAGCACACCAAACGGTGACTTTTGGACTGTGCAATGGTCTCTGATGTAGCTCACGAGGATTTTCCAAGGCCCAATAACGGCAGTTCTGTTTATTAACAATTCCATTCAAATGGAAATGAGCTTCATCACTCATCACAATTTTCATATCCTCATTCTCTTCAAACATGTTTAACATTGTCTCAGCTAACGTAATGCGTTGTTGATGATCAGGCTCATTTAACTTCTGTACAATCATAATTTTATATGGATGAAACCCTAAATCCTTGTGTAAGATGCGTTTCACTGTGCTCTTACTCAGTCCAAGTTCCATTGCGTGACGCCTTGCGGAACGGCCGGGACTGCGCTGAATTGCATCTCTCACTCTATCCACGTTTTATGGTGTACGTGCAGTACGAGTAGGGCCGGGTGGCTTTGTTTTCATTACTGATCCTTTAGATCTAAATGCATTCACCCACCTTAAAATTGTATTCCGACTTGGGACTTCACCATGACGACCAATACGAAAGTGACGCCTAAAGCATCGTTGAGTTTCAATAACAGACTCACCACTTTTTACAAAGGTATCGTATACAAACACGCGATGATCTTTCGTCCACAGCGGCATGATGACAACTAAATGGCATGGAGTGGGGAGTTGAATAACCTTCACCGCGAGTTTCTCCCTCCACCAGTCGCCAAGTAATGCGCGATTCAAAAACGTCACTTACTTACTAAATAAATAAAACACATAAGCGTTGTCCTTAAAGTTTGTATTTATATTTACATAAGAAAGAAATGAAATTGGTATATTTAAAAGTAATTAAACAAAGTAATATATACACGAGGAGCGGTAATTAAGTAACTGAAAATTAACACAAAAATACTCTGAAACGAACGTTTAATTGAGCAGTAAATTAAGGGTTAATTGAATACGATTAATATAAAATAATCTCTGTATCGAACAATACAGAGTTACCTTTGATTTGCGGCGATGGGCGGCCACGTGGTGCGTCGTATACCTGGACAGATATGCAGAGCGATGTTTGGCCGGAGGAACAAGAAATTAATTAGTTTAATTAATATGGATTCGCTTAAAAGAATAATATATATAGAACAATACAGGATTACCTTTTAATTGCGCTGAGATGCAGGGGCACGTGGATCATGCTACCGGTACTTGACCAGTACGGCGGGTGATGTTGAACTTTCGAGCGTTCTAACGAGAAGATATCTGATAGTTTTGTATCGAAAAGAACACTGGTTTTGAAAACGGTCTGTTTTATGACCTAAGTCGAAGAGAGGGGTCGATATCTTGAATTCTAATTAATTACGAAGCGGGACCTGAAGAGGTGTTCTATCGATGGCATAAATATTATTAAAATAACCCTTGTGACATAAGCTTTCTAATGATATGAAACACAACATATAAAAGAAGATGTATGTAATTCAATTAAAACAATATAAAATGAAATGTATATAGAAAGAAATTCCACAGTAACGTTAGGGTTGCTTACGGTCAGGTAGAAAACGAAGGGTCTCGGTCAGGAATATAACAAAGGACATGCTTTCTCTTTGGACACGAATACATACAAGAAAGATGTCTTAAGTTAATATTTTAAATCGAGATATTCAAAGAAGAAATATATTTAAAAATAGATTAAAATATTTTTATATGCTAAGCGTAACAATATGTTACGAAACTATCTAATTGTCTAGTGGTACCAATAAAGCTGGCTAAAATATCATCTACATATCGGTGCCAATAAATAAATTTGTTACTCTTAGGGTGTTTATAAATTAATTTTTCAATATTGTCCATAAAAACTTCAGCTAGTAGCGGACTGAGGGGGTTACCCATAATCAAACCATCATTACTACTGTAAATTTCCCCGTTAAAATGAAAATAATTTTGACTTAAACAGACATTTAATAATGCCATAATATCAGCATGAATTACAGGGTTAACCCTCTTGAACATAAGTAAGTTATCAACAAGTGTTATAGTTTCTTTAGGAGGTATGCTAGGAATAGGTATATCATATTAATTTTCATCATTAAATTAATTACAAGAAAAAACAGGAACTGTTTAGAAATAAGCACATACCACTATTTACTACTAACGAAGGAAATGATGCGTACTAGAATTTGTCGTGGATGAGAACCATCTTCCGACATGTTTAAAATAAAGTGTTTTCTTCAACAATTTTATAAATTGTTTCGGTTTCATTTTTTGTTGTTTTTTAGGTGTATCTAGTTACTTATGTAATATGTGAAAATGATCATTTATTTGGCAACAATGCAATATTTTTTATTATTTTGTTAAACATAAATTATTTCTACGAATTTGTATGCCCATTCTTCATAGAATAATTGAAAAATTATATTAAAATATGATGGTTTGCCAATTCCTCTTTCTTAAGAAAAGCAAGCTTTTTGTTTCTTACAGTTGGCAGCGAAAAAATAATTACTAAAGTTTAGTACAATTTAGTACATTTTCACACTTTTGTTTAGTACATTTGAAAAATTTGTTGCGGCAGCCCTGATCCAGACTTTTACTATGCTCAAACATTTTGCAATGGAGTATGATTTAGTATTGTTTCTTTTAGACAAGGTGTTAAGAGATCACTGAAATCATAATTCTGTTACACAAAAAATATAAACAAAATAGAGTTGTTTTACTTGGTGGCGGCTTCTAAATTGGATCATTGTCTCAATTACATCCCAATCATTCCTGAAATAATTGAAATAACCTACCCAAAATAATGCGTTACAGTTAATTATTTTTCACTGCGAAACAGCAATTGCCCACGAATATAATTTTAATAGTACCCTGTAAGCATCCAATTCTGTCTACATATACCGTGTGTCCCAATTTCGATGCTCACCATTGGTATCTCGGTTATTAGAAGATATAGAACAACGGTTAAATGGGGAATGTTTTGCAGAATTCAATACTCCTCAATAACTCGATAACGCTTAGTCTGACCTCTTTTAAAGTTTTACATTGTTCAGACACTTTTTTAAAACAAATTATTTGATACAAACAGAAACCCCCGATTGTAATTTGTTTTTAAGTTATTACCACTATCTTTTGTTTTTCATATGGCGGCGATATTGGATTTTGGGTTTGTTAGGTAGTCCTCAAAAGGTGCTTTTCAACGATGTATAACATGCTTGAAAAATTTTTATTTATAAGGAAAATATTAATAAAAACGTAAATTAATCTTTAATATGAAATTAGTAGGCTTAAAAATTAAACACCAATGTCAAATGAAAGTGAAAAGATATTCTAAGTATAGCAAACGCCAATTAAGTTGGCGCGAGGAGGGGTAAGTTCGCGCAGGATTAAAAGTAGTGGGGAGATTTGTATTTGGTTTTACAACAAATGCCAGATAATTCTAACCTCTGAGCGTGTATCACTAGCAAAGACATTATGTTCCGTCAAACGTCAATGACAAATGTATTCTGACAATGAAACAAAACGATAACCTGTCAAAGTACAATTAGTGCTGCAGAGATAAGTTAATTAAAACTACTTGTAGTTAGTGATAAGTAATTATTGTCAAGTATTAAGATTTATAAGTATTGATAATGGCACATACATATTCAAACGAAGAAAAAGTTGATATGTTGGAAGTGTATTTCAAAGCAAATAGAAACACTGAAAATGCGTGCACGAGTTATGCAGAGCGTTTTCCAGAAAGACAACTGCCACACAGGACAATTTTTAGAAGACTAGTTAGCAAATTAAAAAACTTTGGAAGCTTCGAACAAAAACGAGCTAACTATGAAGTTAATGATGCTAATACACGTCGAAATAATATTTTGCAGAAAGTTAGGAACAATCCCAGCACATCAGTTCGTCGTATGACACGAGAAACAGGGATTTCAAAATCTACTGTTCACAGAACCTTGACGAAAAACAAGTATCACCCTTACAAACCAACAATTGTACAATGTGAATATGACGCTAATTTTCCTAGGAAAATACTATGGACAGATGAAACACGATTTACCAATTGTGGAGTGTTCAATAGGAATAACTATCATCATTGGTCTACTGAAAATCCACATTTGGTAAATCAAAGAAGATTTCAAGTTCGATTTGGTTTTAATGTCTGGTGCGGTTTAATTGGTATGACATTTTGTTTACATTTTTTTTGTTTTTTAAACTCTTTTTTTCGTTTTAGATAATCAGTTAATAGGTCCTTTCATCTTGGATTACAATTTAACTGGTAACAGATATTTGGAGCTACTAACAAACGAGATAATGCCTGCTTTGAGGCAAATTATTAATCCCGAGAACATGCAAAACATCTGGTTCCAGCAAGATGGTTGCCCGGCCCATAACACTCGTAACGTGCAACATTTTTTGAGAGAAAACTTTAATGAGAGAGTGATTTCAAATAATGGACCCGTGCAATGGCCTGCGAGATCACCCGACCTTACCCCGCTTGACTTTTATTTATGGGGTACCACTAAAAACGAAGTATTTGATTTTGAACCGCCAGAAACTCGGAAAATTTTAGAACAAAGAGTACTAGATGTGCTACGATCAGTAAACGGAAACACGCTACCTAGAGTTTGTAACTCTACTCGAACAAGGTGTCAAAATTGTGTGGAACAGAATGGTCGTCGTATTGACCAATTTCTTTAAGTGAATGTGAACTTTAAGTTCTGTATCTTTACTTTTTATTTCTATAATTTTTTTATCGTTTCGTTTGTTTACAGTATTACTTAGAATA
This sequence comes from Melolontha melolontha, assembly GCA_935421215.2. Taxonomy (NCBI): domain Eukaryota; kingdom Metazoa; phylum Arthropoda; class Insecta; order Coleoptera; family Scarabaeidae; genus Melolontha; species Melolontha melolontha. The sequence continues at coordinate 201,424,660 of OW285237.1, read as the reverse complement.
TCTTTTCACTTTCATTTGACATTGGTGTTTAATTTTTCAGCCTACTAATTTCATATTAAAGATTAATTTACGTTTTTATTAATATTTTCCTTATAAATAAAAATTTTTCAGGCATGTTATACATCGTTGAAAAGCACATTTTGAGGACTACCTAACAAACCCAAAATCCAATATGGCCGCCATATGAAAAACAAAAGATAGTGGTAATAACTTAAAAACAAATGACAATCGGGGGTTTCTGTTTGTATCAAATAATTTGTTTTAAAAAAGTGTCTGAACAATGTAAAACTTTAAAAGATGTCAGACTAAGCGTTATCGAGTTATTGAGGAATAACGAAATCGGCAAATTTTTGATTTTTCAAAATATTTTAAAAATTTAGAAAGTTAGGTCAAATTTGAAATGAGATTTGCCGCGAGTATTGAATTCTGCAAAACATTCCCCATTTAACCGTTGTTCTATATCTTCTAATAACCGAGATACCAATGGTGAGCATCGAAATTAGGACACACGTATAAGTTGTTAGTGGATTATGTGGTGTCCTCTAGTGTCCCCGTTGTTTTAAATACATACGAATGTTGAGTAATTAGACAAAAGTTCGCGTGTAGCAAAACTTATGCTAATCTAGGTCAACAGTCCAGTTAGTATCGTTCTTCTTTTGTTGATGAATGTAGCAGGCAGTTCTTGACGAAACGGTTATTTGTAAACTTAACGTAAATAATATAACACTTGATTTTTTCATCGAATTTAATTAGATTTCTCTAACAAATTACCAAACTTAACAGTGACCTAGAGTAGATCTCATTTAACCCTGCGCCAAATCAACAGGCTTTGTTTCAGGGCCGCAACATCAGCAGCAGTAGCAACCCTCAGAATTTCCCTTGCAAAAGTAACGAAACGTCGACAAAGAAAGAAGTGCCAAGGATGTACTCCCAGTTCAGAAACCAAAAAACTCATGTATTGAATTTTCTATATCTTAAATCCCATGGCTAGTAGTGTATATACACATTAATAAAAAGAAAAACGCACAATTTTATGATAAAATCTGTATATATTTCAATGTATACATTCCTCTAATTAATTCTATATTTGGCATTGATTGGAATAAATTAAATCTTACTTAAAATACATCGATGACAATCTAAGTAATTTTCTAAAATAGCTACACATATTCCCAATTGTCTCTGCACCATGTTATTTGTTTTTTGTTCGTGTAAATATTTCCACAAATACGTAATTGCAGGTGTTAAAAAAATAACAACTTAAGGAATTTTTCCAAACTAAATAATAAATTATATCAGTCTATATATACATTTGTATTAGCAATATTTTGACTTGCTTGTATCATGGGAATTTGCTTTAGTGGCATACGGTGAGTTTTTTATTGAATTCTAATTCTAATTTACTGATAAATCCAAAGGTGACGACATTTGATATGCCTACACATACTTAAAACATAAAAAAAGAATTTTCATGATTTATTATTACAAATTTTAAATAGAGTCGTTTGCTATAAATAGATTTATCATAAACATCCATTTTAAATTGTCTAATGAATTTCTTTTGTTCAACTTTAGCTTCTAAATTTACAAATCGAAATGTTTTGAGTATTTTTATATAGCACTCGACGAATCTACAGATATAAGTTCCACTGCTCAACTCTTAATATTTTTACGAGGTGTAACGCAAAATTTTTAAGTGAGTGAAGAACTGATTGGTATGAGTTATTTGACAAGTCAAACCAAGGGGAGTGACATGCTCAAAACTCTTCTGGAAAAATGTTCTATAATGGATTTGGATTTGACGAAATTATCTGGAATTACGACTGACGAAGCACCTTCAATGGTTGGAAGTAAATCTGGGATAATAACTATGTTAAAAGAGTATTTATAAACTAAAAACATAGATACCAAGGAATTAATGCAGTTTCATTGCATTATACATCAAGAGGCCCTCTGTTCAAAATTATTGGGATTTTAAATGTGATGAAAGTTGTAGTACCTACTGTAAACTTTATAAAATCACGAGGTCTCAATCACCGACAATTCACCCACTTTCTCGAGGATATTGAAAGCGAATATGGTGATCTCCTGTTTTACACCGAAGTAAGTCGTGGGTTGTCACTAGAGCGGTTTCTTAACTTGATTGAAAAAATCAAAATATTTCTGGCGGAAAAGAAAAGGACGTCTCCGAACTCGACAACCCTGATTGGCTGTGTGACTTAGCGTTTCTTGTAGACATCACAAATCACTTGAGTGTCTTAAATACGCGACTCCAAGGCTAAGATCAATTAATTTCGCAGTTATACTCTCATGTTTCGTCCTTCGATGCAAATTGAGTCTTTTCAGGACACAAATCAATTCAGCCAATTACAGCCATTTTCCGAAACTACAAAAAAATTATGGATAAATTCAATAAAACCGAAACCGTCTGGCAAATGAAAATCTGGAAGCAATTTTACATGTGGCGACAAGTAATGTGGAGCCAAAACATAAACAAAATTGTTAGGTCAATGCAATGTCATGCATCAAAATAATAAAACATGAAATATTACATTGTAATGATTAGATTACATTACGATTACATAATTACAACAAACATTTTTGAATGTTCTTTTATTTTTATCATTTGTAGTAATTCATTCTATTTAAAAATAAAAATATTTGTGTTAATAAGTATTCTTTGTAGTGGCCCGTCCTTGGCTTATAATGTTCCCGAGTGGCCCCTGTTCCCTATAAGTCTGTGCATCCCTGGGTTAAACAAATAATGGCGGACATAATTTAACTTTGCTGTGTTAATTTGTTTAAAAATATACGTTTTATTAAATAGCTTAGAATATTTTTAAAATAATAAAATATACCAATTACAACTTTGTTCTAATATCTAGTTTCAACCAATTTGGTCGAAACTGCCGACATTGTGAAAAAATAGCAGAAAAAAAATATATGATTTAATATAATTATACTGGTTGTATTCTACTATTTTAAACAATGAAATATCACAATGTAACAACCAACAATTTTAATTAATTAAAAATACTTTAACCCCTATTTCGTGGATGTGGAAATATGTGAAGCTACGTTTAAATTTTTAATAGTATTAATATATAATTATAATCTACAAACACCGTTAATTTATTGCTAATTTGTTCATATTTGGCACAATGACTAGTTTTTACCACATAGGTACAATGTATTAGTTTGATTTATTTTTGAAATAATAATTTAATTTAAGAACAAACCATACTAAGTAAAATGGAGAACTACTCCATATAACTTTTAAGGAACACAATTTCGTTGAATCTATTCTCAATCTAGGTCTCAATCGACAGTGTAACTTGCATTTTCATGTACCGAATACATTTCTATTAAAATATATATTTTTAGATTATACAATAAATAAATATGAAGTGATAAAATGAAGGAAGAATTTATTGGTTTTTACTTTCACTAATTTGTCTTTATTTTTATTTTAATTGATTATTCTACTATGACTAAAACTCAAAACAGTACAGCCAAAATTTTAATCCAAAATGATTCATGGCAAGAGTGAATGTGTATCAGGAAGTAAAATAAAAGAAATAGATATTGTGGAAATCTGAAGGTTAAGTTCAGTTAGCTAAAGTTGACGAACACTATTCCTCTATTTTTGTACATAATCCTTCATGTTAATGAAAATAATTGAATTTAACAAATGGCTACTAGTATAATTGGATGAATTAGTGATGTATCAGAATAATTGAAACATACATGAGTAGGTAAACCCCACCAGTTTTGTATAATACAAAGGTATTTTTAATAATATAAAATATTATTAAAAATCTGGTGTGAAGAACACAAATGCAGGTTCACTATTAATATTTTCTGTGAACGTGTTCGAATATATCCTATCCCCAGAGACGTAGATACGTATTTCGCTTTTCTACAAGCTCATCGGTACGCCCCTGCTGGAGAAAGGATATTTCCAGACACATTCACAGAAAAAAACCACCTCGCCCTATCACCGTAATTATCCAGACCGAGCGCAGAAGTAAATTCGGCACCTGTTGTCAGACAGCCGAAGTACCTCGCATACCGTCCACATAATTAATGTGAAGTAACGACGCCCTTCCAAAGAGGTTAGCACAGCCAACTCTCTAGAAAATATTAATAGTGAACCTGCATTTGTGTTCTTCACACCAGATTTTTAATAATATTTTATATTATTAAAAATACCTTTGTATTATACAAAACTGGTGGGGTTTACCTACTCATGTATGTTTCAATTATTCTGATACATTACACATGCGGTTAAGCCGTAGTATGAGTGAAGGCACAAACAAAATGCAGTTTTCTAGAGAGTTGGCTGTGCTAACCTCTTTGGAAGGGCGTCGTTACTTCACATTAATTATGTGGACGGTATGCGAGGTACTTCGGCTGTCTGACAACAGGTAGCGCCGAATTTACTTCTGCGCTCGGTCTGGATAATTACGGTGATAGGGCGAGGTGGTTTTTTTCTGTGAATGTGTCGGAAATATCCTTTCTCCAGCAGGGGCGTACCGATGAGCTTGTAGAAAAGCGAAATACGTATCTACGTCTCTGGGGATAGGATATATTCGGACACGTTCACAGAAAATATTAATAGTGAACCTGCATTTGTGTTCTTCACACCAGATTTTTAATAATATTTTATATTATTAAAAATACCTTTGAATTAGTGATGATTTCCCCAAACAAAAAGTGAGTATTAAATCTCACATTACGTGTAAATGTCGCCAAATGTGTTGCGTTAATTTCTATATTTCGACATACTAAGTTTGTACCAGTATCAACCTTCCTGGTTGATAGAATAATGAAAAATTCGTGAAATATCACATCTACCCCGGAATGTGTGGAAGTATTTTGCTCTTATTGGAGATTGTCAACACACAGTATCCTAGACAGACATGGCTTTTCACTTTTATACTTCTCATATACAAAAACGTGACTTCAACTTAATATTTACAGACAAAGAACCAAATTGAGGTTATGTAGTTTTATTTGGGAAAAAAAGTTGGTGCAAAATATTTGTCTCTATTAATAACTAAAGACTGCCATTGTGGATCGGTACACAGAGGCGTGGACGAACTAGAGATTCGGGAGGTTCAGAGCTGCTCTCGGCTCATATCATGCGTCTATCACCTTACCACAGTATATAAACTTAAGCAGTAGAATCACTTCTTGTCGGCACTTTTAATCTTTTGTTATTAAACCGTAATACGCGCATGTTCCCCTTCTCTCTTAAACTAACCCTAACGTATATCGGACTATTTCACTTTTTGAATAAGTCACTCAGTTTGTGTGTGACAAAGTCAAACAGTCGGACATCCATTACGCTTAGTTTAAGAGAAAAAGAAAACGTGGACGGCAAAATGCGCGTATTACAATCATTTCCCCGTGATCTTACTGTTTAAGTTTTTACTGTGATCTTACCAACGCTTCGTGGGCTTTGTGTAAGCAGTACATGAACTGGTATCATAGTGTGAAGTTGTTCATAGACGTATTTACGAATACGCGTAGGTGTAATTCGAACAGAAAGCATTGAAAATGTCGAAAGGTAATAGAGGTCTCCAAGTTGCGTTTCGGTTCAAAAACACCATCAAAATTCTCCTAGGTAATACCAAAGATAAAATTAATTTGAATTTGAAATCAGGTAAGTGCGTGTAATATACCGGTTAAAAAATCGGAAGAAAAATGTTTCGCCTTCCTACGCGGAAACTACCAAGTCCGACGAAGTTACGTATATATTTGCCATTGGTGCGCGATAGAATTGAGGATTATGTGAAAACCTCTGTAAAAAATAAAAGACATTAAAAAAATCCATTGTATCTATCTTAGTACGTACAATGACTTCGCAAGGACTGTCACAGCTTTATTTACTAGTCTGTAAAAGACTGCAACAATGTACTTTCCGAAGCAATTCATAATGTAATAGTTAAAACATTACACAAGTTTGAAATTTGACCAATGATGCTTACTGATGCTGTCGCATGGGCCAATTATGTAAAGATGTTCAACCTAACTTCTTGCACATTACATGTTCAAAGCTTCATGCTTTACATCTTGTACACTATACGAAAATGTTATCCCGGTGTGGATCAACTAATAAGATAGACGAAAGCAGTTTTTCTTAAATCTCCGAAACGTATTCGGCTATTTCATTCACAGTGTCCTGAAATATCGGAATCACCGCAGCCAATTCCGACACGACTGTATACAGAAGAAAAGATAAAGTTGTTTATTTTACAATTGGACGCTAAAGATAATGCAGTTAATCAAAATATCATAAATTTAAAGGCCATGCAAAACTCTATCCTCTACATTGAAAATAGATTCAACTCGAAAACGAAATAAAAATCACACAAAATTTTGAGCAAACTTCGACTATAACGAATACTTTCACATCCCACCGCAACCACCGGCATCATTTGCATCACTCTTCATTTCCGCTTGTAACTGCTGCTGTTGTTGTAAAAACTTCGCGGCGGCCGGGAAACCTTGCAAGTCAAAACCTGGGGGCACCACAATCGCGGAACTAGCCGTAGTGCCTTGCAAATAAGCGATCAGTCGTTTCATTTCTTCTAATGCGTTAGCTTGCATTAAAATATAGTTCTTGGCTAGTAAAAGGGTGGCTATCTTTGACAGTTTCCTGACAGAAGGCGAGTGCGCATAAGGTATAACTGCTCTTAAATCATCCAAGGCATCGTTGAGATCGTGCATCCTTCGTCGCTCTCTGGCGTTTATATTTAGTCGTACCGTTTTGCCTTGTCTGTTTTTCGTCTTGCCGGGTATGTGTTGTTGGTTTGGCATCGAACGTGACTGAGGTGATCTATGGAAGAAAATTGTATCTATTGTACAAAATATATAATAACAATTGCAATTTATTAAAAAAAAAGAAGTAAGACAAAAAGCATCTTCCAAGTTCAAATGATTTAATTACCGACAATTTATGAATAATTTTAAAGATTTTTAATTCTGATCGTTACATTTAAAAAAAAGTCCCCTGTATCTTCACAGAATATTTTAAAATTAAAAAGAAAAACTGAAAATCATATTTAGTTATATGTAAGGTTTCCCAAATATTACTTACTATTTAGTTTTGCATTTACTTAATGTTGTATTTCCACATAAACAATGTTTATGTGGAAATTGAGTTAATATTGATCTGCAGTCATGAGATATTTACAGGAAAAGCTCTTAAAGGAATTCTATTCAGGTTGATTCATTTTCGACCCTCACCTCTCTCTCTTATTATTGGAGATAGAGTATAGGTTTAAATTTGGCAAAGTTGTTAAATTTTGTGTTTGTTATAAATCCGTAAAGAAAATAGACCTGTGACAAATGACCTTCGTTAATTAAAAAAAAAACGCGAAAATCCCATTTTCTTCTCTTACCTGTAGCACCGACATTTGGCCTTGTAGAGAAAATATAAAAACACATCCTTGTGGCCATTTCTAAACCTCTAGCCAGTGGTGTACTCTAAATTTTTATACGACGTTTCGTTTCTTTCTGGCCATCATCAGCTATCTAATTTCTTATAGGCGCCATATTGGATTTAGACATCTTCAGAAAGAGTTTTTTTTCTGATTTCAACCATATACCACATGCTGACTAAAGTTTTTGACATTAGGTTTTATTTGAAAGAATAAATTATAAGATTAAATAGGGTAGCCATGGAATTTCAATCTGTCAAACATTTCATTTATTGTTCATTAATAATACAAAAATGTCATACACTAACGAAGAGAAACTAGATATGATAAGTATTTTTTATTCTTCAAACCGAAATTCAACAGTAGCGAGTACAAGATATCTACAATTATATCCAGAACAACAACAGCCTCATCGTACCATTTTTCTAGATCTCGACAGAAATTTGGTCGAGAATGGATCGTTTACTAAGCCGCGTGATGGTCAAGACAACAGGAATTTAAATGAAAATCGACAAGATATTTTACAAATGGTAAATTAAAAGCGTGTTTTCAAATTTCATGTTAATCTTGTATTTTTATAGATAAATAATAATCCATCAATTTTTACACGCGAAGTAGCGTCAGAATTAAATTTGTGCCAGTCCAGAGTTTGGAGAACTTTACATAAAAATAGGTTTAAACCATACAGGATCCATGTTAGACACTCTTTACTGCCTGGAGATAATTTGAGAAGGCTAGAATATTGTAATTGGTTAATGTGAAAGATAGAAAATGACGAAAATTTTTTAAGCAAAATCATCTGGTCAGATGAAACAAAATTTACAAATTCTGGAATGTTCAACAGAAATACGGAGCACTATTGGGCAGTACAAAATCCCCGACAAAACAGGGCTAGAAGACCACAACATCGTTTTGGAATAAACGTTTGGATGGGTATTTTGGCAAATCGTCTCTTAGGACCAGTTATGTATGAAGAACATTTAAATGGAAAAAGATATTTAAACATTTTACGTACATACGTATCTGATTATCTTGACGACAATATCCCATTAAATCAATTACAATATTTATGGTGGCAACAAGATGGCGCACTAGCACACAATGCAGCTGTTGTTAGAAATTTCTTAAATCAAGAGTTTGCAAACCGTTGGATTGTAAATAGGGGAGTTGTTGAATGGCCTGCGAGATCACCTGATTTAAGTCCGCTAGATTTTTTTTTATGGGGATATGTTAAAAATAATATTTATAAAGTAGATGCGCCACAAAACATTGAAGAATTACGAGATAGACTTTAGAATGCCTTCGATGCAGTTCCTAGAAGAACTATACAAAGGGCAGTACAAAATGCCAGAAGGCGTGCCCAATTGTGCATTACCGAAGATGGCCAGATAATTGAACATTTACTGTAATTGTTTATTGTTTACTTTTCTATGTATTTTTATTAATGTTTTTGTTATCTTGTACTCGCTACTGTTGAATTTCGTTTCGAAGAATAAAAAATACTTATCATATCTCGTTTCTCTTCGTTAGTGTATGACATTTTTGTATTATTAATGAACAGTAAATGAAATGTTTGACAGATTGAAATTCCAAAGACTACCTTATTTAATCTTATAATTTATTCTTTCAAATAAAACCTAATGTCAAAAACTTTAGTCAGCATGTGGTACATGGTTGAAATCAGAAAAAAAAACTCTTTCTGAAGATGTCTAAATCCAATATGGCGCCTATAAGAAATTAGATAGTTGATGATGGCCAGAAAGAAACGAAACGTCGTATAAAAATTTAGAGTACACCACTGGATAGAGGTTTAGAAATGGCCACAAGGATGTGTTTTTATTTTTTCTCTACAAGGCCAAATGTCGGTGCTACAGGTAAAAGAAGAAAATGGGGTTTTCGCGTTTTTTTTTTAAATAACGAAGGTCATTTGTCACAGGTCTATTTTCTTTACGGATTTATAACAAACACAAAATTTAACAACTTTGCCAAATTTAAACATATACTCTATCTCCAATAATAAGCGAGATTCCCATGGTGATGGCCGAAAATGAATCAGCCTGTATATTTAAAGAACAAAAAATGAGTGAATTGAAACTTGAACACAGGAGCGCCATGAAATGTTTATCAAAAGAAGGCTCGAAGAATATTCATGAGAGAATGGTGGATGTGTATGAAGAAAATAGCCCGTCCTATTTCAAATTCAAATTTTGGTATAAGCAGTTCAAATCTGGTTGTAATCTTAACATTAAACTTACACTAAAACACTTAAACATACAAATACATATATCGAAGGAAAAGATCGACAAAAAAATTATCTCTCTTTAGGAAACGGCACTCACATGTGTTTATAATTATGTTTTCGAATAACACACTTGTGGTTTTAAAAACTATTTATTTACACTTTTAACATTTATATTTAAATGTTACATAAAATATATAATATTAAGTGAGTTTGACTACAATAACACTCTGACAGTGATTCGGTAACAACTGATCTTTTTCTTAGTTTTACAAAGTATATATGTTTTAAAAATGTCTATAATAAGTGTCGGCACTTCTAGGTGGTCCTTTAGGGTAGACGTTGTCGATGTTTGTAATACGATATGGTATTTTACCCTCTTGACCGATATCGTAGATATTACACAGATAGGATACTAAACATATGCGTCTCTGTATAATGTCATAATGGTTATTATAACTCTTCCCTCTTTAAGTCGAGAAATGAAGGTTCGCGAATTTCTCGTGTATTATTTATATTTGGTCACCTACATAATTTTGATAACGGCCACGATGTTGATTTGGTATCATGAGGGTTCTGTTGTTGTTGCACTGACTTTCTTCTATGCTAACAGGCGTTGCATAGTGTGAATTCTTCGATTCTTGCACATTTTTCTGATGTAATCCAGTAATCTGTGTTATTGAGTAAAAGGAAGGGTTCTGCGGGTATTGTCATAGTATTAAAGACAGGACCAGAGTATAACTGGAAATATTTGTATGGGACAGCAAAGATAGGTGTATGGATTTTGAACAGCTTTGGCTGTAACTATCACTTGAGTTGAAAACAGTAAAGGTTGTCTCTATGTTGTTGATTAAATTTTGGATAAAATATAATTGTATCATTAAACTGTAAATGACAGTAAATGAGAAAGCTTACTACAACATTTTGATGAATTAGACTTTCTGTAAAATATTTTAATTTGTTTTCAACGTCTCAAAGCTATTATGGTATATTTTACTAACTCTTTCAATATGTTTTTTTTTTGTTTTGGTCACACATGGTGTTATACAATTTTTCATTATTTTTATACAAATTTATGAATTGAGAGTCAATATTGATATAGCTATCAGAGTCTAAGGTACCAAATAGGCATTTTGAGTGTTAGCATGAACTTTGCGTTGGTCAGACCCGTGTCCATCGTTATCTGGACCAAAACGTTGAGGTTTCAACAACGATTGATGATAAACTTTGGAATTTATTTTGATTTTATTATCATCTACAACAGTAGGGTCTATAGCAGTAATAAAAGGTGGAGTGCTTTTTTTCGATTCAGTAAACCTTGTTTGTTTACGGTGGAGAGGTTCATTTATATTAATAACGGGATTTTTCCTTACTTTATTTATTTTTTCTAAGTTTTCTTGTTGTTTATCTATTAGTTTATTAAGAATTATTGTATTAAGAATACTTAAATTTTCGGAGTGGTTTTGAATGTACTGTGTTATTCTGTTTTCCTCATTTAATTCGAACGGGTTCTTATAATCGAGTTTTCCTCTAATGACTTGGAAGGGTGTATAGTTTGTAGCATTATGTACGCTGTTATTATAATGGAGTACAGCATAATTCATAAGGTTTGACACGGTTTCTCGTTTCTTTTGTTCTTTTAAGATCCTAAGGCTTTCAGCTAGAGTGGAATGAAGGCGTTCTACTGGACTGTTGCTGTTAGGATTGTAGATTGTTGTATAATGCAACTGAATTTCATGTATTTTGCAAAATTCTTGAATAACATCATTTTTGAATTCAGTACCATTATCACATGTTATTTTTCGTGGAAGACCGAAATGACTTATGAATAATATGAGTTTATTGGTGGTTTCTATGGAATTTGGGCTTTGTAAAGGGTAAGCTTGTCCAAATTTTGAAAAGCTGTCAACAATTGTAATAAAACATTGTCCCAAGAATTTGTAGGTATCTATGTATATGTGATCGAACGGTTCATGCCCTAAAGGTGTTGGTTTGAAAACGAATTTGGTTGGATGACGTTCATATTTGAACCTTTGACAAATGTCACATACGTTTATATACCTTTTGACATCTTTATCCAAACTAGGCCAGTAACATGATTGTTTGATCGCTTTGATATTTTCTTGAATGCCGCGATGACATGTTTTGGTTTCATGATATAATTTTAATTTTATTCTGCGTTCTTCTTCGTCAAATATATCTGTTACAAAGCTATTTGAAATTACTAGGTGGAAGGCTTTATTTTTGAAAAACTCTTGTATTATTTTTATAAGAGGTGTTTCTAATTCTTTATGTGTGAAATATATGCAATATAGTTTTTTCGGTTCCAAATAATCTTTTATGACATTTAGGAGATCATTTTCTATGTTGTTGACAGAAATTTTAAAATAGAATCGATTATTATCAAAGACTTTTATTTTATTGACTTTTATATTTCGTTCACTTTTTGTTTTATTCAGAGATATTACAATTTGATTTGCGAACGTGTTTAGATTTTTCTCCGTATAAGGAATTTCCATAACAGGGTTTTCTACGCTAGTGTGAATGGTATCGTTTTCCGAAAAATCTGGCTTTAGTGGTATGTCTTGTAAAATTGTTACTCTAGATGTGGTAGGTGAAGGATTTGGAGTTTGATATTTCCTATATTCGTCGGACAAGATTTTGTCAATATCGTCAATATCCGTGAGAATGATATCTTGGGGACCTAATTGTGAGAGTTCCTTCAGAATATCTTCGAAATCTCCAGGATTCGCAATGATTGAAGCGTTATCATCTGTATTTATAGGATTGATTTCTATTCGGGAAAGGGCATCAGCATTTGTGTTTGATTTACCTTTTTTATACCTCAAATTGTAATCATATTCCTCGAGTTTGAGTCGCCATCTTACCAATTTAGAATTTGGTTCTTTAAGGGAGAAGATCCATTCTAAAGGCTTGTGATCGCTAAGGATATTGAACTTAACACCAAATAAGTAAGGTCTAAAATATTTGACGGCCCATACAATGGCGAGAAGTTCCTTTTCGATGGTACTATAATTACATTCCGCCGGGTTAAGGGTTCTAGAGGCATATGCTATTGGAAGATCCTGACCTATATGTCCTTGGGAGAGTACTGCACCAAGAGCTACGTTTGAAGCGTCAGTAGTGAGGTTAAACGGTTTGGAAAAATCAGGATGTTGTAAAATAGGGTCGTTTATCAGTATTTTCTTACAGGTTTCAAAACAATTCACAAAAGCGGGAGAATGTTCGATTTTTACACCCTTTTTAAAACATTGTGTAAGCGGTTTAGTTATGTGGGCAAAATTTTTTATAAACTTCCTATAGTAACCTACAAGACCTAAGAAAGACTTGATTTCTTTCGCGGTTTTAGGAATAGGGAATTTCTCAATTGCTGTTATTTTCTTTGGGTTTGGGCGTACACCTTCTGGGGTGATTACATGTCCCAAGAATTCTACAGATTTGCATAAGAATTCTGATTTGTCGAGTTGTATTTTAAGGCCTGCTTCATTTAATTTGGAAAAAACTTGTCTAAGATTACCAATATGTTCTTGCAAAGAGGTGGAAAAGATAATGATGTCGTCCATATATACAAGACAAATTTTGTTTTGAAGATCTTTCAATACATTATCCATAACACGTTGAAAAGTAGCGGGCGCGTTTTTTAAGCCAAATGGCATTCTAAGGTATTCGTAGTGACCGTTCTCTACATTAAAAGCTGTCTTTTGAATGGAATTTTCATGTAATTCAATTTGATGGAAACCGGAGGCTAAATCTAAGGTACTGAAATATTGACAACGACCTAACTTATCTAAAATATCTGAAATATTTGGTAATGGATATCTGTCATCAATTGTTTTTTCATTTATTTTTCTGTAATCAACTACTATTCTCCATTTCTGTTTACCACTTGCATCCAACTTTTTGGGGACTATCCAGATAGGAGAACTCCACGGGGATTGTGATGGTCGAATAATACCATCTTGGAGCATTTTGGATATTTGAATTTGGACTTCTTGTTTATGAACATGAGGATATCTATAAGATTTACTATGAACAGGTATTTCGTCTATAGTTTTAATTTCATGTTTTATTTGATTCGCGAAAGTCAATTTGTCGTTAGAGTCATGAAAAATAGATTGATATTCGTTAATTAAATTTCGTAATGCTTGTTTTTCTTCTAAATTTAAATGATCTGTTCTTACATTGGACAAGGATATTTCATCATTATTTTCAATTTCACTAGCAAACAAAGTTGTTAATTGCTCGAAAGAAAAACATTCATAATCGGTTTCGATGAAAATTGATGCGAAAGGCGTTAGAAAATCTCTATTAATTTCAAAAATTTGTGTGTCATTTGCAGTATTTGTAATTTCTAATTTTACTAATCCATTCTTTATACTTAATAAACTTTCTGGAATAACAATTGTGTTTTGCTCATTTTTTAATTCGGGTATCGAAATCTCGTGGTCAGGAAGATTTGTTTTAATTTCTTTTACAATGGAGGACAGCGGGGGTATTTCAATCTTCTGTGTTTCAAAGTCACTTCTATATTGTAGAGGGATTGCAATATAGTCGTTAAATAGAAGTTTATTTTTGAAATCAATATTTAAATTTAATTTTCTCATATCACGGATACCTATTATTCCATCAAAATAATCATGAAAATTGAATAAAACGAATTCTAAATCACCTTTTGAGGAATTAAATTCTTTGAATGCAGGGATATGAGCTTTGAATTGAGCTTTGCATGAACCGGCACATGTAATAATAGGTGTGTCTGTTTTAAATATCGTATCGGCAAAATACTTTTCTGCTATATACGGTCTCATTAGCGATGGGTGACAACCGGTATCTATTAATAGCTTCATGGGCGGTTCATTAATTTGAATAAATGGTAAAGAATTTGGGGAAATATTATTGAGGTCTATGTGTCCGGGTGTGTGAGTTCGCGCCTGTGAAAATTTTGATGTTGTTCTGTATTGGGCTGATAGCCAATTTCGGAGGTTGATTCATAATAGGAATTATTTTCGTTGAAATAACTAGGATGATAAGAATGATTATATCCATAGGTATCATAAAGATTACTTTCAGAATAATCGGTATGTAAATTGTTGGGAATTCTATGAGATGTCTGATAATAATTTTCAGAATTTTCATCATGACTGTAGCACCCTGTATAATCATAATTATTTTGACTTTCGTGTTCAATATTTGTGAGTTCTTCTGGAATAAAGTTTCTAGGTCCTCGATTTTGAAAGATGTTATTTTTATTATTGGTACTTTGATTTGTACGGACAGATGGAATTCGTGACGTTGTTGACATTGGTTCGGGTCTATAATTAGGTTGATAAGAATTTTGTGGTGTAAATACGTTCTATGGTTTGCCAAAAACTTGTGAATTCGTAAAATATTTTTGCTGCATTTGTGGTTTAGGCTGTATATTAATGGGTTGACTGGGGAAATACGAACGGTTTTGTTGTGTTTGCCATGGTGGATTCTGATGAAAGAAGTTTGAATTGTTTCCTCGATTGATATGAACCGGTGGTCTAACTGATGCATTGTTATGTGTATTAAAAACAGGTATTGGTTTAAAATGAGAATTGAACGGTATAACTGGTTTTGGATTAATTGGATTTCTGCTCTTGTTTATATCCTGTAACGAATTTATTCGCTGAGTATTATAAAAGTGTCGAAAGACAATATCAGTGACTTCCGTTAAGGTCTTTGCTTCTTTCAATTCAATTTTTGTTCGTAATGTATCATCTGCATTAACAAGTAAAATGTCTAAAGAGTTACTTTCATTTTGGTCAAGAAACAAGGATTTGCGTTCGGTCGGAATTGATGAGTCTGAGTTAATTTTCGAATCTAATCGCGACTTCATTTGTTTAATTTTTTCTAAGAAATCTATTATATTTTCATTGCGGTTTTTTGTCATATGTAAAAATTCTCTATTTAATGTTTGTCTATCTATCCTATCCCCGAATTGATCTCTAAGAGCCTTACGAATTAAGGTCCAAGTGTTTAGATCTGGTCTACACATTATATAATTTGCTACCTCATCTCTTAATTTTGATTTTATTGAAACATATGCGAAATGATTTAAATTATTGTCAGTAGTGACACCATACGTGTTATAAAATTCATCGCAAGAGCTAATAAAACTTTCTAACTGTATATAATTGCCGTGAAACGTTGGAAGACAATCAGCAATGGCTTTGGCTGCTTGAATATTTGAAATATTTAATGTCATTTTGCTTAATGATTCAGCGAGATTATCTATACTAAAATTACTTGTCATAAATTATAATTATTTAAAATTAAAGCGATTGTTGCTGTTCAAGGTAAATGAGGTTGAGAGAAAAATAGGAACTCAATAACTTACTTGTTTTAAGTTTCTTCGGAGCCTATTTTCTTCGTCGATTCGGTCCAGAATTGATGGTTGATACCAAAGGTTGAAAATGAAGTTTATTCTTCTTGATTCTACCTTTCTGGATCCTTACTGACTGCGCCAATTATGTTTTCGAATAACACACTAAAGAAGGCTCGAAGAATATTCATGAGAGAATGGTGGATGTGTATGAAGAAAATAGCCCGTCCTATTTCAAATTCAAATTTTGGTATAAGCAGTTCAAATCTGGTTGTAATCTTAACATTAAACTTACACTAAAACACTTAAACATACAAATACATATATCGAAGGAAAAGATCGACAAAAAAATTATCTCTCTTTAGGAAACGGCACTCACATGTGTTTATAATTATGTTTTCGAATAACACACTTGTGGTTTTAAAAACTATTTATTTACACTTTTAACATTTATATTTAAATGTTACATAAAATATATAATATTAAGTGAGTTTGACTACAATAACACTCTGACAGTGATTCGGTAACAACTGATCTTTTTCTTAGTTTTACAAAGTATATATGTTTTAAAAATGTCTATAATAAGTGTCGGCACTTCTAGGTGGTCCTTTAGGGTAGACGTTGTCGATGTTTGTAATACGATATGGTATTTTACCCTCTTGACCGATATCGTAGATATTACACAGATAGGATACTAAACATATGCGTCTCTGTATAATGTCATAATGGTTATTATAACTTTATACTCTATTTGAAACGTCTACGACCTTTTTACTTACGTTCTAAGAATGAAAAGAGACAGGTGTAGGGATCAGTCCTTTATCTTCGTTCATAGAATTCTGTTTGTTTTTAGCGATATGAATACTTTCATATGCGTCAAGATCGCGGGGGTTATTAATTTCCTGAAACGGTGTAAAAGTAACAATGTTTTTCCTAAATTCATGAACGTAAATGTAACGAGAAATTGTAGAAAAACGATAAAGTCATTTCATATGCAAAAATGAAATGGTTGAACCTAGAAATGAAATATCTGTACAGTAAACGTAGTAAATTAGAATTAGAATTATATAATTTGCATTTAAAGTTAACTAAAACATGAACAATAAGGAATTTGAAGAGTGGTGTAACTTTTATAGGAAAATAACGGAAATTAAAGACCATAAATTGAAAAAGAAATGTTTAAAACTAAATAAGAAATTCAGAAAGTTATGTTCACCAAAAAAGTATATTATAGAATTCCTATAAAAGAAGCACTAGTGATGAATCAATCATCCGAGAATTTTATTGATGTAGAAATAGATCTGTTAAACAAAGGTTTAAAATACTGTTTGCCAAGCCGTCAGATTCCTATAGAACAGGTGATTGCAAGTATCGAAACTTCGATTAAGTATTTAGAACAAGGGCCAAAAAATTTCATTCAAGAAGCTTGTAAAACCCAAATCGATAAGAATTTACAGCAGCACAAACAGAAGTCGGTCAATAAAGAATGGAATACCATTAAAACTCTTAGATCGAAGAACTGTTTTTACCTAAAAGCAGATAAAGGGTACAAGTTAGTAATTCTGGACAAAATCGACTATTTTCAAAGAGTTAAAAATTTAATTGCCGAAGGTCCGTATGTAGAAATTAAGAGAAATCCGTTACCTAAAATGATTAGTGACACAAAAGACGCGTTAAAGAAATGTCCAATTTTAATAACTTCTACACAAAAGTATAAATTAAATATTAGTAATCCTTTAGTACCAAGAATGTATTGTTTGCCGAAGATACATAAACCAGGTAACTCGATGAGACCTATCGTTTCAGGTATTAACTCACCGACTTATTTGATTTCCAAATTGTTAGTGAATGAATTTAAAAATTTACCCGTAAAACCAGAAAATTTGTCAGTTAGTAATTCCTTAGAATTTGTTAAATTAATTAAAAAAGATTGTGAACCGGAAGCCGGGGAAATTTTAGTTTCATTCGATGTAACGTCATTATTCCCTTCGGTACCTATTCCAGATACTATGAAATATTTAGAAGGCTTGCTCCACAAGAATAACATTGAACCTTCAAAAATAGAAGAATACATGAGATTGACAACTCTGTGCATGACGCAAAATTGTTTCCAAGTAGGAGAAAAATTTTATGAGCAGAAACAAGGCACAACAATGGGTAACTGCCTATCATAGCCAATATTCATTAGTCAATTTGAAGCAGAATTTAAAAATAGCGCTAAATATTTCCCGAGAGTCTGGATCAGGTACGTAGATGACATTCTCGCGATTTTTGATACACGGAAATGCGAATTAGACATGTTCGTTAATCAGTTAAATTTGAAATTTCCGACGATTAAATTTACGGTGGAAAAGGAAAATAATGGCAGGATACCATTTTTGGATACTTTACTGATTAGAAATAAACATAAAATAGAAATCGATATTTTCCGGAAAGAAACCAATGTTAATAGATTCATTATCGCGTATTCAAATCATAGTTTTCAACATAGGGCAGCTTCTTTTAATTTCTTAGTCAATCGGTTACTAAATTTTCCGTTAACAAAAGAGAGATACGAAATAGAACTGGATTTCATTAAAAAATCGCGAAATATAATGGCTTTGACATAGAAATAATCAATAAATTAATTAGAAAAACAAAACTAAAAAATACAATCCGCGAATCCACAAGTTTGACATCTCAAAGTAACCAGGAGAAAAAGTACATGTGTTTACCATACCACCCCATCACGAGAAACATTAATAAAGTTGTGAAAGAACGAGGTCTCCAAGTTGCTTTTCGGTCCGAAAATACTATCAAAAGTCTCCTAGGGAATACCAAAGATAAAGTTAATTTTAATTCGAAATCAGGTATATACGAAATTAAATGCGATGATTGTAATTTGAAATGTATAGGCCAAACAAAACGACCAATAATAACCCGGTTTAAAGAACACATATCACATATTAAATACAATAGACCGGATAAATCTAACGTTGCCAACCATGCTTTAAATACACTACACAATATGTCGATTAAAGGGTTAAAACTTGTCAAGGCCATTAATAACCCCCGTGATCTTGACGCATATGAAAGTATTCATATCGCTAAAAACAAACAGAATTCTATGAACGGAGATAAAGGACCGATCCCTTACACCTGTCTCTTTTCATTCTTAGAACGTAAGTAAAAAGGTTGTATACGTTTCAAATAGAGTATAAACACATGTGAGTGCCGTTTCCTTAAGAGAGGTAATTTTTTTTGTCGATCTTTTCCTTCGATATATTTGTATGTTTAAGTCAGTGTTCAGTGTATAGTGATTGTGGTGGATTAGTGGTTTTACCTACTGATGATGACAACTTAGTTGTCGAAATACGTATTTAGTATACGATTAATAATTGTGGTAAGGGGTTATATACTTTTTTTAAGTTGGTTCTTTCATATCTGATAACATAAAAGTTTCCCCTAGCAGTATCGGATAATAACGCATGACTGTAAATTATTAAAAATTCATTTTTATTTAATGAATTTATATTATCATCAAGGTACAAGTCCCACCAGTGCACTCACTAATCTATTGATTTCCTGTTGATCAAATAAACAAGCATGTCTGAACGGGCTGCTTTGGTTCCGGTGACGATGCTTCGTCGCTCGTTCCCTTTGATTACAGCTCGATTAATGAATGAACTCACCACGCACAAGGTGTAAGTTTGTATACGCTTTATTGTTTTTTCTTCGGTGAAAGGTTAGTTTCTGAATAAATGCAATTGATCTAAATATATTTATTTACACTAATTACACTTATTTTTAAATATACAACAACTTAAGCTATTTATCTTCTGAGTATGACTGTTGTGATACTTTGTGTCTTGTAATTAATTAAACGAATCAGCACTGACTTTATGTTTGATGATATATAAAAGAAACTGATACTTAAATGAATAAACTGAATGTCTATGTTGAGACAAATTAACTCTCTGATGAGTGTTTTGATTACTCGTTAAATGAGGAGTTTACCCCGATAAAGTTATAAACTGTAACGAACTTGTTTGTGTTAAACTTGTAGATAAGACTGACTTGATAATTTGTTTTTGTGATAAAGAAAACTCCAAATGAATAATTCAAAATCCCCACTATACCATGATTGGTAGAAACTGTTCAAAGAGGCGTTCTCAATTGAACTTAAAATATGGGAAAAACTGTCGGTGTTAGTTTCTTTGACGATAGAATATATTGCATTGCCGTAATAAACCAGCGATTATAAACGTATTCACCAGTTCACCATTTAACAAAATCCTGGGAAGTTCAAACAGTAAAACCAAATGTTTTGGATGTTCTTTGAACTACCAAGATACAATTATTGATGTAGATACCTTACATAGAAATACTGTAATACCGCGCACATGTTATGACTGACGGTATTATCTGATACAAAGAACCCACCATTACTTGTAATAAAAGATCTTTGAAATCATTCCGAACGTAGCATACTGGTATTGTCCTAAATTTAACTAGAAAGTATATTGCTTATTGTTCTGAAAAGCAATCTAACCCGAGTCCCAGATTGTATAAACCTAGTTTAAAGCTGGCGAAATAATATAGATGTGACCTCGTGTACAATTGTACGTAAGAGTATCGGGATCGGACCAACCGCTTTATGTAAATATGATGGGCCCCAGATGATAAACATAAGACATATACCGTGTGATACATGAGCCTGCATACTGAATTTAATTTGATTATAATTAAAAATTGTACGTTATTATACTTAATCGAAACCTAATCATTTCTTAAATTAATTTAAAAATACTTAATATTAATGTGATATGAAAGGATCCTGCATGTATCCTCAACAATGTCCATTTCCCAACTCAATCACAATCCTTAGAAAGAAATCCTTAGAAACAGCGCATATTTTTGACATATGCTTCACTAATGTGTTGACAATTGCAGCTGTGCATTTCTATTGAACAATCCTAATCATCATCGTCTTATCTACAAAGAATTGATTCGTTTAAATTTACCTGCTTGGTGGATGGCCTACAGAATCAGGATTGTTTTCATCCGACGGAGGGCCGTGTCCTATGTGTTGCGGGCCCGTTGGAAATTGAAATCCTCCTAATCCAACGGTGCCTAAAGGTGTTCTTCTTCCAGGTATTTGACCTTCCTCATTAGAGTGGTGCGAAAAATGTGGAAAAGTACTTTGTTCCATACCTACGCTAATTGAAGAACTAGGTCCTCCGCTACTGGATGGAATATTCTAAAATAGAAATTCTATTAGAAAGAAAAGAAATTGTTGTAACCATATATTGATCATTAAGATTGGAACAGCATATAATCGTTACAAAGTACATTTAATGTTATAGGTTGGTGCATAATTATCAGGTGATTTTACAATACAATATTTCGTAATTTTTTCAAAATTTATTGGTAAAAATATTCTTCTATTTTCAGGTTATACAAATGCGTGTCGATTATCATACTCATATTCGTCCTATTATGCTTCATCACTTCGAGAAAGGATGGAATGCAGCCTAGTCATTTCGCGTCCTCAATGAACTTTTTGGCGAAGAAACAATCAGCGAAAGTCGATGCAGGGAATGATTTGGCCATTTCAAATCTGGCGACACTAGCTTGGAAGATAAGCCAGGAAGAGGTTGACCATCGAATTTCGACGACCAGACACTTTTATCAGTCGTGGAAGAGGAACGAAAGCTTGACAACTCGAATGCTGGCCAAGAACTGCAATGTGAACCATTCAGCCACCGTTTGTCGTGTCAAAAAGCTTGGGAAGAAATGGAAATTGGCCGGATGGGTCCCTCACGAACTCACCGACAACAATAAAGCTAACATGTCCGAATTTTCACCGATTTGCTGTAACGAAACGAGCAACCTCCGTTTCTGAAGAATCTTGTCATTGGAGGCGAATCATGGCCTCTCTTCAAAAACCTAAGAATACTTTAAAAAAGATCTGAGTTTCGCCAAAGGAATCACAAAAGAAATAGCGCCAAATATTTTCCAAAAGTTCGAATTAGGTACGTAGATGACATTTGTGCGATTTTTGACACACGTATAACAAACGCCAATTAAGTTGGCGCAAGGATGTGTAAGTTCGCGCAGGATAAAAAGTAGTGGGGAGATTTGTATTTGGTTTTACATCAAATGTCAGATAATTCTAACCTCTGAGCGTGTATCACTTTATGATCCCCTAGCAAAGACATTATGTTCCGTCAAACGTCAATGACAAATGTATTCTGACAATTACTTGAGTAGTGGGGGTGGGCGTTTTTAAAAACGGCTTCTGCGCACCCCCTCCTCGCGCCAACTTAATTGGCGCTTGCTATAAGTATATATGAAATTAATTGCCGCGATTGTAATTTGAAATGTATTGGTCAAACAAAACACTGGATAATAACCCGTTATAAAGAACATAAAATCGCATATTAAATTCAATAGACCGGAAAATCCAGTGTTGCTCGTCAAGTATTAGAAGTAGATATCACGCTAGATTCTTTAAAACTTCTTAAAAATATAAGCAATCCAATGGAGTTGGACATACGGTATTCACATCGGTAAAAAACAAAAATAAGACATTTGATGTGGACAACGGTCTAAACCTAGTAATTTGCCTCTTCGAGTTCTTAGAAAAGTGGTAGGAAAACAGGGCATGAGAACAAACACATATATGCCATTTCTGAAGAGGGGTAATTTTAGTTTGTTACAAATGAAACAGACATGTAAAATACATATCTGTAACTGTACACATAGACAATACACCTCGTATTTTCAGCATTTACTTCTGCTTAAGACACGTGTTTCTGCAATCTATAGGCGTCGTCAGTCAAGCATTTGTAACAAATGCGTAATACGTGCATATAACGTATTGATATACTTAAAACCTTTTTGTATAATTTTAGTTTCCTAAAACTTAGTCTATATGTGAACGTCTTGTAAAGTGCTTTACGGTTCCTTGTGTTAGCTTTACTGTGCCTCATGTTCAACACTGTGACTGTTAGTTTTACCTACTGAGGATAACAACTTAGTTGTCGAAATACGTATTTAGGATACGAGTATTAACTTTGGTAAGGGGTTTCGTACCTTATTTTTAAATCAGCTGTTTATGTTTATTGTTTACATATTAGTGAAACATCTACAAAAAATATTTCCTTTCTGTTCCTCTCTAAGTGTTTCGATTAAATTGGAAAATGGTATTTATTGCAGAAAATTCATCTAAGCCTAATTTGCAATTTTTGGGGGCTGAAGTGCGTCAACCAATGAAAATGTATACGGGAATGAAAACTCTATATGGTGACTCTAGTTCTTATATGACAGGGGTTGAATGACTAAATGATTAAAGATTTGTTGAAAATTGCTTTACATTTCATAAACGCATTTCTATTGAACAATCCTTGTATTCCATTTTTAAATTTTTTATGCTCAATTTGTATTACAATTTACAGTAAAATTACAAAAAGCCAACATGATCTAATATTTAATTTTTGGAAAATTCCAATAAAACGAATTAAATCTATTTTTCGTTATTAAATGCCCGCATTTATGTTATTGAATTTGAAGATTATAATATTATAATTAATAAGATTGCATTATAATATTTTAAGATCAGACTGTATTTTTTTTTAAAAAAGTTTTTAAACAAACATTTTTTTTAAATAATTAAAAACAATACTAACTCCGTGTTGCCAACCCCATGAGGTAGTTCCTCCTCTCAACCACTGTGGAGCTTCAGCAATTGTCCGCGGGATGGGATAAACGGTTGCTTCGTCTCCAGAAGAAGATTCACATTCAAAGGACTTCATATTTTTGTTTACCAATTAATTATTCATGAACATAACATGATTATCGAGTAGCAGTCTAAAAAAAGAAATAACAAAAATAATGAATGATTTAAGATTATTTACATTAATTTGTATACGTTAGGTAGTACTTACATTTAGAAAAAAAAAGTTTTAATATATTTGTATTCGTAACCTTCTGCACGTTAACCACATATAATTTATTAAACAGCCCATTTCCATTTTATTTTCTTTCTCACTAACACCTCAAATTAAACTAATCGTAAAGATAATTTGTTATACTTTTCATGTTATAGGATCACGACTGCTCCGAATTGCAGCCGCAAAAACGACTTACAAAATTGACAGATGCCACCCCATAGACCTATTCCAGCTGAGGGTTGTTCAGAACAGTGGCGTCGACCCTATTATTTATAATCCCACTCCAACAGTCGGACACACAATGAGGGTGAATTGTATTCGTGGCTTTAGGGGATGTAAAAAGATATTTAATAGTTTTGCTTTTGTTTCTTATTTTCCCGACATCTACCGAGTCTTACCAAATCCGATTTTATGATTGGCCTTTATTTATTATTTTTTGTATTTAACTATTTAACTTGTATATGGGTAATAAATAAATTATAAAAATTTAAAACATTCTGAATATTTTCTATACTTATACATATATAATTTGTTCATTTGATATATGCTACAATTTTTAGAGATTTGTTTGTTTGCTTTTCTTATATTTATTTAAAGAATATAGTAATAAATATTGTTTATAATTTCCGTTTTGTTTTTAATTTGTTTTTATGATATTTATCACCATTAAATGCTATTCTAAAGTATAGACTTTTAATTTTTTTTCTCCAAGTTCATAATACGAATATAGTTTTTTCTACTTCCATGTTGTAATTGATTTATTAGAGATTTACTACCTGTAGGTTTTCTAATGAGATTCGGTACGATACAAATATTTCATTACGATACAAGTCGCTTATTGCATCATTGCATGCTAATATATTCACCAGAAACATGAGAATCATAGTTTAAATTTTGAAAAATTACTAAAATGCTGTCGTACTGTTCTGTTAAAGATTACACAGGCCTGCATAAAATTTGTGCTGACGTGATTTTTGTTTGTTAAGCTCAGTTTTTATATAGCAATAACTAATTAAAATACAGTTGGTCTCTACCACCCACAGATTTTTTTTTGCACAAAAGAAAAAGAAAAAAATATAAAAAAAATCTTATAATAGGCGTTTTAATACATTTTAAAATGAATGTACTACTTCAAATTCTAGGTATTAACCCAAGAATGATTTTATGTTGTGGTTTTAAAGAAATTTGTTAAATAGGCTCTCATTACCTGATGTAAATCTTTTATTACATGTATTTATTTTGGACAAGATTTCCGGGAATTTTTACCTGCTAAATCCTATTTATTATGCTTTCACTTTATTAGTACTGCGAAGAAGGATTTCAAGTTTATCACTACAAACAAAATGTATATTTTAATGTTATTTACTTCATTATAGCTCTGAGTGTCGATTAGTAAACAAGTAAAATTAATTTGTCTTTAGTGTTTTGCGTGGTATTTGATAAATAAACATTGCTTAAAAATATGTCTAGCCGGTGTTGCAAAAACAAACCAGATGATTTCTGTTATATTTGTGGATATTTCGTCTTGAAAAAGTTTAAGAGACCAATTGGTGAATTTGTGAAAAATGCATATTATGCTTACTTCAAAATCAAATTAGGAGATCAAGATAAAGATTGGGCACCGCACGTTGTTTGTAAGGTATGTGAAGAAGGTTTAAGACATTGGACCAAAGGCAATAGAAACAGCCTTCCTTATGGAATACCGATGGTTTGGAGAGAACCGCAAAATCATCATGAAGAT
This sequence comes from Melolontha melolontha, assembly GCA_935421215.2. NCBI lineage: Eukaryota > Metazoa > Arthropoda > Insecta > Coleoptera > Scarabaeidae > Melolontha > Melolontha melolontha. The sequence continues at coordinate 201,398,931 of OW285237.1, read as the reverse complement.
TGCTACTTTTGTCTTTGTGATATTAAGGGGCATAATAGAAAAACTTTGAAATATATTTTGTACCCAAACAATATTAAATCAGCTATCAGACCAGTTCCTCACAGTGATCATGTACCTATACCTATACCCCCCAAAGTACTACAAGAAGATATTGAAACCTCTTCAACTTCCGGCTCCGTACAGATGGATAGTGATTTTGAACCATCAACCTCAGGTCGAAACCAACCTTAGCTATTTTCACAAGTCAAACTGAATGATTTAGTAAGAGATTTGGGACTTTCAAAAGATCTTTCTGGAGTACTGGAGTCTAGGTTGAAACAAAAAAATTTGCTTGCCCTAGAAACTACCTTCTCTTGGTATAGAAATCGTGAGGCTGGATTTGTAAAATATTTTGCACAAAACGGACCACTCGTGTACTGCCAAGCAATTGCTGATCTACTTACTTTCCTCGGAGCTCATGAGTACACACTTTCTGACTGGAGACTTTTCATCGACTCTTCAAAAAGGAGTCTTAAAGCCGTTCTTTTACATAATGGCAATGTTTTTGCTTCTGTTCCGGTCGGCCGTTCTGTTGATTTAAAGGAAAACTATGAAAATTTACAGGAATTACTTTTAAGAATACAATATGAAAATCACAACTGGGAAGTGTGTGGAGATTTAAACATTTTAGGCCTTCTCTTGGGTCAGCAGTCTGGATATACTAAATTTCCATGTTTCCTGTGCGAGTGGGATAGCAGAAATCGAGAACAGCATTGGGTAAAAAGAGACTGGCCACAAAGGGCGACTTTAACACCTGGAACCAAAAATGTAATTCGCGAAAGTTTTATTGACCCTCAAAAAGCGTTACTTCCACCGCTTCACATAAAACTTGGACTTATGAAACAATTTGTTAATTCATTAAACAAAGAAGGAAATTGTTTTAAATATTTGTGTAAAACATTTCCGACTCTGTCAGAGGCAAAATTAAAGGAGGGAATCTTTGTAGGCCCGCAGATTAGGAGCTTGGTGAAAGATCAAGAATTTGAAAATGTGATGGAAGATAAGGAAAAACATGCATGGCATGCTTTTAACGAAGTTGTACATAAATTTCTAGGGAATTATAAAAACACAAACTATGTTGAGATCGTTGAAAATATGCTGGAAAAATTCAGGATTCTTGGTTGCAATATGAGCATAAAAATTCACTTTTTACATTCCCATTTGAACTACTTCCCAGAAAACCTTGGGGACGTGAGTGAAGAGCAAGGAGAAAGATTTCACCAGGATATTAAAGAGATGGAAAAAAGATACCAAGGGCGCTGGGACACAAAAATGATGGCCGATTACTGTTGGACATTGAGAAGAGATCTTCCTTTAGCTGAATATGACAGAAAAACAACCAAACGAAGCTTTTCTGAAAAACGAAAACGTTTTTTTAAGAAGCATAAAGAATAAATAACCATTTCTACTAGTTTCTATGTGTATATTTTTGTATTTTTTTAAATATAATATAAAACTAGCTTATAAATGAAATAAATCGTGTTTTTTCTATTTTTTTATTTTACTGGTTTGAAAAATAACCTTACGTGATACAAAAAAATAAAACCAGATTTAAAATCAGCGCTACCCAATTACTAGAAAACAGTGAAAATTTTTAAATCAACTTTCAAAGTGTTGAAAAATGCAGGCCTGTGTTATTTATGTAGCTGAAAGGGATAAAGTTCGTTACTTTAGATCTCTGCTGATCTGGGCTTTTCTGTTTATTTAATGATTCGCATATAAATAATGTAATTATAAACGAAAAATAATTTTTTTTTTTTGTAACTTTGATTTTCCGACATATATGTATCTTATTTATATGGAATAGTTTGTTAGATATAACGACATTGAACATACTTGTAATTTGAAATAAATAAATTTTGAAAATAAAATGCTATTTTTTTTGTGGTCGTAGAAAAAATATTGTATGCAATTTGCATTTAATGGCTATTATTTTTAACTCTCATACTCGTGTCTTAATAGCCACCATTAAATGTGCATTGCATAATATACCGAGATATCAAAAATTACTTAAGGATAACGTTGATTACATAACTATTTATTTCAATTAATATTAACATTAAATATTATATCTATTATTGTTTATTCTCTGATACCAAGCAATTTTTGGGCAATGCTTCCAATTCGAAGGCAAGTTCTTTGAACAGCAACAGGGTACAGCCATGGGTAATTGCTTATCTCCATTTATCGCGAATTTATTTATTTTGAAAAAAACACTTTGAAATTGAGTTTAAAAAGACGGCCAGATATTTTCCAAACGTATGGGTCAGGTATGTAGACGATGTGTTTGCAATTTTTGATACAAACAAGTGTGACTAGATCATTTTGTAACAGAATTAAATTCAAAATTTCCTAGTATTAAATTAACTGTTGAAAAGGAAAACAACGGACGTTTACCATTTTAGATAACTTAGTAATTAGGAATGACAAAAACTTAGTTTGATATTTACCGCAAAGAAACCAACGTCAACAGATTTATAACCGCAGATTCAAACCATACTTTTCAGCACAAGAGTGCCTCTTTCAATTTTCTTATCAATCGTTTGTTAAGCATGCCATTGACAAGGAAAGATATGAAAAGGAATTAACTTTAATTAAGAACATCGCGAGTTACAACGGTTTCGATTCAGAAATAATAAACAAGCTAGTTAGAAAACATAAAGTAAGAAAAACAATTCAGGATTCCACATGTTTGCTACCTCAAATTGATTCGAGCAAAATATTTTTTAGCTTACCGTTTCACGAAACTACGAAAAATTTAACCTTTAGACAGTATAATCTTCAAGTAGCATTTCGGTCGAATAACTCCTTGAAATCTGTTAAGCAACGCGGAAGACAAAGTTGAGGTAAACAATAAATCTGGAATCTATGAAATAAATTGTAAGGATTGTGATAAGAAATATGTCGGCCAAGCAAAGCGTTCGATTCTAACTCGTTAGAAAGAACATGTTTCGCATATTAGATTCAATAGGCCGGAAAAATCAAATGTTGCCCGACATATTCTTGAATCAGGTCACAACTTAACATCTGACTGTCTGAGATTAATAAAAAACGTCACTAGCCCCCGCGAATTACATAGTTTTGAGAGCATTTTTATCTTTAAAAATAGTAATAACGTAATTAATGCGGTTTTGGGTCCTATACCAGGTACATCTTTATTCGAGTTAATTGGCAGTTAGATGTTATTAAACCAAAAAAAGATAGGAAAACCATTAACAAATTAATCTAATTCTATGTAATTTTTTAAATTTCGTTTCGTTACAACATTAGCCTTTAACAGGTATTATGACTCAATATTAATTTCAAATTGACATATATAATGTAAGATGAGTTTATATGGTTTCTTTACGTATATTAAATTAGGGTGTCCCCTTGTGTAATTTTCTAGAGGGCCTTTCTATAGAATAAAGCATTAATCGGTTAATGGTCTCTTAATGCATGTACGTATTTAAGTAGGGTTTTTCCAATAAGGTAAGTTCTGTAGTATTCAGGTTTTTAAAAATTTAGTGTTAAACGAGAAGCCGTGCAATATAGCGCCCAGTGAGTGTTGTTTTTTGTGCTTTCAAGTGTTACACTGATTTTTCTACTGAGGATGACAACGTAGTTGTCGAAATACGTATATAGAATTGTTAAATTCTATTGTGGTAAGGGTTTTTAATTTTTTTATTCAAGTACTTTATGGTTTCAAGAAATACAATATTTACTTACTGGAACATTTATTACATTAATACAGTTCAGAGTATCTGGAATAAGTTTGGAAAACACCTTTGGTTAATCCAGTCACAAATCATGGGCAATATTTTGCTCAGAATTTATTATAATTTATGATCACATGCACTGTGATACATCAGACATTCAGATACGGTTTTCATAGACATCAAGATCGATACATGCATCCAAACAAGTTTTATTGTTTAAAAACAGACCATTCCGATAATTATTTAATAAAATCTTAGAAATGCTGGAGCTACGCAATGCTACTAACATAAATATAGAATCAACTTGCAATATGAAATGACTGCCAATTACATACAGTCACAAATCCCAGAGAAATAATTTACAATAATAGGAGACTTTTTGCTAAGGCCTGTAAAACTTCAGGTTCAAAACAGAATATTATTTGAATTTAACTAGATTTTATTGTATTTATTTATAAAATTTGTATCCTATATAAATGTATATATATTTCAAAGATTCATTGACACGTTTCTACCAAATCCAAATGTTGTTCTGAAGGATTAAATGTTTCGCCACACTCAAATCTCTTAAAGTCCACGATTTCAATGCTATTTTCTTCCAAAACGTCTTTCACCGTTAGAGTTTCGTCTAGCAAATATTCTTGATGAAGTAAACAAGTTTCTTCTTCAGAATTTTTTGACGGTTCATCAGAAACGTTTCCAATTTTCTTCGGATCCATACCGACTATGTGCTGGCAGATGTTCTTACCTATTAATGCTATATCTTCTTCTTTCTTTTCAAACTGCCTAAATGCAACCAAACCACAGATTTTTCCAAATAAAATTTTATTTCGTTCTAGACCCGATGGATGAGCGTACGCAGCCAAATGTAAATTATCACTGGTTTTTAAGCATAGAGCTCTTCTTAAAGTGGCATTTTCTCCCAAAGTGCCTATCATTAAAGCTACATGGTCACCTAGGGTTTTCCCATCTGGTGCATTTAATTGTCTTAGTTGTTCCATATCTAAGCCGATCTATAAGAAAAATTACTTAAAATTTTTTAAAAAGTAACTTATTTTCTAGAATTAGTGATCCTTTTGGTATTATTCAAAACAAGAATTCTTCTACAAAAGGTTTACACAAATTAGTTTTCCAAGTTGTTAAAAAAAATAGAATTCAAAATTGATGAAAATTATAATTGCGGAACTGACAATTATGAAGTAAGGATTTTGCGATTAATATTATTGGAGCTAAAGTGAAGAATACGTATGCCACTGATTTTCCTATAAATAATTATAGGATCTTTGTGCCTAAAGCTTCATTAGGATCAATTGCTTCCACATAGGTCTTCTAAACACCCAAATAATTACTTTTGGGAAGTTTAGAGGATCTTTGTGCCTAAAGCTTCATTAGGATAAATTGCTTCCACAAAGGTCTTCTAAACTCCCAAATAATTACTTTTGGGAAAGTCGATGGCATACGTATCACCATTTTAGCCTTTTTTGGAATGTATTTGCTGTATTTCTTTAAAATTCCAATATTTTAACAATAACATTTAATGTCCTTGGAAATTCAACATGAGAGTCTATCAATACAAATACTACCAACTTTTGTAACTGGTTCATTTGATTCTCGTTTTTCTGCATATTTTAATACAGTTGTAGCAGCCAACTCAGCCATATTTTTGAAAACTTCATTTCTTGCAACGAAATCAGTTTCGCAGTTTAATTCGAGAAGTGTCCCACTGTTATTGATTATTGCTACAGCAATAAGTCCTTGCATGGCTTGTCTACCTTCGAGTTTCGTTGCTTTGGCCCAACCTAACTGTTGAGCTTGTTCTTTTAACCATTTTTCTGCCTACAAAAACTATCTGTTTCCGTTCGAAATGTTGACTTAAATATAATACCTTTAGTAAATCATTTTCATGGATCTCTAGTGCTTTTTTGCAATTTGTAAAAGTGTAACCAGTTTTTTTTCGCAATTTTGCCAAGAGGGCCTTTTCAACAGCCAAACATGATCTGTCCAGGTGAATGTGTCGAGCTATTTGCTTGATCAACATCTAAAATAAAGTTTTTGTTTTACACATTTTCTATTAAAAAATATTGTAAAGTATTGATTAACAAATCAGTATAAAATTCTTTGAATTATGGAATAAAAATAACATTTTCCTACAATAGTTACCAAGGAGAGTAAATAGATTTATTGATACATCAAAAAGAGAATATAACAAGAACTTAATTTTATTCTGTGTAGCTAAATAAGCGTTATTTGTATAAAAACAGTTTTTAATTAGGTAAGAAAATTTTTTACCATTTATATTTACTAATTTAAAAATCATATATCTCACTTCTAAAAAAACTGACAGCTAACCTTTAAAAACCAGCACGTCTATGATGTAATAGAACAGGGAACGTCAAAGATTTTCTGAAAGCAATCTATGTAACAGAAAACCCAAAAATGTCGACAAAAACCAAATTGGAGAGAGACAAACTACTTAAAAAAATCGCCGAAAAAAGAGCACTTTTAGAAACTCGAAATGATATAAAAATAAAAATACCGAAAATATCTTTACCATCGGATTATCATATCCAATCGCAACCTTTATTTTCCCTGCCACCCGAATTAATGAAACCGACATTGGCTTCTGGTTATCCAGGATATAAAAGAAAAATGGCGCTAGCTAAAAAGAAAGGTAAAACACTAAGAAAGAAATTTATGCTTTCTTTTAGTATTCTTTCTTAAACTATTGAGTAGTAATGGCAATAGCAACAATTTTAATAATGATAATTAAAATGTAAAGTATAAGGCTTTTGAACAATTACCTACTTTTAAATGTTAAAAAACAGCGTGTAAATGAATTTCTAATTTGGAAGTTATAACTTAATTTAGAACTAATATAAATGTAGAAACATTATATGATTATAATACATTGGACAACCTCTTGGTTGGTACCAAAATCATCACAGATTTCCAAAAGTAACGAATTTTATAAGCTCTGGTGTTGAATTCCCTTATAGATTTAAAAATAAGTTGAACAATTAAAAACATCAGAGCCACATGTTGGCCTTTACATGCCAAGACTTTAAAATTAGAAGTATAATTTAGATTTTTAAATTTACATCTTTAAGTGAAGCAAAAATAGAAATATTAAAGATCTTTTGTAAATATTTAGTTTTGAGAAAAGGCATTTTTTTCTAAATAGAAGTTTGATGCAAGTTTGCTTTGTAATATCTTGGCAAATAATCATTCTTTCCTGATTCTTATAATTTACTTGCGATTCGTCATTTCAAATACAGCGAATTAAATTTTTAATCTATATTTAAGCTTATTTATGCATTTCTATGCATAACGTAAAAGATGTTCAAATGATGTTTATTTATTCTTCTAAATATATGTTAATAAAAGATAAAGGAATAATTAAAAACTTAATTAATTAATTAATAAGAGGAAATAAACTCCATCTATACGCAATTCTGAATAAGGTGCAATCCATCCAGGCACAGTCGCTATTTTCGGCTTTTTTGCTATTATATATCACAACTCAGAACTCACAAGCCAACGTAAAATGACGTTTAAAATAAAATTACTTTCGAATATCGAAATTCGAATTTCTTCGAATAGCAAACACATATACTCCTAATTGTCTGGTAAAATGTATTTTTGTATTTATTTAGAAGTTTTAAGATATTAGCTTTTCCTGGAATTTTGTCTCGGCCTGAATGTATGGGAAGAGCATTAATAAATTCTTGGAAAGGCTTATCGGAAAAGTAACGGGAAGAGGCTTAATAAAATGCCATTTATAATTTAAAGAGGGCTTTTTAATTTTTGTGTTTGTTACACCCACGACGTATTTTTAGTAGTGCCTATAATAAATTGGATTTAGTAAATAAATAAAAGTCGGATACTTAAAATACGAGTATGCAAAAATGCTGAATTGCTATAAAATATGCAAATAATATACAAAATGCATATATGTATTATCCCAATTTACCCATGCTTATAATCCGGCCTCTAATGATGACATATCTTTCTTATTCACGCAAGTCATCCTTTGATCAATATTTTTGAGTCTATTTTCTTTTTTCGTCAAAAATTTTATAACGTTTTTAATGCTCTAATTGGATTTCACTCATTTTTGGTTAATTAAGGCTGTGTCAAAACAGCAATACTTCCTGGATTTGGACTAAATCTAAAATGTGACAGCTATTTGACAGTAAAAGCCTGCTATTGTCATTTATTTTTTTCATGTCTAGGCAGATAATATAAAAATTTCCCCTTGTATATACATATTCTAAATATAGAAATATTTAATATACTCTAATTTTTAGCTGCCGAACAAAAGGCTCAACTAGAATCGTATACTGCTTTACGTCGTCGACGGGAAGAATTTCGCAAAAGATTGGTAAATTTAATAGTAAGCAAGGATGATGAATCCATGTCCGTACAATCAGACGAAATACCGAATGCTGAAGAAAGGGAAATATTAAGATATTACTATTACATAAGACACGGAGTAGACACCATACATGTGGCGCCATTAGATCAGAAAGTTTTGGATAGGGTACGATAATACTTCATGAATATTAAATGATGCTTTTTCAGAATATTTTCTTGAACATTTATATCTTATAATTTGCTAAAGTTGTTCTTAAGTCTTAGATAAATTTTGTTAATGGTATACTTGACAAAATTTTCCTGGCTTCACATAGTTTAGTAATTATGCACTTTATAGTTATTTATAACAACAAGAAGTATAGGTTTACAACAAATTTTATCAGTTAACACGAGTTTTAATGGCGAAAAGTAGTTACTAGTAATTCTCATGAAAAACGAAAAGAGCCCCATGTTTACACAGATTATTTAATATAGAAACACCAATTTTTTGATCGATTTGTCTTGGTCTGAATAATTCAATATTAAGCTCACTTCATAATTTGTTGCATTCTCAAAGTAAATAATAAAATCCAAGTAACGTTTCCGGATTAACAGCAGTTCGTAAACATCTCATATTACTGTATTTACAATTATTTCTCTTAAAGGTCGCTTCTATTTACATATTAAGTTACGCTATGTGGAGCTTTTGATAATGACATATAGGTGGCGGTATCGTCGTGAAAAAGCACGAAATATTTCTAGGAATATAATATTCAGTGTAATATTAGTCGTCAAGGATAAAATTAAATATGTTTAGATTAATTAGTAATTGTGGAGTCTCGTTACATAAAAGTTATTCATGTTGTTGTATCCTAATTTTGGCAAAATATACTAGGAAAAAGTTTGGTAAGGGAATTATGTGATTAGATACTAAAATTTGATTACTTTTGCCCAGTATTATTAATTCGTAAGCTTAATTTTACTCTTCACATCACGCGAATAATTACTAAATTGAACAATGTTATCATTAGCAGTTTCTTCTAAAAATTTATATCGAGTGATTTTACATTTCAAATACTGATTTTAGCGTAAAAATATGTTTATTTTTCAACACAATTCCTATCCAATTCTATACACTTAGGTCATCGGGTCTAAAAAGTAATCTTTCGGAAGCTTGTCAAAATAGCAGCACCAAATTTTGTGGTAACAGCATAACAGGGCTTCACGTCATCGAGGAAGACAAGTTATCGAATAGCTGCATACTCATTTTTCAAATAAATAAGTGTTGGTATCCGAGAGCCACCTAGACCACCCGACTTAAATTCTTGTGATTTTTATTTACGAGGTCACTTCAAACAACTTGATTATATCGTGGAAATAAATGATTGTCTTCATTTATTGTATAATATGAATTCTTACGTTCTGCAGGAAAATTTAGTTCGTCTTCGTCAGTCGTGCATTCAGGAGAATGGACTAATTTTTGAACATTTTTTGTTGCTTTTTGTTGGTTACAATAAATGTTTTTGATTTTCTTAGGGCCGATATTATAAGCAGCGAGTAAATGTCTGAATAACAAGTTGATGTATAAATTTATTGAACGAATAAATTGAAATCTGGTATTATAAAAAATGCAGGCAAGTAAATAAGTATTTGCAGAATAACTTTGAATAGTATTTTGTAGTTTCGCGTTTCGATAAAAGATGGAACCACTGAATAAAATGAAAAAAATCAAAAAAATTTAATTCTTTTTGATTTCTTTTTGTTTGTATTTGTAGACTATAGGTTGTGTTTAAACTTCCTCCGTGATTTGGTACTTGCCTATGAAATTAGATTAATTTTGCTATTGCATATATTATATTTTATTGTATTTATAAAATGTCTGAAGATAGAACAGGAAACGTTCTGGAAATTATACCTATTTGTATAAGGTTTCAATTATATTCAATAATATTTAAAACATGTTTAAATGTCTGTTTTGTTAAACGAAATCTTGCTTTAAAGTCATCATTTGAATACATTTCGAATAGATTGGTCCTTTCGCGAAACACTCTTGGCAGATGGCAATGTCGTACACGTTGACGATACCGAAAACACTGATGAAATCGATAAATCTGACATTATCATAATTCAAGTTATCAAACATAAAATATAAACTTTTAAAAATAAGGTTATGTTTATTTGAAGCACAGTGGAACAAACAGCTGATCGCATTTAACCAATGAATAACATTTAATACCACGATTTTCTAGGGTGCAAATTAATTGGTAGATTTATTTCCTTAGTTTACTTATTTGCTATTTATGATACACAATCTATAGAATAAATTAAATTTACTTGCTTACTATATAAAATCTGCAGATTAGTCATTACTCTTCAAAGAGATCGTTCATTATTTAAAACTCCCTACAACTTCTTGACTAACAAAGATCGAACTTCCACCTTCACATGAACATTTCTTCATGAAATTATATCTAGCTTTCATTGTAGAAGTTTGTGACGAGGCTAGTGAATCACCCAGTATATGCAATACATGATTATTAACAATACAATATTAGAGAAAAAAAATAGTTATTCGCTTTAATCCTTTAAAAATTTAAATTCACAGATTCTTCAGTTAATTCCGAGACGATTAAAGAAATGGAAAGATACTCTCGTGGGAAACGTAAACGAAATGAAAGAAGACTTCATGATGGCCGTGAAGAAGGCCATCGTGGACTTCGTCTTGAAGGATCCTTCGGCCGTGGAATCCCTGACGATGGAATTTGATTCCCCGCATCGGCGAGAGCTGGCCGAAATGTCGATTATTTGGAAGAGTGACTTCGTGAATTCAAAGATGAAAATACAGAGGACGCTCCACATTACGAACTCCTGCATTCATTCGCTCATCGACCTGTGGTATTGCAATTTTAGGTTGTTGACGACTAGATTCGTATAATTTCCGTTTCTCTACGAAAATCGATTTTGCTTTCAGAAAATTGAGGCTCGTCAATATTGAAGAGCTGAAAAAGAAGAAGTCGGCATATGACTTGATAGATTTCGGTTGGATAGCCACAAAACACATCGAAGATGCTAAATCTGTATTGATGGACCAATACTATAAATCGGTAATTGATATTTTTTTAGCCGGCAATAAAAAGAATAAACTTCCTAGTCCATCCAAGCCGAAGAAAATGAAGAGGTTTTACGATTGCGTCGCGTCGTTGATGACGTATCATCTTCAAAGTTTGGCTCTGAAATCGCTTTATGATTATGCCAATTATATTACGGATTTCCACGTATGTAGCTTTTCTTGTTATTCAGTTTATCATGGTTGCTTGAATAAGTACTAAGTATTTTTAAATTATTTTAAATTATACATTTTCTTTTTATAAAGATTATGGCCATGGTTGAGTACTTATCTAACAAAGTTAGACAGGGAATTCTATAAGTCCGTGCAAATCTGAGAGCGGTCACCCATAGTGCAATGTTAAAATCATTTTCAATTTCTAGAATCTGTTGCATGAACATACACCTAATTTTAACTACATCTGTTCATTATTATTTTCCTGACAGTTATTTCTGTCCGTCAAGGGTTTTTTTTGCGGAAAATAAATGAAAGACAATAGTGATCAAACATTATTTTTTAAAGGGCAAAACGGCATAGGAAACTAATGCAAAGTTGAATAAATATAATAATAATTAGAGTGGACCAATTCGGAGCGAAAGCAGAGGCGTGACTAACGAATTGGTTCCCGCATGCGAAACATTATTAATATCTAGAGATATACTATCACGAACGGTGCTTATGTTATTAAGTAATATAATAAGTAGAGAACGGACACGCTTACCACATGACGCCAAGCCCAGTGCAGTTCTGGCGAAAGGCTGTATTTCTAAAATATTTAATTTTATTTATATAATTGGAAAACGAACGGGTGGTGATCTATAAAATTACGAAATACATATTTATTTGTTGAAAAGTTGTATTTATAAAGTTCTTTTATTTCTTCATATTTAGCCGTTAGATTTTGTGGAATTGTCCCCATACATAATTGCTGCAATGTAATTAAATCTGGATTTCTATTGAAAAAGTAAGAATATTCTAGATCCAAATAAACGAAATTAAATAACGAAATTTTATGCACACTTACGTGAAAATAATTGGAAGATGTTGCTTAAATGAAAAGAAAAGGAATGTACGTGCTATTTCTCTTACGAAATACGATAAACTTATTTATTTTATCTACGTACACGACACCACTGAATAAACATATATTCTCCGAATACAATAGCTGGGTTGCCCATTGTTATCGCTGCGAGACCAGGTGGCCGAGTAAGTCAAACAAATACTTCATTGATTTACGCCGGGATGTACTGAGCGACGTTATACACAATTCCAATTGCCGATTGCGTTTTATGGAAATTGCATCCGTTCTCTAATTATTACACAAATCCTCGAAATATAAATGACTAATTAAATAAATTCGAAACGTTAATTAAATTTTTAAATTGAACAGGTAATTTACTGTTAAAACAGAAGATATATAAGTGTCCCGTATCGTTATGCTCAAATTTTAGGAGTGTAAAGTAGACTTCATTTCAACTAACAAAAACGCAAAACTTGTATATCCGTTTTTATTTGTTTCAAAGTTACAGACCTATGAATGTGAATGTCAGATCATGAAAAAAATGTAATTGTATAATTTATTATTAATTAATAGAAAGTCAGTTAAACCTCAAATGTTAAATTAGTTTTAGAAGTAACAAAATTTATAGCGTTAACGAAAGTCTTACTAGTTGCATGGGGTTTCTTCGCTCATTCACACAAAATTTTGGTCACAGGTCGGTATCTATATACAGTCAAACGGAAATGGAATCCAAAATGGACATACATGCCTCGAAAGATTGCAAAATTTACGTCTACTTCCGCATTAATAGACGCTGGAGAATTGAAATCGTTCATAGTTGCAGATTAAGGTGTCAGGTGTCTAAAGTTCTTGTCTTCGCAGATGGGTTTTAATTAATCCGGAGATTCATATTAGAAATACCGCCATACAATATTGCCAAAAAAGGAAGGTTTGCCTTTTAAGCTTCTTAACTCAAAAAAAAAAAACGGTAAACGGCAATTCTATAAAATGTTTCACGTGCTTCGCAAGTATCCGCGTAAGCGATTAAAACTCAAAGTCGTAGTTTCGTGAATTTTAAACTTCCCCTTAATCGAAAATACACACAACTATCTACAACTCAACTAGCTTCGTTAACGACCTCTGATCGATTGCCTCTATACGGAGATACACTCAGGAAACGGAAGTGGGGGCGGTACTAATACGCACAGAACGAAATATAAAACTTGTAAAATGAAAAATAATATACAGGGGTTCGACGGTAAAAATATAAATATGAAATGAAAATTACGAATGTAACACAGAATCAGCGACGCTCCCAGGATAGGTCTGTCAAGTACAGCAGTCACCCAGAAAAACATCGATGCTGTGACATCCACGGGTAATTCAAAGACCCCAATCCAAACGATTCTACATGATGAATTGGGTGTGAGAAAATTAGTTTCCCGTTGGATTCCGCATCTTCTAACCGAAGAGCAAATGTCGGCTTGCGTTAATTGGTGCCGAAACACTTTGAGCCGGTTCAATAACGAACACTCAAAAAACGTTTATAACTTCGTGAGTAGCCATGAATCATGGATTTCTTACTATGAAACTGAAAATAAAAGTCAGTCCGCTGTTTGGGTGTTTCGAGATGAAGAGAATATTTTGTAAAGCAAAAGTCGATCCACTGTTTGATTTTATGACTATATGCAACACTAAAAAGATATCTCTCGTACTTAATAAGTTTGCGACAAAATCGAACTTCTCAAAAGCATTACCAAAATCCGTGTAGTCAATAATAAAATAGCCAATCGTTAGGAATAATCCCAATTCCAATTATGCGATTTGTATTTAGAAAACTATATCTTTCTAATTAAATAACACTTTATTAATACTTAATCTAAGCAATCGTATGCAAATTTAGGGTTTAAAGTAATTCTAATATTTTCTATTTAACACTTCGTTCAACAGTACGAAAACAGAGGTTTCGAGATAACCTTAATGCAGAAAGGCAACCTTTTAGTGTTCGATCCGCCTTTCAAAAACTTCAGAGACAAAGTCACCAAAGTTCTGGATGATATAGTAGCAGCCGTAATGACCATCCCGAGAGTAGAATCTCAACTTTACCTCGACTTTCAAGGTGCCGTCCAAAACTTAAAGGTATACCATACATCGATTTATTGCCCACAGTATCTTATCACTTCGTTTTCTACCCAGCCTGTAATACCCGAGTTAATTGTCGAAGAACATCGTGAGAAACTTCTGTACCTGCTAGACGATCAGCGTATAGGACCGGAATTACGAGTCCAAGATTTCGACGAGTATATGCCTCTGATAAATGGCGAGGCACAAGAGGAGGTGGAGAAATTCTTATCTGAAGAGCACAGTTTTGACGAGTACGTAGAGAAAATTCTCTACTACAAGGAAATACAGGATAATATACCGATAAGAATGGAGCACGTTATAACGATGGGGATGTATGACATGAATCGTGAAGAGTTGATAAAAACTTTGGTGGCAGCTGCTGAAGCTCTGAAAGATTTATTGATCGCTAGGTGTACGAAAGATTACCAAAATATGTGCAAAGTGTATGTATTAATTATTAATATTTGTATCTTATTGCACATGCTTTCACGGCTGTAGTTCAAAGAAAAACAATGCTTTACCGTTATTCATTAAGATATGTTATGTTATGGAGGTTAGAAACATCTCTAGCCATTATACATATATTCTTTGTTCCAAACACTTAAAATTAATCCAAATGTGTCAAGCTTCCCTCTTTCTTGTATTAAGTCTCTCTCCAATGCACTACAGCCTAAATTAAACCTCGGCCTTTTTTAGACTTCGCAACGATAAATTTTTAACAGGATTAGATAGTTAGTCGATTGCCCAATCCCCAACCTGGAGGTTTTTCAAAAGCTCTGCAAAATTTTATACACATAATTAACTGGCGCAAAATATGACGATTTTTTTCCATATCTTCGTTGTACTTAATTTTATGTCGCAAATAAGCACTGTCTAACTGTTCACGTATGTCCACTTTTCCTAAAACACTAAAATTCACGCATGCATTCATGTGAGAAACATAATTTTCGTGTTTCTTTGCCCTCTCTGCGATATGCTTTAAATCATTCAACCCTTGTTTATTCCACGCACTAACCTCTTTCTTCAAAATTAAGCAGATAAAACAAAATAGTTTATTTGTTATTGACATCCGCAAATCCAATCATATTTTTCATATATATTTTTATTGAATATTTTATTGTAAGTTCAAATTTTACTTGTGGAAGTGTAGTTTATTTGAAGAACAGGAATAGGCCTTTCTTCCTTCTTAATTAAAAGTTTTTCCTCAAATGATTTTTCTTTCAAGATTTAAAAGATTTTGCACACAATTAGCTTCCATCATTAATAATAAACGTCACTTCAAGCCTTTGAAATCATACACGCGCTGTACGCGCCAAAAACAATTCAGTTGCAATGAATGCAAGACGTTAACTGGAGTCGAGCAATTTTGTGCCCCAAACCGATGGTATAAGCGCATATGGCGAAGATAAGCGGAGCCGGCCGATTCATATTCGAAATAGGTACATCTGAAATCGTGTCCCGGAACATAGTTTTGAGCGTTGGCATAGTGTCTGTGGTGCGGAAGGAAACTTTGATACTATCGTTATAAAAATACGTAAAAATAATAAAATAAAATAATGCCCTGAATTACAAGCGAATTTCTTTCGGTGTTTATCTTGGTGGTTGGGTGCGAACGTGCCTTTGTGCCCTTTAGCCCCAGCCGCCACTGATTAACGTGTTTATTTGTTAATAGTTTAGGAGAAGAGTATCAGAACATTAGCGATAAGGCACTTGGCATACCGAAAAGTACAGCCGAATTGATGGATCTCATAGCTTACGTTAACGAAGTCGAAACTGTTACATTGTATCAAATGGAGGAGAGGTTACGTGAAGCGCTTAAATACATGTTATTCCTGTCCGATCATGCCATGTTCACACCCGTCGAGATGAAACAAAACAACATGACATTCTGGTGGTACGTAAATTCAGTACTGTACATCTCCTTGTTGACTATAACGTTTGTCTTGCAGGTATTTGCGCATGCCTAGGACCATAGACGATCACAGAGAAATGGTGGATCAAAAAACACTAGAATTTCAAGATTCGTTGGGGAATCGGATTCAAAAATTCACCGACGATCTGGATGTATACGCTCGAATGGTGGATGATCTTCAGAACAACGGTAACATAGAAGATTTACCGAAGTATTACAAGAAAGCTACGCAATTAGATAACCGGTATTACTTCTGCATGTCACCAATGTCACCATCAATTCTTCTTTATTTCTTCTTTGTGTTACTAGGTTGATAACTGCTATGGAAAAGATTGATCGTTTCAACGAAGAAGAGCAAGCTTTTAAATTTGAACTTTCCCAATACCCACTGAGAAAGCAAATACACGATAAGTTGGTTCCATATAAGAAGCTATACGATAATGCCACTGATTTTTTAAATAAACACGAACAATGGATGAACGCTAAAGTGGGCTCTTACATACCAGACGATATCGAGACAGATGTACAACAATATTACAGGGTGATCTATAAATTGGAGAAAGTTTTCACGGAGAAACCAGCCACGCTAGGATTAACAACCACAGTAAGTGGTTTGGATGAAAATGATATTTTGCATTTTTAAATTAAATTTTTGTCTTTTTAAGGTGCGTGAGCAAATTGAAGAGTTTAAAGAGCACATGCCCATAATACAAACGCTGGGAAATCCTGGGATGAAAGATCGCCACTGGGAAAAAGTTTCGGAGATTGTCGGTTTCCCTATCAAAGTCGATGCAGATCTTACTTTGTCCAAGATTATAGATTACGGCTTAGATGATTACATAGACAAGTTCGAATCGATTTCCGAAGCAGCGACTAAGGAAAATAATTTAGAAAAGAGCCTGACTAAGATGATCGCGGAATGGGGCGATATGGAATTCAGCGTATTGGTTTACAAGTTAGTTATTTTTTTAAATTTTGTTGGTATGACCCTCCACGTTACTGTAATACGAGGTGCTACTTAGAAATTTCCGGAATGTGAACAAAAAAAATTATTTGTACACTTATATACTATTACTCATCGCTTGACAGACTGACTTAGTATAAAGCTAGAATAGCTTACACCATCTAGTGTTGTCGAGCTGTACTGCCATCCCTTCGCGCGCCCTATTTAAATTCCGGGAATTTCTGGGTAGTACCTCGTATTTAGTTTCGATGATTTACTCGGTTGGCTATCTTCGCAGTACAGCTTTGAGAAACATAGTTTTGCTCGTATCCATAGCAATCTCTTATAGTAGTTTCCTTAGCTTACTGCTGTTTGCAAATTTTAATCAAAGGTAGAAATAAAAACGTTTTAAATCATATTTTTTGCGAGATATATATTTCTGTGTATTCTACTAGGTAGGGCAAATGCAAAATTAAGTATTTATTAAAAATTTCACAAGAATATATATCTATTCTTAGACTCTGTGTATGTAAGATTATCTCAGGGTATAAATATGGTTCCTTATACAAGGCCTAGAATTAAATAGGGTGTATTTGTGGTCAGAGAAATAATAGGACAGTTTGTATTTAATATAACATTTTATTGTATAAATACTTTGTGAAAGATGTGTGTAAAATCATAATACTAAATAAATAATCATCGAGTGTATAACATCCATGTAATAATTTATAATTACATATATATATATATATATATATATATATATATATGTTGTAACTGGATTCCGGGTTTTCTTCCGCGTTTCCATTGTTTGGTCTTTGTAAAGGCCGGTGCTGGTTTCTGGACGACGTTTCGGCAAAATCACATTTGCCATCTTCAGGTCTGCGATAACTGTCTGCTTCTGCTTCTGGTTACTCGTAAAGTTTACGAGTAACCAGAAGCAGAAGCAGACAGTTATCGCGACCTGAAGATGGCAAATGTGATTTTGCCGAAACGTCGTCCAGAAACCAGCACCGGCCTTTACAAAGACCAAACAATTGAAACGCGGAAGAAAACCCGGAATCCAGTTACAACACATACTACTACCCGCGGAAACCTGAAAGAAAACATATATATATATATATATATAACGTAAAAGAAATAATCGACCGTACTATATTGGTTAAAATAAATTAAAAACGGGCGAGCGGTCTGTAAATTAAAACTCATTTATTTATTATTTCATTTTTGAACTCTACATACTTATCTCCTGAAGAAGCAACAAACTTGTTGTGAAATATAGAGATAATAAATAAATGAGTCTTAATTGACAGACCGCTTGCCCGTTTTTAATTTGTTTTAACCTATATATATATATATATATATATATATATATATATATATATATATATATATATATATTTCTTAGCCGTTCATTTAATATATCATTTGATACATTTTTGGAATTTTCGGCTTTTCATATTAAATATTTTCAAATTAGTATGTTATATTTCGAAGTAAATGTGAATCTAAACATTGCTGTCTACAAATTACAACGCAAATTATACGAAATTTCATTTTTAAAAATTTTCGTCCACGTTGGGACTTGAACCCAACTCTACGATTTGCCAGACCGTCTCTCTAACCAACTGAGCCACGAGGACCTTGATGTCAAGTCTTTTTGGAGACGCCTTATAAGGCACCGGTGTTAATATTCAGATGTCGGTTTGAAAGTTTAAAATTGCTAATTTTTCATCCTTAACTATTAATATATAGAGATAATTTCTTAGCCGCTCATTTAATATATCATTTGATAAATTCTTGGAATTTTCGACTTTTTATATTAAATATTTTCAAATTAGTATGTTATGTTGTGAAGTAAATGTGAAGGTAAACATTGCTGTCTACAAATTCCAACGCAAATTACAACGCTATATATTAATAGCTAAGGATGAAAAATTAGCAATTTCAAACTTTCAAACTGACATCTGAATACGAACATCGGTGAATTATAAGGCGTTTCCAAAAAGACATGACACCAACGTCCTCGTTGCTCAGTTGGTTAGAGAACATATTAATTTGAAAATATTTAAAATATTTGATATAAAAAGCCAAAAATTTCAAGAATTTATCAAATGATATATATATATATATATATATATATATATATATATATATATATATATATATGTATATATATACATATATTGACTATTAAGTATTATCGACCGTACTGTATAAGTAAAAATTAATTCACGGGTGAGCGGTCTGTCAAGTAAAAATAAAACTCCTTTATTCCACTCTATATTTCATAACGGATTAGTTACTTCATCAGGAGTGTAATTCAGAGTTAAAATTTAGCAAACAACGACACTAAACATGTTAAAATTCGTCAAATTTAAAACATCAAATTCTAAATTTTAACTCTGAATTACACTCCTGATGAAGTAATTAATCCGTTATGAAATATAGAGTGGAATAAAGGAGTTTTATTTTTACTTGACAGACCGCTCACCCGTTAATGAATTTTTACTTATACATATATATATATATATATATATAGTATTTTCGTGACCTTGGTATGATAAGGTAAACTTAATTAGTCGGCGATTAAAGGTCTGGTTATTACTTCAAAGTGTATATATTTAAAATAATCCTACATGTTTCGGCAATGATGCCTTTGTCAAGGATATAAATTTATATTTTTTATATCCTTGACAAAGGCATCATTGCCGAAACATGTAGGATTATTTTAAATATATACACTTTGAAGTAATAACCAGACCTTTAATCGCCGACTAATTAAGTTTAACTTTTATATATATATATATATATATATATATATATATATATATAATATTTTCGTGACCTTGGTATGATATGGTAAACTTAATAAGTCGGCGATTAAAGGTCTGGTTTATTACTTCAAAGTATATATATTTAAAACAACCCTACATGTTTCGGCAATGATGCCTTTGTCAAGGATATAAAAAATATTCTGTCATTTATATTTTTTATATCCTTGACAAAGGCATCATTGCCGAAACATGTAGGGTTGTTTTAAATATATCTACTTTGAAGTAATAAACCAGCCCTTTAATCGCCGACGTATTAAGTTTACCATATATATATATATATATATATATATATATTCTTTACAGTGGAATGTAGATAAAATCCTCGCGTAGAATTGAATATATCAAAAAATTTTACAAACTTTGTTCATATTTCAATTTGTCTTCTACTTACTGATGTCTGAAGTTTCGCAAATAATAAATCGGACTATAAAATACATACATCAATCGTCTACGGGATATCATTTCACCCTCTTAACGAGCTTGCGTGATTCTATGTAATTAATATTACACTAAGTTTAAATCGTAGATTTTAAATAAAAAAAATCATAGACGCTTTCAGAATTTAACGATAATTTTTTTAAACAAATGTAGGGATATACTGTTCACAGTTCAATCTTATGGGATTATTTTTCACCCTCGGAGAGTGCTGACTGTTATTTTCATAAACAGAAATAATTCAAAGGAGTTACTAGAAAATTACGATTTGAAAATTAATTGATTAATACACAATAACGTCATAGGCTGGCCATTTAATAGGATATTGTATCACCCTCATCAAATGTAGACAAAAAGGAGACTTTCTTATGGCACCACCACTTAAGATGATTCTTTCTGTTCTTGCTCAGGGTCTGCAATTAGATAGATGTTTTAGGTAAGGTATACCGTTTAGGTGAGGTGAAGGAAGAGATGGTAATCGCTCGCTGCAACGTCAGAGTTGTAGGGTGGGTAATTAAAAATTTTCAATTCAAATTTGAGTTCATGTGGAAGTGACTAAGTATCGTCGTGCATTGTTATCCAGCAAAACAATTCTGAAACTGAGAAGAAATTGCCTTTTATTTTTTATGACTGTTCACAGTTTTTGTAGCTTAGCGCAGACTCGAGATTATTACTTGACAATTGATTAAAATATATCCAGGGTATGTTATAACTATTCTTCGAATTGCAGATCAATCGGACTAGAGGAAAAGTTACTGAAGCTTTTTTAACTTTATTGCTTGTTCGCGTTACGGAACCTAAAAAAATAGGTTATGCGTGCGATTCGAAGACCTGCACGTTATCAACAGAATTTTCGGAATCACAAACATAAAAACAAACGAAGTATACAGGCTGATTCATTTTCGGCCTTCACCATGGGGATCTCGCTTATTATTGGAGATAGAGTATAGGTTTAAATTTGGCAAAGTTGTTAAATTTTGTGTTTGTTATAAATCCGTAAAGAAAATAGACCTGTGACAATTGACCTTCGTTATTTAAAAAAAAACGCGAAAACCCCATTTTCTTCTTTTACCTGTAGCACCGACATTTGGCCTTGTAGAGAAAATATAAAAACACATCCTTGTGGCCATTTCTAAACCTCTATCCAGTGGTGTACTCTAAATTTTTATACCACGTTTCGTTTCTTTCTGGTCATCATCAACTATCTAATTTCTTATAGGCGCCATATTGGATTTAGACATCTTCAGAAATAGTTTTTTTTTCTGATTTCAACCATGTACCACATCCTGCCTAAAGTTTTTGACATTAGGTTTTATTTGAAAGAATAAATTATAAGATTAAATAAGGTAGCCATGGAATTTCAATCTGTCAAACATTTCATTTATTGTTCATTAATAATACAAAAATGTCATACACTAACGAAGAGAAACGAGATATGATAAGTATTTTTATTCTTCGAACCGAAATTCAACAGTAGCGAGTACAAGATTATACTACAATTATATCCAGAACGACAACAGCCTCATCGTACCATTTTTCTAGATCTCGACAGAAATTTGGTCGAGAATGGATCGTTTACTAAGCCGCGTAATGGTCAAGACAACAAGAATTTAAATGAAAATCGACAAGATATTTTACAAATGGTAAATTAAAAGCGTGTTTTCAAATTTCATGTTAGTCTTGTATTTTTATAGATAAATAATAATCCATCAATTTCTACTCGCGAAGTAGCGTCAGAATTAAATTTGTGCCAGTCCAGAGTTTGGAGAACTTTAGATAAAAGTAGGTTTAAACCATACAGGATCCATGTTAGTCATTCTTTACTGCCTGGAGATAATTTGAGAAGGCTAGAATATTGTAATTGGTTAATGGGAAGGATAGAAAATGACGAAAATTTTTTAAGCAAAATCATCTGGTCAGATGAAACAAAATTTACAAATTCTGGAATGTTCAACAGAAATACGGAGCACTATTGGGCAGTACAAAATCCCCGACAAAACAGGGCTAGAAGACGACAACATCGTTTTGGAATAAACGTTTGGATGGGTATTTTGGCAAATCGTCTCTTAGGACCAGTTATGTATGAAGAACATTTAAATGGAGAAAGATATTTAAAAATTTTACGTACATACGTATCTGACTATCTTGACGACAATATCCCATTAAATCAATTACAATATTTATGGTGGCAACAAGATGGCGCACCAGCACACAATGCAGCTGTTGTTAGAAATTTCTTAAATCAAGAGTTTGCAAACCGTTGGATTGGAAATAGGGGAGTTGTTGAATGGCCTGCGAGATCACCTGATTTAAGTTCGCTAGATTTTTTTTTATGGGGATATGTTAAAAATAATATTTATAAAGTAGATGCGCCACAAAACATTAAAGAATTACGAGACAGACTTCAGAATGCCTTCGATGCAGTTCCTAGAAGAACTATACAAAGGGCAGTACAAAATGCCAGAAGGCGTGCCCAATTGTGCATTACCGAAGATGGCCAGATAATTGAACATTTACTGTAATTGTTTATTGTTTACTTTTCTATGTATTTTTATTAATGTTTTTGTTATCTTGTACTCGCTACTGTTGAATTTGGTTTCGAAGAATAAAAAATACTTATCATATCTCGTTTCTCTTCGTTAGTGTATGACATTTTTGTATTATTAATGAACAATAAATGAAATGTTTGACAGTTTGAAATTCCAAAGGCTACCTTATTTAATCTTATAATTTATTCTTTCAAATAAAACCTAATGTCAAAAACTTTAGTCAGCATGTGGTACATGGTTGAAATCAGAAAAAAAACCCTTTCTGAAGATGTCTAAATCTAATATGGCGCCTATAAGAAATTAGATAGTTGATGATGGACAGAAAGAAACGAAACGTCGTATAAAATTTAGAGTACACCACTGGATAGAGGTTTAGAAATGACCACAAGGATGTGTTCTTATTCTTCTCTACAAGGCCAAATGTCGGTGCTACAGGTAAAAGAAGAAAATGGGGTTTTCGCGTTTTTTTTTTAAATAACGAAGGTCATTTGTCACAGGTCTATTTTCTTTACGGATTTATAACAAACACAAAATTTAACAACTTTGCCAAATTTAAACCTATACTCTATCTCCAATAATAAGAGAGATTCCCATGGTGAGGGCCGAAAATGAATCAGCCTGTATATAATATTATATCAACATCACTGCGAATGCATATTTATGTTGGTGCTAATGTTCAGTGTTGACACATATCATTTTGTCATATTTTCCGTCTGCTTGTTTACTCTTGGTTTGCAATGCCAATGTTAAGTGACTTGTTGCATCCGCAATTGCAAACTGTGTAGCAGAATGCGATAATGATGGACCGTTGCTGCCTTTATCAATAAAAAAATTACTTTCTAGTTCCAAATTTTATTATAATTCACTATTTTTAATCGGAGATTTGGGCTTTTGGAAGTTATAACCTCAATATTGGCAAATTGTCGAATATAAGTTTGACATAAGCGTTTACTAACCTATCCTAAAATGTAAACAAATCCATTTTGCCAATTGATTTTGCAAGATTGCTTTGACATGATTGATGACGTGCACGTCATCGAACCGTGAATGGCGTATACTTGTTAATATGTTACACTTCGATTGAACGGAAAATTTTTGGAACTTTCCTACCGTTCAGAATCGAAATATCAATAAACAAAGATTAAAATATCTTTTTCTAATATTCTATTCGAATTAGAAATGCATTTGCTTCGTTTTTTCAGGAACCTGTCATTATTTAAAGTTTTATACTTTCACCATTTCATGTTTCAATTGCTTAATCATCGATTTATGTTTATCTTCAGTTAACGCTTGTAGAGATACAGTATTACTTTTTAAAGTACTTCTCTTTCAAAACGTACAATATTAATTTTGAATCGTTTGTAAGAAGATAAGGTGTGCAATTACTGAGCTGCCACCAAGGCATTCAGACAGCAAGATTTATGTGAAAGCTTATCATCAGATTCCGTGATCCGTCGATTCTTTATATCTACTTTCTTCTTCGTATTTTTTCTCGCTGCTATTAATTTTTGTTTTGTTTTTCCAATAACGATTTTATTATAAGGTTCACTAATGGTTATTAGTTATTAGTCATTTTGCTAATAATTGTAATAATAGTTGAGCAATTCTGTTATTATTATGGCAAATACATAAATAATTGATTTGCGTGAAGAAATTTGTTCATCTGAGAGTTTTAATAAAAATTAAATCACAACAATAAAGTAATTAATAACATTTTAGAGATACCGGCACTTACATATTATCTGCAGTCGATGAAATTCAAGTATTACTAGATGACCATATAATAAAGACTCAAACCATGAAGAATTCACCGTATATTAAACCATTCGAGAAGGAAATATAGTACGTATTACAAACCAAATACATATTAACTTAATTTTGCCGATATTAAATACCTTTTCAGTGATTGGGAAGCAAAATTACAACTTTTACAAGAAATATTAGATGAATGGTTGAAAGTTCAGGCGACTTGGATGTATTTAGAACCTATATTTTCATCCCCTGATATACAACAGCAGATGCCCGAAGAAGGCCGTAGATTTACTGCCGTGGATAAGGTAATATCAAGGATTACATGTTTGTGTCCGAAAAATTTATTTAATTTATTAGATTTGGAGGGACGTGATGAAAACGGTATATGGTGACACCAAAGTGCTTATCGTCGTCGAAATAGATAAGATGCTGGAACGTCTGAAGAAGTGCAACAATCTCTTGGAAATCATCCAACGAGGTCTCAACGATTATCTGGAGAAGAAGAGACTGTTCTTCCCGCGATTCTTCTTCCTGTCCAACGATGAACTGCTAGAAATCTTGTCAGAGACTAAGGATCCGACCAGAGTGCAGCCGCATTTGAAGAAGTGCTTTGAGGGTATTGCCAAGTTGCATTTCACCGAAGATCTGGACGTAACTCAGATGAAATCCAGCGAAGGGGAGATTGTGCCGTTAGTGGATGTGATCCAGACGTCCCTGGCGAGGGGGCAAGTAGAAAAGTGGCTTTCGGAACTGGAGAAGGATATGAAGGCTTCTGTTTACAAAATGGTGGCGGAATCCGTTGCGGATTATCCATTGAAATCCAGAGATGAATGGGTTTTATTTTGGCCTGGTCAAGTTGTAAGTAAAAGCGATAATATGTTAATCATAATTCTTAGTTTTCCGATGTTCTGCTTTTTTACTGTAATCATCATAATTTATTTCCTTATTCTTGACCTTGCCTCGTTATTAATTCTTAAGTTGTTTTTCTTCAATTTTCTTAATACTTAATGACCTAAACAACCTAAAAATAAAAAAAAAAACAATTTAAATATTTAAATCATCATTGTTGTTAACAATTGCAACAGCAATAATGATGATATCGATAACAGAATAGATGAAGAAGTCCTAAATTTACATGATATTATTTCACTATCATCTTATGGTAATGTTTCTTTAGGTTCAGTCTATAGCAATGGCGTTCTGGACAATCGAAGTTCACGAATCCATAACAATATCGTTAGATGCCATGAGGGATTATTTGAGTAAATCCAATCACCAAATTTCTAAAGTCGTGGATTTAGTTAGGGGAAGACTGAGCTCACAAAATCGTATAACTTTAGGTAAATATTTGTACACTGGTCAAAAATCGATGTGGATATTTGAAACAAAACTGAGTTCATATTATTTAAGTTAATGTTTTAAGGTTACACTATATTTCGTTATTAAGCTAATGTAAACTAGAAGAAAACTATCCGACAAAAAATTGTGCAGCTCGATTGAAAGGAACTGTTAATGAAATACAATTCGTTTCGTGTTTGAATTATAATTTCTTGCCTGTATTTTTTCGATGGTGAGAAATTTTAACACCCGTTTTATTATCCATTATCATCCGGCTCGAAGGACCATTGATATTGATTAAAGAACAGAACATTCCTTAATTATTTATTTAACAAAAATTATGGTATATATACAAATTCTATATACAACTTAATTCTAGCAGTTCTAAAAATTTTAATTTTGTATACATTAAATAAGTGTAATTAAAAATCGAGAACGTTTTACAATTATTGCGGTATCGCTGATATATCACCTCGTTTTATTAAGGTGTTTTCACATATGCTTATAATGCATTTTGATGTTCTAATAGTTCTTGTATTTCACAATTTATGCGATGATTGTTTATTAATAAGCAGAATAATGAACTAGTTTATTCTAAATACCTGACCTATGGTTATTTGCGAATCAGCACAATAACGAACTAATTTAGATTAAATACCTGATCTGGTATGCGAATTATTTGATTGTTTAAATATAATCGGTAAACTATACAGTATTATAATTATAAAATATGAAACTAAAGCTACATATACAACTCAATTCCAAAATAGTTGTGCTTATTGGTCTGTTAAATCAGAATTGACATTAACAATAAATACTGAGTCACTATATTCTCAAGGTCATATATTTGTTGGATCACCAGATGAAGCTGCTTTTAAAATCGATGGTGCTGTTGAAGGTTGTAATTATAATAATTTCACACCTATGAATCTTGTTACTTATGGTATATAAAATACAATAAATAAAAAACATATGTAAAAATAATTGTTTTATTAAATGATACCTTCTATAAGATTATAATTTTGTAATAATATAAAGAACATAAAGGACAAGGTTTTTTGTTACAATTTTTTAAAAATGGAGCACTTTGCCATTTATATCTAATCATTCTACATGTAAATGTTGGATCATTAGGAAATATGTTTTGATTAGTTAATACAATGACAGGAGTTCTATTTATAATTGCATCCTGTTGATATTTTACTTTAACATTTAAGGTGTCTCCACCAAATAACATTTTAATTGTGTCAAATTGACCTACTTCGCATTGTGGTTCATTCCATAATAAAATTCTTTTATTTACGCATTCTTGTAATGGAAAATTACTAAATTTTGAAAAATTTCCTATCTGACCGAAACTAATAAAAAAATGTAGAACCATATCAAATAAAAAATTTTTACCACTACTAGGTGGTGAAACAACTTCAAAACAATTAACTTTTGGAATAGTTTTATCCACAATATTAAGTAAAAATTCTTTCAATGGAGACTGTGGTTAAATAATAATTTAAAAAAGGTATATAACCCCTTACCACAATTATTAGTCGTAAAGAAGGCGCCTACTAAAAACGATTTTTAAAGTTACGGTGATCTACTATTAAACTAAATGAAACACCTTATATTTTCACAAAAACACTAGTATATTTAACTATATGAATATTTCATGTGCATTGTACACATTAGTAGTTATTATTTAAACGTATTATTTCGAGTACACAGGTAGTGACAAAATCTATATTGGGTAGGGGTGTAAAAATTTTCCATTACAAATGGTTAAAAAGTCGTATATTGTATATTGTACAAGCCGAACTCTCATTGCAAATTCTGAGAAAGGCAAAATTAAGAAGGGGCGTTACATGTGAAGAAACAAGACATCCGGCTGTGTTGAGTTATATTAGATGAGAATCAATTCACATGAAAAGGGTCTATGAATAATTAGATATTGTAGGTATATAATTTAAAAGTTAATTATAAATAGGTGACAATGTCCTAGTTAAGGAGTTAAGCAATTTAATATAATGTATAGAATTCACGGTAGGCTCTGGGTGTGTTAAGGAGGTAATTTTTGCATATTAAATGAGAATCAGTTCACGTGAAAAGGGTCTATGAATAATTGGATAATGTAGGTATATAATTTAAAAGTTAATTATAAATAGGTGACATGTCCTAGTTAAGGAGTTAAGCAATTTAATGTAATGTATAGAATTCACGGTAGGTTCTGGGTGAAACATGATAAGTAATTTAATAAACAAAACACCCGGTACATCTGTTCCACAAAAATGTAAAATGTTTCGCGTTTTGTGGAACAGATGTACCGGGTGTTTTGTTTATTAAATTATTTATCATGTTTCACCCAGAACCTACCGTGAATTCTATACATTATATTAAATTGCTTAACTCCTTAACTAGGACATGTCACCTATTTATAATTAACTTTTAAATTATATACCTACAACATCCAATTATTCATAGACCCTTTTCACGTGAATTGTTTCTCATTTAATATGCAAAAATTACCTCCTTAACACCCAGAGCCTACCGTGAATTCTATACATTATATTAAATTGCTTAACTCCTTAAGTAGGACATGTCACCTATTTATAATTAACTTTTAAATTATATACCTACATTATCCAATTATTCATAGACCCTTTTCACGTGAACTGATTCTCATTTAATATGCAAAAATTACCTCCTTAACACACCCAGAGCCTACCGTGAATTCTATACATTATATTAAATTGCTTAACTCCTTAACTACGACATTGTCACCTATTTATAATTAACTTTTAAATTATATACCTACAATATCTAATTATTCATAGACACAACACAGCCGGATGTCTTGTTTCTTCACATGTAACGCCCCTTCTTAATTTTGTCTTTCTCAGAATTTGCAATGAGAGTTCGGCTTGTACAATATACAATATACGACTTTTTAACCATTTGTAATGGAAAATTTTTACACCCCTACCCAATATAGATTTTGTCACTACCTGTGTACTCGAAATAATACGTTTAAATAATAACTACTAATGTGTACAATGCACATGAAATATTCATATAGTTAAATATACTAGTGTTTTTGTGAAAATATAAGGTGTTTCATTTAGTTTAATAGTAGGTCACCGTAACTTTAAAAATCGTTTTTAGTAGGCGCCTTCTTTAGAGAAGAATTTCTGCCGTTCCTTTGTCCGATAATTTAACACATGTTTAAAAACCTTTTCTAAGAGGCAAGTGTTTTGTCTCGTAGTTTGAGATTGGCATGGTAAATTTAGTCTTTACAGGGTTGCAGTGTATAGTAGTTGTGCGGAAGCGTTTATGTTACTTTACTGTGCCCCATGTGTGACTTTTAATTAGTAGTTTTTACCTACTGATGATGACAACTTAGTTGTCGAAATACGTATTTAGGATACGACTAATAATTGTGGTAAGGGGTCATATACCTTTTTTAAATTAATATTAAGTAAATCTAACAAAAATTGACGAATCATTTGTATGTAGTTGAAATAATAATAGACGTTCACAAATTTTTACAAAGTCTTCTAAAGTGTAATAATAGTCAAAAACATTATCTGTTGTACAAGAAAAATAAGGAGATTAATTTTTTAACTAACTTTTATTTACTACAAGAAGACAGCGAATCAAAACCTAGAATACTATTAACTTCTTCCTTTCATTGATGCTGAGTAATTAAAAATTGCAGGAGCGTTGGTGGTATTGGATGTCCACGCTAGAGACGTTCTCTCGCAAATAATCGACCTGGAAGTTAGCAGCGTTAACGATTTCCAATGGCTCTGCCAATTACGATACTATTGGGAGGTATTTTTTGAGAAAACAGTTGATAACTGCTTTAATAAAATTACTTTCTTGTTTCAGGATAAGCAATTAGCAACTAGAATGATAAATTCCACTCTAATGTATGGTTATGAATACTTGGGTAACACTACGAGATTAGTTGTTACTCCTTTAACGGATAGGTGTTACAGGACATTATTCGGAGCTTTACATTTGCATTTGGGTAAGGCACCGATTGAGTTAATCTCATTATGAGCATAAAGTGACATCATTACCACACTTCATGCTTTAGTTAACTTTTGTTAAGGATCGAAATAGATGTAGAAAAGTTTAAATGGGATAGGCTCTATGGCTACTTCAAACGATTTAATTCATTACGTTTTTTCTTCTTCTTTTTTTAGGTGGCGCTCCAGAGGGACCTGCAGGAACTGGTAAAACCGAGACCACCAAAGATTTAGCTAAAGCAGTCGCTAAACAATGTGTTGTATTCAATTGTTCAGACGGATTAGATTACATTGCCTTAGGCAAATTCTTCAAGGTATTGAATACCTTCTAGTGGAACAACCGATAACCATTTTCATCTTTCAGGGTCTTGCATCGTGTGGTGCTTGGTCTTGTTTCGACGAATTCAACCGCATCGATTTGGAAGTATTATCCGTAGTTGCCCAACAAATTTTAACGATCCAAAGAGCTATTAATTCTGGAAATAAGACTTTACTGTTCGAGGGAACGGAATTGAAGTTGGATCCGACGTGCGCCGTGTTTATCACAATGAATCCCGGCTACGCTGGACGATCCGAATTGCCTGATAACCTCAAGGTAAGTTGACAAGTTTTTTTTAATAATTTTAATTTCGTTTTCCTTTAGGCATTGTTTAGATCCGTAGCTATGATGGTACCGGATTATGCGTTAATTTCCGAGATCGAATTATACGCTTCTGGTTTTCTGACGGCTAAACCGCTAGCTGTTAAGATCGTGGCTACATACCGGCTGTGTTCTGAACAGTTGTCTTCTCAATGTCACTATGATTACGGTATTGCGGTTTTGTCAATTTTTGGTATCATTGTATTCTTGATAAAATATAATTTTTCAGGAATGAGAGCTGTGAAATCAGTTTTAAGAGCTGCCGGTGCCTTGAAATTACGTTATCCTGACGAACACGAAGATATACTCGTATTACGGTCTATTAAAGATGTTAATTTAGCTAAATTTTTGAATCACGACGTGCCCCTCTTCCAAGTAAGTCTTTGTTGTAAGTTTGCCCCATTTATTTGAAATTTAAATTCAATCGTTAGATTAAAGTCCGTGATGAATTAGAAACATGTATATAACCCATAAATCTAGATAGAATATTTGATAGAAATCTATCTTAGTTTTCTTTTGTTTCATAAAATTTTCCATATTTTGAACAGCTTTTGAGCTAAACCAGGCAAGTATCTACTTCATTGGGATTGCTGTGAATACTTACTATTGTGATGTCACCCGGTCCCGGAGGTCACATCGATGCTTTAACACCGGAGGTTCACCAACATAATAAATGATAGACGGGACAACGGTAAAATAACAATATATAATTTAATAACGACATAACAACGATTAACAATAACAGCAGGGATACCAATACACTCGCTCGGACTATTATGTCTCTGTCTGACTCTGTCTTGAGATCTCGCAGGGTCTCATTATATATTCGAGCGTGTCCCCCTTTAGCCTAGTGACCTGGTGATAAGATAAACAAGGTGGTGAAAGATCGAAACACACCGAGGTCGTGTTTGACGAAAGAGATGCATTTGCAATACATGACCTGGTTTAGTTACCGCACTATCAATAAAATTAATATTATCCAATGATACATGAAACTAAAGATCTTAACGCCGGCTTCTTGTACATTAACTCATTTACTAATTAAGAATACATTTTTGTATTTGGATTTGGTCAAAACATAACAAAATTTGCGCGTCGAAGCTAAGCCTCCTATATTAATTTTCGACTATAATTTTCTCGTGTTTGCCTATGTTATGCCTGTATCTGGTTACTCTGGGCTAAATGTAAAATAAATAACTTTCCATCTATTTAACAAAGCAACATGATTTTCTTTTGGACGAGTCCCTTCTCGGGAACGTCAAGTTATAACATGTGTCGGTTGCTTTATACTTTAATCGGAATCGGTATGATAAATTATATTATAAAATTTAACGTTCACTTTTTAAAATGAATTAAAATACAAAATAGTTAATTGACGAAGGAGATACTTGTTGAAACTTCATTATAACGCTAAGAAATAAGTAATTAAACTTCTAGTTCAAAAATTCTTTTATTGTAAATACCACTACAATATTGTTTCGTATTTCATCCACCTGATGAAGCCATTGTATGGCGAAACAATATTGTAGTGGTATTTACAATAAAAGAATTTTTGAAACTAGAAGTTTAATTACTTATTTCTTAGCGTTAAAATACAAAAGACAAAACTTATGTCAGTGAGTGTACATGGATCGTTATATCGTTGATTCTTTACACCAGCAGGGAGTTTCGACGTTAACGGTTAGTTTCGGATACCAACGGCCATTTGCAATGGAATTTTGAAACTAATGATTGTTAAAAACAAACAAGAGACATCATTAGTTTCTGCACTAATTTAAGGTAATTTTCAATCAGAAGTACGGGTTCGGTGAACCTTTATTAATTTCTATAGGGTGACATTTCCTTAATTCCTTATTTTCTATTCTTATTAACATTTTTTTTTGTGATCGTTTTGCAAGTGCATAAAATAAAAAAAAACAGGATAAACAATTTCAACAAGTAAGTTTTATTCTCTATTTAATATTTTACATACATAAAATAAATGAAATCAACGTTCGTATAAACAAAATAAAATAAAACAAGAATTCGACAATAAATAATAAAATAAATTTGTCGGCTATTTATACATAGTATTACAAACGGGGGCTTGTGCTGGATATCGGGATGCGGACGTGCCGTGCCAACAATAATGAAATTATTTGATAATAAAATAATTAGTGGTGCTGGTGAAGTTCCTTCAAAGGTCCAGGACGTGCGTGGTATTGGTTAATTAAAATAACTATTTAATATATCTACAACTTACTTACTAAATAAAACACATGTTGTTGTCCTTAAACTTTGTATTCATATTTGCATAAGAAAGAAATTGAAATTGTTATATTTAAAAGCAATCAAAACAAAAGTAATATATACGCAAGGAGCGGTAATTAAGTAACTGAAAATTAACGCAAAAATACTCTGAAACGAACGTTTAATTGAGCAGTAAATTAAGGGTTAATTGAATACGATTAATATAAAATAACCTCTGTATCGAACAATACAGAGTTACCTTTGGTTGGCGGCGATGGGCGGCCACGTGGAGGAACAAGAAATTAATTAGTTTAATTAATATGGATTCGCTTAAAAGAATAATATATATAGAACAATACAGGATTACCATTTAATTGCGGTGAGATGCAGGAGCACGTGGATCATGCCACCGGTACTTGACCAGTACGGCGGGCGATGTTGCACTTTCGAGCGTTCTAACGAGAAGATCGGACTGATAGTTTTTGTATCGAAAGAACACTGGTTTTTGAAAACGGTCTGTTTTATGACCTGAGTCGAAGAGAGGGGTCGATATCTTGAATTCTCATTAATTAAGAAGCGGGACTTGAAGATGTGTTCTATCGATGGCATAAATATTATTGAAATAACCCTTGTGAAATAAGCTTCCTAATGATATGAAACACCATATATAAGAAGATGTATGTAATTCAATTAAAACAATTTAATGAAATGTAAATAGAAAGAAATTCCACAGTAACGGTTGTTGAGTCAGGTAGAAAATTAAGGGTCTCTGTTAAGATATAACAAAAGACATGCTTTCTCTTTGGACACGAATACACAGAAAAATGTCTAAGTTAAATCGAGATATTTAAAGACGAAATATATTTAAAAATAGATTAAAATATTTTTATATGCGTAGCGTAACAATAGGTAATATCTTAAATACCCGGAGGATATCTTGAAAATTCGAAATATATTTATTAAATAATATTTAATACGGTTAACGTATTATACACATTTTATTGTCAAGATAAAAATTGAAGTAAAAAACTGGTCTTTAATATAACATAGAGGGTAAACAGCTGTTCAATGCCTTTTTTGAAATCAACATGGAATTTGAACACATTTCTGTCCTTTACTTAAAAAATATATATGTAACAAATCTGTGTTTGTAAATAATTTAAATATTTCGGTAATTGACTTGTAAATATGTATTTAAAGTTCGGATTAACATATCTAATATTATAATTCATAAAATACAATTTTTATTTAGCAGGTATATATTATTCCATGCAAACAATAAACATTTAACGGTAGAGCCTAGGCTCATATTACCTATTCTAAAGCTGACAATAACGATTTAGATCGTAATGTATAAGCTAATTTATATATTTTAGTTAAACGGCAAACTTACATCTCGTTCGCTTGCAGGCAATCTGAATCTTTGACCGGACGTTCGATTGTCGAGAAAAATACTGTGGAACGGCTTGAACGTATCAAATTGAAATTTTACATAGAAAAATTTGTTTATCTTGTTACGCTTAGCATGTGAAATATTTTCATGTAATTTTAAATAATATTTCTTCTTTGAATATCTCGATATTAACTTAAGACATTTCTTCTGTACATTTTCGTGTCCAAGAGAAAGTATTTCTTTTGTTATAACCTTAACCGCCGGCGACCCTTATTACCTGGACCGTCAACCGATAACCGTAATGTAGAATTTAGAATATCGAATTTCTTTCTAGTACATTCCATTTTGTTAAATTGTTTTTATTAATATTATTTACATCTTCTATTATATGTCGTGTTTGATATCGTTATATATATATATAATTCAAGATATCGACCCCCTCTTCGATAGATCATAAACCGACCGTTCTAGACTTCTCTATCGACACGAAAACTAATAGTCCGTCTTCTCTTTCGAACCTTTCGTGAGAAAACAA
The DNA here is from genome assembly GCA_935421215.2 of Melolontha melolontha. NCBI lineage: Eukaryota > Metazoa > Arthropoda > Insecta > Coleoptera > Scarabaeidae > Melolontha > Melolontha melolontha. The sequence continues at coordinate 201,364,026 of OW285237.1, read as the reverse complement.
CTCCTCGTGCTGTTCCAGTACACAATGGAACTCACCACGCCGTTCAGGCTCTTCCGCTTCCGCTAAGGTAATTCTGTATTGTTTTATATATGTTATTCTTTTAAGCGAATTCATATTAATTTAAACTAATTAATTTCTTATCCCACCGGCCAACACCGCTCTACATATACTTGTCCGAGTATATCTTTAGACCACGTGGCCGCCAACTCAAGGTAACTGTATTGTTCTATACAGAGATTATTTTATATTCATCGTAATTAATTAACCCTTAATTTACTACTCCATTTAACGTTCGTTTCAGAGTATTTTTTGTGTTAATTTTAATCTACTTATTCACCGCTCCACGTGTATATAGTACTTTCTTTTATTACTGTTTCACCTTTCTATTTTAGATATTTTATATTAATTTCTCGATTACTAATTTATCGCCCCTTGTGTATATATTACTAATTTAATGACTTTTACATACATCAACTTCTTTTATTTAAATATACGAATTTCAAATCCTTATTATGTAAATATAAATATACCAATTTAAGGACGCCGTTGTGTTTTATTTTATTTATTAGTTTTGTGTATTTATTTTAATTAACCAATACCACGCACGTCCTGGACCTTTGATGACACTTCACCAACACCACAAATTATTGTATTACAAAATAACTAAAATATTATTTTATTATTTATCTTAGAATAATTTCATTATTATTATACCTAGCCAAACCCCTAGTTAGTAATAATCTTTATCAAAATTTGAGATTCAACGGTTGCTAGAATTTTAGTTATAACGGTTATAATAAACTTAACATAATTACTAGTAATTTGGAAATTAAATAAATGAATATTTCGCGCAATATTATTACTAGCAATTCGGAAATTTAATTACAATAAAATACGGATTATAATGCTTACGTTTTCTCTTAATAATTCGGAGACTTTAATGCTTACGTTTTCCTTCGACTTTCCTTTCATAGACATGGTTTGTCTCAATACGGCTCACAAGATTCCTTCGGGTTCGGAGTACTTCCAATCGGAACGAATATCGCTCTATCTGCCGGTGAATAAACAGTAATCTAGGGTGTACAAGCGAGTCATAAAGGGGTGTTAGAAGAACTCTAAAGAAAAGAAGGCGGTTAACAGGGTGTGACAAGCACTATCGTCACTGGAAATAACTCTTACAAATACCTCAAACGCTATCGAAGTACTACTGGCAAGAGAGGTCGGTTCGGATAAGAAAAAAAAAACCTTAACTGTTCAACAAACACTATCGTCTAGCAGTAAGGCGGTGGAAAGGTCGTGGGTAAGTCTCTGGCATTAGTCAAAAAGTCTCTTTCGAAACTGGCCGAATAATTGAATTTAATAGCAAGATCTGATGCTTATATATGCGGAGAAACAAGTAAAAAAACGGTTCTTTTGGAAGGGGGACCACTTCTAGAAATCTTGAGAGTGGAATAATTGCACGCAGGCATGAAAAGTAAGACGGGGATCGTGAATTTTCGTGTAATGCACGAGTAAACGAGCTAACTACAATTGCATAACACATTTCATATAATAGATATTTATGTATTAAGGGAATAAACGACAGTTTTAATCCCGAGACAGTAAGTAATGCCAGAGCGACCGAAGGGAGCGAGGGCATTTTCTGTTGAGGGATTATAGACGTTTATTCCCGAATTACATACAAAACTTTTTTCCCGACCTTAAATGTAATAATTTATTTCACTATTAGTTTGACAGTTGATTGATAGATTGATCTGATGTCATTCAATTAAGTTGGTTTGTCATGAAAATGTGCATAGTTTCTGGTTACTAAGGTAAAACGAGTTTGTGTGTGTCTTATTTTTTTCCAAAAAAACGCAGTCCGTTTAAGTTATTGTGCAAAAATGAATATTAATGGCAGTGAAGGAGATAATTTTCAAGTGCCTGCAAATATTTCCATAGCTGCACGAGAAATAACGACTAATTTATTACCGGCAAAGTCGAAGAAATTGTATGAAAAGACATATGAAGATTTCATAAAATGGTGCGATCGTAGAAGTGTCAAGGGGGAGAACATGGAAGATATTTTGCTGGTCTATTTTTCTGAGCTTTTTGGAAAGTACAAGGCTTCTTCTTTGTTGTCCTGCTACTCCAAATTAAGATCAACTCTATTAATCCATCAAAATTTGGACATTAGTAAATTTTCAAGATTAATAACTCTATTAAAACGAAGGTCTGCTGGTTTTAAACCAAAAAAATCTAAGATCCTCAGTAGAGCCCAAATATTACAGTTTGTAGAACAAGCGCCCGATGATAGTTATTTGATGACCTAGGTTAGTTTCATTTAATATTTTATCAATATAAAATATTTGAGTAAAATCAATAGGTTGCAGTAATTATGGGTATTGGTGGAGCAATGAGATGTCAGGAGCTTCTTTATCTTTCTACAGAAGATATTGAAGAGAAAGAAGATGTTTTAATTGTTAATGTAAAAGATACTAAAACTAAAATTGACCGATCGTTCCACATTTTGAATACTGAGAAAAAATCTTTAAATTTTATTGAACTATATAGAAGATATGAATTTCTTCGACCAGTTCATACTAATCACCAACGCTTCTTCATATACTATAAAAATGGAAAATGCACGAGTCAACCAGTGGGAAAGACAACTCTAGGAAAAATACCATCGGTAATTGCAGCGTATTTGGAATTGCCTGATCCCGACCTATATACAGGCCACTGTTTGAGACGCACTTCTGCAAGTCTTTTAGTAAATAGTGGGGCTGATATTCTTACTGTTAAAAGACATGGTGGCTGGAAGTCAAGTAGTTATCATGTTTGCATTCGTTGGGCTACTAATATAAAAGAAACTGTTCACAGGTACTGTCGCGGAGGGCTACATAGAAACGTCCGAGGAGAATAAACTTCATATCGCAAGAAAAATTTTACAAGTACCTAAATGAGAACGAACCTTGCACAAGCACTACTGTAAGCAACCGCCAAGTTAAGATATCAGATGATTGTCCATATATAAATATTGTAAACTCATCTAATGTTACTATTACGATTACAAAATAAAATTGATTGATATATTTAAATGCTTCATCAATCTGACAGTTAAATTAATTTTGACTTAAATAAATGAACCAAAAGTCATTCACTACAGTATTCACTTTATTCCCTAGGGAAAATCGAATATTTTATTCCCTAGAGAATAAAATAGTCTAATATATGTCAATTGTCAGATATATAAGATGACACTTTATTCTCGGTCGGGAGAAAATATATTTATAACGCCCTTCCAAACTTACGAATATTTTATGCTGTTAATTCTTATTTGAATTAAGGATGTGCAAACATTCCTAATATTCTTAAACTTGAGGGCAAAGTTCGTTACAAGCTAGAGATGGAGTTATATGGGAGTTTTTCCAATAGAAGGTTGCTAATACCATAGAGGATATTAATATTTTCTGTGTCTATATTTTATATAAGCTTCCGAATCGTTAGCAAAAATTAGTAATTACATTCTATGGCTCTAATACTTTTAAACGCCAAGAAGAGATTAAATAAGTAAACAGTACGTATAAAATACTGTGTTTCTCTATAAATTTCAATTGAATATTGTGATATGGTGATCTTTACCGACTACTGAATTTATAGTACACTTAGCTATTCCGTATTTCTTCAATTTTATGGTCATCATTAAATATACTTTAAAATTATTTAAAATAAATTAAATTTCAGGGTATTACCTCAGATTTGTTTCCCGGTGTCGAATTGCCAGTACCAGATTACGTAGTCCTAAACCAAGGCGTCGATGACGCATGCAAGGCAAACAATATTCAAAACACCGACGTATTTTTGGAAAAAGTGCAACAGCTTTACGAAATGATCATCGTTAGACACGGCCTGATGATCGTGGGCCTTCCATTCGGCGGTAAGACCACTTGTTACAGAATGTTGGCCGAGGGTTTAGGCTTGGTGGAAGAAAGGGTGAATAACTAAAAGTCTGTAAATTTCGTTTGGATAATTTAATGTCTTTTAGGGCGGTATGGATGAACATAAGGCAATTTACACGGTGATCAATCCAAAATCTATAACCATGGGTCAGTTATACGGACAATTTGATCCTGTATCACATGAATGGTCCGACGGTGTTTTGGCAGTTAGTTACAGGCAGTTTGCGATGTCCACCACCGAGGATCGGTATGTAAAAGTTTACTTGCAGATTCTATTATTACTTGGTTACTTCTCTATTTTGAATTTTAGCAAGTGGTTAGTCTTCGATGGTCCGGTAGATGCAGTGTGGATAGAGAATATGAACACTGTCCTGGATGATAATAAAAAATTGTGCCTGATGTCGGGAGAAATTATACAGTTAGCACCGACTACTAACTTGATATTCGAACCGATGGATTTAGAAGTCGCGTCTCCCGCTACGGTAAAAGAATAATCTTTAAATACAGATAATTATTTAAAGTCTTATATTCTGAGCAGGTCTCCAGATGCGGAATGATATACATGGAACCCCTCTCCTTAGGCTGGGAACCCCTCTTACTGTCATGGATCAATACATTACCGCCATCTATAAACGAGTTCCATAAAACGATGCTTAAAGGATTATTCAGACGATTTTGCGAACCTTTACTATGGCTTATTCGAAGAGGTGGTGCTAAAGTAAGATATTTAATCTCGCAGATGATTGCATTTAATCGATTATTACTTTATTATAATAGGAAATGGCACCAACATCAAATTCGAACTTAGTACGCGCCACCATGAACCTCTTCGACTGCTTCATGGACGATTTTTACGACGAAAAATTCATAGAGCAAAGTTCTGATTTGGATATCCGAGCTCAACTCGAGGGCGTTTTCTTTTTTGCTTGCATTTGGTCGATGGGTGGTACATTAGAAGCGGCTAGTCGCCCCAAATTCAACTTGATGTTCCGTGGATTGCTAGAACGCGACTTTCCACCACAAATACAAGAAGAGCTAGGCATACATTACGAAATACCCAAACCGGAGAAGCCTTACATCTTCACGTTGCCGCAAATCGATACGGTGTTCGATTATCGATATATAAAGGAGGTGAAGGACTTTAGCAAGCTTGGAATAAATGCAAAGTTTAATTCATAATTGTTTAGGGTAAGGGAAAGTGGAAACCGTGGACGGACGAACTGGCTAACGCTCCGCCGATTCCTAGAGATATTCCTGTCAATCAGATTATTATACCTACAGTGGAGACCATAAGAAATTGCGCCATAATGCAATTCTTGGTTCAGCACGATAAATCAGTGATGATCGTTGGGCCCACTGGTACAGGAAAATCAGTCTATGTGATTGTAAGTAATGGTTTGATTATTAGAGCTGAGAATGTTTGCGGTATAACCATGGTTATATCATGTAACCATAGTAATTTACTATGGTTACATGATATAACCATGGTTATACCGCAAACATCCTCAGCTCTATTGATTATTATGGAAATATGTTAAAAGTTCTTGGAATATTTTATTTGTTTAAGTATTATTGCATTTAGGCAGCATGGAGGCTTTTCGGATAAAAAAGCGATTACGCAGTTAGGTCCCCAGTTGTCTATTTTGTTACACTCGTATTTTTCTTTTCTTACCGTTGAGCCCCGGTATATTATATTTAAGATTCGAGTTATATATTTCGTTCAACGCGTACTTGTATCGCTCTCTGATTTTAATATTTTGTAATTGTATCGCCGCCCCCTGGCGTTTCCGTTTGTATCCGGCGTGTAGATTATTCGAATGCACCCCGTAATCGAATCCAGTTAACAGTTGTGGTAATGTGTGAATCTTCGTATAAGAGAAAGTTTTTTTTCACGAATACTACGACTTGTGTATTAGTCGCTTATGCGGATCCTATGGTAGTACGTGAAGTAGTATATAGACTTACCGTCTACCGATTTTGAAATTTGCTTCCTGGCATGTGGAGAACCTTTATGGCGGTATTTCTTATACGAACTCCGGATTAATTCAACCTACTCTGGCGAAAACCAAACCTAGACACCTTACTCCGTTTAGCCTGCAGCTACCGACGAAATCGATTCTCTAGTGTCCATTAGTGGAGAAGAAGAAGTAAAATCTGTATTTTTTTCGAGGGCTGGATGTCAATGTGATACTAGTTTCCGGTTTTTAGGCGTAGATACCAACCTGAGGGTAATTTCCTTTGGACGTAAGTAGAAGAAACAGAGTAACTTGTATGGACTTTTTTTAATGCTATAATATTTGTCACTTATAAAACTAATTTAATATCTTGAGGTTTAATTACTCATAATTGTCAATTTATTAATTAATAATAAATTACTGTTTAATCTAAAATTGATTAACGTTTCGAACTAGATATTTACTCATATTTGATGGTTAATAATTCTATTTTTAACGTAATATTATTTTTATTACTGTATTGAATTTATTCTAAATTTCCATTCATTTTGCTACTTAATATTTTAAAGTAAAATTTCTTATTGCCGTTGATCTTTGTTATATTCAAAACCTAATTTTTTTTGCCTGCCAGCTGTGCCTGTGTGAACATTTACTCTCGGCTTTGCGGGACTTGTATAAAAACTTTACGTGCTAGTGCAGATGCACTGACGATAAAGTCAATAAAATTCTAGAAATATGGTTTAATTCCATTCTTCGACTAACTTGTCAACTTTGACAGTTCGTTGTAGCTACAACATTACACATATTGCCCTGAAACTTTGGATTTAGGCTAACTAAAGGTAGAGGTTAATTTTTAGTACTGATATTTGATTAGTGGGCTCTCTATGTCCTAGTATGCAAAACGTAAAAGACATCCCTCATGTTAAACAGATTCAATAGAATAATAGATAGTTGTGCCACAGTATTTCCGAAAATGTGTTCCAGGCCTGCTTCGAGAAATGAGAAATTTGTAAATATACACAAAGGAATACTCTGTAAGCGACAATATGTAGTGTACCATTCCACCTAGTGCACCCCATATATCAAAGATTGCACTTTGATATATTATTTCTATTCATGATAGTCATCACAATAACAACCTCTTATCCCATCTTCTATGAATTCGTATGAATTTGCTGTTTTAAAAATAGTTTGTTAAGACTATTTGTTCTGATATCATCTTTTATTAATCTTAAAAAGTGCGATTTTGTACATTACTTTGTTGCACTAATAAGTCAGGTCTTTTGCCATCAATGATTGTAAAAAAATTGGAAAATTATGAGTTACCTGTTTTTATTTCTAAACTTTATAAAATTTACATAGAGTATAATAATTAGAGTGGACCAATTCGGAGCGAAAGCAGAGGCGTGACTAACGAATTGGTTCCCGCATGCTAAACATTATTTATATCTAGAGATATACTATCACGAATGTTATTATGTTAGATACAAAAAAAAATGTAAGACGGTTTTTCTAGATTATGAAACGTTCTCGATGATACGTATAAAAAATAAAATCTAAAATGTATGTAATTAGATGATTAAAAAAAACTTACCGTCTTATGCGTTTTCCGTGACTTGAAAATCTGGAAAAGCGCGATGAAATATTGTTATCTTAAGGTGCGTCTCCAAAGTTATTTCTCGAAAACGCGTCCGCCGTGAGGAAAACATGTGCTTGAATAAAGAAAACGGTCGCTCCACATCTAGTGATGTGATGTTTGCATAATTAAAATAATCTTTGAAACAACTTAACACATCTGTAGACGAACCTTCACAAATTTGTCTAAGTCTGGCAAAATCTAAATCTTTATCTAAAACACTTTCAAACTTACTTAAATACACTCATTTCTTGCGTCTTCTATCGAACATAGCTGTGCGTATGTATCTTTCACAACTAGCACTGATTCCTGTAACGATAGAGAAGAATTTTATAGGTTTTCTAATGCTTGCACTATTCCGAAGTAATTGTTGTGAATAGTTTGTAAATCACTTTTAACCTGACTATTTTGAAATTTTTTCCAACTTTCTTCGATAGCGGCACTATCTTTCGGATTTAATAATAAAACCACTTTTTTTACATCCTTAAAATATTTATGATAGTAAAATGCCGTTCGTAGCCATGTTCCCCATCGTGTCAGAATCGGCTGTGGTGGCTCAGGGGTGTGGGGACACAATTCGTGAAATTTCCGAATACGTTTTGGAGATTTCAGGAATACTGCCTTTGTACTCGATATTAACGCATCTACATTTGGGTAACATTTACGGATCCGTTCTGCTACAAGATGTAGGGCATGGATTTTACATGTAATATGTAAAAAGTTACCACACTGTTCCTTAAGAGCCGACCTACAGAAAGCATGGTTGCGGTACCATCTGTCACAAACATTAGGATTTGATCTCTGGAAATTTCAAATTTTTCCAATGTACTTAGCACCACTTTTGAAATTACCCGCGCAGTACATTCTTCTATTTGTCTGCTAGCTAATAAAATTGAGGATGGCGATTGATTTTGTTCCATTTTACGCACCATAACATTAAGTACAGATCTTTTTTTGCTAACAGTTGTTTCATCCACACTCAACCACACTTTTTTATTTTTCAGATCAGCCTTAATTTTATTTTCTAAATGTACACGAACAGATTTTAAATAACGTCGTAAGTGGGTGCAGCTCGGTAATTCTACATTGCCATATTTTTCAAGAAATGAAATAAACGAATCATTGCGTAACAAAGTAAACGGCAAATTACACACAACCATCATTGTACACAAATCAAATAAGAACACTTCGTATTTTGTATCGGCACCGGTGTCTCTATCTTTATATCTTGCGCTATGCACGTGGCGTTGCAAATTTGATTTTGTTAAATGGTTTATATATATATTGCACACTAAACATTTTACACTTACCCCATTGTAAGATAAACTAGGATGGTTCTCAATAAACCTATTGACTAACTTTGATGATAGCAGTTTTTTTACTGTATGCTCCTTCAACATTATTAAATACACAGAATACACTTTCCTGCTGCTATTATACGTGTACACACGATGACCGTGAACAACATACTAAGTAATTGTATGTGCGATGGGGCACGCGGAAACTAATTCGTTAGTCACGCCTCTGCTTTCGCTCCGAATTGGTTCACTCTAATAATAATTTGTTCTAAATATTATGTAAAATAAATATATTTGCTTGCTAAATATTCCATCTTTCTCTAGGACTTTCTATTAAAGAAGAACAACACGAATATATACAAACCTTTGTTTATTAATTTCTCGGCCCAAACTACAGCCAATCAAACGCAAGATATAGTAATGAGCAAACTAGATAAAAGAAGAAAAGGTAAAATTGTATAAATCACAAATTATCCTTGATTTTAACTTGAATTTAATAGGTGTCTTCGGTCCACCCGTTGGAAAGAAGTTTGTTATCTTCGTCGACGATGTCAGCATGCCTCTCAAAGAAGTTTATGGCGCCCAACCACCGATAGAATTACTCCGGCAGTGGTTCGATCATTCAATGTGGTATGATTTAAAGGAGATCGTACCTATGAAGTTAATAGATATACAGGTGTGTTGTATTACTGTATAGTTTTCGGGGAATGACTCAATGAAATATATACCAATGTTGCATTGATGATGGTTAACGTACGGTCACGTGTTTCGAGCTGTCACTGTCTTCATCAGCGTACGATACATGTTATGAACCGGTTCACCGTATGTACCAAATTCGAACGACAAATATCTATAAGAGATATCTCGCGCCATCTACCGGCTAAGAGTGGCAACATTTGGTGACAATTTTCACTATTTACACGTGCAGATTATACCGGAAGGAAATCTATGAGTTAAATGTGTATCCGATACACATTCAACTCATAGTAAACGTTTAATAGGATTGCGCAATCCCTCTCGCGTAATATATTTCCAGTCACGTGGCAGCGTTAAGTCACCTGCCTTTCAAATATGTTGCGTTCTATGCTATTACATTATGATTTGCCAGATTTACTATTCTGAACTCATTTTCTCGATTTCGGTACGTTTTAGACCAAATGAACTGTATATATTCTTAATCTATGCGAAGCGACCTTTAATTTGATATACGACAAGGTTTATTTTTTCAAAATTGGGAACATGCTGTAATTTAATTGCCAAAAGACGTAACACCTCTACCTAGTTTTCAACTAGTGTTATAATATTCCGAAATATGCATTAACATATATCAAATTACTCGTCCCAGCATGCAGATTACCAAATAAAAGGTGCATGTCTTTTCGTATCGAGCTGTCCAGCCTCACAAAGTCCAAATGAAACCGGTTGTGCCCTGCACAAAGTGATTATACCATGCAATAAGTGTTGGGCAATGTTGTGGTTGCTTGTGATATCTGGCACCGAATTTCTGTTGAAACAGAAGTAGCTGATCGCGATACATGAATCAACAAACAGCAATGAATATACGAGAGATACTCCATATTAATGACTAAATGATGGCGTAGAAGCTACAGTGACTTGATACATTACAGTGACGATAAGTTACCGTTGACCGCCATCTTGTGTCGAAAATTATATAGCGGTAAACTTGAATTTAACGTAAAATATTAATTTAAACAATATTCATAAAATAAAAGTTGTATGTTCTATAAATATTTAACTATTGTTAGTATATTAAGTACCTAAGCATTTGATATAAATAGAACTTTCTTATTTTAGAAAATTTAGTAAAAAAAGAAGCAAAGAAATATATTTTCTTTATTTGTAATATAAAATAATAATTTTACATATTTATAATGTTTAAATTTATTAATATACATAAACCTTTAATCAAACTAGATATATAACAATAGAAAACATAACTTCTTCAGTTAATTGGCATCTGGAAGTAAATAGATTCGTTGGAGAATCCATGTCCAATCAGTTAAATAATTCCAACCAAACACTGCGCAAAAGGCCAAGTCCCAGTCGACCCGTCGAAGACTTGACTTTTATCAAGCAATATTTCATTGATATATTTTCTTGTCATTGTATTGAGAAAATATTAAATATTTTCTTTTGATATTTCTATTTAAATTCGAAGTATCCTAAAAAAAATCCAATAAGTAGCAGCTGATTTGCTAGCTTATGCATTACCAACATTTTTTATTTTTTCTTTCCTTTAATTTTTAACATAAAAATAACAATCTTCCAAATAAATTTTTACGCAATTTGGCAATTTAAAATGTGCTCAGTTAATTACTTGGAACTAAGTAACGTAAAATTTTGAAAGATTTATTACATTTGCATAATGTTCACGAAATATTCTTTCCATCTGTACAAATACATTAAAAGTATTAATATTACAAAAAAATAAAGATTTTTCTTTGAAGCATTTAATGCGCGAATACTTTGCAATGTAAATGGCAAATTATTTTCGAACACACTGATGTTAAGCATTAATTACGTGTTCTTGAAGTGCGCTTAATACTTGGTATTAAATAACCGCTAACATTATACAATGACAATATGAAACAAACATGTAAATAATTTACATATCTGTAACTATGCACATGGACAATACACCTCGTATTTTCAGCATTTACTTCTGCTTAATACATATGTTTCTGCCATCTACGCGTCCTCAATTAAGCTAGTGAAGCAATGTATACAAATTAATACAAACCTGTTATAAACAACTGGTTTGTATCTGTATTTAAATTTACTGAAATAGCCCGCATAGATCAAGCATTTACATGTTTGTTTCATATTGTACAAACGCTTTATACGTGCTTAACGTATTGTCATACTTAAACAAAACCTTTTTGTATATTTACCGCCATCTGGCTGGTTGTTAATGGACTACATCTACATACGTAGCAGCTTAGCTGTTCGAACGATAGGTAGCCCTCCAGACAAAGTCTCTTTCGCCCGTAAGATGTCAATTATTAAATAGTTGTCTTCTTATAGGACGGAACTTGCTTGATCTATGCGGGCTATTTCAGTAAATTTAAATACAGATACAAACCAGTTGTTTATATACAGGTTTGTATTAATTTGTATACATTGCTTCACTAGCTTAACTGAGGACGCGTAGATGGCAGAAACATATGTATTAAGCAGAAGTAAATGCTGAAAATACGAGGTGTATTGTCCATGTGCATAGTTACAGATATGTAAATTATTTACATGTTTGTTTCATATTGTACAAACGCTTTATACGTGCTTAACGTATTGTCATACTTAAACAAAACCTTTTTGTATATTATACAATGAGTTCATTTCACTATTACTTAGTTCAACAACATCTTTTGTAGTAGTTGACAACACTACTGGATCCTAAATTTTCTTTTCACACATTTGAATTACGTTAGGAAAATCTGAAATAAATTCTCGTTCACCGTTGTGGTAGCTTCCTTTTGACACAATTTTTAAATATTGAGACACACAAATAAGTATTAAATTATTTTTAAATTGCAATGCTGTTGGTATAACTTGTTTAGCACGTACAATACTAAATAAATTCTCTAGACAATCTTGTGTGAATCTTGATGTCACGAGGAGATCGTATTTCCTGGCACCCAAAAATTCATGTTGCAAATATAATATAGATTGTGTCGTAACAAGTACACCTGTTTGGGATGGTTTCAAATGCACTTGTATCCTACAGTCATTGTTGCAAATATTGTCATAAAATCTTGCAAAAATGTGATTGATTCTTCATATGTTAACTTATATACATAAGAATCAAACTCTGGTGTATATAAGTTAACATGTGAAGATTGTAATAAGGTATACATAGGACAAACGGGGTGGACATTCAAAATTAGGATGAAAGAACACGAAAGAAGTCATAAAGAAAAGAAAACAGATTCAACTTTCGCAAGTCATCCATCTGATGAAGCTATTGCATGGCGAAACAATATTGTAGTGAATTTACAATAAAAGAATTTTCGAAACTAGAAGTTTAATTACTTATTTCTTAGCGTTATAATGAAGTTTCAACAAGTCTCTCCTTCGTCAATTAACTATCTAAATAAAGATAATAATATATTAAGGAAATAAACTTATAACGCTAAGAAATAAGTAATTAAACTTCTAGTTTCAAAAATTCTTTTATTGTAAATCACTACAATATTGTTTCACCATACAATGGCTTCATCAGGTGGATGAATACTGAATATGTACAATGCAAGTTAGAATATTTATGTTTTCTAACAGGTTAAGTTTTTTACTTTTTCCTTAAATGTGTAAAATTTTGAAATATATATTTAATCTATGATTAATTTCTAAACAATGATTTGCGGAAGTTGAATCTGTTTTCTTTTCTTTATGGCTTCTCTCGTGTTCTTTCATCCTAATTTTGAATGTCCTCCCCGTTTGTCCTATGTATACCTTATTGCAATCTTCGCATGTTAACTTATACACACCAGAGTTTGATTCTTTGTCTATTTTATCTTTATATCAGAATAATTGAAACATACATGAGTAGGTAAACCCCACCAGTTTTGTATAATACAAAGGTATTTTTAATAATATAAAATATTATTAAAAACCTGGTGTGAAGAACACAAATACAGGTTCACTATTAATATTTTTGTGAACGTGTCCGAAAACATCTCTCCCCAGAGACGTAGATACGTATTTCACCTTTCTACAGGCTCATCGGTACGCCCCTGCTGGAGAAAGACACGTTCACAAAAATATTAATAGTGAACCTGTATTTGTGTTCTTCACACCAGGTTTTTAATAATATTTTATATTATTAAAAATTCCTTTCTATTTTATCTTTGTTATTTTTAATAATGTTCTGTATAGTATTGTCTGTTTTAAATGATATATGTTCGTTATTAACTTTTTTAATGAAAGTATCAATTTTTTCCTAAATTTTTCCTAAGTAAGTAATTGAGTTGTAGGAAGTAATTATCTTGTATTTTAATTTTGGATAAACTAAGGAAAGAGTTTTAGATTTTTGTTGGCTATTCAGGATGTTATTGATAATATTTATGAGAGGTATACTTTTGTATAACTGATTTCGGATGATCCTGTATATGCATATACGTTTATACAATCTGTCCCGTATCGTTATGTCCAAATTTTAGGAGTGTAAAGTAGACTTCATTTCAAGTAACAAAAACGCAAAACTTGTATATCCATTTTTATTTGTTTCAAAGTTACAGATCTATGAATGTGATTGACAGATCAAGGAAAAAATGTAATCCTAAAGTCAATAAAAACTGATTTTATTTAAAAAAGTTCAATTAATAATATTTTCGAAATGTCCACCTTCTTGTTGAACGTAGGCTTGTGCCCGTAACCCAATAGAAGAAGTACTTATCCGAATTTCATACTTATTTTGTCGGATTTGCTCGGCAGCCAGGTGAATACGATCCAACAACTCTTCTCTTGTGTTCGAAACTTGCGCGAAAACTAAATTTTAACCTCCCAGGAAGAACGACAGGACCAATCAACAAGTCATCGATTAGGGCCGCCTAAACGTTAAGAGAAAATTCATGTTGAATTTTAGATGGGCGTATAGCTTTGGGATTTTCTGATGACCACCTGTGCAGGTGTCTCAGATTTGTAGCACTACTTCTCGTGAACGTAGATTCATCTGTCCAGAGGACTGTTCTGCAGAAATTAAAATGAAGTCGTGACTGTCTTAATATCCAGGTAGAATAAACTAGACGAGCATAGTGGTTTGCCTCAAGCAAACCGTCTCCCCTGCGATAGTGATATGGATATAAGCCCTCACGTTTTAAAATTCGCCAAACTGTCGCTCGTGGCAGTTCTATTTGTCTAGCGATTCGACGTACATTGAGAGTTGGATCCCTTCTAACAATAGCTACTGCTTCTTCCTCTAAGTCTGCTGGCAAATTACTCCTCGGTCGAAAAGATAATCACACAGTCCACATTCCCGAAATTATCTGTGTACTTCCAGAAACGCTCTGTAATGAGGAATGCGCTTATCGTGCGACCGTTGTCGGTATTCAATAACTGCTTGACGTGCACTGCCGTTACAGTAGCCATACACAAAATGCATGTCCGCATACTCTTGAGAAGAAAATCGGTAAGGCATTTTCAATCAAGAAAACGTGTCCACTCACTAATCAGCTGTTGTTAGAACTGAAAAGTAATGTAATCCTTTATTAAAAAATGCAACGTTAACAGTCATCTGGACATTTGTTTATTGTATGATATTCATGGTTCAGAACTTACGAAATAAGTAAGATCCTTCTTTACCATAAATCAATTTCCAGTACTCTTTTTTGTAGATCTCCAAGAAAATACTATATGCACTACGACACGTGTTTATTTATTTTAGGATAACATTTTATTATGCGACGTTAACAATCACAGGGTGTTATTGAATCGTATAAGTTTTTTTAATTAAAATAAGTTTGTATTGATTGACTTTAGGATTACATTATTTTTCATGATCTGACAATCATTCATAGATCTGTAACTTTGAAAAAAATAAAAATGGATAAAAAACAAGTTTTGCGTTTTTGTTACTTGAAATCAAGTCTACTTTACACTCCTAAAATTTGAACGTAACGATACAGGACACTTGTATATGGATGTATTTATAGTATTTATTATCCTTGATGTTGATTAAACATGTATGTATACTACTTGGCTTATTTATTTGAAAATGCAACGTATTTTAGTTTATGTGTGCCATGGGTCCACCTGGTGCCGGCAGAAATAACGTAACGCCGAGATTTTCGCGTCACTTCAATCACCTGTGCATAGACGAGTTTCAAGATGAAGTTATGATTAATATCTTCAGTAAAATTATGCTGTGGCATTTAGATACCAGGTACGAGATCGATTCAATATTTAATAAAGAGGTATTAATGAAATTTTTGCGTTTCTAGAGGATTTTCGAAAGAATTCGATCCTTGCATCGAAGAAGTCGTGATGGCCACCTTGGACATCTACAAATTAAGTAGGGAAAATCTCCTGCCAACGCCGGCGAAGTCCCATTATCTCTTCAATTTACGCGATTTCTCGCGAGTTATTCAGGTACCGTTTGCTTCTGTTAGATTATTTTTCATAAAATTAAGTTCGTAAATATTTTCCAGGGCGTTTTACTTTCTGTTCCGGAAGCGATGGAGAATCTTCTGGCTATGAAGAGGTTGTGGGTGCACGAAGTTCTCAGAGTTTATAATGACAGACTCATAGACGAAGCGGATAGGAATTGGTTGATCGATACCTTACATAAAGTTTCGTTGAGCAGATTAGAAGAAGATGTTGATGCTATGTTTGAAAGACTTGCAACGGCGAAAACTAAGAAGGTTAAATATTAAACTTATTTTATATTAAACAGCACCATCTATTTACAAATAATAAATACGGAATAATCTGTCTTGTGGGCTTACGCAATCCTTGATTGATTCTGTGATTTCGGGGTTGAAACCGCGTTTACTATAATAGTTACACTAAGTGCAGCAATAGTAGTAGCTGCCCTGAAGATGTCCCAATGGACGAAACGTCGGCTAAGATTGAAGAAGAGCCAAGGATGCTCGTTTTTGCCCGGAATCCTAGAAGAAATAAATAAATACGGAAGTTTAAATCCACGCGAGCACGTTGATGTCGACTAAAATAATGAATTCGTATTTACTTCTTTAATACTACATGTTTCTACTAGATTCAAGACTGGTAAATTTATTTTAACCTTCCTCCACTCTCTCCTGTTTTGGGTGAGGTTTTTTATTTCTTATTATTGTACGTTTCTTTTGCTGACAGTATTATATATATAAAATGTTACTTTTGGATCAAGGCATTTGGCAGACGCAAAAATAAATGAAATACGATCAAGAAAGTATATGAAACAACTGAAAGTGAGCTAAAATCTTTCAAAGATAACTAAATTTTTTATGTACCTTAAGAGTATCAAAATATCTGTAGACCACCAAAAATTGGACATCCCAAAAATGGTTAAAAAATCAGCTAAAATCAATCACAATTACCTTAAAAACACACAAAAACCTTATAAAATCTCTTATTTTTAGACACCCCAAAATGAATTTTTATTTCTGACCCAGGGCATTTGGCACACGAAGAACCAGTTGAAAATCACCCAAAATCAAATATTATTACTTTAAAAGCACCCAAAAATCCTTTGTAAATCACTAATTTTTATGCACCCTAAATGTATGCAAATTTCTATCGGTCACCAGAAATTTGGCACACGAAAAAATGGTTAAAAAATCAGCCAAAATCAAGCAAAGTAACTTGAAAAGCAACCAAAAACTTTATAACAATCTCTTGTTTTTAGTCATCCCAATATAATTTGTCATGGACCAAGCCAATTGGCGCATGCAAAAATAATTGAAAAACGACCGAAAAAGAGCTAAAAAATCTTATTAAAATTTCTCGGTTTTCAAAACCCCAAAAATGGATTTTTATTTCTGCACCAGAGCAATTGGCGCGTAAGAAAAAGGAAAATTAGTTCTAAAAATTAATTAAAATTATTGAAAAGAAGGTTCATTTTTAGATACCCCCAAAATGACCTTTCATTGATGAACCAGGGTAATAATTGGTAAAATAAAAAAAAATTAAAAAAAAAATCCCTCGTTCAACACGCCAATATTTAATAAAAAAAAAGTGCAAAACATTCCCCGTTTTTTGTTCCGACTATAATCCGATCTGTTCTGACAGCATCTCCTCTTTCGCGCCAGCTTATACGGTTTATAGATATGTGTCTATCGAGGAGAATCGTCAGCACAACCATCAATTCTGAATTAACAGGACAGGTCATTATTGTTCGATATTATTGTAAGTCGTGAATAGACGGAAGCGTCCCAAAACCGATAAATATTTTGAGAATATTTGGCAGCACTCAGTTGCCCGTTAATCTTCGTGGGTCATCAATTCTATGGCCACTCAAGATCTCACCAGTTCAGATTTAAGAACAACTGCATTCTCAATAGGAAAGGCTGCGATAGAAATCGAACCCAAAACTTTTTAAGCATTAGTCTAACTCTTGACCAACTGAGGCTACTTAATGCTTGTCATTTACAATTTTGAATCGGTTATAATAATACATCAAATTGTGCGATATTAAAAAAAGTGTTCGCTACCGGTGAAAATCGAAAACGTGACCCCTTGGATTGAATGCGAGTGTTTTACTAACACGCCAATAATGGATTTTATAGAAACGTTTTCGTATTCATATGCTAATTTTTGAAAAAAATGTTATTTATTGAAACCATTTCCTGAATGAAACAGGCATGCATTTCACACATCTCTATCTGTACACGTGGACATACACCTTATTATCTGTACACATAGACATACACCTCGTATTTTTCAACGTTTACTTTAGGCAAAGACACGAGCTTCTGTCTAAAATAGACTTCGTCAGCTTGGATAGTAAAGTAAGATTTGATGGATCGCCTCATCGGTATAGCAAATTTTGTCCTATCAAGTGGCATCAGATAATGTAGTGACATCTGATGGTCAAAACTGCCAAACTGACGAAGTATATCTGCGACAGAAACACTTGTCTTTGGTGTATGTATTGTGACTTATAGTGACTTTTCAGATTGGAGAAACCGAATTAAGGAATTTGTTGTATTGCGATTTTGCTAATCCCAAAGCTGACCAAAAACATTATGTCGAGGTATTGGATCTGGATCAATTGACTGAAATCGTAGACGGCTACCTCAAAGAATTTAACAACATGTCGAAGAAACCCATGAATTTGGTACTGTTTAGGTAAAAACCTAATTAATTATAGAATTTCAGTGGATTATTTGAATTTATTAATTTGTAATCTCCCTTATTATTCTGAAATTTTTTAGATTTGCCGTTGAACACCTATCAAGAATATGTCGCATTATTAAACAACCGAGAAGTCACGGCCTTCTGGTGGGCGTCGGAGGATCTGGTAGGCAATCTCTGACACGTTTGGCTGCCCACATATGCGAATACGAATTGTTCCAAGTTGAAATCACTCGCTTGTACGGAATGTATGAGTGGCATGAAGACGTGAAAGTGATTTTGAGGAAAGCCTGTGCTACCGACCAGCACGGGGTGTTTCTCTTTACCGATTCCCAAATTAAAGAGGAATCGTTCTTGGAGGATATCAGCAATTTGCTGAATTCGGGCGAGGTTCCCAATATTTTTACAGGCGAGGAGCGGGTCGAATTGTGTGAAAAAATGCGACAGTTGGATAGACAACGCGACAAATCCATACAGACCGATGGTAGTCCCGTGGCTCTTTTCAATTTCTTCGTGCAAATCGTTCGAGAACAATTGCATATAGTGCTGGCTATGAGCCCTATTGGCGATGGATTTAGAAATAGGATCAGGAAGTTTCCAGCAATCGTTAATTGTTGCACCATTGATTGGTTCCAGGTATGCTTCTGTTTTTAATATTTTATTTATCTTCTTGTCTTCTACGTTGGAACTGTATTAAAACATTTTTATTATCTGAGCTATTTTCGGCATCTACTACTTCTGTTCTTTTGATCATGAATCTATTACTTTTGAATCTGAAAAGATTTTTATGTATTTTTATTATTACCAAACCAGCATTGCTTTCTTTCTGGACGTTCCACATTGACTAATTTGTGTAGTGTCTCTTAGGTCTTGAGTGAGGTTCTGTATAAGCGCGGTCAGGTAGATGTCATTTATACTGACTTTTCACACGCATTCGACGTTATCAGTCATGAGTCATGAAGCCCATAAATTCTCTAAACTTAGCTCATTTGGCTTTGCGCCATCTTTAAATTTCATGAATTCGTATTTAAGAAATCGAATTGGCGGCTCTCGCTCATATTAATTCATTGCAACATTTGGTGTGCTTCAAGGTTCCAATTTTGGCCCACTTCTTTTCGTGTTGTTTATTAACGATCTGCTGTTTTAGCGTATGCGGATGATCTAAGATATACACTGAAATAAATAACACCAACGATACTTTTCTGCAATATAATTTAAATATAATCTCAAATTGGTGTAATAGTTTCAAATTTGAACTAAAAACTAACAAGTGCTGTTCTGCGAGTTACACCCATTGCAAATTTCCTATTCTATCGCAGTCGTTACGTGCTTAGTTCTGCGCCTACTTACACAACGTACTACCTAATTAATGACTTACCAACTTACTCAACAACGCGATTGCTCCGGAGATCTTCGGCTGAAAGACTAACTTAATTAAGAGACGAGCTAGAGGGAGGTTATTTTTAAATAATAGGCGCCACCGTGTTTATACTCTGAAACCGGTACAGCGAACACAGACGCTGCCTACAGTAAGTTAAACGAATCACAGGTAATACGTGGAAAATTTCTATCATAATAATAAAACACCAAATAAGATGACAATAACAAGAAGTAATTTATTAACAACAACAAGTATCGACAAGCATTTATGTTGAACAAGCAGTAAATCAACAAGATATAATAGTGCAAAATCTTAATAAGGTTCACGAGCTACAATAAATAATGAATTATAAATCTACAAATATCAATGACCAACTTGATAAATGAGTTATATAAAAGTTATATAATTTAAATTGAATTAAAAGTAATAACTTGACACCGAGTTAATGACTCACCCAGTATAGTAATTTGTATATATTAAAAAAAAATGCAGATTTAATATGCATTATAAAACAAATAAATGCTGAAGTTAAATTGAAACAAAAGTATTTAGAAAAAAAGCAATAAGATCTCAGTATTTAAATCATTAAGCCATAAATAAGTAAATGGTAAGCTTAGTCTAAATAATAAATCGATTTGTAATTTATCTTTCAATAAATCTCACACCGAGATTCTTGAACATTCACTATAATAATTAGATTATTAAATATTAGGAAGAAAAAAAATTAATCTACAATTTAAAATCGTAATACAAAAAAATGAAACAACGCAATTATAATATTAAAGTTGAGAAAATGTTGGTCTAGATCATTTCACACAGTTGTAATTAATTCTTAAGATTTAGAAATCTTTCGTACGTTAACAAATAATAATTCACAGAAAAATCGGACATAACCCTAATATGTAACAATAAATTCGAATACCCTTTATAAGCAAAAGGAGGGTTATGGATTGTTTTTAATTTACTAAATAAAATAAGAGTGGATGACTCTATAAATTACGATATTATATTTAATTAACATCAACCGGATTTTCGTAGTGAAATTAACTTGACTGTCTGTAGTGTCTAGAAAATATAGAATAAGTAGTTCCTACCTTAGTGATGGGAATGGTCTCTACCTTACGATCCTAAATTAGTTTACCTCGTACTTGAAAACGACATGCCATTCTTGCTTTTTGCTGCATTTTACGCTACGTGCTTGGATTTAATGCCTCTAGCTTGAATTTAATGATTCTTGCTAAAACTTAATGCCTCGTATGGAAATTTTAATGTAACCTCATACTAGAAATTTTAACTTCGTACTAGAACCCTGTTAAATTAAAAGAAGAAAAAAACGAATGTAGCAAAATAATTTATAATGAAAGAAACAATATTCTTTCACATACACCTAGGAATATTTCACATAGGAAAACCTACGAACACGTGTTCCTCATGGAAACCAATTTGCTCAAAAATATAACGAAAAAGGCCTTTCGATATCTCAGATAACCGCTTATACCAATTATAATGATTCAAAGCCGCATTAGCGAAGTAAATTACTACATTAAAAAAAACATTAATAATTGCACAATACGTCTTTAGCACACGTGTTGCTAGGTGAGACTTCAAGAGCAAAAGAGAGCGAGCTTTCGCAAACTCGATTTTTTTTACACGAAAAGATCCATAGTTCTTAAAAAAATCAACCGATAGGTGAAGCCACTGTAGAGAAGAATTTAATGAAGAATTACAATTACAAAATTAATTAGAAAAAATATTTCGCTACATCAAAATTAAGATAGTAAAATTCAAAGCCCATCTGAGAAATACTTTCAATTAATTACGTTCTTATCTTAATAAAGAAGCTTTAATCATAAATTATATTCTAGAAAATAAACACGCGGTGTCTCTGATGCTTCAATATAACCAAGGAGATCTTAAATGAAAATACAGACAAAACCGTAAAATATTTTACTTAATTTCAAAATAAAGATTCGCACTGAAACTATTACAATTCAACCAAACTAATTGTTTACAATATACAAATCCTACCATTTTAATGAAATAAAATACGTGCCATCTACAAGCGAAACCTATGAACGATACTAAATCCAACTATATACAGGGTGTTACAAAAATTTAGGGCTGGCTATACATAGACGGTTTCTACAACTAAAAATAAGCAAAAAAGTTTATATAAATTTATGTCCTAAAGTGGTTCGTTACTCAGTTACGGCCAATTGAAGTTTTTTTATTTTTATTTTAGAAATGTTTACAGAAAACGGGAGTTTCTTATGTTTCTTATAGTAAATGTTCAAAATGACCTCCACGGGAAGCAACACAAGTTTTTCGAGAAAAATTACTGATAGGAAAAATTTTGAGTTAAAAAGAAAATTAATCGGTGAAAGAAAAGCTCGAGTGTTTTTTGGCAAGATAAATTAACGATTTAAATAAATAATAAATAATTATTTTTATTTGAAAGCAGGAGAACAGTTATTAAATGTACAATTATTATAAATTGTTTGGTTTGGTGTACTAATTTTAATATTATTTTCTTTGTTGCTTTGTCCACATGCTGAATAATTGTTTTGTCTTATTTTATTGGATTCGCGTAAATGACAAGTTTTTTAGATATCATATTTGTTCCTATTGGAACATTTTTATACCAATTATTAGAATTTGTCTTGTTCCAAAAGGGATTTGGAATAAAAAAAAAAAGTCGTTCAGATGTTACAAAAATTTAGGGCTGGCTATACATAGACGGTTTCTACAACTAAAAATAAGCAAAAAAGTTTAAATAAATTTGTGTCCTATAATGTTTCGTTACTGAGTTACGGCCACTTGAAGTTTTTCGTATTGCATGTCCGACACGTGTGTACTCGTCACAAATTATCGCGCAGACGCGAAGCGTTCGTATTGCATGTTTGAACAAGTCGCCGACAAGTGAGTAACTTATGTTAATCATATTCAGTAGGCAGTCCGTGTTTTTTGCTGTCAGTCGTGAAGTGAAAGTTGATTAAGTCATTTGTGATTAGTACTGATTTCTAATTAATAGTATAAAATGGCAGATTATTCTTTCGAAGAGATGTCCGACATGCATTTAATGTATGGTTTGGCACATTGCAACAGAGCAGAAGCAAGAAGACTTTACGCAGAATATTTCCCAAACCGACGTTTACCAAATGAAAAAACTTTCGAAAGGCTTCATATTAGATTAAGAGAAACAGGATCACTCAAACCAGTAGTCCGAGATCGCGGCAGACCACGAACCACAAGAAATTTGGAATTGGAAGAACGTTTGTTGGATCGTGTTGAAGAAAATGCAGGTGCTAGTACTCGAAGAATGGCATTGGCGGAAGATGTCGATCATGTGAGTGTATGGCGTATTTTAAGAACTAATCAGCTTTTTCCTTACCACCTGCAAAGAGTACAGGGACTTAGTGAGAATGATTTCCCATCACGAGAAGCTTACTGTGTATTGTTGTTACGGACATGCGCCGCCGATCATCTCTTTCTGTCGTGTGTGCTCTTTAGTGATGAAGCTGGTTTTACAAGAGATGGTATCGTCAATTTTCATAATTTACACCAGTGGCAACAAGAAAACCCTCATGCTATTATTCAGTCCAGACATCAAGCGCAGTTTTCATTTAGTGTGTGGGCCGGAATTATTAACGAATTTGTGATTGGTCCTTTTGTACTTCCACCACGACTTACTGGGCAGAATTATCGTTATTTTTTAGAAAACGACTTACCAGGTTTGCTGGACGATGTTCCACTAAATGTTAGAGGATGCATGACGGTGCACCGGCTCACTTCAGTCACACAGCACGCGAATTTTTAAATGCCGTATTTCCTGGAAGATGGATTGGTCGCGGTGGACCTGTAGCATGGCCTGCACGGTCTCCAGATTTAAATCCAATAGATTTTTACGTATGGGGACATTTAAAGTCTATGGTATATTCTACTCCAATTCAAAATATTGAAAATCTTCAACGTAGAGTGGAAGATGGATGCCACCAAATTCGAAATACACCAGGAATTTTTCAGCGCGTGAGGCAGTCCATGATACGACGAGCTGAAGCTTGTGTTGCTTCCCGTGGAGGTCATTTTGAACATTTACTATAAGAAACATAAGAAACTACCGTTTCCTGTAACCTTTTCTAAAATAAAAAGAAAAAACCTCAAGTGTCCGTAACTCAGTAACGAACCATTTTAGGACATAAATTTATTTAAACTTTTTTGCTTATTTTTAGTTGTAGAAACCGTCTATGTATAGCCAGCCCTACATTTTTGTAACACCCTGTATAAACAAGGTTGCCTACACCTATTCTAATAATATATCTCAATTAATTAAATTTAAATAATACTTTCAAAATTGCTACAATTAAATTTCCTATTTCAATTAACGATAAAATAAATATCCGCAAAAGAAAACCATGATGCAAATTTTTAAAGATCGAATTTACAAAAATATTTGCGAAAATTCTACCATATACAGGTCCGTTCATAATTTATTGACTAAACGACTAAAAATCACCAAGGGGCGATTTCAGCCCGTAATCAATATTACACAATTGGAAAGACAAAAAAGTCCTTCGGAACCTGGTTGTAGTACTTGGTTCAGAATAGTCTTTTAGGCCACAATTGCAAACTATGTACATCCTCTTGTAAAGCTCTGGGTTTCATTATGTGTGTTCCTACCAATTTTAATAACATTGAATTGCTTAAGATGTTGTATTTCGTTTTTGTTGTCTGCAAAAAGGGTTATGCAGTTACTGTCTGGGATCCTTTCTATGCCTCCCATAGATTACTTTTAGGGCGATTTTTTAAATTTATCTCCTTCAAAATTGATGGAGTTGATTCACCGATTGGAACAAGTAAATGAGATTTGTTGCAGCGACACAATATGCCTTCACTCTCGGACAGAAGGGATCGCCAGTGTGCTATCTTCTATTAACTACTAAACTATTAAATTATAAAATCGATCGTCGGTTCCTTCCAGCAAGAATTTCCCTATACATACTGAAGCTTCATTCACGATTCAACTGCATCGCTCATGTGCCTACGGCAAGGACCAATGTGTTGTAGTGTTTCCCTGCCAACATTATAAGTAATACTGCTAATGAATTTTTTCGAAGATTTATTTAAATTCCTTAAGCTAGTTCATTTCTTATATTATTCTGCTTAATTTGCTTTTAGTTTCATTTCTTCAAATTCGCCAATTTATTTCTTATATTAATTATAATATTGATTTTTTTTTCATATTTGGTATTGTAATTGTTACATCTACGTCCTGTAATTAGATGTTACAAGCTATTATTATTATTAGTATACGATTAATCTATTAGACTTGGCCAGAAGATGCTCTGCTGGCTGTTGCTACGAGATTTTTAGGCGAAATCGAACTCAACCCCAAAGAGAAAACAGTTTGCATTGAAATGTGCCAGATATTCCATACATCCACCCAGGAGCTTTCAGATGAATACTATCTCAGGCTGAAAAGGAAGAACTACGTTACACCCACCTCTTATTTGGAACTTATTAACACTTTCAAGACCTTCTTATCAAAGAAACGACAGTAAAAAATATTATTTTTGTTGTGCACCAGACGTCTTTAAATCTTTTATTTACTTTTAAAGGGAGGTGCTGAAAAGCAAAAAAAGATACGAAGTCGGCGTTGAGAAGCTGGTGAGTGCCGGAGCTGAAGTCTCAATTATGCAAGCGAGTTTAGAAGCTCTACAGCCACAATTGATAGTGGCTGCGGATAAAGTGGCAGAGACGATGAAGAAGGTCGAAGCGGAATCGGCTGAAGCTGCCATCGTGGAGAAGGTTGTGATGGAGGACGAGGCTGCTGCAAATCTACAGGTTTCTTTCTTTTGTTTTCAGGATGTAAATTGAAATACAGCGAACGCTCGATAACGCGAACTAATTCAGACCGAGGGTGTTTCATATTATCGAAATGTTTAAATTAGCGAACGCGATTTCATTAACAAGCAAATTATCAAAAGAAACCTTTAATATACCAAAATAAAAATAAGAAAAATATTCAAACAACTTTAAGTATTATTTATTGAGAAGAAAAACAATCTACTATCCTAGTCTGCGTAAATTTGCGCTTAGCATTGCGTTCCAATGCCTGCGCCCGTAATGTGCGGAAAATTAAAATATCCGCGTATGATACGTCTTCTCTTTCAGCCCAATCCAAAGCTTGGTTAAAAACTTGTATAGCTTGCGCGTCAGTCACTACACTTGCAACTTCAACGGAATAAATATCCTCGCCATCACTGTGACACAGTGACACATTGTGACAGACACAATTAAGTTCAAATGTGAATGTATGCTTCATAAATCGGGGACTCCCCTACATAACTGGGTAATTCTGGGATTGAACATCGTCTTCGCCGAACTGTTTACGTTATCAAATCTACAAGATGTTTATGTTATCCAGCGTTCCATATAATCCCATAGTACGAATTTTGTGTTTATATTAGCGCAATGTTGCCAATATCGAGCGTTTGCTGTATTTCCATATTTGTCCTTGATTACTTGGTAAAATCACTAAAACCTTTTTTTGTGATTCAGGCTGAAGCTGCCCAAGCTATTAAAGACGAATGCGATGCAAATTTGGCCGAAGCAATGCCCATTTTGAATGCTGCGTTGGCCGCTTTGAATACTTTGACACCGGCAGATATTACAATAGTGAAAACCATGAAAAATCCACCAAAAGGTATCAAACTTGTAATGGAGGCTGTCTGCATTTTGAAGGTGATTATATCGACTTTTAGAAATTAATTCTTTTTAGAAAAATATTTTTTGAAGCTTGGTAATCTGAAATTTAATTCATATTGTATATAGGATGTAAAACCGGAGAAAGTACCTGATCCTAGAGGTATCGGAACGGTGGAAGATTATTGGGGTCCATCGAAACGTGTTTTAGGAGACATGAAATTCCTGGAAGGTCTAATAAATTTCGACAAAGACAACATTCCTGTCAAAGTTATGCAGAAGCTGACCGAGAAAATACTGCACGACGAAAATTTCGATCCGGAAAAAATAAAGACGGCTTCGACGGCCTGCGAGGGTCTGTGCAAGTGGGTGATTGCCATTTCGAAGTATGATAAGGTGGCGAAGGTGGTGGCGCCTAAGAAGTTAGCCTTGGCGGAAGCCGAAGCAGATTATAACAAAGCCATGAACGCCTTGGAAATAAAACGGGCGCAGTTAAGAGAGGCCCGCGAGAAGGTCGCCAAACTCGAGGCGATTCTCGAAGGGGAAAATAAGAAATTCCAAGAACTGACTGCAGAGGTGGAATTGTGTTCGAAAAAGTTACAAAGGGCGGAAGAATTGATAGGAGGACTCGGGGGTGAAAAAGATAGGTGGTCATCAACGGCGAAAGCGTTAGGGGAAAAATATTACGTTCTTACAGGTTTGTTAAAGTTTGCGTAAAAGAATTATTAGCTTGAATAGAATTTTCAGAAACCACGTTTTCAAAATTCTTGGAATTCGGTATCTAGGAATTAGGACGATCAGTTTCTGAAAGGTTCACGAATATTTCCGCCATTCCAAATCTATGTTCTATTTATATTTATGTAGAACTTTAAACTTCTAAAATGAATGTCCTTTTTTTCGCCTTTCTAATCGTTTAAGATTTTGCTCCGCCTGGAAAAGATTTCAGTAGTTTAAGATTGTTTTCAAGCCATAAAGTCTCTACCTTTAAATAATTAATTGATAAGGGAGACACTTGTTGAAACTCCATAACTATGATAGTATAAAAAAATGCACTGATTTTAAGTTTCAAATAATTTAATCTAACTTTCCACTACAATATCGTTTCATCACACTGTGACTTCATCAGGTGGATGAATAAATTTTCATTTATTCATCCACCTGAAGTCACAGTGTGATGAAACGATATTGTAGTGGAAAGTTAGATTAAATTATTTGAAACTTAAAATCAGTGCATTTTTTTATACTATCATTGTCTCTACCTTTACCAATGCTCTATAGGCAGAGGCTCCTAATTCTCTTTTTCTTCTTTTTTTGCCTTTATAGCAAACATATATGCAGATTGACTGAAGTAACGGTGGAAATTGTGAAGCATATTACACACACTAGCACACGCTTATTTACACCTACATGTGACTCTAATGCCAGTAGGCGTAGCTTAGTTACAATAGTAGGGATACATTCGTCAGTATTTAATATGTGTTTAGTACGGTAGAATGAAAGTGTGGATGTACAGATTTGCTTTAAGGAATTGCAGCGCATTGAACTGAAACAAAACTCCTTAAAAATTGTAACCAAAATAAAATTATTAATGAAAACTAAATCAAATTCTTATAAAAAAACGAAATAAAATGTACAAAATTTATTTTAGTTTTTCGCGAGAGTTTGCTCAGACGCACGCATTGAGATGCGAACAACGAATGTCATCCACGCTCTCCACATACCCCACTACATGAGTGAAAGCCATCCCTACCAGTGTTCTTGAAAATTGTTATACATACATATACGTATATGTGTGTGAATTTGAAGCTAAATATCTACTTTTAACTACACCAATCTGTATATTAACACTTTGATTGAAATTAAATTAATGAAAAACTTACTAATTTATCTTAGTCTTATATCATACTTGATATATGTGGAGCAATAAACAGTTTCGAGATATGAATGAAAGACGTTTATTTATGAAACTGGTATATTTAAACAAAAAGTAACCCGTGTATTCTATAAAGTTTTGTAATTAGTGTAATTACACATCAAACTACAAATTTCAATATTTTTTTTCACTCACACCACAGTAATTAACAAAAATAAAATGGATTTATCGCGTTTTGCGTTTTCTTTTATGTGGAAGATTACGACCTAAATTTTAGATCGACTTTCCCCTATTGCCTGTCAAAGGAAAGAAATTTCGTGGAAAGTGAGGTTAAGATACTTAATAAAAGTTGTAGAATTACCTTCTTGCACAGAAATACCTACTGATTTCTCTATTTCTTTCCTAAAACATGAACAATAACATCTGGTTGTCAGAATTTCTGAATATCTGGGATAGTTTAAGACTAACAGAATAAAACACACTGTGAAAAACACATTCACAGAACACTGACAGATATTAGGTTTTATGTTGAGTGCCATGTATATGCCATCTACAGTTGGGACTTATAACATTGCAATCATAGTTCTGCTGCAGGTATCTTTAGAAACGGATTTATCCAGCTTTGGTTGAAATGTAAATTTAAAATTATTTTCTTTGGATTTATCCAGTTTTGCTTGATTGGTTAGGTTTTGAACCTTAGTTTCAACAGGGAATATTGCGTTTTGCTTGATTCTGGGTTCACTAATGAATTTATCTGACTGCTATTAGTAATAATACCGCGTGATCAAAAATTTAATTAATAAAGGAAAGTTATGGATTGTAAAACGTCCGTCTCAATTTATATCATTCTTTTGAGATAATTCTGATTAAATTATCAGGTTAACTATCATACTGACATTTGACGGACAAAATTTGTAAATATATGTTTATCTAAAATGATTTATATGTTTGAATAATATTTTATTAAAAATTAATAACCAAATTTCAATAAATGTTCGAAATGACCCCCGCCTTGTTCGATGCACACGTTTACGCGCCTTATCATGCTATCAAAAACATTTTGCAACATTTGTGGCGTTATGTTTGCACATACTTCGATAACACAGGCCTGCATTTTTCAACTCTCTGAATGTTGATTTAAAAATTTTAACTGTTTTCTAGTAATTGGGTAGCGCTGATTTCAAATCTGCTTTTATTTTTTTTGTATCACGTAAGGTTATTTTTCAAACCAGTAAAATCAAAAAATATAGAAAAAACACGATTTATTTCATTTATAAGCTAGTTTTATATTATATTAAAAAAAAAATACAAAAATATACACGTAGAAACTATTAGAAATAGTTATTTATTCTTTATGCTTCTTAAAAAAATGTTTTCATTTTTCAGAAAAGCTTCGTTTGGTTGTTTTTCTGCCATATTCAGCTAAAGGAAGATCTGAAGGTAGTTTCTGGGGCAAGCAAATTTTTTTGTTTCAACCTAGACCCCAGTACTTCAGAAAGATCTTTTGAAAGTCCCAAATCTCTTACTAAATCATTCAGTTCGGCTTGTGAAAATAGCTGAGGTTGGTTTTGACCTGAGGTTGATGGTTCAAAATCACTATCCATCTGTACGGAGCCGGATGTTGAAGAGGTTTCAATATCTTCTTGTAGTACTTTGGGGAGTATAGGTATAAGTACATGATCACTGTGAGGAACTGGTCTGATAGCTGATTTAATATTGTTTGGGTACAAAATATGTTTCAAAGTTTTTCTATTATGCCCCTTAATATCACAAAGACAAAAGTAGCAATCTTCATGATGATTTTGCGGTTCTCTCCAAACCATCGGTATTCCAAAAGGAAGGCTTTTTCTATTCCCTTTGGTCCAATGTCTTAAACCTACTTCACATACCTTACAAACAACGTGCGGTGCCCAATCTTTATCTTGATCTCCTAATTTGATTTTGAAATAAGCATAATATGCATTTTTCACAAATTCACCAATTGGTCTCTTAAACTTTTTCAAGACGAAATATCCACAAATATAACAGAAATCATCTGGTTTGTTTTTGCAACACCGGCTAGACATATTTCTAAGCAATGTTTATTTATCAAATACCACGCACAACACTAAAGACAAATTAATTTTACTTGTTTACTGCTCGACACTCAGAGCTATAATGAAGTAAATGACATTAAAATATACATTTTGTTTGGAGTGATAAACTTCAAATCCTTCTTCGCAGTACTAATAAAGTGATAGCATAATAAATAGGATTTAGCAGGTAAAAATTCCCGGAAATCTTGTCCAAAATTAATACATGTAATAAAAGATTTACATCAGGTAATGAGAGCCTATTTAACAAATTTCTTTAAAACCACAACAGAAAATCATTTTTGGGTTAATACCTAGAATTTGAAGTAGTACATTCATTTTAAAATGTATTAAAACGCCTATTATAAGTTTTTTTCATATTTTTTTCTTTTTCTTTTGCGCAAAAAAAAAAATCTGTGGGTGGTAGAAACCAACTGTATTTTAATTAGTTATTGCTATATAAAAACTGAGCTTAACAAACAAAAATCACGTCATCACAAATTTTATGCAGGCCTGTGTAATCCACCGATTTATAACTGCAAATGAAACGTGAATTCAGTATTATGATCCTGAACTGAAACAAAATCCGATGTCAAGGGTTTCAGCCTTCTGGGGAAGTTTAAAGTCAACGTTTCTTCAGGAAAAATAAAGGAAATTGCTTTTCAGGGCTGTTAGGGAATCATGTAATATTAAGAGGTATGGTACCATAACAGGGAGTATTATTCAAGAAAAATTAACATAAGATGTTTTGTTGCTCAATAAAAACACGTTGCACAATTTAAATTGTTCGATGACCAAACTGAAGAAAGGACGGAAATTAATATCCATATTGCAACATTGTTTTGTTAGTGATTTAAAAGGAAAATCGTGATGAGTTCTAATAAATACTATTTTGGCGTTATAAGCATGCATCTTCATCCTAAATATACCATTTATTACACACGTTTTTATCCAACAAAAACATTAATCTCTTTTGGTCTTTTAGGAGACATTTTGATTAGCGCGGGAGTGGTAGCTTACTTAGGTCCATTTACTATGCAGTTCAGAGCAAAACAAATTGAAGAATGGGTCAGACTCTTGACTGCTTTCGAGATAGTGTGCTCTAAGGATTTTCAATTAACGGCGGTATTGGGGGAGCCGGTTGTTATAAGACAGTGGAATATTTATGGACTCCCCAGTGACAGTTTTAGCGTTGACAACGGGATTATCATAACGTAAAAATTCATACTTCCATTAATGTCCAAACTTGTACACGTTCCCTTTTAGGAATGCCAGGAGATATGCATTAATGATAGATCCTCAAGGTCAAGCTAATAAGTGGGTTAAAAACATGGAGAAACCCAATAACATGGCGCTAATTCGACTCAGTCAGCCGGATTATGTCAGGATTTTAGAAAACGCCATTCAATTCGGACAGCCTGTATGTTTACGCGGAATTGAGGAATCTTTTAGATAAATTTATAAAAAAAATATATTTTAGGTCCTCTTGGAAAATATAGGCGAAGAGTTGGATGCGATTCTGGAACCGGTACTTGCTCAGCAGGTCTTCAAGCAAAGCGGTACATTGTGTTTAAAATTGGGAGATTCTGTGGTGGAATACAATTCTGCATTCAGGTTTGTAATTTCAAAATGAAGATGTTTCTTGTTGAAATATGGGAGCGTTACAGACTGTACATTACTACAAAGTTGAGAAATCCCCATTATCTACCGGAAGTAGCGGTTAAGGTTACTCTGGTTAATTTTATGATAACCAGCGTTGGTCTGGAGGATCAGCTACTGGGAATCACCGTTGCAAAGGAAAGACCGGATTTGGAAGCGGAGAAAAATCAATTGATCATTCAAGGCGCGGAAAATAAAAGGTAAGATCTTTGTTTTTTAAAGTAACCCCTTTTCGTTGAAATGTATTTGTTAATTCTTTTAAACCACGTCTCGAAACAGGTGGAGCACTCTTCTTTTGGCAAGTTATCAAAATATTGCTGAAAGTCTTACTACGTATGAAACTTTTGATCAACGTTAACAAATGGAAATACTTGGAATAAGATCTAGACTGCATGGTGGTAAAGTGATTCTTTTATACAACACATTTATTGGCAATCACGATACTAATTCTATGGGCTAATTTAATGTGTAAAGAACAGTGGTGCTGTCACTTGACATGATAAGATCTTCTTCAGTGACAGACTTTTTCAAACATCTGTTAGGTCTTCTGGCCAATTTCTTTTCAATCTTCTTCCAATTTGAGGTGCCAGCAGTTGACGGAGCAGGGCATTTGTGTGGCTGTCTAGTTTGTCGTTACGTTTTATGCTTTGCTTTCGAATGACGTTTTTGACATATAATAATTTTAAATCTTCGTGCAATGTTTGATTGGACACATACATTGGTGCATTAGCTATTATATGCAGTATTTTTGAACTGATTTCTTTGAGCTACATTTGACTTGTTTCAATACCCCCAAATTTCAGCATCGTAAACCTTAATAAGTTTAGTGATATATATTAAGCTTGTTTTCTAGTGTCAATTTGGATTTTCTATCAATAATCCGGTTCAAGTCTTTTACTTTTTTGTTCATTTGCTTACGTTTCTTCATAATATGCTCATTTTAGGTTAGCTTGCTGTCTAAATACACTCCCAGATATCTTCGGTATATTATTAAGGCATATCGAAGGGTATTGATTTCTCTTTGGGTGAATGTTACTTGAACAGATTTAGTCTCATTGATTTTAATTTTCCATTTATGTTGTCATGATTGTATCTTGTTTAGATTTCTATGTAGAATTGTAGAAGCTTCTTCTGGATCTTCATCGGTTGCAACGATTATGGTATCGTCAGCGAAAGTATCCATATTTTTCTAGTGGTTGGAAGGTCCGTTATGAAAAGTATGTAGAGTAATAGTCCAATAACACTGCCTTGTGGGACACCAGATTTAATGGGAAAGTTACCAGAAACATTTTCTCATAAATTTGAAATACGTGATAGGAAGGTATTGTTTGATTTTGTACCGCAAACCCGTATGTCAAACTTTGTCAAAGGCTTGGCTAACGTCTAAGGAAACATATTGCTATAGACTTTTCCCCGGAAATATTTTGAAAAGTTTTATTTATTTATCGTTGTACATTTATTTTGAACGTTATGTATAATTTTGAAATTTATTATTTTTGTGTGTAAAAACTGGTTTTATATTGTAAGCCTGTGTGCTTGACTACGTTTAACCTTTAGACATTAATGTACTCCGAGTTTAGAAAGACGTATATGAGAAGATAAATTTCTTATCTTTGTTAATTAACTTCGCGATTTGATTTAATTGTGTTGGTGTTTGAATTCATTACCGTGATTTATTTTACGAGTTTGTTGTACTCGTAATTGTTAATTTACAAGCTTTCTAACTCATATGTCTCGAGAAAAAAATATATTTTTTTATTCTACGTAAGTAAATTATATTATTCTTATTATCATTATAATTATTATTATCTTGAATGTATTGATTTGTGTATTTTTCTATTGTGTTAATTTTGATAGTTCTATTTTAATCTTAGTTATTTGAATTAAATGACAAAGAACGTTTTTTAAAATTTCTGATATAAAAAAATTTTCTATAACTTGAAAATTTAGTTCGCTTGGAATATCAAGGGCATATTTTTTCATGTGGTTTGCACATGCGTTAGAGTTTGTGTCGGGCTGTCATATTAGTTGGTTTATTTTGGTTTCTTGTGGGAGAAATTAAAAAGCTTCTTTGTAATTTTATTAGTTTTAATTTTGATCGGAATTCACAAAGGATTTTTTTTATTGCACGTTGCGGTCATTTCCGTGCAATATTTTTTACCTTTATAATATTGTTTAATGACACAATATTAATCTTTATACTTCATAAAGATATTTTTTTAAATTTTTGTATTAAAGTTTCATTTAAGTTAGCTGTGTGTGCTTTTGAATTTTACCTTTCTTCATTTGTGCTCATAAGTAACTCAAAGACATTATAATTATTACATTTGTCAATACTCTTTTACTGGCGCAATATAAATTTGTAGAAGAGAAAAACCACGTTTTCCGATTGGAACCCTGAGGGAAAAGCAGTCTCATCTAGAAAATAAACCGACTGAATATCTAAGCTAGACAGATTGGTTGTGAATAGTGGTATTATCAAATTCAAAACCACTGTTCATAGCAATATGTAGAATATTTTTTATCGTGTATAGTTTCATTAATATTGTGAATAATTCTGTGGTCAATTGAACTCCAGATTCGTCCTAATAATTTTTTTTCGTGGCTGTTTGCAAGGTTGCGTTACCATGCTATGATAAAATTCTTTAACTATTAAGATAAAATAAAACAAATTTTATGAATTTCACTTTTTAATTATCACTGTAACGAGTCGTTTCGCACCAACCTGGGCTTCGTCAGACATATAACTAACTTATTTACAAAATATTTTTTATATTAAACACAAGTAAACAGTAACAAGCAAAAACACATGTTTTATTTTAAAAAATAGTCAGAGGGATGGGTGCTTTTTATTATATGTCTGACGAAGCCCAGGTTGGTGCGAAACGACTCGTTACAGTGATAATTAAAAAGTGAAATTCATAAAATTTGTTTTATTTTATCTTAATAGTTATAATGGAATTTCATCAAGTAAAGGCCGAAACAATCATATAAAATTCTTTGCACTGCCACTTTTCAAAGGCTTTAGGAAGGCCAACTTCTGTGTAGCAAAAGACATTTAGGATCTTACGATCTACCAGAGGAATTACTGCAAATGAACGACTGTACGTGAACATGACAGCAATATTTTTTTTGCTTATACTTTTATTGAGAATAACTTTTATAAATTTTTCCTCATTTACAAACATCCAAACAATTCATTGTTGATTTTTTTTTCGTGGTCATAATTGTATGTCATCATCCGTAATGATATCAAATACATTCTATGAAGATCCTTCATCGAACCTGAACCTAGACCAGTCTTCTACCCGTGCTTATTTTTATTAATCTAATTTAATCCAAGATCTTTTTAGCAATTTAAGGTAATGTTTCAAACTCTGTCAATCACCAATTTAAATTCAGCAGCCTTCGTAAATATTATCGAATTATCGTTATCGTCTCATTAGCTTGTTAACGGGTTACGTAATATGAA
This sequence comes from Melolontha melolontha, assembly GCA_935421215.2. Lineage (NCBI taxonomy): Eukaryota > Metazoa > Arthropoda > Insecta > Coleoptera > Scarabaeidae > Melolontha > Melolontha melolontha. The sequence goes on along the minus strand of OW285237.1, from coordinate 201,328,230 downwards.
TATTTGGCGGCAGTTGAGAGGCGCTGTCACAATTTGAAGTCGCTAACATCGTTTCAATTTTATTATAAAAATACTTAGGATATTTTTTCTAGTATATGCAACCTACGTAAGCATCTAGCATATCAATAAATTTTAATTCGTTAGACATTAATATTCCCCAATGTAATATTATGGGCCCACTACAGTTTCCTCTATAGTATTTTAATGAACGTATTCCGAAATTCCGTTAATTTTCAAAATTATTACAGAATGCTTAAAGAAATAGAAGACAAGATATTGGAAGTTCTAAGCACTTCAGAAGGGAATATATTAGAAGACGAAACTGCCATACAAGTACTCAGTTCGTCGAAAGTCTTGTCAAACGAAATCGCCGCCAAACAAGCTGTTGCTGAAGTAACAGAGAAGCAAATCGATAAGGCTCGACTTGAGTACACCCCGATTGCAGTCCATTCTACCATTTTATTCTTCACCACTGGTATAGTTACGATACACTTGAGAAATATCTTTCGAAATTACACATTCTTCTTTGTTTTCTCAGTGGACTTATCAAATATAGATCCAATGTACCAGTATTCCTTATCGTGGTTTATGAATCTTTTCAAATCAGCAATCGACAATACCGAAAGGGTGGATGACGTGACTCAAAGGCTGAAGGATCTCCAAAAGTATTTTACATATTCTTTATACGTTAATATATGCAGGAGCTTATTCGAAAAGGTGTAGTAACTCGTAAGCATTAAAAGCTATGACATGTGCTTATAAATCTTTCTCTACAGGATAAACTTCTTTTTTCTCTACTTCTGACGATTAACTTGATGAAACATCGCGACGAAATCGATATCCCCGAGTGGATGTTCCTGTTGACAGGCGGTGTTGGCTTGGATAATCCGTACGTTAATCCTACGGATTGGTTGATACAATTGTCCTGGGATGAATTGTGTCGCTTAAATGAATACAGCGCGTTCAAGTGAGTTCTCAGTTGTTATCTATTGGAATTATGTGTGGTAATTCCAATGTTTGTTTTTCAGGGGACTCAGAGAACACTTCTGCAAGAATATACAGGAGTGGAGAAATCTTTTCGATTCTTCGGAACCCCAGAATGTTGCTTTACCAAGCCCTTGGCACGAGAACCTCAGTCGACTCCAAAAAATGCTGGTATTAAGAGTGATTCGACCAGACAAAATTATCCCATCTGTTCAAGCTTTCGTGGAAGGTATTAAGTCAACTTATTTTCACTCTTTCAGCAAAACTACTTTAACGATATTAGTGGCGCCATCTGTTAGTCGTTGGTGAATTTATGAAGTAGAAAAATAATTTTTTACAGATTACACAGGTCTACAAAATTAAACTTTTTAACATATGTTTTTATTTTGAAAACTGATTTTATATAATTTTGGTAGGCTGATTTCAAAAATTCTATGCATTTATTTGTATCACGTAAGGTTTTTTTGCAAATATTAAATGAAAAAAAAACGATATTTCTAAAAAAAATTATTTATTTATTGAGTAAAAAGGTGGAATACAAGTTAAAACAGTGGAAAAAAATACTTTACTCAGTCTTTTTTAAGTGAAATCTTTGTCTTTTTGCCAGAAAGCTGCGTTGTCCGGACATTCGGTTGTATGTTTTTAAGGGCATATCCCGTTTTAACATCCAGCAGTAGTCCGCCATCATCGTTATGCTCCATCTGCCTTGGTATCGCCGTTCCATTTCCTTAAAATCTTGGTGAAACCTCTCTCCCTGTTCTTCGCTAACTGCTCCAAGATTTTCAGGAAAATAGTTCAAGTGTGAAAACAGGAAATGCACTTTCAAACTCATATTACAACCTAGACGGTGAAAGTGTTGTAACATATTTTGAACAATATTTTCGTAGTTTTCGTCCTTAGAGTTCTCAAGAAACTTATCAATTACTTCTTTAAATGAAACCTAGGCGTTTTTCTCGACATTGGTCATTGTGTTTTGAAAATCCTTGTCTTTGCGTAATGTTCTTATCTGCGGCCCAACAAAAATACCTTCTTTTAACTTGGCATCGGATAAGGCTGGAAATATCTCGCACAAATATTTAAAACACTGTCCATTTTTGTCTAGGGCTTTAACAAACTGCTTGATCAAGCCAAGTTTGATATGGAGAGGAGGCAGTAAAACTTTTTTGGGGTCAACCAAGCTATCTCTTAATACATTTTTGCTACCAGGTGTAAGGCTTGTTCTAGAGGGCCATTCTATTTGAGTCCAATGTCTATCCCTTGCTCGACTATCCCACTCACAAATAAAGCATGGAAATTTTGTTTAACCTCCTTGTTGTCCTAGTTGCATGCACAGCACTTTATGGTCACCACAAAGCATCCACTGATGTTCTGGTAGTTTATTTTCTTTAAAAGAAGTTCAAAATTTTCATACGTTTCCATTAAATGTACCGAATGGGCAACGGGAACCGAGGCCAGCTCGTTACCATTGTGCAATGAAACGCCTTTTAAACTACGCTTACTTGAGTCAATAAACAGGCGCCATTCTTCTTTTACATACTGCACATTTCCTAATTTTGAAATTAAGTCAGGAATACTGTTGCAATACACTAGCGGTCCGTCTTGAGTAAAATATTGACATAACTCTTTTTCGCGATCCCGGTAAAAGCTTGATGTGATGCCAGGTGCCAGTAAATGTTTCTCACGAAGTCGGGAGGCTAACATTTCGGATGAATCCTTTGGAAGGTGCAAATCTCTAATTAAATCATTTAGTTCGCTCTGGTTAAACACTTCGGGCTCTCTGAAATCTGGTGTGAAATCTGAGTCATCTGGGTCGCAATTAGATTCCTCTGATTCTGACGATATGCCGTTTTCTAGTGCTTTTGGGGCTGTAGGTATCGGTACATCTGGTCCATGAGGAACTGGTCGAATAGCAGAGTCAAGATTGGGATACACAATTTGTTTCTTATTTTTTCTGTTGAATCCTTGAACATTACACGAACAAAAATAACAATCATCACTGTGATTTCTAGGCTCTCGCCATACCATAGGAACACCAAAGCTTAAGCATTTCTTCCTACCTTTTTGCCAGTTTCTTAATGCTTCAACGCAAACGGAACAAACAGTATGAGGAGCCCAGGACTTGCCTTGGTCGCCAATTTTTACACCAAAATAAGCGTGGTATACATTTTTCACAAACAAAGTTATAGTTTGCCTCTGCTTTACTACGACATAACTACCACAGATATAACAAAAGTTATTCGGATTGTTTACACAATGTCTTCTTTCCATATTTATACGTTCTAGAACACTTAAAATACGCAACAACGAAGACAACAAGCGCGCGGACACAGTAGCACGGCGACTAACACAACCAAACTGCACATAAGCAGGTTTCAACGTTGTATTGACGCTTCTGCGCCGACTCTATTGCTTTGCTGAGAAATCTAATATTAACCAGTGTTGCCAAATCACATTTAATTTCATAAAAATCAATTCATTTAAAAATCATGCCTAACATGGAACAAACATATTCTCGTCATAGGTATGTATATTAATAAATTAACATTTTTAAGATATAAAAAGCGCTATAAAAAAAATTTACGTGATAGAGCAAAAATATGGCGTTTCTTGGAATAAGGGCCCCCGAACATATACAAATTAGCAAACAGCTTTCAAACATCAAAGTCACTGTAGACCTGTGTTATTATTAAGAAAGCTTAATAATCTATAAAAAATTTATTTCACTGTTGAAAACTGTGAAAAGAATATAAGAAAGTTTGGTGTAGCACAGTGTAATCATTTACACTGGACAACAATTAATTTTTTTTCTGTTGATTATGATCTGACACTTGTTTTTAATTAATTTTGGTACGCTAATGTCAAATATCAAACCCATTTGTCCCTATCACGTCAAGTTTTTTTTCTACGGCACTTCTTGTTTCCGATTTTAAAATTCTCGTAAATGCAGCAAATTCTTAACGTTAGTTACATGGTAGTTATTAGGAAAGAAACTACATCTTGTCTACTACTCGTAGATGTGTAAATAGTGCCGATTCGTTCTGTTAAATTTGTGGAAGCTTTACCGTTCCCAGTCAAATAGTAACTATTACTGCTTTCGTTAAGCAAATGTATTTGACATATTTTTACGTAAGACTTGCTGATCAGGACAAGTCATGAGCTTCATATAATGTGGGTAAACAATGTGGGAAAAATTTGCGGAGGTGGAGCAAGGGAAACCGCCAGAAATTAGCTTTTGGCGTTCCAATGATATGTCGCGAATCTAAAACAGTTTTTTAAAATATTTTCTTTTGCAGCTAATTTGGGGAAGGAATATATAGAACCGCCACCTTTCGACCTGACCTCCTCTTACGCCGATTCCCACTGTTGCATTCCTCTGATATTCGTGTTAACACCTGGAGCTGATCCGACAGCTCTCCTTTTGAAATTCGCCGACGATCAAGGCTTCGGAACTTCCAGATTGTATTCCTTATCGTTGGGACAGGGTCAGGGACCAATCGCCGTCAAATTAATCGACGAAGGGGTCAAGAACGGTACATGGGTAGTCTTGCAAAATTGTCACCTGGCCAAGAGCTTCATGCCGACTTTAGAAAGAGTAGCTTCGAGGTGTTTTCCGGCTATCAGCGCTATTAAAAGCTGGATTTTTTTTGTAGATTTGTGAGAATTTCACGGTCGACACTACCCATCCAGATTTCCGCCTGTGGTTAACTTCGTATCCGGCCGATCATTTTCCCGTCTTGGTCCTGCAGAACGGCGTGAAGATGACTAACGAGCCACCGAAAGGTTTGCGGGCGAACATCACTCGGTCTTATCTCAGCGATCCAATATCAGATCCGGAATGGTTTGAGAGTTGCAAACAAGATGCAGTCTTTAAGAAGTTACTGTATGGTCTGTGCTTTTTCCACGCGTTAGTTCAGGAGAGACGGAAATTCGGCCCGCTTGGATGGAACATACCCTATGAATTTAATGAAACTGATCTTAGGATTAGCGTGATGCAACTTCAGATGTTTCTTAATGAATACACGGTAAGATTACTGTAAATTTCTCAATCAAAAAGATGCCTTCATATTTTACAATTGTATTTTAGGATATACAATACGATGCATTGCGATATCTTACTGGCGAGTGCAATTATGGTGGAAGAGTGACCGATGATTGGGATAGGAGGTGTCTAAGAACGGTGTTGAATGTATTTTACTGCAAAGAACTTGTCGAAACTGATAATTATCCATTCGATGAAACAGGTATGTAATGTATGATTTTGGGATATTTATCTCTAATTTATTTGCTATGATCTTTGACTTTGGCAACGACTCGATGGCAGATTTGACTTGTGTTGTAGTGTTTTGCCTTTTAACATTGGCATTCCACGCGGTGGTTAATAACGTGCCTTCAAAAACTTTCCTCATTATAGTAGGTTGTTCTTTAAGTAATTAAGTAATCAAAGATTGGTACACAGTTTTAGAAAACTTCAAATTCTAACAGGTGTCATACATTGTTAGGGCGTAATGTGGCTGGATTTGACACTTCTGCGTAATCACGAGTGGTTAATCCGTAATGACTAGTTTTTGTTGAATCGTCGTTGATACAACTTGTGAATTAACTTGTTCGCAGAATAAAAAGCACTTGTTGAAAGCACAACACTCTTTAATTATTAAATACAGAAAAATAATGTTCAATAAATTGCAAGCAAAATATATTATTATAAAACTTGGTTACATTTCTAATTCTAGTAACTCATGAATCTGCTTAAAATGGCACGTGTGATCTCGTTGATAGATCTTAGCAAATCTAAACTTTTAATTCTAAAATATTAGGCAGGTAAAGAAAAATGCAGTCATAAGACTTCACCATCCTATTTCCTATAATTGGTCGAAACAGGATAGGTATGTGTAGTTTACGGCACCTATGGTATCTTGCAAATTGATATAAAGCTAAATACAAATCTCCCTAATACTTCTAATTCTGCGCGAGCTTACCCCTCCGCTCACCAACTTATCTGGCGCTTGCTATACATAAGTTTACATAAACTTGACATCGCTATATTGTATGGAATAGATAATTAGATGGGTCAGGTACATACGGTTTTACCCAGACTCGACCTTGGATAAATCGTGTGTCCGAAATGAATTGCCATGTTGAAGAATGATTAAGCGTCGCTGGTTTGTTTTTCTTGTTTCTCCAAAGACTTCTGCTAAACTAATGACAATGTACCATTGAGAATTAACCGTTCTACTATCTTCTCGTGACACTGTAGCGCACGTCCATTTTCGTCCCAAAACAGACGACCATCTGCTTCAAACTGCTTCTTGCGTGAATATCTTTTGTTGGGTTTAGCTCATCTTAGAACATCTACACCATCAACCGCTGTTGTATTTTTTTTTCTTGCCATCAATCGACACGAGCTCTTTTCCGAGCCATTGTCAAGTTATGCGTGATCTAACGCAAACAAATCTTTTTCACCCTTCATGCAATATCTGATGTATACTTGTTATACTAAGTGCCAATTGACGACTCAATCTCGTGCTATGTCATATGACGATTGCGTTATCAGTTCGCGCAAGGAATCGATATTTTCTGGCACGACAACTGATTTTGGAGGACCTCTTTCAAATTCGTCAGCGACGGGCATTATTGAATTCACTAGAACAGTGATATATTTTTTTTTTTTTTTTTTTTAATTTATTTGAATCGGCCGATACTTGCTGGAAATCCATTATATGTAAATGGGATTTAAGTAAAACACCTATACTAATTTCCAGTATATATACTGGAAATTAGTATAAGTGTTTTACTTAAATCCCATTTACAGTGATATATTTGGTCCGTCATGGCCAAAACTCGTTGATCGATCCACCGTTGTTGAGATAATTCACGTCGAATTATTCCGTAAAAAATGCCGAACTTGTCACTTGTCAGATGCCCGTTAATTTTGTTTGTTAGCTTAGTAATAACAGCATCTTTTCTTTATTGTAACGAGCCATCGAAAAAATTCATAATTGGAGTAGACTGTGAAATTGGGTTGGTACTTTAGCCACTTCCACATAATGACACATTACTTGATGCTTGACAGTTTCATTTGGTTTCATTGTAAAAAAAAAACGCTATGGCATTGAAATGATACTACAACAAAAAAGAAAACAAATATTTTATTTAATATCCAAATCATAATCAAAATTTACATATAGCTACTGAAGTTGTTGAAAATGTTGTCCATTTACATCTAAACACAAACCAACTCTTCTCCGCAATCCAGCAAAAACTTTATGCAGCATTTGCGGCGAGTTGTTGATCTCTTCACACTTTTCTGTTATGCGAATTCTCAGTTGTTCCAGATTATGAATTGGCGTTGAATAAATCGAATTTTTGATGTATGGCCATACGAAAAAATCACATATGTTTAAATCGCAAGACCTAGTTGGATATGGGATTTCAGTGTTCCTGCTTATTATTCTGTTATCAAAAAATTTTCTGAGATATTGAAGTGTTTCTCAGGTCGTATATGCTGTTGCACCATCTTGTTGGATATACCCATTTTGTAATTCCTCATCATCCAGTTGATTTATGAATGAGCCGAGTATCTCATTGCGATATCGTGCAGCAGTAAGTGTACCTTAAAAAAAATGGGACCCACCAATCTTCTTCGACATATTCCAACCCAAACACCAACTTTTTGGGGATGCAATGTTTTTTCAACAAAAAAATGAGGATTTTCGGAGGACCAACACCTCATATTCTGTGAATTAACATATCCAGAAAGATAAAACCAGGCCTCATCCGTGAAAAAAACTGTATTAAGGATATCCCGATTGTGTAGATTATTTTGAAACAATTGACAAAATTCCACTCGTCTTAAATAATCCACTGGATAAAGTTCATGAAAATGTAAGACTTTTTTAAGAATGAATTGGCACGTACCATAAGATAAGTTTGTTTGTTGGGTCACTACTGAAATGGATGTTTTTGGATTTTCATCAATAATATGCTGAAGGGCTTCAATATTATCAGCCGTACGTTTAGATGGCCGTCCACTTCCAGTTTTTCGACCGACGCTACCAGTCTCTCTGAATAACTTTACACAATTTGTCAAAACATTGTAAAAATCATTGTAGTCAAACACTAATTCAGGATGTTCTTCACTAAAATCAGCCATGCATTCCGTAATTGAATACTGCCACTCGCCATTTACTTTCACACCTGTACGGAAGTAACATTCGATAATTTTTGCTTTTCGTTCTATGTTGAATACCATTTTTTAAATAAATTTAACTTTCTTAATAAGAGTTTTGAAAAATTTGACACAAATTTATAGTTTCAATGTCAAATAATAAATGTCATTATGTAGATGGGCCAAAGTACCAACCCAATTTCACAGTCTACTCCAATTTCGAATTTTTTCGATGGCTCGTTATAATTTATAAATATTCCTATATAAATTATAATAAATTATTCCTATTTCTCAGGTGTTTATTACTGTCCTGCCGAAAGGGAATATGACGCTTTCATGAATTACACCAAATCGTTACCGTTGATTACGCCACCTGGCGTGTTCGGTATGAATGAAAACGCTGACATCATGAAAGATCAGCAGGAAACAAATCTTGTGTTTACCACCATTTTATTAACACAGGTATGCATTTAAATCATTTTAAATTGTGTTTTATTTACTTAAATTTGGAAATTACTAAGTTCATTTATCATTTGCGCTGAACATGTAGGACCGAACGGTAAGTAGACAAAATAAAATAAGAAGTATTTGGTGAGAAATTGTTATTTTTCCATTATTTATTTACCTACAAATAGGACTTGGCGAAGCTTCGGGTAAGTAATTCTTATGAAATAACTAAGCTGTGTGTGTGTAATTAATAAAGGCCGGATTATATGAAAAAAAAAATTAAAATATGCGCATGTTTTAGCCTAAATATGCACTTGCTCATGAAAAATACGCAGGTAAAAAAATACGAGGAATGTTAGAAAATGGAATACTATAGAAAAAATATTCTATTATGTTTACTACAAGTTTATTTAGAACATTTTACAACATAATTAACTATGAAAACAATTTACAATCACATATTCCTCGAAGTTTTCAACAGAAAAATTATGACGCTTGTCTGAAAACATGTATTATTTATACAGTGTGTTTAAAATAGATGCGGCAATATTAAAGGGGGTGATTGCCCAGGTCATTTTATACAAAAAGTTCCTATAAACATAGGTCCGCATACGCTTCGCTACCGATCTACAGCGTGTTGAAGTTTAATTTTAAGAAACAGTAAAAACTTGATTTTTCCAAAGCGGTTTGAGATATCATAATGAAATTTTAGGCGTGTTAATAGCTGTGGGAGACACATACTTTGCAATACAACACAATGTTTCTGTCGTACCTGTGGCGCGCGTATTGGCACGTCACAGGCTATTTTTCAAGAAAAAATAGGACGCCTCTGATTTCTCTAAAAATACAAATATGCTTTTATTTATTGTTCAATTATGAAGAAAAAAGCTCTCTTAACTTTTTATCGTACGACTTACCGTTTCTTATTTAAAAAAACATTTTAGTGCATGTCCATTTATTACAGAAAAAAAATATTAAAGAACAAGGTTTTATTCAAGGGCAAAAACAAATATTTTACCAAACCAACAATTTTATCAACCAAAAATTACAAAAACTGTGTAAAGTGACCACCTCTAGCTCGGATGCAAGAATCCAATCTTCTCCTCATTGACTGGCGAACTCTCTGAAAAACACCAGGATCGGTTTTAATTGAGTTGCACCCAGCAATGATTCGGTTCCTTAAGTCTTCTACGTTTTCCAATGGAGTAGCGTACACCAAGGACTTCAAATGGCCCCACATGAAAAAATCCAGGGGATTTAAGTCCTGGGATCGTGCAGGCCATGAGTAAGGTCCACCTCGGCCTAACCAGCGATTTCCGTATGCTTGTGTTAAGAAATCACGAGCTACTTTACTAAAGTGGGCTGGTGCGCCATCGTGCATATACCACATTGCATCTCTAATTGCTAATGGTACGTCCTCCAGAAATCCAGGGAGCGTGTGTTTTCCAAAAAGTTGCGATACACCTCTGCGATACATGTCTCCTTGGTAAAAATACCGGTCCAATTATGCAGTCACCCACAATCCCAAGCCAAACGTTCAAAGAAAACTGATGTTGAAAACGATCTTTAACAATTTCATGTGGATTTTCGTCACACCATACATGGTTATTATGGAAATTCCGTATTGCATTTCTTGAAAAATTCGCTTCATCGGTGAACAGAATCAACATCAGGAGTTGAGGGATTTGAACCATTTTGTGCAAAAGCCATTGACAGAATGCAATGCGAGGAGGAAAATCAGCAGGAAGAAGTGCTTGAACGCGTTGTATATGGAATGGATACAACAAATTTTCCTTCAGAATGTGCCAAATAGTCCCATTACTTACATCCAAAGCGTCAGCAATTTTTCGAGTAGAAGTACCTCGATCTTCTTCAATCATGTCTAGCACATCCTCTTCCAGCTCTACCGTTCTTGCTGTCCTTGGGCTTCCTGCTCCTCCATGTCGTCTTAATGTGCCTGTTTCATAAAGACGCCGATGAATACTTTCGAAAGTTTTTCTATCAGGAACAATACGGCCAGGAAATCTTTCAGTATACAACCGCCTAGCTTCTAATGCATTGCTATCAGCACGCCCATAAATGTAGTGCATGTCGGTCATCTCGGCATTCGTATAAGCGATTCATGATAAAGAACTTCAACAAATTCGACACATACAAAATTATTAATCACGAGACTCATTCAATATGTCATTCAATATGTCAGTGAATAAAACAGGACTGTGGTTTGGTAAAATATTTGTTTTTGCCCTTGAATAAAACCTTGTTTTTTTTTTTTCTGTAATAAATGGACATGCACTAAAATGTTTTTTTTTTTACTAAAAAACGGTAAGTCGTACGATAAAAAGTTAAGAGAGCTTTTTTCTTCATAATTGAACAATAAATAAAAGCATATTTGTATTTTTAGAGAAATCAGAGGCGTCCTATTTTTTCTTGAAAAATAGCCTGTGACGTGCCAATACGCGCGCCACAGGTACGACTGAAACATTGTGTTGTATTGCAAAGTATGTGTCTCCCACAGCTATTAACACGCCTAAAATTTCATTATGATATCTCAAGTCGCTTTGGAAAAATCAAGTTCTTACTGTTTTTTAAAATTAAACTTCAACACGCTGTAGATCGGTAACGAAGCGTATGCGGACCTATGTTTATAGGAACTTTTTGTATAAAATGACCTGGGCAATCACCCCCTTTAATATTGCCGCATCTTTTTTAAACACACTATATATTGAAAGGTTCGTTCTACGTCGACGCTTGTTATAGGAACATATTTCAAATTACAAATATCGTCTATTACAAACTCAATATTTTCTACTGAATCATCGCACAAGATTTTAGCAATGTCCTTTAGCTTTTTAAAACCCTCATTTTTTCCTATTATACTTAAAAAATTGTCCCACTCCTCCTTTAACATCAAAACATGACTTTTCAAATTTGTTTATTATTTCAACGCTCTCGATTAGCGACATAAATTGTTTTTCCAACTGCAATACAGAAGTGGAAATAAAATTGTAATTGGCTTTAATAAACGCTAACTGTTGAGGTATTTCTTTACTCGAATACACCATATGGGCGTCTATCACAGATTGTGCATCCCTATCAAGATTCATAATAATTGTCTTTATTCCTTCATAATGTTTTCCATGAAAAATATCACGTTCCCCATCGTGTAATTACTGGTTGAGATAGAAGCGGAACACCAGGTAGATGTTGTTTGTAAAACTGAAGCCGTAATGGGGCCTTTAAAGATACTTTCTTAACCCTACTAATTAAATTATGTATTAAGGGAAAATGTTTTCCTACTTCTTCTGCAACACGATTTAGTCCGTGCGCCAAGCAAGTTGTGTGAATTAAATTTGGGTAAAAGACTTTCAAGTTGAAAGCTGCCTTCACCATGTATGGTGCAGCATCCGTCAAAAACAATAGAATTTTCTCTGTTGTAATCGATTCCGGTAAGAAGAAAGTTGCCAGTTCTTCCTGTATAACCTTGTTATTTTCAATTATTTACCTTTTCCAACTGTTTGGATGAAATTAAATAAGATTTTGCTGGAACCGATACTTGAAGGATACCAATCATTAAATGAACTATGTATCGGCCAACACTATCAGTAGTATAATGGTTCATGTAGTATATTATGTTGATGGATTTACTCGATTTGAGATAGTCAATATGGACGATCCCATCTTTATTCCAGAACACAGTAGCCATGTTTTTTTAAATGTCATTTTGGTACGCTCGACTACTGGCTACTAAATCATCTGATATTACAGGAAGCTGTCATTCGGAAGAATTGAATTTAGAGTCTGCTTCGTAGTCGACCCAAGTCTCATCGATAGTTATCAGATTGTTCAATAATCATCCCATTCAGCACCATATTTGTCTAAAATCGATTGCGCATCATCAACTTTTTTTCTTCTTTTGCTCATTACACAGCAACTTGGGCACCCACTTTGCCGCGACCTTTCTGAACTGAAGACGCGTTTTGATGATGTGTTGGAGGCATCCTTTTGAGTCGCCGACTTCAGCAGAAAGTAGGGCCAGTAATATTTTGGGATACTTAACCAGACAGTCGGTGATGGGTTTTATCAATTTCGAATTAACCGGATTTTGAGGTCGTCCTTCTTTTGTCTTCGTGGCTGTTTCTGTACCACATTGTTTGAAATATTGATACCCTTTGAAGATGGTGTTGCGATATGGGCATTCATTGCCATATGCAGCATTCAACTTGCCTGTCGTTTCCACTGGGTTATCATCTAGTTTAACGCAGAACTGAATATTAACACAAATTTTTTCGAAGCTGTCCATTTTCGAATAAATTTTACGGTTCGAAACTGGTACTAACTTACAAGCTCCTGCACAAGTTTTTGTGCAGGAGCTTGGAAGTTAGTACCAAAAAAAGTTAGTAAAAAAAATGAAACCGTAAAAAAACAAATGAAGTAAACACAGCCGTTCAAGAGAACTGTCACTTAGTTAAAATTTCTTCTGTAGGGGGGCCTGCACCCGGACTTGTCATTCAACCCAATATTATGCTCTCTAGTCTGCTGAATCCAAAAATGATATCCATTTCTCTCCATCATGTACAGTTTTTTTATGAAATACAACAGCAACTTTATTCCCATTAAGCAGCAACGCTGCTGCGAGGCTTGTTTTTGACAAATTAAGAAATAGACGCCACTCAGATGGATCATATTCTATTTTAAAACATTTCTTTAGTCCACCTCACTACAAAAAAAAAAACAGATTTCCCTCTTTGGGGAAAAATTTATTGAATTCTCTCTGTCGTTGTTTGTACCACGAAAATTGATTTTATTTTCTAGTCTTGGCCCCCAGTAATTTTTTGGGTTTGGGTAAGATATTTTCTTTTTCTTTTTTTGCATAGAAACCTTTCACATCTATCCTACAGAAATAGCAGTTGGTAGTGTACTTTTGCTGTTCACACCACATATTGCGCTTTCACCCTTCGTTCTAAAAAGAAGTGATAAATAGAAAAAGATGCCTCATCAATTCTTTAACAGCTTTGCAAAATCGCAAGGAATTTTGGTTTAGTATAATAACCTTTTTTTAGTCTTAGCTGCACAAACTATATAAGACAGTATAAAATACATTAAATTAATAATTTCTCCCCATGCTAATCAGGATTTGAAGCGAGAAAGAGTAAGTAATGAATTCCTTGTTTAAAATTCAATAAAAAATCTTTTAACCAAAACATTTCCAAATCATAAGAGTTTGCCTCAATTGTTCCTCACAAATACTTTCGTTTAGGATGCAATGTCTGTAGAAGGTGGTGCAAAATCATCGGACGATTTAGTAAACGAAGTTGCTTCGGACATTCTAGCGAAATTGCCCGAAAATTTCGACCGAGAAGCTGCCATGGAAAAATATCCAACTTCATACTCCCAAAGCATGAATACAGTATTGGTACAGGAAATGGGTCGATTCAATAAGTTATTGGGGACGGTCAGACAAAGTTTGAAGAATGTTCAGAAAGCAATAAAAGGTTATATTTTGAATGTGTGCTCTTTTTTGTATCTACGTCTATATTCTTGCGTTAGGTTTGATCGTAATGAATCAGGATTTGGAAGAAGTGGTCACGAGTATTTTAACGGGAAAGATTCCACAAATGTGGGCGAAAAATTCGTATCCCTCATTGAAACCATTGGGGAGTTACGTGAACGATTTTCTTCAAAGATTGGCGTTTCTACAGGTATGCAGATATAAAGAGCGATCAAGATAATTTGTAATCGAGTCAACCTGAAACCGAAATTGTATGTCGTAAATACATTCGTCCTCAGTTGCATAGTTTACATTAACTGTTTTTATTTTAGTTGTCAACTGACATTTTACTTGACGTTTGTAATGTAAGTACAGTTCAAGTAAATACATATGATTTCGGATTCAAGGTTGACTCGATTACAAATTATCTTGATCGCTCATTACTAATTGTGATTGTGGTAAGTAAATAATTGAGTGAGTTACTGTTTCTACACTCCACATAGTGTCCAAATAAGAAACAAAATTTATTATTTGTAAATGACTTCATTGGCTCTTGTATTGGTAATAGCAGTCATTGTAATTAACATAATCGATTAAGTAATATTTTTATACTTTTGTGCGAATGGAAGTATAAGGAATGTATGGATTAAAGAATATAAAAAAGCTTATTTTTTTCTAAACAATATATAACCACTTCAAAATTCAAGAATTTTATGAATCTGTTAAAAATACTGTGCGATAATTGTACACAGATTCTCTTTTAAGAATTGAATATTATTGCAATGATAACAATAGATGATTCGATACAAAACAATTAGACTCTTCGATCTTCACAGTGGTTTGCTAACCATCAATTTCGTTGGCTATTTCGTTCGTAGCCAACTCAATCGAATATCCTAGGTGCTCTTTATAAACGATCTTCGACAACGTTTGAATTCATTGAATTACTATGTGATGGTGTCATTACATGATCCATGATTCTTATAGCCGGCTGATAGCGCAGTGGTAATGCACTGGCGTATTGTGCAGGTGATGTCGGAATCGAATTTGGGATTTTCTCTTCGGGAAGGTTTTCGTGAGTTTTCTTCTCATTTAAAGTGAATGCTAACAGTCAAATATCTTAATTATTTCCTCCATTTGCAAGAACTTTCAATTTGTTCTTGGTTGCCAGTATGTTAACCCATCAGTTCATTTGAATAAGATGGTTGGCATAATTATCATCCTATTATATTAATATTTATAATATTATATACCTTTTGTTATATTTCGTTTGGTACATGCAGTTTGAATGGCGAACACTTTTTTAAGGGTCCATTACACCGCGGTAAACTGGCACTTGTAACAATCGACTAGTATAGCAAGTGCCAATTAAGTTGGCGTGAGAAGGGGGTGCGCAGAACCCGTCCACCCCCACTACTCACGTAATTGTCAGAATACATTTGTCATTGACGTTTGACGGAACGCAACGTCTTTGCTAGGGATCATAAAGTGATACACGCTCAGAGGTTAGAATTATCTGACATTTGATGTAAAACAAATACAAATCTCCCCACTACTTATAATCCTGCGCAAATTTACCCCTCCTCGCGCCAACTTAATTGGCGTTTGCTATACATAGGCAAATTCCTTATGTAAGACAAGAAAGAAATGTATACTATCCTTTCTTGTCTTATATCAGGTATGTTCCTATGATAAGATGGTAAGTTCGCATTCCAGTTGGTCATTGCGGTCGTGTTCGTATCGCATTGTTCTATCCATTTCTTTCTTACTAATCTCACAGTCTGTTTCCATGCCGTTCTGACATTCACGGAGCACATATACTACTTGATTTGAAACAATCTGTATGTTGTTATATTTATGTAAACGTACTTACTAATAAACACGCACTCGTGTACATATAAATGTATACATACAGTAAGTACAAAGCACGTGTTTGCACATACACACACAATTTGATAAATTCTTGGAATTTTTCGTCTCTTATATGAAATATATATAAATATTATCAAATTAGTATGTAATTGTGAAGTAAATGTGAATGTAAACATTGCTGTCTACAAATTACAACGCAAGTCATACGAAATTTAATTGAAAAATTTTGTCTACGCTTGGACTTGAACCCAAGTCTACGGTGATATATTAAATGAACGGCTGAGAAATTATCTAAATATATATATATATATATATATATATATATATATATATATATGTAACATAGAGAAGATCTATTTCTTAGCTGTTCATTTAATATATCATTTGATAAAATTCTTGGAGTTTCTGCATTATATTGAATATTTAAATTAGTAAGTTATTTCGCGAAGTAATGTCAATGTAAATATTGCTATCTACAATTACGACGCTAATTATTCGTATTTTTTATTGAAAAAATTTCGCCCTTAAGCAGGATTCGAATCCACGTTCATGGTTTGCCGGACCACCGCACTACCACCTGAGCTATAAAGGACTGCAATTTCGAATCTATCGGGGAGCGCCTTAAGTCACTTTTTTAAGGAACAGATATTAATATGTCGTCGGTTTGAATTCCTAAATTTTCATCTTTAGACATTATTATAATATAGAGAAGATCTATTTCTTAGCCGTTCATTTAATATATCATTTGATAAAATTTTTGGAGTTGGAGTTTAAATATTTAAATTTGCGAAATAACTTACTAATTTAAATATTTAATATAAAGCCGAAACACCAAGAATCTTATCAAATGATACATTAAATGAACGGCTAAGAAATAGATCTTCTCTATATTATTATAATGGCGAAGGATGGAAATTTAGCAATTCCAACCGACGACAGAATATTAAAATCTGTTCCTTAAGAAAGTAACTTAAGGCGCTCCCCGATAGATTCAAAATCGGAGGCCTTCATAGCTCAGGTGGTAGAGCGGTGGTCCGGCAAACCATTGACATGGGTTCGAATCCTAGGCGAAATTTTTTCAATAAAAATTTCGTACAATTAGCGTCGTAATTGTAGATAGCAATATTTACATTGACATTACTTCGCGAAATAACTTACTAACTTAAATATTTAATATAAAGCCGAAACTCCAAGAATTTTATCAAATGATATATTAAATGGACGGCTAAGAAATTGATCTTCTCTATATTATTATAATGGCTAAGGATGAAAATTTAGCAATTCCAACCGATGACGGAATATTAATATCTGTTCCTTAAAAAAGTAACTTAAGGCGCTCCCCGATAGATTCAATATCAGAGTCCTTCATAGCTCAGGTGGTAGAGCGGTGGTTCGGCAAACCATTAACATGGGTTCGAATCCTATTTAAGAGCAAAATTTTTTCAATAAAAATTTCGAACAATCAGCGTCGTAATTGTAGATAGCAATATTTACATTGACATTACTTCGCGAAATAACTTACTAATTTAAATATTTAATATAAAGCCGTAAATCCAAGAATTTTATAAAATGAATCAAAAAACTCACTGATCGATATTGTTCTTTTTCTAATAAGTAGCATCGTCTATCGTCAAACATGGGCACTTGTCGCATAATTCGCGAAATTCAATTTATATCTTCATCCATCTGTTTTGTCTCCTTCTATTTATCTGATCTAGTCAGGTTTTCCTAGTTTTTATACTTATTCTCTTCTGATATCCTGTAGCATCGAAAGCCATTCTTACTAGATTTATTGGTTTCATTCTTTTAACATACTAGTTCGATCACATATCCGTTAGTTTTGATGTTAGTTCAATTACATTTTTTTTCTTATAGTGTAACTCCTTACTTTAGTTATATGTATTTTGGTGTCAATTTTTTAAATGTTAATTTCCGCTGTGCATCATTATTTCTATTCGAATATTGATCACTCACATCTTGCTATCATGTAATAGAAGCGAAATTTTTACTGACTTAAACAACCGGAGCTCTATCTTCTATTATATTTACTGAACGAAGCTGTAAACAGAGATAATTAGTACTATAAATTGCAAACAATGTAGGTAAAAATATATTATGTCATCGTATATACCGTAGAAATGACTGTAAAAAGTAGAGAGTTCAACATCGAACCTAGGGGAACACCATTACGACTTGAAAAATTATTATTACGTTAATGCATAATTTAAAATCAAAACATATTCAAATATCTAAATATTAATTTCTATTAAGTAAGTGCTAGTATTTTTATATCTAACTCAATTCACTATCCATCCATTATTTAAGATTATCTTTCTGTATATATTCCGATCAACGGGTTATCACACTTATCACTAATAGTTGCATTTTCCCCATTGCTAAATTTGTCTTTAACAGAAATGGTACGACGAAGGACCTCCAAAAACATTCTGGATCGCTGGGTTCTATTTCACTCAAGCTTTTTTAACTGGTGCCCAACAGAACTATGCCAGAAAGTACACAATACCGATTGACCTGCTAGCGTTCGACTACGAAGTAAATGTTTTTCTCCTTATTGTCTATAGTGTCTACTATATGACACGATTTTTTAGGTAATGAAAGGGGAATCATTCAATGAAGCACCGGAAGATGGCGTTTATGTTTACGGCTTGTTTTTAGATGGAGCACGGTGGAATGATAGTAAAATGATATTGGATGAATCATTGCCCAAAGTATTATACAGCATCGTGCCATATGTTAGTATTTTTTTCGGATTAATTAATTTTTAATAAGATGAACCTTTACGATTGTATTGGACGAGAGGATATTCGATTAGGTTGAAGAATTATTGCAAGAAATGTATAAGCTTGCATAATAAGCGTTATAAACTGTGCTATTTAAAACTTTTTTAAAGGAAACCACAATTTTGTCGTTAAAATTAGATAATTACCATAAATTTGGCATGAATTATGCAAAAATATATGGATTAACATTGAAATAGTTGTCAAAAATCAAAATGTGGCGTGATCGTTAAGGAAAAATTATAAACACTCTGTAGACTAATAAATTTTAGGTTATTATAGTACAGAAAAATTGAGAGTAAAATCTAATATACTAGAAATATGAGAATAAATACCTGTGTTAAGGAATACAACGCAATTGTTTTGTATTTAGTAAATTTATTTCTGCTTGGAGCTCTATAGACATAGTCCAGCAATGTTCCAATTTTTTTAAGTCATCAAAATAATAATAGTTGTCGAATTCGTCAAAGTAGGCCTTTGTTTTGGCAATGAGCTCTTCATTTCACTTGAACCGGTTTCCGCCAAGCCATTTTTTCAATTTTGGAAAAAGAAAGAAGTCACGGTGAGCCAAATCTGACGAATATGGTGGATACGGTACCAATTCCTACTGTAAATCGGCTAGTTTTGCTGTCGCAATTGTAAAGAATTTTTATCTTCACTAGGTTGGGTTTTTTTCTCTTTAGTTCAGCGTCGAATTGGTTTAATAAATCACCATAGTGCTGTCCCATGATTATCCTTCCATTCTCCAAATAATCAATTAAGATTGTGCCTTGCGGATCCCAAAATATCGTCGCCATAGCTTTTCCTACTGACGGAATCGTCTTCGCTTTCTTTGGTGCACGTCACCGGGAAAAAACAATTTTGCCGACTGACCTACGATTTCTGGCGTGTAATAATGCATCAATGTATCATCTACAGTAACATAACGCTGCAGAAACTTACCGGTATTGCGTTTAAACATGTCCAAACATTGGTTTGAAGTTATCATACGATTCCGTTTTTGATCAATTGTTACCAGAGACGGCACCCACCTTTCCGATAGCTTTCTCATATTAATTTTTCGCGAAGGATGTTTTGCACACGGTCAATTGAGATATGTACTACATTAGCAATCTCTCTAATCTTCACCCGGCGTCTGCTAACATCATATCATAAACTCTATTAATCATATCGTCCGTAATCACTTCATTAGGACGACCTGGCCGCTTTTTTCAAATATGAGTGTTTAGCTATGCTTAAATTCAATAAACCAGTATCTGATGGCAGTTATCGAAAGTGCATAATTCCTATAAATTGCCTCCACATGGTTTCCCATTCCAAAAAAAAACATTATTCCACAAATACCTATTGAATCGTATTGTAATCTAATCATTACAATGTAATATTTCATGTTTTATTATTTTGATGCATGACATTGCATTGACCTAACAATTTTGTTTATGTTTGGCTCCACATTACTTGTCGCCACACGTAAAATTGCTTCCAGATTTTCATTTTCGAGACGGTTTCGATTTTTTGTTTTGTTAAGTTTCATCACTGAAAACGTATGCTCACAAATATACGTCAGTCCAAATAAGCTTGCGCATTTCAATGCATTTATTCGCAACTCTTTATAAGCGGTTTTGTCAACGCAACGGTAAAAGTTGAGTAAATTACCTTCATTAAACTTGTTTCGTAAATTATCTATCAATTCCAGCTGTATTGATTCCGGTGCATTTTCAGGTGAAATGTTGAAAGGATTGCTGAAAATGTCTATTAGAGGTTTAACGTTTTTGAAGTCTAGTAAACGATTATGAAAAGCTTATATTAAAATATCAATTTTTTCAACATAAGCGAAGTTGACATCAGTTTTATTGAATTTCTCCATAATTTTTTTGTAGTTCGGAAAATGGCTGTAATTGGCTGAATTGATTTGTGAAAAGACTCAATTTGCATTAAAAGGACGAAACATGAGAGTATAACTGCGAAATCAATTGATCTTTGCCTTGGAGTCGCGTATTTAAGACATTCAAGTGATTTGTGATGTCTACAAGAAACGCTAAGTCACCCAGCCAATCAGGGTTGTCGAGTTCGGAGACGTCCTTTTTCTTTGCCGCCAGAAATATTTTGATTTCTTCAATCAAGTTAAGAAACCGCTCTAGTGACAACCCACGACTTAGCCACCTTACATCAGTGTAAAACAGGAGATCACCATATTCGTTTTCAATATCCTCGAGAAATTGTGTGAATTGTCGGTGATTGAGACCTCGCGATTTTATAAAGTTTGCAGTAAGTACTACAACTTTCATCACATTTTCAAATCCCAATAATTTTGAACAGAGGGCCTCTTGATGTATAATGCAATGCAATGAAACTGCATTAATTCCTTGGTATCATATTTTTAGTTTGTAAATACTCTTTTAACATAGTTATTATCCCAGATTTACTTCCAACCATTGAAGGTGCTCCGTCAGTCGTAATTCCAGATAATTTCGTTAAATCCAAATCCATTATAGAACATTTTTCTAGAAGAGCTTTGAGCATGTCACTCCCCTTGGTTTGACTTGTCAAACAACTCATACCAATCAGTTCTTCACTCGCTTCAAAATTTTACGTTACACCTCGTAAAAATATCAAGAGTTGAGCAGTGGAACTTATATCTGTCGATTTTTGAGAAATTTTGACAGACGTTAACTAAGGAATAATACTCACAGTCGGTAATGCGGATTTTGACACAAAGTGTCATCTGTCTCCAAACACAGGTACTTCTCCTACCATCCTCATAGTTCCCAAACTATGCAATGCAATTGAAATTTAGTTTTTTTATTTAATGAATAACTATAATAACTGCATTCAATTTAAAATCAAATATATTGTAGTTCCATTTAGAAATTAATACTCCTTTCAAATTTACTAAAAATTTTACTTTATATAGCGAATAAATGAATCTTTACTACAGTAGGGAGCCATGTTCTTAATTAAATCCTAATTCGAAAAGTATGGTTTTTAGATGTGGTTGAAACCACTGAAAAGGGATGATTTGATCGAGGGAAATACTTATACGTGCCCGGTTTATAAAACTTCCGAACGTAGAGGAGTTCTATCGACAACAGGCCACTCCACCAACTTCGTTATAGCCATGACACTGCCGACAGAAAAACCGTCCGAACACTGGATCATGCGAGGTGTCGCCATGCTATGTCAATTATCTCAGTAACATTCTCTTGCGGATGTGTTAATGGATATTTTAGTATTTATTATATATTTATTTGATCTTTTATGTGTATGGAATATACAGTCAAATATATATTTAGAAAATATCGTGTTGGAATTTTTTATAATTAATTTTTATTGGTGGAGCAGATAGATCTTGTTTATACAGGAGGATTGCCACCGGTACTGTTAGATTCATACCTAGTTTTGGCTACGAATCCTTTCCAACATTTCAGTTCACTGCAGTACAGAATAAATAGGCTAAGATTACTAACAACATGTTCATCAACATGAACTTCACGTTTGAACATTAACATGAACATCAACATGAACATGAACATCGTGATGTTAATGTTGATGCTAATGTTCAAACAATGAACGCCCCACATGAAGCAGATAAAGTGAAATTTGTTACATTACTAATGTCTGTAGTTAATGATCTTGAAAAGAAGGTAAGTAATAAGCAACTTGAAGTTAGCCTCGTTACTCAGTAGTGATGTTACAGTTTCCAATGGCCTTGGATTGAAAAATGAAGGTTATCTACTATTGGGCATCATGATTATGTCTCTAGGGGGCATGCTATCAAAGGTAGCTATTCCATAAAAGTGTTCTGGAGTGTTTGTACATAAATCTGCGGAAGAAAAGACCTCCACTCTGGTGAGAAATGTATTGGATTCTCCACTGCGATTTTTGGCAAAATTAAAAATTTCCCTGTCTTCGCGGGGGGGTCGCGAAAACAGGGATCTAGCCCCTTCCGACTTTTACCTGCAGATTCATTGCAATAGCCTGTATGTACTGTCATTTTGAAATTGCAAGCTCAGTCTTAAATCTTCCCAGTCACTTTCCTGTAATAATTCTTATAAGTATAAATTGCTATAACTATGACTATAATAGAAATTTTCTAGTAGTAGATTTTGAATATTTTTTGTCCTCATACAATTGCGCCAAAATTCATCAAAGTCGGAGCTTGACGATTTTCGATTGGCCATCGCGATTTAATTGTATTGTACGAAGACAATTCAAATTTCGCCTGTATTTTATTTTCTTCTGAACATATTTGAAGAGATACTGCAAAGTAGGTTTATATTCGGCGCAGCAGGCATGCTACCTAACTCGTTAAACAACTGTAATTTGATTGTGCCAAAACTGTCAGTTATATTAATAATATCGTAAAACAATGTGTCAAATTTTGTTGCCCAACGTATAATTGTTAAATTTCTTTTCAATGAAGGTGTAAAAGTGACTGATATTTATCAGAGACTTCATAAATAGTTTGGAGAAGAGTGCTTATCACTCAGTACAGTGTTTGAGTGGAACATTCAAATGTCGTTGCCTTAAGAGGCATAACTAGTGTGAAATTTTCAAGGAATCGATTTTTTTTGTAATTTTCGATAGTTTATACTTTTAAAAATGACATACTGAAATTTTAAGTATGTATTTCAAATATTTTTTGGGCTATATTTTATCATTTGAGTTCAACCGATGATAGCCCAAACCATGTGAACTGTCCGGAAGGCGCTGAGAACTGGTACGCTTATCACCGGGTAGAGGTTGTAGGATTAGACTTGACTAATTTCAAGCACGTTTATCAGCCACTTGATCTAAAGGTTCAAGAAGCTCTAAAGCCAATATACGAGGAGTCGATGTAAGCGAAATAATACACAAAATAATAACGAAAACCATAATGGTTTACTGTGGCATTTTGCTACGCATCATCTTAATGGTGGCCTTAAAACCATCGAATTATGGAATTACCTTGCTATTGTCATTTTCAGTGACGGGTTTTCATCAGTTTTGAGAATGTTAAGTGTAATGTGAGCAATAATTGGACCTGCCGCACAAGACTAATCCGCTGAAGAAGACCAAACGAGGCTAAGCGTAGCTGAACATCGTCACCTGGCTGCCTCAAAAGACTTCTCTAAATCTATAAAACAAAGATCTACTTCACCGTTTTCCATTATTGTTTTCTCGCTTATTTGCCGTATAATGAAATTCGCGTCCGTCACTCATCGGCCAGGTCTAAAACCATACCGTGTATCTTCTAATGTTTCTTCCAATGGAGAAAAAGTGTTTTGCGTAGCATGCTGCAAGATTGTGAGTAAAATTTTAAGTTTATTTCCTCTTATTAATTAATTAAGTTTTAATTATTTTTTTATCTTTTACTAACATTTATTTAACTTGATTAATTATTCGAAAATAAAACACTTGGCTTAGTTTCACGACTTCTTTAATTAGATATACTAACAATTGTTTCGGCTATTAGGCCATTATCAAAGAGCTATCTGAAACTAAACTTACTCTACTTAAGGTTAACTTATATACCTGTGTTCATTATGGGTGGGAGAATGTGGGTAATTGATATTTAAAATTGCATCGATATAGGGGGTATTTATGAATTCTAATTGCGTGTTTGTGATAACTCGATTTTGTTTTTGGGCTTTTTTAATTTCAAAAATCTCTAATATATTTAACTTTTTACTTTTTACTACATTATAAATGAGGTTACAGCTATTTATATCGGGTAAGTGGTTCTGGTCTATACAATGTTCTGCGAACCCCGTGTGTTTAACACTATATTTTATATCTCTAATATGTTCTGTTAACCGTTTATTAATACATCTGCCACTCTGTCCGACATAAATAGCTTCACAATTCTGGCATTTTATGGAATACACTCCTGATTTATCTAAGTTATCTATTTTATCTTTAGTAACAGAACATAATAGAGATATAAAATATAGTGTTAAACACACAGGGTTCGCAGAACATTGTACAGACCAGAACTACTTACCCGATATAAATAGCTGTAACCTCATTCATAATGTAGTAAAAAGTAAAAAGTTAAATATATGACAGATTTTTGAAATTAAAAAAGCCCAAAAACAAAATCGAGTTATCACAAACACGCAATTAGAATTCATAAATACCCCCTATATCGATGCAATTTTAAATATCAATTACCCACATTCTCCCACCCATAATGAACACAGGTATATATGTTAACCTTAAGAAGAGTAAGTTTAGTTTTAGATAGTTATTACAAGAATGTTTCACCAAGAAATATCTGCGAAGTCAACCAATGAAACATTTATT
Source organism: Melolontha melolontha (assembly GCA_935421215.2). Taxonomy (NCBI): domain Eukaryota; kingdom Metazoa; phylum Arthropoda; class Insecta; order Coleoptera; family Scarabaeidae; genus Melolontha; species Melolontha melolontha. The sequence goes on along the minus strand of OW285237.1, from coordinate 201,303,188 downwards.
TTATAAGAAAACAACCGATGATGTGATACAAAATTAACAAAGATGAAATTGTCGAAGAAGAGTCAGCAAACATTACCGCAATGTTTGCTATCAACTTCCAAAAAATCGGAACAAGAACAATTTAATGAAGATTTGTGTCAAATGTTTGTGTCGGCAAATATTCCACTACATAAATTAAACAATTTAAATTTCAAGTTATTTTTGCAAAAGTACAATAGCAAATATAACATTCCCGACGAGAGCACGTTAAGAAAAAAATATATTCGCTGTATCTATGCAGAAACATTGAATAGCATAAGAAGGTTGTTGCAAATAATTATCTTTATATATGCGTAGATGAAACTACTGATAGTGTGGGCCAATACATAGTTCATTTAATGATTGGTATTCTTAACGTATCTGTTCCAGCAAAGTCTTATTTAATTTCATCCAAACAGTTGGAAAAGGCAAATAATTTGACAATAACAAAGTTTATACAGGACGAACTGGCAACTTTCTTCTTACCAGAATCGATTCCAACAGAGAAAATTCTATTGCTTTTGACGGATGCTGCGGCAAACATGATGAGGGCAGCTTTCAACTTGAAAATCTTTTACACAAATTTAATTCACATAACTTGCTTGACGCACGGACTAAATCGTGTTGCAGAAGAAGTCAAAAACCATTTTCCCTTAGTAAATATTTTGAGAAAGTATCTTAATAGCCCCATTACGAGTTCAGTTTTACAAACATCTACCCTGTGTTCTGCTTTCTCCTCAACCAGTAATCACACGATGGGGAACGTGCTTGGCGGCTGCTATTTTTCATGTAAATCATTATGAAGGAATAAGACAGTTATTATGAATCTTGATAGGCATGCACAATCTGTGATAGATGCCCAAAAGGTGTATTCGAGTAAAGAAATACCTCAACAGTTGAGCCAATTACAGTTTTATTTCCACTTCTATATTGCAGTTGGAAAAACAATTTATGTCGCCAATCGAGAGCGTTGAAATAATAAACAAATTTGAAAACTCATGTTTTGATGTTAAAGGAGGAGTGGGACAGTCCGTGTATGAAAAATTTTTAAGTGTAATAGGAAAAAATGAGGGTTTTAGAAAGCCTAAAATCTTGTGTGGTGATTCAGTAGAAAATATTGAGTTGACAATAGATGATATTTCTAATTTGAAATATGCTCCTATAACAAGCGTCGACGTAGAACGAACCTTTTCAATATAGTATAAATACATGTTTTCAGACAAGCGTCACAATTTTTCTGTTGAAAACTTTGACAAATATGTAATTGTAAATTGTTTTCATAGTTAATTATGTTATAAAATGTACTAAATAAACTTGTAGTAAACATAATAGAATATTTTTTTCTACAGTATTCCACTTTCTAACATTCCTCGTATTTTTTTACCTGCATATTTTTCATAAGGAAGTGCATATTTAGGCTAAAACATCAGCATATTTATGCGCATATTTTCAGTTTTTTTTTGCATATAATCCGGCCTTTACTTGTCATGTTACTTTTATTTTTCCTAGCAGAATATGGAAATAAATATATTTTAATGACATTTACAGTATTTTTCTGGTTATTCAAAAACGGACGTTAGTTAAAAAATAGCCTGTAAATATCCGTAATTTGTATCGGTCAGAAAAAAATAAAATGTAGGTCAAATTTTGAATCACCTTCGTAAAGTATTTTTGGTAATATAAATATGCTCATTACAAAAAGAAATTAATAAGCTGCCAAGCCGCAGAAATTTTTAAAGTAATTTTGAGTACGTGTAACAATGACTGGCAACACAGCGGTTAATAGTTTAAATACAAACCGTAATTGCGGACTAATGGGAAACGGAAAATGAAGGAAATTTCTTCGTTTTCTCGGCATTAAAGATCGAGTTTTCCAGTAAGTCCCGATTCCACTTGGAAATAAACGTACAGATGGAGTGTAATGTAATTTCTGTGCGGCGGCGTTTCGCGAGAGACAGGTAAAATCGGTATATATTTTCAAAATTCGAACCGGAGTGAGAAGCTGGCTGGCTGGCTGCTGCTGCTGCACTCACTGCCTTGGAAACATGGAATCAATATAACAATAAAATGCGCAACTACGGGAACTACGCCCTTATTTAGCGCGTATTCAGTGGATGTAATTATTCAAGAATGAGAAAATTCGGGGAGAGAAAATTTTTGATCCCCTGTACAAACACGGTCGCGGAAATTATGCAATTCATAAATTTTCTTTTCATCTCCTTTCTGAGTGGGTATTATTACCGCTTCTTATTATGTTAAGTTCGGGGATAATTTTCCACGATATCGAACAAAGGTAGCCGCAGAAATTATGGAATAAATTAAACTCCCTTTTTAGAATTCAAGGGAAAATAAAGATAATATTTGTAAAAGTTAATGATTAATTTAAAATTTCGCTATACAGGGTGTTACAAAAATTTAGGGCTGGCTATACATAGACGGTTTCTACAACTAAAAATAAGCAAAAAAGTTTAAATAAATTTGTGTCCTATAATGTTTCGTTACTGAGTTACGGCCACTTGAAGTTTTTCGTATTGCATGTCCGACACGTGTGTATCTCGTCACAAATTATCGCGCAGACGCGAAGCGTTCGTAGTGCATGTTTGAACAAGTCGCCGACAAGTGAGTAACTTATGTTAATCATATTCAGTAGGCAGTCCGTGTTTTTTGCTGTCAGTCGTGAAAGTTGATTAAGTCATTTGTGATTAGTACTGTTTTCTAATTAATAGTATAAAATGGCAGATTTTTCTTTCGAAGAGATGTCCGACATGCATTTAATGTATGGTTTGGCACATTGCAACAGAGCAGAAGCAAGAAGACTTTACGCAGAATATTTCCCAAACCGACGTTTACCAAATGAAAAAACTTTCGAAAGGCTTCATATTAGATTAAGAGAAACAGGATCATTCAAACCAGTAGTCCGAGATCGCGGCAGACCACAAACCACAAGAAATTTGGAATTGGAAGAACGTTTGTTGGATCGTGTTGAAGAAAATGCAGGTGCTAGTACTCGAAGAATGGCATTGGCGGAAGATGTCGATCATGTGAGTGTATGGCGTATTTTAAGAACTAATCAGCTTTTTCCTTACCACCTGAAAAGAGTACAGGGACTTAGTGAGAATGATTTCCCATCACGAGAAGCTTACTGTGTATGGTTGTTACGGACATGCGCCGCCGATCATCTCTTTCTGTCGTGTGTGCTCTTTAGTGATGAAGCTGGCTTTACAAGAGATTGTATCGTCAATTTTCATAATTTACACCAGTGGCAACAAGAAAACCCTCATGCTATTATTCAGTCCAGACATCAAGCGCAGTTTTCATTTAGTGTGTGGGCAGGAATTATTAACGAATTTGTGTTTGGTCCTTTTGTACTTCCACCACGACTTACTGGGCAGAATTATCGTTATTTTTTAGAAAACGACTTACCAGGTTTGCTGGACGATGTTCCACTAAATGTTAGAGGATGCATGTGGTTCATGCACGACGGTGCACCGGCTCACTTCAGTCACACAGCACGCGAATTTTTAAATGCAGTATATCCTGGAAGATGGATTGGTCGCGGTGGACCTGTAGCATGGCCTGCACGGTCTCCAGATTTAAATCCAATAGATTTTTACGTATGGGGACATTTAAAGTCTATGGTATATTCTACTCCAATTCAAAATATTGAAGATCTTCAACGTAGAGTGGAAGATGGATGCCACCAAATTCGAAATACACCAGGAATTTTTCAGCGCGTGAAGCAGTCTATGATACGACGAGCTAAAGCTTGTGTTGCTTCCCGTGGAGGTCATTTTGAACATTTACTATAAGAAACATAAGAAACTCCCGTTTTCTGTAACCTTTTCTAAAATAAAAAGAAAAAAACCTCAAGTGGCCGTAACTCAGTAACGAACCATTTTAGGACATAAATTTATTTAAACATTTTTGCTTATTTTTAGTTGTAGAAACCGTCTATGTATAGCCAGCCCTACATTTTTGTAACACCCTGTATATTGTTTGATTATTGTCGTTTACCAAAAGAAAATATAAATTATAACATGGGTATCTTTGGATTCACGTGGAAGGATTAAGCGAGTTAATGTATTTATCTACTATTAAACAATAAAGTAGGTATTATATTAGTGATTATTAGTTAATAATGGGACCGTTCTTATTGGCACAATACAGGAAATAATGATAACTTTGTCTCATTATTCCCTGCCTTTCGCCAGCTAATAGTAGATAAAGCAGTGTATACTAACGCGCAATAATGAATATTATTCCCTCGAGCTGAGTTACTACCTCGCCGCTTCGCGGCTCGGTTCGTAAATTCGACTCTCGGGAATAATAAGTAGAGTCGACCAATCCGGAGCGAAAGCAGAGGCGTGGCTAACGAATTGGTTCACGATTACTTAGTATGTTGTTCACGGTCATCGTGTGTACACGTATAATAGCAGCAGGAAAGTGTATTCTGTGTATTTAATAATGTTGCACAGCTATGTTCGATAGAAGACGCAAGAAATGAGTGTATTTTAAGTAAGTTTGAAAGTCACGCCTCTGCTTTCGCTCCGAATTGGTCCACTCTAATAATAACCGTCATTATTGACTTGTTGTTTAAACTACTATTACTTATTCATCTTTCGTGCCCAGTTCATCATGTTAAATTTTAATTTCCAATAATCTGCCACATATATGGCTTTGTCGTTTGCTATCTTGATATCCTCCTCCATGTAGGTTTCGCCTTATATACTGAGTGTTATTAATGGCATACAATTCTAAAAAAAAATCTTGATTGTTAACAATTCATATTTTCAAACAATTCGAAGTTGCTGCTAATTGGCTTTTGGGATACATCTAATTTTACCATACATATTGGACGAATGTCTACATGTTTTAAATATTGTAAATATTTTAGGTTAATGTCTGAATCATGGCTAGTTCGTTTGAGTTTGAGCACACGATTAGATGTAGTTGGTTCTGAAACGTGTCGCGTCTGCAAGAACCATCATCTCTAGAGTTCAATGTCTTCAAGTTGTTGTTACAGGTTGAAATGCCTGTTCTTAACCTACTGAGAGTTCTCCACAAGGAAATAGAAACGAGTGCCCAGTACCTAACTCCTCCTTTAGTTCAGAACGCAAACAGTCACGATACTCGCGTCATAATGTTGTTCGGCGCGTTTCAGATGTTTAGTTCAGAGGGGCTGTGTAAAGCATAAAGCCTATCTGAGATTTAAGTCGGTTAGAATTGATTTCGTGATTGGACAGTGGATGCCTATCGGTCGGTTTTTTGCTTCTTTCTCTCACATTCTGCGGCGACACGTCTTTTGATTGAAGCTGGTGCGATGCCAACTAGAGGGTAAATCTCCTGAGTTGGGGCTGGTTTCAGGCAGCCAGTTACAAAACAGACGTTGTAGACACTGGCAGACGACTATAGAATTCTGTAAACACCAGAGGCTTCTAGATGGTGGCTGTCTTTAACAGAAAAGGAGGCCGATAAGGTGGTCAGAGGTTTAATGGGTTTGAAATTATGTTTTACAAGGATTTTACTGATATGGCCGGTGATACCTTGTATATAAGGTAAATGGGCTTTAGAAATGGTAGAAGTTTGTTGAGAAATGAAACTGGACGGTGTAAAGTTAAAATGAATACTTGTTTTGGACGACGGTGTATTCATAACTTTTGGAGCCCTCTGTATATGAACAGGCATCATTTTTATTAATTCTCTGTTGGATCAGCGTCACTTTTAAATTTATTAATGCTCTTTTGGCTGAACGCCGTTTTGAATTTAGATTTATTAATGCCATTTTGTCTGAACACCATCTTGAATTTATATTAATGCCCTTTCCACTGTGCGTTATCCTGAATTTGAATTTATATTTATTATGTAGTTTACGTCATACACACGTCGCCATACACCCCTTGTATAACGCCAAACACCTCCCATATCACGCCATACACCCTCCGCTGTGCAAGTCCCAGCCTTAGCTCTTCTGGTCCCAAACAGCTTGAGTTTTAAAGTTCGACAGTTAACAAACTTTTGACGCGCCCCGTATATGAATAAGCGGAGTTTTTGTTAATACCCTTTCGGCTAATCGCAATTTCATTTTCTGAATTACTTCTAGATGAACCTCGTAATTTCAGCAGATTTTTGGCACGTAACTCGTATATGGACATCTTCTATCTCTCTCGTACTAGAAGAAATCCAATTCGGTGGGGAATCTCTTTGTCTTACACATTGTTTCGCCCAAAAGGAGTTGGCACCACGCCAGAACGCGCAAATTCTATCTACTGGTGTCGGTTTATAGTATTAGTTAGTTTCGTAGAATAATTAGGTTCAGATAAAAGAGAGAAGCGCTTTTTGGACTAAGGAGTTTAATATACAGTGGGGGTTGCGTTTCACGAAAAGACCGCGAATATTGAATTCGCGTATATCGGGCTACAAAAATAATACGTATAAACAAGAGGTATGTATGTATGTAATCGATACAAATAGATATACAGACATATATATTGCGTATAAGAGCCAAATACGGTTTGCAATCTTTTAAAGAAATAAATTAACAAGGGAAATACCGAAATTTTAGGGGAATTACCCATACTGAACCGTAAATATGGAGTCGGAGAAATGTCAGTAAAAACAGAATCGCGAATAAGCGAGTTCGCAAAAAGAGGGGGCGCGAATAGCGGGGGGTCCACTGTACCACGTTTTTGTGCAGGATGAGATTTGGCCAGGTCGTTTAGATGTCTGTCAATATGTGTAGGTTTGCAATAAACTGAACGTCCTAATGGACAATCAGAATGGCGTTACTAAGTAACGGAAATAAAATAGAGAGTAATTGGAAATATTTTCAAAAAATATAATATTTTATAAGAAAATATTAGGTAAGTATTAGGTTGAATATTAAGAGAACGTCATTCGTAAGTAAAATTTTAGAAAATCGAAAACACATTTCTGGTCAAAACTAAAACATTAAATCACATAAATACTTGATCAAGTTATGTTTAAAAGAAATCGAAAAAAGTTTTTCTTTAAGAATTTTTGTTTTCAGTAGGAAATAATACGAAACGTGGAACACATTTTTATTGAATTTTGTTGGACTAACTTGAAAATATACGAATTGGAGAAAATTAAATATAAATAATTAATCCAGGTTAGACTTTGCGAAGTTTCCCAAACATTATTTATTTTGAAACTCTAAACCAACACAAATTGGTCAATATATTATTCATACACCAAAGTCAACCGAGTTTGATTCTTACTGGCTATCTTTTCTTCTTCTAGTTGATGTTTACGCGTGAATTTATGACAAATGTTAAAACACTATCAATTTTACGAGACTTCAGTCTAGTGTTTTATATCTAAAGCAAAATTAGATTTTTATTTTCGAAGTATTATTTACAGTAGTAAAAATAATATATACATATATATATATATATATATATATATATATATATATATATATATATATAATACAAAGGTATTTTTGATAATATAAAATATTATTAAAAATCTGGTGTGAAGAACACACACAAGAAAATATTAATAGTGAACCTGCATTTGTGTTCTTCACACCAGATTTTTAATAATATTTTATATTATTAAAAATATCTTTGTATTATACAAAACTGGTGGGGTTTACCTACTCATGTATGTTTCAATTATTCTGATATATATATATATATATATATATATATATAAGGTAAACTTAATAAGTCGGCGATTAAAGGTCTGGTTTATTACTTCAAAGTATATATATTTAAAACAACCCTACATATTTCGGCAATGATGCCTTTGTCAAGGATATAAAAAATATAAATGCTATGGTTTAAATTATTCAAAGATACATTCCAATAGTAATAATAAATCATGCCTTAGTATTCCAAAAAATAGATAGCAAGGTGTGAACATATGTGTTGTTCGCTGCTAGCAGCTTGTGTCTCTTTCTGGGTATGAATTTGTGTGTTGGTTGCTGCTGGCATCTTGCGTCTTTCTCTGGGTGTGTGGTTTTGTATTTGTGTGAGCGCGTAAGTGTAGGGTTTTGTATGTTGGTGCGCTCGTGTGTGTGTTTAGTGACCGGTCGCGTAAATTTAAACACACACACGAGCGCACTAGATTATCTAGCGCCACCTGATAGGATAAAATTTGCTATACTTGTGAGGCGATCCATCGAACTTTACTTCACTAGCTAAACCGACGATGTTTATTGAGACAGAAACATTTTTTTGATTCTCACTTAGATATTTGTACATATTCTTCAGATTCGCATAGCTTGGGTGCTATTCGGCGGTATTCCTGTATACGTGGATTTTTGGCTGGCGTTTCGTTCACTCTTGCAAGAGTTATCTTCACCGCCAGATAATCTAGTGACATCTGACGGACAATAGACGCAAATTTCTTTGGTATATTTGCTGCCATCTGGTATCGTGCTAATGTACTTACACCTATATATGATTTTTTTCCTTCTGTACCGGCATAGCTGGACGAGAGAAAATCGCTATTTTCGGCATAGTCTCTTTTGTCCGTCAGATGTCATTAGATTATCTAGTGCCACCTGTTAGGATAAAATTTGATATACTTGTGAGGCGATCCATCAAACTTTATTTCACTTAACTGACGATGTTTGTTGAGACAGAAACACTTTTTGATTTTCAGTTTAGATATTTGTACATATTTTCGAGATTCGCATAGCTTGGGTGCTATTCAGCGGTATTCCTGTATACGTGGATTTTTGGCTGGCGTTTTGTTCACTCTTGCAAGCGTTATCTTCAAGGGTGCTACTACTGTGGTACTAGTTGTAGTGTTGCATTGAAGCTTGGGAACGACAGTAGTGGTAATAACGGTAGTATAAGTCCTGAAGATGCCTTGCAAAAGTGGACGAAGCATCGGTCAAGAAGGACGCAATACCAACTACGCGGTTCCAGCCTGGAATCCGAGAAAAATCATAGACAACGACCATGGAAGCTCAAGCAGTTTATTACTGTTTTTGCTTCGGGTCATCGGCCCTAATTATATTAACTACCTTCTTCTGAAAATCCCCCATCGAACTTTTCTAATAAACCTACCATATCTACCCGTGGTTATTTTTATCATTCGATTACCAAATTTTAAATTCATCAGCTTCCGTATATGAAGATATTCATGTAAAACATCTATTGGCGATTATTTAATGTCTGATTCTTCTTGAAGCTTGAGCAAAAAGCATTCCGTTAAGTTTTTATATTGTTTATTGAAAACCATACGTCTTACAGCGATAAGAAAAGTTGTATTTTTAGATGCTTTGACTATAAGCTTACCAAATTGCAATTGTCAAAAGAATAGACTGTAAAGTGACGCAAACATTTTTGTTTTTGCACGGATTCAAAGAAATTTCAAAACATCCTTTCCAATTAATATTACCTAAAACCCAATTAAAAATCTCCCTTCTGTAATTAATCTAGGAAAACGAAAATGTTTTATTAACATTCGATTTGCTGTTTGTAGAAAATCTACTTCTGTTCATCTTTTTTACATTCCCTGCACGAAAAGAGAAACTGTTGAAATTCGTTCGCCGGAATTAATTGTAAATGCGGTAGCGGTAACTGTGGACTTTGTCTGGAACAAACTTATCAAAAATAAATGACCACCACCCCAAAACAAAGAAAACAGGATCGACTCGGCTCCGGTTCGTTCGATTCTTTTATTTCTCCCCCTCTACACATTTTCGATTGTATCAAATGGGACGACGAAGACGACGCTGATGGGACCAAAATGATTCATCCGACCTCCAAAAAGAAGACACAGCGACGAGTTTGTGAAAGACTCCTTAGCTAATCTAGTTAATTAAAAATTTAATATATCGCATCTATTCATAATACACACACAGAGAGAGTGTATATACATAAAGGGATGAACGAAACGAGAGGGTGAGTGAAATGGAACGAAACAGCGGAAGAGAAAACCTCTCCGAAAATGAATTATAGATTGATATGACTGGATGGTGGGACAGAGACGAAAGACCGCATCGCCTATGGGAGTGCGGAGAAGACGGATGAACGAAATAAATTACGGAACGAAGACGGAAATGTTTTTCGACTACGTTGGAAAGAGAAAACATTACGGTGAGAACGAAATACAGCATCCCTAGATAGTAACCATGGTTACCGTCCAGGACTGTGACGTCAACCCCAATGCGTTTATAGGTTGCGCCGACCCCGAAAGAGTTGATGTACTTACAACAACTAACCACGACTAAAACGTAAAAATTAAAAAAAAATTGTTTTATACGTGCATTAGATTTATATTTTTTTAAAAATATTTTTCCTACTGTTGCTTAACAGTAGAATTTTTGCTGGCTTCCTCTGGGTTTATACAAGGCAGACCTTAAAAAAAGGAATATGCTGGTGATTTACTACAAACAAAAGGAATAAAAAATAGCTTTATTTGTACTCTTGTATTGATTTTGGGCGGTAATTTTCACAAAATACTTAATTGGCTTCAGTTGGATTTTAAATTTTATTATCCGTATTAGAGGACAATCAAAATTTATTTACTTAAAAATCTTATAGAGAAAATATTGTAATCAATATTTTCTCTATAAGATACAAGATACAAGATACTGGTGTAATCACCAGTATCTTGTAAACTATAATGTGTCCATAATCTTATAATTTGGCCTCCAGATGTACCCATAACAAACGAAGGACATGTCCAGATATAAGTCAAACATTCTTTACGACCAAACGTCAATGATTTTGTTGTAGTGGAGTGGCTCTTCACCACTCGCGATTTGGTGAAGAGCATATCTTCGAAGACGCTAACCAAAGACGCTACGTTTAACACTACTTTTCTTTTTCAGATTGTTCTACTGAAGATGGTAATTTAGTCGTGAAATACGTATTTAAAGTTTATTAAATTGTGAAATGCACCCTTAATTGTAAAATGTGGAAAGATGATGCCTTGAGGAGGGATTAACTGTCAATCCTCAAAAAACCAAGTTGGTTGCCTTTACCAACATGAGAAACCTAAAGGATCTGGGCAGCATAAAGCTGTTTGGACAAGAGTTAGAACTAACCAATGAAGTGAAGTATCTAGGCATAACACTTGATGCGAAACTGAATTGGAGCAGACACCTAGCCAAAGTGACAGACAGGGCGGCGCAGCTCTTCTGGAGATGCAGAAGAGCTGTTGGCAAGACCTGGGGACTAAGACCAAATGTGGTACACTGGTTGTACACAGCAGTAATAAGACCTACGATTACCTATAGGGCAGTTGTCTGGTGGAGGAGGACGGAGCGGACATCGTCGGTGGGGCTCCTCACGACTCTCCAGCGCAGGCCCTGTTCGGAATCACGGGAGCTATGAACAGCACGGGAACCGCTTCCATGGAGGCCATCGTGGGTCTCCCTCCGCTGGAACTATTTATAAAGGGGAGGCGATGGCTGCGATACTGAGGCTGAAGGCCAATGACGTATGGTGTCCTAATAAGGTTGTAGGGAGCCATACAGATATCACAGGAACTATACTGGAAGAGCCGATATTTCAAATGGCAGTGGACAGTATGGCACCTGAAATTATGTTTACAGCTAAGCTGAACATACTTATACCGACCAGGGAACAGGCAAAAAGTCGCTCAATCGATTGTGGTGTCGGCACCTGGTACACTGATGGATCACAATCTGGTCAGGGGGCAGGTGCAGGCATATACGGAATGTGCCCTGGAAGGAAGATATCGATATGTCTGGGGAAACATGCTACGGTTTTCCAGGCCGAATTGTTAGCAGTCGCAGCCTGCGCCGATGAAATTCGGGAAGCCGACTGCGCAAGCAAAAAAATTAACATAATGACTAATAGTCAGGCGGCTATTAAAGCCATTATGAACCCATCTACCAAGTCTAAGCTGGTGAAATATTGTAAACAGGTCCTCAATAACCTGGCACAAGACAATACAGTGTCGCTGATATGGGTGCCAGGACATGAGGGAATTAAAGGCAATGAGATAGCCGACAAACTGGCCAAAGAAGGTACTAATAGGAACTTCATAGGACCAGAACCTGTATGTGGAATCACTAAGGATTCCTCTAAAAGGGAGATCTACTTATGGCTAGAAAAAGAACATAAAAATAAATGTAGGTTAACGGAAGGTCAACTCCATACCAAAACACTACTAAGGGGGCTAGACGGGAAGTTTTCAGCCAACCTAATTCGTAGTAGCAAAAAAGAAATTAAAATAATTACCGGGTTAATAACCGGACATTGTCCTTTAGAGAAGCATTTGTACACCATGGGCTTGGTTAGCGAGCCCTGGTGTAGGAGATGTGAAAAACAGGAAGAAACTAGCCTTCATGTAATATGAACGTGTGAGGAACTGAAGGAACTCAGACAGAAATATTTCGGGAGAGATCTATTGGATCCTTCGAGTGTACTCAAACTTCCCCTGAGGAGGATAGTGGCTTTTATCGAGGACACAAGACTAACAGAGTGGAATTGAGAGATCTTTTGAGGATAGTACAAAGAGCAGTGTGCTCAAGTGCCTGGACATGGTGGCGTCCACCCCAAAACAGAGAAGAAGAAGAAGAAGCACCCTTAACTTATCTCTTTGTAATAAGTCTTAGTATTGTTTCGCATCTTCAGCAATTTACAGTAAAGATAACAATACATTAAAATTGGTCTTCGTCGTTGATTTATCAACCAATGAAAGAATTTTAGAAAGTAAATTAATAATAGCCAGCAACGTCATCTGTCTAATAGAAATGAATAACCAGATTCAAATAGAAAATGCGCTAAGACCGTGCATGGAAATAAACCATTGTGAGCTATGCGAGCTGAGCTAAACGAGCTATGCAAATAAGTTCGCTAAGACGCATCTTAATTCATTAAGTTTTTCCCGAACAATGCGACTGGCGTGTGACGGCCCATTGTCATGATGGAATCTCACGTTCTTTCGAACCATTACGGGTCTATTTTTAAAACTTTCATTTTATCCAGAAGGTCAGCATAATATGTCTCGATGATAGTTTGGTCCTTTACGAGATAGTCTATAAGAAGAAGAATCCCCAAATATCGTGACTATTATATTTCCTGTCGAAGTAAACGTTTTGGTCTTCTTTGGTGGAGGGTTACCATGATGCCTCTACTGCTGATATTGCAGTTTAAATTCTGGCATATAGTAATGGATCCAAGTTTCATCGAACGTTACAACCAATGCAAAAATCTACTACTGACTTGGTGTTAAAAAGCTTCAAATTGTCTCTTACTTGTCGCGTTCTTTAACATTTTTGATCTATGTTTAGTAAATGCGGTACCTACCTTGCAGAAAGTTTAGGCATATAAAATGTCGGGTATAAGTTCAGTGGACATGCCCACAGTCTTGGTAATCGCATCCAATTTCACTCTTCGGCAACGAAACACAATATAACGGACTTTTTCAACCATTTCTGAAATGGAAACACGTTGTGATTGTTCAGGATGTTCCTTATCTTCAAAAGTCATCGCGTTTAAAGCGAACAACCCAGCGAAAAATCGTGGTCTGCGAAAGGGGATTGTTGCCTAATGTTTGCTGCATATCCGTCAAATTCTCAATTGTGTTCACCTTCTTGGACTACAAACAGCGATTTTATCCATTCTGCAACTTTCACTAAACACGTCTTGTTTATGCAACTGTATCTGTCAAACTAAACGTCAGACGATAGTGAAAATTTAAGTAGACTTTTGTGGAAACATGGCCTACTTGAAAAAATATCTTTTTTTACAAACAAACACTGCCTTTTAATTCTAGAGTATTACTATATTCTGTAATTCTGTATTCTGTATTCTGTATTCTGTAATGTCGTTGTTCTTACGCATATGACCGTCTTCTGGGAGCTTGTTAGTTTTCCACGCAAAATTTATTGTTTTTTGACAACATTAATGTGTTTTCCTCCAATTTATTTTAATATTTCTAGTTTTATTATATCTTCGCCAGTTATTTTCCTATTTTTAAGTCTTTTTAATAATTCGTTAATTTCTCTTAATTTGATTTGTGCATCCCTCTTCAACGGCTGTACTGTTTCAAGTTTTCCTCAATTTCTGTATTTCATGTGTCTCTCATTTCATGTAATCAAACAGTAAAGCCACGGAATAATCCAGAAGCCACAACTCGCTGTCGGTACCTTTGATGTTTGAGGTCCAAAATCAATAGCCTTCAAGCTATTTTGGGAAAAGTAAAAGCGATAAAATTAAAACTGTTCAATAAATACAATATTTTTTAAATGTAGCAATTCAATTGGTATTTTGGTGATATTTAAATTGAGATCTTCATAGTTTAAAAAGAATTTTTAAATAAAAAAAACTTAAACTTAAAATAATCAGTTCATTAGTTTTCCAAAGGTGTTTAAATACATTTAATTTAGCATTTCTGCTCCTTTGGTATGTTAAAGCCCTGTTCAAAGTTGTCAAGGAAAATTAAATTCTTTAATCTAATAAATAATTATATTAAACAAACTAATTGGAAAGATTTGCCATAATGAAATAAGTTGTACATCTTGAAATATTAATATGTTAAATGTAGACTGCGGAACAGACGCTACCTACTAATGAGTCATGTAAGCGCAGAGACAGGGTCGGTTTCGCTTAAATAATAAGATGCAATATTCGCTCGTAGCTCTGATTTTAATGTTCTTTTGTGGTAATATTCAAAATACGGAAATTAGTAGATATATTAAATTTAAAGATTATTATTTCAACGTGCCACTCACTAGGTCTGATGTTGAGCGAAATTTTTCTATATTTGAAGACATACTGCTTAATAAAAGAACGCACTTTACACAACAAAGTTTAGGATATATTGTTATAATTAATGTGATTAAAAATGTTTACTGTGGTGCGACAAAGCATTCACTTTAATTATAGGTGATATAATTCATTTCAAGTTTATACTTTTTCAATATTTTGAATTTTTTCACTGTATAAAGTAAATGCATTTTGTATATATATCTGGACTTAATTTCAATTCAATTTAATTTAAATTCATTTATTACGACTCTGGCGAAATATAGTTAAAAACTCCGTCTGTTTGCATTAAAAGACGTACAAACGGACAACTTTTATCAATACCACCTCGCTATAATATTCAAATATACATGTTAAGTTGATCGATTGTACATTGTCAGCACCGATGAATCACACCCGATACGGGATAGCATCGTTTCCGCAGTCTAGTTATATGTCCAACATCATGTTTTTCAAGCAGCACACAATAATAACTTTTTACCTACCGTTAATACAGGATGTATATAAATTCGTGGATAATCTCCACGTGGAGTGTTTCCTTATACATACTATTCCAAGCCATTTTTATACAATTTTTTTTGAGAAATTATGTAAAAAATTTCATGTTTTCTCAGTTATTTAATTTATTAGGAAGATAACTTTAAATAAACGTTTAAAATTATAATAATTTACTGTCTACAGCAGAATAATGGCAAAAAATTGCATTTTTGGTAGTAAAAATTTGAAACTTTGATGACCTAGTTATTATTAGAGACCGGAGGCATCGGGACGAAATTACGATGGACCATATAAATAGCCTATAACATCGCTAAGCACAACACGCAGTTATTGAATAGCACTATTCATTCGGTTAACCGCACATCTGTTCTCTGTCGTTGAATTGTGACGCAATTACTTTGATATAACAGTTAAATTCCTTTCTTCATGGGCGTAGATAGAGAGAAAAGTTTTTAAAAATTATTTTTTTTATTAGTTTATATTTCGTAAGATAAATAAATTACGGTGAGTTCTTCTTTTCATTTTTTTAACTGTTAATAACATAGGTACTTCGTAATTTTCGTAATAGATCCTGTTTAATATCGTTTCATCGAATCTACTTCTCCCAATTATTTCGACGTAAGTGTCCGGTGAATTTCGTTAAGTTTCAATACCTTATGCATACATTTTATATTTTTATTTATTTAGATCTAGAACATTGTTTAAGTTACTTTTTCTGATATGACATGGAACAACGTCGAGAGTGGCATCATGAAACAATGCCGAATTGGATTAAGGGTCGTACTGATTGTATGTCCATTGCCAGTGATTCCGAAATTCTGTAAAATATAGTTAAAATATTCCAAGAAATCGCACGCAAAACGTTACTTAGCATCGCAAACACACACACAGAAATTAGACCCGTTGGAATCAGACAATTTAAACGAAGAACTCTGTGAAACTTTAATGGCGGCAAATATTCCGTTAAATAAACTTAACAATCCCACCTTCTAAATATTCTCCAAAAATATACTGGTCGAAATGTTCCTGATGAATCCATCTTCCTACACGAAAGCAGTAGAACGC
This sequence comes from Melolontha melolontha, assembly GCA_935421215.2. Taxonomy (NCBI): domain Eukaryota; kingdom Metazoa; phylum Arthropoda; class Insecta; order Coleoptera; family Scarabaeidae; genus Melolontha; species Melolontha melolontha. Next base: position 201,286,884 of record OW285237.1, on the reverse strand, counting down.
ATTAGAAGAAGCCATCTTTCAAATCTGTACCTATGAATAAATACCGTCGAAACTGTCGATATATTAGGACGCTGTGTGGTAAATGTTGTAGCTGGTGTACTACATCCAAATATTCCATATAACTAACCATATGCTGCATATTACTTGTGTAGAACATGCTCTCCACAGAATCTATGAATATATCAGAGACATCTTTTCGGAAGTTGATAGACTTGTATCTGCTTTTAAAAAAGTTTTCATTCAGAAAAGCACCATTGAGAGTAGCTCTTTAGAAAAAAAAAACTTCAATCTTTGTCACTGCCTCCCTCTCCAGTAATAACTAGATGTGGAACATGTTTGGAAGCTCTAGTTTTTATGCAGAGAATTTCGATACTCGATACAAAATTTCGTTACATGTCTGAAAGACGATGCTCGGAGTATTTCTTAGTACATGGAACTAATACAAATTGAAAATTTAAAAAACCTGTTGTACTTTCTTCACATTCTTCACACATTGCAAATTTGCCAAAACTAATCACTTATTTTGAAAATTAAAATCTCAAATTAAATTATGGATTAATCACATTAGATATGGCTATTAATAATTTGAAAAATATTCCTAGTCACTTCGGATGTGGCCTTCGGCAAAAGTTAGACGCAGTGTTTAATAGAAATCCAGATTTAATAAGATTGCGACAATTGTGTATTGGGACAATGCCTCAAGATCTAACTGCTAAATACGCTGAAATAAAATAATATTTCCAATATGCATCTACAACCAGTTGCGATGTAGAAAGGACGTTTTCTATCTACGAGGATGTATTTCATTCAAAGAGAACAAATTTTACAGAAGAGAACCTTGAGATAGTAGATATTGCTAGTTAATATTAATACTCCTTTACTCAACTTTAACTACAAAATGAACAAATAAAAATGTATTTCGTATTCTATAGATCAGCACCCGCTTGTTTTCCAGTTATATAAATAAAATTAAAAACTCTTTAAAAATACTAATTTACAATAGTACGCCCGTGGGCGATGAGTCACATCGGTAGAGAACGGACACGCTTACCACATGACGCAAAGCCCAGTGCAGTACTGGCGAAAGGCTGTATTTCTAAAATATTTAATTTTATTTATATAATTGGAAAACGAACGGGTGGTGATCTACAAAATTACGAAATACATATTTATTTGTTGAAAAGTTGTATTTATAAAGTTTTTAATTTTATTTATATAATTGGAAAACATACGGGTGGTGATCTATCTATCTAAAATTACGAAGTACATATTTATTAATTAATTTTATTTATATAATTGGAAAACAAACGGGTGGTGATCTATAAAATTACGAAATACATATCTATTTGTTGAAAAGTTGTATTTTTAAAGTTTTTAATTTTATTTCTATAATTGGAACATTTTTATTTGTTCATTTTGTCGTTCAAGTTGAGTAAAGGAGTATTAATATTGACTAGCAATAGTTTCTCAAGGTTTTCTTCTGTCAATTTTGTTGTCTTTGAATTAAGTACATCCTTATAAATAGAAAACGTCCTTTCTACATCGCAACTGGTTATAGGTGCATACTGGAAATATTCTTTTATTTCTTCATATTTAGCCGTTAGATTTTGTGGAATTGTCTCCATACATAATTGCTGCAATGTAATTAAATCTGGATTTCTATTAAGAATTGCTTCAAACTTTTGCCGAAGGCCACATCCGAAGTCACTTGGAATACTTTTCAAATTATTAACAGCCACATCTAATGTGGTTAATGCGTCATTTAATTTGAGATTTCGATTTTCAAAATAAGTGATTAGTTTTGGCAATTTTCCAAAGTGTTCGTGAAGAAAGTATAACTGATTTTTTAAATTTTGGATTTGTGTGAGCTCCTTGCACTCACCAATACTTCTAGCATCCTCCTTTAGCAGTGTTACGAAATGTTTTAGACTATCGAAATTCTCAGCATAATAACTAGTAGTTTCCAGCCATGTTCCCCATCTAGTTATTACTGGAGTGGGAGGCAGTGACAGAGATGGAAATTTTTCCCTGAAAAGAGCTACTCTCAATGGTGCTTTTCTGAAAACTTTTTTAAAAGCTGATACAAGTCTATCAACTTTCGGAAAAGTGTCTCTGATATATTCACAGATTCTGTGGAGAGCATGTGCTACACAAGTAATATGCAGCATATTAGGATATGTTTTCTTCAATAGTCTGCCTGTTTTTAACATATACGCAGCACTATCACTGACAAATAAAAGTATTTTTTCTTTGTACGTGGCGTCCGAATGAAGCATTTTTTGCATATTCTCCTTAATGGCTTCAGCAACTGTTTCCGCATCAACTCTATTTATAACACTTGTTGCTATTACATATGAGTTATAGGGAATAGTTGGATGTAGTACACCAGCTACAACATTTACCACACAGCGTCCTAACATATCCACCGTTTCGTCGGCGCTTATCCATATGTATTGATTTAAAAGATGGCTTCTAATGGGTTCTAGTGTTCTCGTATAGCACCTAGAAACATAGTATTTGCGTAAAGTTGATTCATCAGGAACATTTCGACCAGTATATTTTTTCAGAAATGTCTTCAAAATTGGATTGTTCAATTTAAATAATGGAATATTAGCTGCCATAAAAGTTTCACAGAGTTCTTCGTTAAAATTGTCAGATTCCAACGGGTTCAATTTTTTTTCGTGCTTTAACGATCCTACGTGACGTTTTACGGTTGATTTATTGCAATTTTTCAATAACGTTTCACACACTTCACAATAAATTTCGGAATCACTGGCAATGTACATACAATCAGTATGGCCCTCAATCCAACTGGCCATTGTTTCACGATGCCATTCTCGACGCTCTTCCATTGTCTGAAAAAGTAAGAATATTCTAGATCCAAATAAACGAAATTAAATCACGAAATTTTATGCACACTTACGTGAAAATAATTGGAAGATGTTGCTTAAATGAAAAGAAAAGGAATGTACGTGCTATTTCTCTTACGAAATACTTTAAACTTATTTATTTTATCTACGTACACGACACCACTGAAAACACTATATTCTCCGAATACAATAGCTGGGTTGTCCATTGTTATCGCTGCGAGACCAGGTGGCCGAGTAAGTCAAACAAATACTTCATTGAATTACGCCGGGATGTACTGAGCGACGTTATACACAATTCCAATTGCCGATTGCATTTTATGGAAATTGCATCCGTTCTCTAGTCATCGGCCTCTCGTGTCCGGTTATAAAGTTATAAAGTGACGTCTTTGGAATCGCCCCAACAGGATAAGCACAATCTTATAACGTCAACTGACAAGAAATATCTCGTGACATCTGACGGATAAGAAAGGCCCACCTGTAAAAGCGCTTTCTTACAAAATTGAAGTGATCACCTTTCGTCTAATCATCCTCGCACTAGTGACTGATCGTTGAAGATTTCATAAAATTCAACTACGTAATTATAAATAAGAAAAATAATAAAATTTATTACGCAGTGTTAGATTTACGTTAAAAATTCTGAAAGTAAACAATTTGCTGTTAATATGTTAATATTATTTATTTGTCGTAAATGTTTTGAAATAAAAATCCCTCTTAAAAGCAGAATTTTCGTCATCTCAAATTAATATAAATAAAATTATGGCCAAACTTTCATATTACCTTCATCATTAACAATTCCATAAGATATTTATTTCTCTAGTGTTAGTGATGCATGCAGATTGGCTCCCTTGACAGACTTATAAATTCAACCGTAATTTTTCAAAACGCAATCACGGACATTCTACTCCCCGCTCTCTGTCCTAAACATCCTCAAATCGCAGAGGTCGCCCGGAATTCATCCTCTAGATAACCCTACTCTCGTAAATTCATGCATAAATTAGAATACCTAAGCGCGCCCACACTTGCCATCACGAACCTCGTCAGAATGTCACCGAAATAACCTCTTCTAAGTTTGTGTCGATTTCTGAATACACAGATGCTGAACCATATTTAATTCGTAATTAATTTTCCGAGAGAAATTTAAGAATCGATTTAATTTGGCCGTTATGACAGGTAATAAATCAATTTGATGTATAGTCGTAAGAACAAACAAATCTAAATTTAAAAAGCAGAATTGATTGTGTCAGATATAGATCTGACACAAATTAGGATTTTCTATTTGTAAATGGTTAAATAGTTAAAGAAATTTTAAAAATGTTGCTTAAGTACAGGATGGGTGAGAAGTAAGTTCCTATTGTAACGTATTTATAACTTTTGTATATATATATATATATATATATATATATATATATATATATATATATATATATTGTTATGAGTAGAGCAGACCAATTACCGTGTGCGCCATGTGTACCGATGTGAGGATGACTGTATTGTATCAGAACTAATAAAAAGCATTCAATATGTGTTTGGGACTTGCTTAGACTGCATGTAAGTGTAAGCATACGTAATAAAATGTCGTCGACACATAAATCGAGAAAACGACCGTTGTCAGACGAAGTGAATAAGTTTATTATGGATTTCCCGGACTTAATATACGATGGCTCAAAAATTAAATATTTAGTGTGCAATACATATCTAATGTGTTGGTCAAAAACACATTGTAAAGAACACGTAAGCAGTTCGAAGCACAATAATTACAAAATTAATCGACAACAGTTTATACATGAACTATGTGTAACTATGATTGTGTGTACACTGCCGTTTACCTTGTTAATACCTTTTATTTCATTTTGGAATAAATACGCGAATCAAACATTACCGAGCACGACAACGTTACGAAGGAATTTACCATCGGTGCGTAAACAGGTTGAAAATAAAATCAAAGCTGAACTGAAAAATAAAAAACTGTGGTTATGTGTGGATGAAACAACTAACAGCAAAAACAATCTGTAGTTAATGTCATGGTGCGTAATATGGAACCACATCAACCAACGTCTCCAATTTTATTAGCATCCAGACGACTAGAACAATGTAATGCCGAAAAAATTTCTGAGGTGCTATTAGATACTTTGGAAAAATTAAAACTTTCGAAAGACCAAGTATTAATGTTTATGACCGATGGTGTCGCAACCATGTGTTCTGTAGGCCGGTCTCTTAGAAAATATTGTCCTAACTTATTACATATTACTTGTAAACTCCATGCTCTACACCTTGTGGCAGAACAGGTTCGTAGATGTTATCCAGAGGTAGATGCTTTAATATCGAGTACAAAAGCAGTATTCCCGAAATCTCCAAAACGTATTCGGAAATTTCACGAATTGTGTTCCCATACCTCTGAGCCACCACAGCCGATTCTGACACGTTGGGGTAGATGGTTATGGGCGGGGTTTTACTATCATGAACATTTTGAAAAAATTAAGGACGTTGTTTTATCATTCGATCCGAAAGAAAGTGCAGCTATCAATACAATCTAGAAAAAATTTCAAGATGCCCAGATTAAAATGAATTTACAAAGTATTCGTGAGAATTACTTGGGACTAGAAGAAGCAACAACAAAATTAGAAAATTCGTCGCTGTCGTTAGAGGAATCACTGCAAATCGTTAAAGATGTTCAGGCACAACTGTGTGCTGTAGAAGACGCAAAAAGTGAAAGTGTTTTAGACAGAAATGCAGATTTTGATACCTTAACACGTATTTGTGAGGGCACGTCTACAGATGCATTAAGTTGCTTAAAAAAGTATTTTGATTATGCGAATATAACATCACTAGATGTAGAACGCTCGTTTTCCGAATATAAACATATTTTTTCCTCACGGCGGACATGGTTTTCAGAAATAACCTTAGAAACGCACCTGATGTTGAAAATATACAATCGAGTTTCTCCAGTTTGTCAATCCTTGGAAGACGCTTAAAGCGGTAAGTGTTTTTTTAAATCCTCTGTCGTGCACACAATCACTGATTTCATACATTTTCCATTTTATTTATAGGTACATACAACGCTGCTATAATATGTACTATTCTTATTTTTCGTGTGTTTATGCATATTACTTTAATTGCAGAAACTCAAATGTATATTTAACTATTTCTGATAGAATAAATGTCTCTACTTCTATACTTATATCGGTAACAAGCTCATGTTGCGTCCCTATTCTATCGCATATTTAATATATTACGAATTACACTTCCATACCGGCGCTCATGGCGCGCCCGGAATTTGCTCTGCTCTAGTCATTACTATTTCGAGTACTAGCATAGTAACAAAAAAGCATATTATTTTTTTCTTCGTTGGAACACATTTTTTACACAAATATTTTCTAGATAATACCACTTAACTCTAGTACAGTTAAGCATTTCATGGGAAGTCAACTTATTTGACAACTGTCAACTTGACAACTTCTAACTTAATTTCTGCTGCATTAAAATAATTTTTAAAAAGTCGACTTGGCTATTATTTGTTCAGTTACTAATAGTATTTGAATTACTTCCCCTATAATAAATATTTAAAAAAGATAACCATGTAACCATGTAACCATGTAACCATGTAAAAGATAACCATTGAAGACAGAGAAAAACTAAAAATGACGTTTAATAATGCTTTTTATGTGGAATTTAGTAATCTTTATTAAATATTCATGGCACACTTGAATATCAAGATATAAAACAAACTTATGTTTTATAAATGGCAATCATAGTTGGCCATGACTTCATTAAAATGCTTATTATGTTCTGATTTCATAAATATAAGGTTTTACATTTATGAAATCAGAACAAAATAAGCATTTTAATGAAGTCATGGCCAACTATGATTGCAATTTAAAAAACATAAATTTGTTTTATATCTTGATATTCAAGTGTGCCATGAATATTTAATAAAGATTACTAAATTCCACATAAAAAGTATTATTAAACGTCATTTTTAGTTTTTCTCTGTCTTCAATGAAACTACAACTGAAAATTTCGTTAAATTTCAATTTTCCTTAAATATCTCAAAAAGTTGACAACATATAACAAATCTGAAGATGCCATCAAATACTTATGAAAATTTTGAGTAGCTTTGCTAATTTAACCGACCCGGTATCTTCAATACTAAGAGAGTTACTCATATGCGGAGATAGAAAATGGGCAGCCTGTATGTGTACATGTTCCAAAAGTTTCATAATTTTTTGAAATTCCGATTTCGAGATCTTTCCTTGTTAGCATAGACGTAGTTTACACCATCTAGCACAATAGAGCTGTACTGCCATCCCTTCGTGCGCCACATTCAAATTTTGGCAGTTTCAATAGCACCTCGTAGAAATGTTTTTCGTTAATTTTGAATCGAGTATATGCTTTCTTTCTTTCATTTCATTGTCTGTTATTATTATTAATATTATTATTATTATTATAAGTTACGTATAAAAAATATGAATGTCTTATTAGATGAATGAAATTTGAATTACTCTAATACGACAGTTCATTCAATAAATTTATCGTCAAAGTCGTAAAAACTATCCTCACTTCAAAAAAGGGGATTTCAAGTTTCCTCGTTTGAAATCATTGTTTTCCAATCTACGGGATCATCACAAAAGACTGAACCTGCCCGGTTTTCTTTTCAAAAAGGTTCCTTCAACGAACGAGAGGATTACGTCGAATGAGATGCCTCGCCATCATCTCCCTAATCACCCATCATCCTGCCGGTCTCTTCACACTTTTCCGACGTGCAATTGTAAACAGCGCTCGACGTCGTTAGACAAACATTGACATCGACTGATTAAACACATCGATTCGCTTCGATATTTTTTTTTATTTTCCGAGAGCCGCGCGAAAAAATATATATCGAATTTAATAATGCAGGGGAATGCAAATCAGTACCGGACAAAAAGGGGTTAGCGACCGAACACGAGTGGAAGGGAAACAAGGGTACGATACAGCGGTAACTATGCCCCGGTAATCCCTAATTGGCAGGGGAGTTGAATTTTGAATATATTTGTTATCGCTTGAATTAAATGAGTTTAAAAAATGTATGATTGTGCAGTTTTATTTATTTATTTTTTAATGCTGGTTCGACTTGTTAAAAAAAATGAAAAGCAATTATAAAATAAAAATGCTTTTAGGATAAAAATACAAATTTATAAATATTAAATCCAAATGCTACATCGATGCGAGCTAAAACAAAAAAAATATATAAATAATGTATGAATTAATCAAACATATTAGTTTTTAGCTACATTATAAAGACTATAGACAAATAATAATAGAAAATGTACAGGGTGTTACAAAAATTTAGGGCTGGCTATACATAGACGGTTTCTACAACTAAAAATAAGCAAAACAGTTTATATAAATTTGTGTCCTATAATGTTTCGTTACTGAGTTACGGCCACTTGAAGTTTTTCGTATTGCATGTCCGACACGTGTGTATCTCGTCACAAATTATCGCGCAGACGCGAAGCGTTCGTATTGCATGTTTGAACAAGTCGCCGACAAGTGAGTAACTTATGTTAATCATATTCAGTAGGCAGTCCGTGTTTTTTGCTGTCAGTCGTGAAAGTTGATTAAGTCATTTGTGATTAGTACTGTTTTCTAATTAATAGTATAAAATAGCAGATTATTCTTTCGAAGAGATGTCCGACATGCATTTAATGTATGGTTTGGCACATTGCAACAGAGCAGAAGCAAGAAGACTTTACGCAGAATATTTCCCAAACCGACGTTTACCAAATGAAAAAACTTTCGAAATGCTTCATATTAGATTAAGAGAAACAGGATCATTCAAACCAGTAGTCCGAGATCGCGGCAGACCACGAACCACAAGAAATTTGGAATTGGAAGAACGTTTGTTGGATCGTGTGGAAGAAAATGCAGGTGCTAGTACTCGAAGAATGGCATTGGCGGAAGATGTCGATCATGTGAGTGTATGGCGTATTTTAAGAACTAATCAGCTTTTTCCTTACCACCTGCAAAGAGTAGAGGGACTTAGTGAGAATGATTTCCCATCACGAGAAGCTTACTGTGTATGGTTGTTACGGACATGCGCCGCCGATCATCTCTTTCTGTCGTGTGTGCTCTTTAGTGATGAAGCTGGCTTTACAAGAGATGGTATCGTCAATTTTCATAATTTACACCAGTGGCAACAAGAAAACCCTCATGCTATTATTCAGTCCAGACATCAAGCGCAGTTTTCATTTAGTGTGTGGGCCGGAATTATTAACGAATTTGTGATTGGTCCTTTTGTACTTCCACCACGACTTACTGGGCAGAATTATCGTTATTTTTTAGAAAACGACTTACCAGGTTTGCTGGACGATGTTCCACTAAATGTTAGAGGACGCATGTGGTTCATGCACGACGGTGCACCGGCTCACTTCAGTCACACAGCACGCGAATTTTTAAATGCCGTATATCCTGGAAGATTGGATTGGTTGCGGTGGACCTGTAGCATGGCCTGCACGGTCTCCAGATTTAAATCCAATAGATTTTTACGTATGGGGACATTTAAAGTCTATGGTATATTCTACTCTAATTCAAAATATTGAAGATCTTCAACGTAGAGTGGAAGATGGATGCCACCAAATTCGAAATACACCAGGAATTTTTCAGCGCGTGAGGCAGTCCATGATACGACGAGCTGAAGCTTGTGTTGCTTCCCGTGGAGGTCATTTTGAACATTTACTATAAGAAACATAAGAAACTCCCGTTTTCTGTAACCTTTTCTAAAATAAAAGAAAAAACCTCAAGTGGCCGTAACTCAGTAACGAACCATTTTAGGACATAAATTTATTTAAACTTTTTTGCTTATTTTTAGTTGTAGAAACCGTCTATGTATAGCCAGCCCTACATTTTTGTAACACCCTGTATAAGGTATACGTCTAAATTGGCGTATTAACTATACTTAAAAATACTCGTCTTTCCAGGATCTTTTAAATAAAACTAACGGTAATTTAAACTTTTAACACACACTATATTAATAATAAAACGCCCTAAATGACTTCTTTACTCAACCTTAACTACAAAATGAACAAATAAAAATGTATTTCGTATTTTGTAGCCGTATATATACCCGTTTTATTATTATTAGTATAATTATATAAATAAAATTAAGAACTTTAAAAATACAAATGTTAAATAGTACGCTCGGGGGCGATGAGTCATCAACCTCTCGTGTCCGGTCTCTAGTTATGAAATATATTTTAATAAAAAAATATCTTTCATAGATCTGCAATTTTTTTTTCAACTATATAGGATGTTTTTGGTAAATACGAACCGCGACATAAAAAACGGGACACTTTTTTTACCTATTGTAACAGTACTTTGTTACATCATATTAACTTAATAATGATAGAAGCACAACCTTATTTTTGGCAACTAATATTAACAAAACCAAATTAATGTCAAAATCGTTATAGAACATGTCCCGTTTTTTTTTACGCGGACAGCACTTTATTTATCTTACGAAATGTAATTTAAATACACTAAATTATTAAAACTCCAGACGCTTCTATCTACGCCCATGAAAACTTAAATTTAACTGTAAATATCCAACAGAAAACGTCACAATTCTCGATGAAAACAGATGTGTCCGCTAGCCAGATCAATAGTGCATTCAATAACTGCGTGATGTACTTACAGATGTTGTAGACTATTTATATCGTCCGTCGTAATGACGACGTCATTTCGGCCTGATATGTCCGGTCTCTGTTCATAACGAATTCGTTTGCATTTAAATGCAAAACAAATATATATACAAATATAAGTATGTATATACATTTAAACATGCAAGAAGGTAGGTGATGTTTATAATATCTTACGTAACATTTTCTAAATTTTAATTTCAATTTTAATTATGCTCCAATACTTCACGTAACGGTTACATAAAACAATCATTAATTAGAAATGTGCACGTAATATTTTTACGTTATCTTTGTGAGTATATCTCGCTAAAACTCCTACACCCTTAGGGTGTACGCCAAAATCAATAGGGATCGTGGCGGTACTGATGCTGCCTTGGCTTATGATACATCACCCCGTTTTCGTTTCGATGGTTCTTTGTACGTATAATTGCATATATATATATATATATATATATATATATATATATATATATATATATATATATTGTACATGTGAATGTGTATGTATTGGTAGTCTTTATTAGAAACCTCATTAATATTTATAAAGAATACTCTTGTCCTGTGTGGAATTAAAATAATATTAGGTTGACGGTACATGAAATTTTATGCTGAAATTGTGCGCAATATTGTGTCATATTTGCGAGTCAAAGAGAATTTTGTAATGTCGACAAATTAACTGATCTCTGTCCTTTGTGAGATTAAAACGTATTTTATTCAAGTGTAATGAGTCAAATGTTCTTGGCCTGACACATAGATGGCGGTAAGAGTACCAAACAAAATTTATTTTTTAAACTTACAATCCGTTACCATATGATCTGCTAATTGTCATTCCCTAATACATATACTCAATAATCTTTCATCTTATCGTAAACAATTCAAGATGATCAGTGCCTTGGGTGGTCGAAATCGCTCGGAACAGATAATGCAATTCAAATATGTGTTTATAAATGTTAATTAAAATTAAACTCTTGCCACAATGTGGTATTTCTACAACTAAGTGTTATCTTCAGCAGTTGGATAACAAGTTCAGATACAGAGAAGGCTCTTTGGAGTTTATGACCACAAGTTTTTGTGTAGGATGGTAGTGGGAAAGGGCATTTAGATATCTGTTAGGTATGCCTAGGTTTACGATAAACGGATTGCCCTAATAATTAATCAGAATGACGATTCACTAAGATGTCTAGGAAAAGACGGTAACTGTACGATTGAATCTCCACAGTGAAATGAATGGAACTCTGTTGGGAATTAAGGAACTTAAGGAATTTATTTAAGGAAACACGACCATGCCAGGTAACGAAGACGTCATCAACATATCTAAATCAACACTTTGGCCTTTGGGCCGAACGATGGTATGGGAACAATGGATTTGTTGTCCGAACGCTTCCATAAAGATGTTGACGACGACAAGAGAAGCTTATGACATCAGAGGATAGGATTTCTCGGATTATTTGTAAGGTGCCGGGTATGAGGACTTTATACACAAGGATTCGACATCAAATTACCAGTAAAGCCTTAGAATTCACAGCAAGTTTTCTTGGTCTTTGTACAAAATCTATGAAATTTTGAACAATTTGTTACCAATGTTACCAATGTACTTACTGAGTGAGGAAATTAGTAAGGTATTTGGATAGTTTGTAAGTGGGGCTACTTAATATGGTAACAATAAGAAGGGGCCAAGCACCAAGGGGCAAGGACCAAGAAGATAACAGTGTCGAGAATTCGATTCCAGTCCTGAAACCCAGAACATTTATAATAAATTTTAAATTATCCACTCTTATATGATGGACTTTCTAACCTGTGTTATACGAGGGTTAGGTGAAAAATTCTCGGCCTGGACACAGAGATAGCGTTCCAATCAGCGAAAATTTATGATTTCTGCCTGGGTGCATCTGTCATTAGTTCGTATGGCAAGTTTCAACTTGTTCTGTCAAGTAGTTTACGCAAATTTTTGCAGTAGACGTCTTTCGTGTTTTTCGTTAAAATGGATAAACTTGAATATCGTGCGGTCATAAAATGCTTCGTTTTGGAAGGATTAACCCCTAAAGAAATTTATTCGACGTTTACAAAAGTTTACGGGGACTCTACTCCTCCAATGACAACCGTTGAAAGGTGAGCAGTTGATTTTAAACATGGTCGCACGTCCCTCGAAGACGACTCGCGTGAAGGACGGCCAAAAACAGTAACCACACCGGAAACCATCGAAAAGGTGCACGATATCCTGTTGGACGATAGGAGATAACTGAGGCCGTGGGGATATCGGAAGAAAGGGTGCGAAACATCTTGGACGAAGAATTAGTTGCACAAGGTGGGTGCCGCATTTCCTGAATGTCGATCAACAACAAATGCGCAAACGACTTTCGCAGCAATATTTGGACCGATTCAATAGGGATCCTACCGATTTTGTACGGCGATTTATTACCAAGGGTCCACCACCACGCGCAAGACACGTAACAGCAGCCGAAGCAGTGGGTGGAAGCCGGTGGTTCAGCGCCAAAGAAAGCGAAGACGTTCGCATCTACCGGAAAGGTCATGGCCAGTGTATTTTGGAATGCGAAAGGATCCTGTTAATTGATTACCTTCAAAAAGAACACTTACAGGCGAATATGACTACTACCTTCTTGACCAGTTGGATGCCAAAATTAGCGAGAAGAGGCCTGGCTCGAAGAAGAAAAAAATCATGTTTCACCAGGACAACGCATCTGCTCACAAAAGTGCGTTGGCAATGGGAAAACTGCGGAATTTAGGAAATTATTTTCTCGGCTACCCCCCCTATTCTCCTGATTTAGCACCCTCAGACTTCCATCTGGCCCTCTTCCCAAACTTGAAGAAATTTGTTTCTGGGAAGCGAGTCCAATGAAGAAGATGAAAGCGCCGTAGGTGGATATTTTCACAGTCTTCCAGACTCTCACTTCCGGGAAGGAATACTGATGTTGTAGAAACTGGATCAAGTGTGTTAAAGTCAAGGGAGATTATGTAGAAAAATAAAATCATTTTTTAACTTAAAATCGAGAATTTTTCACCTTACGTATGTTCCTTATAACGTGTTAAACTTGCGCGTTTTATTTGACCAACATATTTAATATTTCATTTCTTATATCGCATGTTAGTTGTTGCAAAAAAAACTCCCTAAGCATTCCCCGTTTTTTTTTATATTCGCGATGGAGGATCGACAGATTCCCAACGTATAAACCGACAGTACGGGAAGCGACCAGCGCCAATGCGATGTTCCGCAATCTTATCTCCAAATGCAGCCATCCGAACATCAAATATTACCCATTCGAGCAGATATATTACTTCTTCCTTGTGATGAGTTCATCCTCGATTTCCTTTCTCCTACGGAGCATGAGAGGAGCGAGGAAAAATCAAATAAAACAAGAACAAGATGGGAAGGAATTTAATGAATCTTTGTCCCTATTCGGGGTCGCAAAGAGCGGAGCCGTCTGCTGAAAGATACACATCAATAATTGGTATCTAAGAAAAGAATTGATAATTGATTTTAAGGAGATTTTATGGCGCTTTCGTTTGTTAGTTTTGTAAAGAGGATAAATGATTGAAAAGGAGTTTAGTAGTTTGAAAAGGAGGAAAAAAAAATTATTTTTTCTTTGCGAATGTCGGATGAAAACATTGAATGAAATAAATTAATTAAAAATCAAGTATTATTAGATTGTACGGGAAAAAATGTTTTTTTTTTAAATTCAAAACGATTATATTACACACAATACTTTGTTATTGCTTTTGAAAATATTTTCTATAAAAATTGATAAACTTCTGAATACGTTCAAATCAATTATTAAACCAGTTATTCCAATCTTCAGTTGGAACAGTTAAAATTGCCGTTTCGAAGGCATCTACTGCTACTTCTGGTGACTGAAATCGTTGACAAAGCGTTCCGTTCTTGATCTTTGTGAACGTAAAAAAATCGTTGAGATTTGGGAAGAATCCCTGTAAACCGATGACATTTCTTTTAGTATGATTTGAACAGACTTTCTTTGACTAACGAATAAATTAGATCCGGTACCTTTAACATAAACTCCTCAATTTTCTTCTGTTGAAGTTGCTACGGTCTAAATTCGGTGTATATACAGTGTGTATAAGCCAAATGGAATAAATTCATTATTTCGGTTACTGTACATATTTATAAAAAATCCCGAAACATGTCATATTTAATTTATAAATTAACATTCTTCAACGTGAAAATGCGATCCCTACCTTCAACCCCCTTCGAATGACAGGTACAACCCCCATTTTTTTAAATGGGAAGTATAGGCTTGTGGTATATCGTTGTAAAGGTCTCTTTATTCTCTATTCAAAAATGTTATAATTTTCATGTTTGTTGCAACAATTAAGATAGAATAAAATAAAATCATGTTGTTATCGAAATTCACTACAATATACTCTAAAAATTAAAATTTAATGCAAAATGTAAAGAACAATTTAAAACGCCAAAAAAAATATGAATGTCAATGAAGTAGATGTTTAAAATGTTCACCATGAACGTCTTGGCAACATCCTAATCTTAAATAGAACTGTCTTCTAACATTATTTAACATATCACGCGTGATCGACCTAATCGCAAGCGTTATTCGTTCTCTTAAGTCATTTAAATCCAAAGGTTTAGTTTTGTACACAATGCTCTTCAAATATCCCCATAAAAAAAAATCAAGTAAGGTCACATCAGGTGATCGCGCTGGCCATTCTATTGATCCTCGCCTTCCTATCCACCGATTGGGAAATATTGCATTGAGGTACTGCCGGACATTGCGTTGGTAATGTGGTGGTGCTCCATCCTGCTGAAACCATATCGTATTCATTGGAACTTGAGGGTTTCCTGGATCAGGATATAAATTTGCCAAAGTTGGAATGACATAATTTTGAAGTAGTGCCAAATAACGATCGCCATTCAAATTGCCCTCAATGAAAAAGGGACCAATGATATGGTTTCCAACAATACCTGCCCAAACATTAACTTTTACTGGGTATTGTGTGTGTTCTTCCCTCATCCAGTGAGGATTTTCCGTAGACCAATAGCGGCAATTTTGCCGATTAGCATGACCGCTAAGAGAAAAAGTGCACTCATCAGAAAACATAACGTCTTCTAAATTGATAATATTGTTATCCAGCATGTCCATCATTCGCTCACAAAAATAAGTTCTTCTATCAAAATCGTCTTCCATAAGCTTCTGAGTAGATATCATTTTATAGGGATGCATTTTATTTTCTTTTAATATGTTTACTATCGATGTATGGCTAACATTTAATGTAGTGGATGCATGTCTACTCGATGTATGTGGGTTTTCCATAAACTCAAGCATCACATCTACTTTGATTTCATCACTCAGTGCATTGGCAGCCGGTTTTTTTATTTGCCTTACATGACCAAACTCTCGAAACTGCTTCTCTATCTTACTTATTGTTCCTTGAGCTATAGGCGGTAAATCAGGAAATTTCTCATGAAATAGGCGGGTTACTTCTTGTTGTGTTCGGGTTCTATCTCCGTAACCAATCATTTGTATGACTGTTATTTTATGCATTTCCGTTAATCTAACCATTTCCCAGAATTGTATTTTACGAAATTCAAACTAAAATTATCAAACTGTCAATTTAAATGGCAACTTTTAAATACAAAACAATTTACTATGGCGTTTTAAACAAACTAATGTTGCCACGGAAACTTTTTAAAGTATTTTTAATGGATACCATCTAAAAAGCACATTGGTATGGTTTTTACTCACTTTCTTATTATGAAGACCTAAACGGGAAGTAAGTAATGCAATGATGCCTTTGATGTATATATTAAATCTTTATAAACGCAAATGAGCATCTACTTCATTGACATTCATATTTTTTTTTGGCGTTTTAAATTTTTCTTTACATTTTGCATTAAATTTTATTTTTTAAGTATATTGTAGCGAATTTCGATAACAACATGATTTTATTTTATTCTATCTTAATTGTTGCAACAAACATGAAAATTATAACATTTTTGAATAGAGAATAAAGAGACCTTTACAACGATATATCACAAGCCTATACTTCCCATTTAAAAAAATGGGGGCTGTACCTGTCATTCGAAGGGGGTTGAAGGTAGGGATCGCATTTTCACGTTGAAGAATGTTAATTTATAAATTAAATATGACATGTTTCGGGATTTTTTATATATATGTACAGTAACCGAAATAATGAATTTATTCCATTTGGCTTATACACACTGTATATACACCGTATTTAGACCGTAGCAACTTCAACAGAAGCATAAATTGAACAAAACGTTTTGTGATTCTATAATATTTTAGCAATGAACAAATTATTACTTAAACACAATAAAAATAGTATATTATACTATAAGGGAGAGAAATGCGTTATTTTGGCAGAGGTGCAATTTGAAGCCCGAGGGCTACAATGCACCGAGGGCTACAATGCACCGAGGGCTAGAATGCACCGAGGGCTACAATGCACCGAGGGCTACAATGCACCGAGGACAAAATAGCATCTCTCCCGAATGGTATATACTATTTTTTCCACGGTCTCATTAACTTAATAACACATATTTTGTCATTATGAAGTAAGTAGCACTAGAATTATTGTATTCGGATTTGAGCATTTATTTAGTAGTCGTTGAGTTATTGTCATAACTACAAAATAAACAAACAAAAAGAATTGTCAAATTAAGGTGCTAGTTTGGTTTAGTTTAAAGTTTGTTTAGTGCACAATGAATAATTGTGAGTCGGAAGAGATTGTGGAGGCTGCATATATTGCAATAAGCAATTTGCTGCCTACGAAGTCAAGATCTTTATACGATATAGCCTACAATCGGCTCAAAAAGTGGTGCGCCTAGAAAAATGTTCAAGTATACAGCGAGAATGTTTTGTTGGCATACTTCAGTGAAAATGCAAAGAATTACAAGTCTTCCACATTATGGTCGCAATATTCTATGGTGAAGTCATGCTTGATAATTTACGACAACATAGATATAAGCAAATTCCCCAAGCTGATCGCATTTTTGAAAAGAACCGGTGACGGTTATCAAGCGAAAAAATCGAAAATATTGAGAAAGGGTGAAAAAATCAACGACAGTCGCTGAGGGTTATGTCGAGAACTCCATTGAAAATAAGACCAAAATTGCTAATCAGGTTTTAGTAGGTACCACTACTAGGGCAATCACGAAAACTGTAAATGTAAGCGAAAGTAATATTCCTTCTAATATTAATTTTGAAAATTGTACAAATGTAACATTTAATTTAAATGTCAATAAATAATTTCAATGTTATCTTTTTTTTGCATGAATCACAAACGTTCTCCATAATGTAAACTCCTTTGGGAGCATTATACTCCCTTGGGAATAATCGACTACTTCTGTTTTAATTTTGATGTCATAGAAACTGATTTCTACTCCCGACCGTGAAAAAAAAAATTTAATATTTTAGAAATGAGTTAATTATTTAATTAAAACCAAACGACTAAGCGAGAAAAGGTAAATCTTGATTTAAAATCAGAAATTAAAAAAAAACTAGAAATTAAATTTATTTAAACGTGTATTGAAAAAAACCTATGCTAAAACGACTTCGCGCAAACAACACAAAAAAGAGAAAAAAAAAACTCGAACATGTGTGAAATTAAGTTGAATTCCAAATTAAATTTAAGCGTTAAAATATAGTGTGATAATCTATGTGGTCCTAGATTAGAATATATTAAATCCTTTCAATAATATAATACTCTAATATGCAATAAAAGAAAACACCATATTAAACAAATAAACTCAATTTAATACACATAAAAAAAAACTAAATAATACAAATAAAACTTAACAATTTGAATTTCTCCCCACTATAATATTCTCGATTGCGAGTGCCCTCAAATTCTGAACAAACAACTAAAAGATAATGGATAATAAGCTAATTCAGTTTGTTATTAAAGTTAAATACTCGAACAAAGGTAAGTAAATTTCATAAGTGTATGTAACAAACAATTTGTTAATTTAAATTATGCCCTTTAGATGAAAAAAAAGAATTTAGTAAGGTATTCAATACAAACGATGTGATTTAACCTCAAAATGGTATTAGTTCTATATATTAATAATATCGGATTCTCAGGGTAATAAAAGGTAGGTCTTGACTTAATTATCAATCAATTAGTCTATGAAGAATTCTAACTCAGTAATACTATATATAAATATTCCTATAAGTGTTAAATATACAGTGAAGCTGTTCGATTTATGGTTAATAATAATAATAATTCATAGAAAAATCTCTATTTATAGGGTAAATTCTACCTTGTCTATGTGCACATATATATTCGTAACAGTAGTTATCTCGGCTTGGCAATATGGTCCTTCGGTAAAGTGCTCGGACAGGTTACAGGATTTAATCTTCCCATTCAATGACAGGAAATGTTAATCAGCACGACTAATTGGATGGCTTATAAATAATGGAATTAAATAAAAAGATTAGAAGGGATGCTATATCAGGGTAAGGTGAGAAGAAAGCCACGAAAAAAACAAATATGCAACCATTTTTGCAATTATATGAACGTAAGCAGATGCACTTACAGGTAGGTTCACAATAAATAGAACAGAATGAAATAAAGAAAGACGCTAATTTGCGACAAATAAATGAGTGGTTACCAACACGTAGCAAAGTACCAACGACTTGCCCACGGAGTTACTCCTCATGTATTCCGTAACCATAAGAAATCTAGAGATATTAATGTTTTCCGTAATTTTTAACGTCTTGAACCTAGATTAGACACATCAGAGAAGTCAAGCTTTATAAACTTCTGACTACAGTAAACGAAGCACAATTTACTAAATATAATTATTTTAAATACACTTTCTTACAATTTAGGACAAATATGCTATTATGACATTCTCATCGCAAGTATTAACCATAACTTTTTCGCATCACCACTCGTAAAACTTGTCATAATCTTTTATATACAATTCCCTTGATTTATGAAGAGTCAGTTTGCTCAGAGCGGCTCAAATTCTTGTAAAATTTCTCTTGAGTAAACGTTTTTAACTTCTTCAATTTTCATTTTGAAATATTAATAAAAACAAAATTTAACACAGTATCCATAACAATATCAAAACAGATAACTATCTACACGCTCTACACAACAGTAAAATTGGCATTGACACAACTTACACGCACTTGTGGACACTTGCCACAAATACTAATGATTTCTTTGAATGTTTTGGAAACTAAAATCGAATAAAACTTTATAAATATCACGGATATAATTGTCGATAATGGCTCTTGGGAAATTAAAAGCCCTTCGTCGTCGGGGTTTAAACATTTCCTCGTGTCATAATCTCCTAATTATACTCTCAAGAAATAAATAACTATTTTATTTTATAGTATAATATATTATTACAATTTTGTATATGTATAAAATATTATACCACTGAATATTGTACGTTGGGGACTGACACCGGGCAACTTGACCGGCTCTGTAACGGTTGTCATCGGGCAATCGCATAGCGCTCCCCAATAGGTGAACGGTTGGCGGTAACAAACATTCGCATATTATTGGAGGAATATAAGTAGCTGGAGACCTTGAACGCAATGAAGTTATTTCAACTGCTATATTATACATGTTCCTGCACATATCGAACAGTTCGTTGTTCAAAATAAAATTGAAAAAGACAAGAGTTTTGTTACACAAATTTTCTACACATTTTTTGCACCTTTCTGAGGTATCAACTTTTGAATTGAAAAAATATTTCTAGAATTAGTTCGACCGCATGCTGAAGTGTATAGATCTAACGAGCGAGTATTTATGCTGATTAATTTGTTCTTTTCATACTTTTTCTAAATACTTTTGCAACAACCTACGTAGTATGGTTAACATTTAATTTGTCAGCAAGTTCTCTTGAGGATTGACTTCGATCTTCTTACGCTAAAGTCCTTAAAATTTAATTTGCGACTAGAGTTTCAGGCCTACACCGTGTCACTTCTATTTATAAATTTATAAATAAGTGAATATTTGATAAAAATAGCCATTAATCTCACACAGTACAGAGACCAACTAGATCATTCACCAAACTAATTTGTCCTTTTATCTCGGATATTGCACAAAATTGCGCGGTGTTTTTCCATGAAAGAAAAAAATCAATATTTATTTTGTACTGACTTAATAAATAAAGGAGGACAAAGGTAAATTGGTAAAAAGGGTATATTAATCGTAATTGTCTTCGTATTGGTAATTTCCATTCTGGAATATATTTACTCCAAAACTTTCGAGATTCTTCATTGTCTTATCACATTTTATGCAATGTTGCATACACTTAACATAATAATAAAAATCATATATAAATTTCCAAAATAGTATTTCACGTTTAGCGTTTAACAGGTGGCGTGTGCTGTTAATATGTTGCTTGCAAGCAAAAATATCGTACGGTAAACTATTAATCTTGCAAACAACTCATTTAAAAATAGTTCCATTATATTCTAATGTATGAAATCGATTAATGAATCACACTCGTTGCACTTAAGAAACTGCATCGTCGAAGAAGCATGTTTACATCTAACACGTATCGATTGATACTAACCTAATGCGAACGAGTCGTGCATATATACCTCGGGTACATATGCATGCTTTCGGATAAAAACACCATCACTGCAAATCAAGAATTTAATTTGAATAGGTTAGGTTTAAATGTAAGATTGCACATTTCATTTTCTTTATTAATTATGGAATTAGTGAATCTACTCTATTGTGGACTATCTCTGGCAGCTATAGAGGAATACACGACAATTCTTCAAGAGGCTGCGATATTTTACTGCGTTCACTACACACAAGTTGAAATAAATGCATGTTGACAGTTGACGTTTAAGGTTAGTTGCGCAAATACCTGTCCGAATGAATTACAATACATAACAGGGAGATACATCGAGGGAGACACTCTTCTGATGTTATTTCAATGTATTTTTTTCAGTTGCGTCGTACAATAGGGACTTATATATATATCAACATCAAGTGAAAACTAAGTTAAGAAGAAGAAAATTAAGAAGAAGAAAAAGAAGAAAATTTTGAAGAGATAATAGCAAAAAGGGCGTACATTAAAAAGTAACTTTAATTAAGAACACATTTTTTTTAATTATATATTTTTAAAAACGAAACATACAAATTAAAAGTATTTTTTTTTATTTGAATTATGAAGAAAAATTAATGATAATCGACTGAAACGCATAATGGGTACAAAATACTTACTTTTTAATTTAATTTTTTAATTTGTAACAAATAAAATATACATATTAAACACTAATAATTTACCAAACATACGAGTATATTAAAAACAAAACTTCCGATACCGGGAATCGAACCCGAGCCTCCTGGGTGAAAGCCAGGTATCCTAGCCACTAGACCATATCGGAGACATATCATTACTTTAGATTTGAAATAGCATACCATAACCTCATTTACAACTTCTGTAATATTATTATAACGGGTGTTCAGAAACATTCGAAGTCAAGTGGGCTCTGAACAAAAAATCGTATATCTTTACTTGTATCGTAATCGTATATCTTTACTTGTATTAAATTGTATTAAGTAAATGTATCAATCTATATCAGACATGACTTCAGACAAGGACTACTTTGACTTCGAATGTTTCTGAACACCCGTTACAATTATATATAGAAAATAATTTAAAATTTCCAACCAAAATAATATTTACATTATATGTATATTAACAACAGCAAATGGAACATCGAATTATATAAAACGTATGCTAATGAAGAGTTGTCCAATAGAAACGGAGAAAACGTAGCGCGGAATTTGAATTTATTATCCACATTTTAATTTTTTATTTCATGTGATATGTTATTTTCGTTCTATTAAAATACTAGCAAGTTCGTTTGCTGAACGTCTATTTATTTTAAAAATGTAAATGTATTTATTAAAATAATAAGTACGGGACATGAATTTTTATTTTTCGTTCTATGAATTTTTTAAAAATTGTTGAGTTTTTAAGGTTCTAATTTACAAATTTTCAGTATCGGATATTAATGTTAATAAAAAGTGAAACCATAAATTTAAAATAAAATATTCCATACATAAATTTAAAACAAAATTTTCCGATACCGGGAATCGAACCCGAGCCTCCTGGGTGAAAGCCAGGTATCCTAGCCACTAGACCATATCGGATACATTCTAAACATTTGTATATGTTAATATACTCTTAACTGTATATAACATCGTTTATGACTATAATATACAACAATTTTATTAGGAAATTTACTTTCATTTTTATGTCAGACCGTTCAATACAACCGATGCGATTGAAATTAATTGTGACCATTTGCATCGTAGAAATTTAATGATGAAAGTGATGTTGCTGACAGTTTATGTAACAAAAATGAAATAGCTTACAGGATTCTTCGCGCTACTTCGTCTAGTATTATTACAAGGAATCAGTGAGACAATATTGAGCCTCAGGTTATGGAAATGTAGCAGTCAGATCATTTTGAGAAGAATGTGCTAGTCAATAGACAATAAAGAAAGTTATGCAAATTTTGTAAATAATGTTACCAATTGTAATAATTGTACTGAATTAATAATAATTAAAATTTGAAGTTCAGCATATTTTTTATTAATTGCATGACTAGAAATCACTAATTTACCAGAGGGTGGTACGTAGATTACTTACCACCCGTCGTCAATAGCGACTAGAACTCTCACTGTAAAATTAATTTATCTGCTTGAAAACAATTTAACAATAACTTAAAAAAAAAAGGTATATAACACCTTACCACAATTATTAATCGTATCTTAAATACGTATTTCGACAACTAAGTTGTCATCATCAGTAGGTACAACCACTAATCAAGGTGTCGCACATGGGGCACAGTAAAGCTAGTAAACTGCTTACGCAACAACTTTACACAGCGTCCACGTATACACTAACTTAAATATGCAAATATATCAAATGAAAGGATCGACAAAAAATTACCTCTCTTAAGGAAAAGGCACCCACATGTATTTATACTACTATTTGAAACGTCCACCACCTTTCATTTACAGTTCTAAGAATGAAAAGAGACATGTGAAGGGTATCGGTCCTTTATCTCTGTTCATAGAATTTTGTTTGTTTTTAACGATATGAATACTTTCGTAGGCGTCAAGATCGCGGGGGTTATTAATGGCCTTGGCAAGTTTCAACCCTTTAATCGACACATTGTGCAGTGTACTTAAAGCATGGTTGGCAACGTTAGATTTATCCGGTCTATTGTATTTAATATGAGATGTGTTCTTTAAACCGGGTTATTATTGGTCGTTTTGTTTGGCCTATATATTTCAAATTACAATCATCGCAATTAATTTCGTATATACCTGACTTCAAATTAAAATTAACTTTATCTTTGGTATTCCCTAGGAGACTTTTGAGAGTATTTTTCGGACCGAAAAGCAACTTTGATACCTCGTTCTTTCACTACTTTATTAACGTTTTTCGTGATGGGGTGGTATCGTAAACACATGTACTTTTTCTCCTGGTTACTTTGAAATATCAAACTTGTGGGTTCGCGGATTGTATTTTTTAGTTTTGTTTTTCTAATTAATATTGATTATTTCTATGTCAAACAATAGTCTACTTGCCATACTGGGAGCAGATAAATATATTTTTCCTACTGCTGACTTCGTAAGTTGGCTCTTATTCTTATTGCTCTGTTTGGAGAGAAGTAACAACTATTTACGATTTATGTACGTTTGTAACCCTTGACAGCGAGATGTATTTTTTCACATACCTCCTTAGAGGGGTAAGTAATTTGCAGAGAGCGGACTGAAGCGATTGAATGTCTAATTGCTCCGATAAAACGTTTTGGCGGTCTCAGGTATTGTATGCATGTTATAACAGCGACACTATTTGCGTGCTCGATTGCATTTGTCGAGCAGATGTTGTTATTTCAACTTATTTCCGTCGTTGTCCGTCCGTACATTGTGTGTATTCCTTCATAAATTTTATTTAACAGTGGCGTGTAAAACAGAATATACATTTATATATTATTTCGTTAGACTTCGTCGAAATAATCGTTTAAAAAGATATATCCGATAATTTCCAAAGTGTGTGCTCGTGTTTACA
This sequence comes from Melolontha melolontha, assembly GCA_935421215.2. NCBI lineage: Eukaryota > Metazoa > Arthropoda > Insecta > Coleoptera > Scarabaeidae > Melolontha > Melolontha melolontha. The sequence continues at coordinate 201,262,267 of OW285237.1, read as the reverse complement.
TGCTGTTATACATGCATATACATTTATGTATTTATTGTTCTTGAGATAGTATATTTTCTATTCTCTTCTATAAGGGATTGTTTCTGGTTTCGTTTCTTTCAGTGTAATTTTATTGTATATTTATCCTATATTTTTTTTATAAATATTAAGTTTAATTTACTACCTTATTTTTGGAATAGTTTTCATTTCTTCTTTTTAGTCCATTTCTTTCTGTTCTCAGTATTTCTCTTTATTTTCATTAACTATGGAGAATTTTCATAGAGCAAGCATGGTAGGATGGATTAGAGACCATACAGATTGGTTGCATATTCATAATGATACCGAGATATATTGCAGTGCCTGTTCATTAAGTTTAAGGCGTCCACAAAAATGTAATGTGCAGAGAGACATGTTTCATGGAAAACTCATCAAGATAACATGTGACCATCTACACCTGACACTTTTAACGAAGAACTGGATGAAGCTTTCATGGCGCCAATATCCCATTCAAAAAGCTTAACAATGCAGTACTCAAGAGGTTTCTTACAAAATATACTGATCGTCATATACCAGATGAATCTACTTTACGTAAATATCAGTGACCAAAATGTTATTTGAGAATAATTGAAAAAATACGAACCAATCCATCTGGACATTATCTTTGAGTAAGTGCAGACGAAGCAACGAATGTAATGGGACGATATGTGTTACATGTAGTTGTTCTTCATTCTTCATCCGACAACTTCGTGCCAATCATACTTAATTGCAACTAAAATATTGCCAGTCGTAAATGGCGAAACAGTTGCAGAAGTAATTGATCAATGTATTCTTAATATTCTGTCATGGGATAACAACTATAAAGACAAGATGCTATTATTTTTGACTGATGCGGCAGCTTATATGTTAAAAGCAGGGAAGTTATTAAAGCAATCTTAGCCCAATATGCTACACATTACCTGTACAGCACATGCACTACATAGAGTATGTGAATACATCAGGGATTATTTTCCTAATGTTGATAAGTTAGTTTCATCATTTAAAAAGATATTTCTCAAAGGTGAGACAAAAAGTTGATGTGATATTTAGCAGAAATCCAGATTTGAATATATTATATCAATTCTGCATAGAGCCGATTGAAAAATTTATACATTCGAAGTATGGTGCACTTTTGCAACATTTTAACCACGCATCCATCACCAGTTGTGATGTGAAACTGACATTTTCTATTTTTAAAGACGTTTTAATATCTAAAAACCATCACCAGTTGTGATGTGGAACTGACATTTTCTATTTTTAAAAACGTTTTAATATCTAAAAGAACTAATTTAACGCAGGAACACCTTGAACAAATTTTAGTTACAAATAATACAAATCTGCATAAAACAAATCTGTATCTGTGCACATGGACATACAGATTTTTTTAATGCAGATTTGTATTATTTGTAACTACGCTTGATGCGAGCTCTCGCATCGATATGCTAATTTGTTTTTGGCAAATTTTAGTTGCTCATAGTTTTACACTTTCAATGTTTCACAGAAAATACATAGTTTTGAGTTTTGCTCTTTGTAAATTATTTTTATTCAAAATTCGATACGCAATTCGTTTGTCAGCATTACTCGTGTTTCAGCAGTAGTTGCTGCCGGTTACCAAACCGTTTATTTTGCTCTGTTGTGCATTGACAGATACATATTAACTGCTTATGTAGGTATGTGCCACTTATGCAGTAGCCACACGTATCAAATTGTTCGAAACTCAAGGATCGCTTACAGAAACAAGCCTATTGCGAATGCAAGGCAGGCGCCTATAGGCTATGAATCATTAATCGCTCGAGTCCGCTAGCTGATTATTATCCTAGGAGCGTTTATAATAGTATTAAGTTCCGTCGTCAAGACGAAACTACAAACGAATGTTATAGTCGACTTACAAGCTATGTAACTAGGGTTGTATCACTGATTTACATGATCGGCAACAGGAAAATAACTATTAATGATATTTACAGTATTTTTATTCTTATTCAAAAACGGATCTTATTTAATAGTTATTTATTGTACAAGTGTGTTATGTTACAAATAAGTCATGCGAGAAAATGTTTAGCTCACGAGTCCGCTAGGACGAGTGAGCTACTTTTCTCAAGTGACTTATTTGTAATTAATACACGTGTGCAATACAAAACTTTATCCAACACCTCTTAAGATCCGTTCAAAATGGCTTTTAATGTTTTATAAATTTGACGTTCCATGTCAAATTTAAATTATAAATTTGACGTTCCATGTCAAATTTAAATTACAAACGACTAATGCAAAAAGTTCATATACAGTAATGCAGTTACTATGGAGAATAAATAATGCAAATCAACAAGCAAACAAAATTAGTGAGATTAATAATACTGCAGTTAAAAGTTGATGGTAATGGAAGAGTTGCAAGAGGCTGTTTTCATTCCGCTAGAAGTTAAGAAAGAAGCTCAAGCAGCATGTTATAAATTACTGCCAAAAAAATCGAAGGATAATTACGTCAAAGGATTTCGTCATTTTGAAGAATGGAGAAAACAGCAAAGCATCACTGGATTAACGAAGAAGTTATGCTGGCGTATTTCCATATTTATAGAAGGAAAATAGCACCTTCTTCATTGTGGACGAAGTATTCCATGTTAAGAAGTACTTTGAAAGTGTATATGAATAGTGACATATCGAAATACGGAAAACTGATTTCCTATTTGAAGAGTGAGGCAAGAACCCACAAGTCCAAAAAAGCGAAAATCTTGGAGAGGCTACATATAGAGAAGTTTCTGAATGAGGCTCCTAACAATAAATATTTGATGATGAAGGTATTATTTATTTTCTTATATTTAATTCAAAGTATTTATTCATTATTCGTTCTTGTATTCTATGCAGGTTGCCTTAATAATGGGTATAGTAGGTGCGTGTCATTGTGATGAAATAACTAAGCTGAAAGTTGACGATATAGAAGATAAAGGAGGATACTTGTATGTTTCGATACTTGACACAAAGACAAATGTATCTAGAAGTTTCACTGTTATGGCAGAAGGATTTACAACAGATATTCTTGACCTCTACAGAAAATATGTCTGTATGAGACCAAAAGGTATTCCACATGGCAGATTCTTCCTAAATTACTAGAAAGAAAAATGCACTATCCAGCCAGTTGGAATTAACACCATTTCTAAGATACCTCAGAAAGTTGCATCTTTCCTGAACCTACCAGAAGCTCAATTATATACAGGACATAGTCTGAGACGTTCGTCAGCATCTCTTCTGGCAAACGCAGGAGCTGATATTACAACAGTTAAACGACATGGTGGGTGGAAATCGTCCACTGTGGCAGAAGGATATATACAAGATTCAGTATCCAACAAGATTGATATAGCCAGAAAGATACAAGGTCCAGACAGTCTAACGTCCTAAACTTCTAGTCATCAAATTTCTGTTCAGGATACTTCAAATACGTCTTCTAGTATAACTCTAAATTCGAATAACCTGAATGCAGAGTCAGATACAAAGAGGATTTCTTTCAACTTTAATATTAATGTAAATGTTAATTAGTTGCTATTGTTTACCCTTTAGAATTAATATAAATGTGTTAATACTATAGCAGTTTGAATGTCTCTATGCAATCTAAATTTCACCTTGTTTTATCTCACTAGTGAGATAAATGATGTTTTTAACTCACTAGTGAGATAAATTGTGTTTTTAACTCACTAGTGAGATAAATTATGTTTTTAACTCACTAATGAGTTATAAGCTACATAATTGATTTAAAATCGCCATAGTTATAGGTCTATTATTAGGAGGTGTTGGATAAAAAATATTTCTTGCATTTTAAATTATTGATGTTGTTGATTCTAGATTTTACCTTTCAGCAAAGAGTTTTTATAATTAAAAGCAGTATGTTAGCACTCGTGGGTGTGAAGATAGCCTTAAAATAATCCATTCAGAAGAAGTATCGAAATTAGAACAAGTTATTGGTAATTTCCATACTGAAAAATATTTAAATCTTCAAGGTTAATATCTGTTCAAACGTTATAATCCGCAACTTCGTTTCACGTGTGTCATTTTATGCCTTCACGGTCATTGTTTGATGTGTTCCGGGTTCCGTGTGTACGAACAAAACACGTAGGTGTTTGTGTTTGTCCTCTTGTTTTTATGGTCTCCGGACGGCACTGTAAATGGGACCATCGAGAGGGAATTTACGAGCTACCAGCGTCGTTCAATCATCCAGCCCGGTCAGCAGCCCGTTCGCTCCCAGTCGAGATACATACACACAAACACACACATAGACTCACGCGAGCGACAATCAAACAATGCTACCGACCGCAAGCATTGTGTTTGTAGAGGAGACGTCTTGGAGACCATCGTCCGTACGTCCTGTTTTCCCGGGAGTATTCGCTCGATGAACGTCAAATACAAAAAAGTTAAATCATGCACGAACTTGATGTCTGGGAGAGCATAAATAAATAAATTTATTTAAAATGTTTACATCGAATTCTCGTGGAAGCTTTTTTTTTGTAAGGGAATATATCGGAAAAAGTTTTGTTCACTTAGTTTCGTTTATGAGGATGATTCGACGGAAGGTCAGACTTTAAATGAAACATTTCAAGTGAATTACGGTAACGATTTTAAAAAATGTTTTATTTACTGACTTTCAGAAGCATCCGAACACTCAGTAGGAGTTGATCAATGTGAATAAAATTTACGCGTAATGTTTGCTTAATCAAACTTAAGAATGATTACATTTTCAAATAAAATATTAAAAAATAACAATGTTGTGGTTTCTTATGCATTCGATAACTCTTCGAGGCTTCTTCTTCTTCATACTCTTACGTTAGGTTAATGACCTGCGTTTTTACTGGAGTTCAATTTCCCTGTTCTTGGGAGATTGATGACCGGGCTACCTCGTCATTTTTTTAAGGGTCTTTCCTTCGCGTGACATTTTGACTATCCTTTCGTTGTCCATCCTTGAGATGGTTCCTTCTTTCTCGCCCCCATCTTACGATATCTTGTATTTGGCATTGCTCTCTTGTACTTTGCTTTCTGATGGGATCAAGTCTTGTTTTCCATACTATAATCCTTAAATTTTTATTTCCGATGTTCTTAATAATTGTTTTGTTTTATTGTTATCGGTTCTGGTTTCTATGACGTACGTCAGTATTGGGCGAAGGCAACTCTGAGAGATTCACATTTTACACTCTGTTGTAAGATAGATCGGACACACTTCATACGAACCGCGGCTTAAACACGACACAGCCAGAACCAGTTTCATGAGTCGTTGGATTTTGTTTTGTGGTCGGAGTTGCCTCCATTTCCACTCCATTGTTTCGTATTTCCCAGGGTTGTGACGTGTTTGTGTCTGATTAATAAATAATTGTGTGTTGTTGTGTGTTTTTGTGCGGTCCTGTGTTGCGTGTGTGTAGTCTATGTATTTGTCGCTTTTTTGCGTTTAAGTCACTGGTCATCGGTTTTTTGCGTTTCAGTCATGTGTGTGTTTAATGTTATTATATATAATCTAAGTTCCCTTTCTACCTTTCGGTGTAGGGATTTTACATATTTATCTCTTAACTAATGTGTATTGTCAGTATTTTGTACAAAGTTTTTCCACTTTTTTCTATCTTTGGCAATCTCTCTTCAGTACTGTTTCTCCTCTGTTCTCTATCAATTTGGCTACCTCCTTTTCCCATGTTTGCTTCGGCCTCCCAGGTCTTCGTTTGACTATTATTTTGGACGTCCATACTCTTTTAGTTTGTGTACATTCCCTCATACGCTGTAGGTGTCCCCACCATCCTAATTGTTTCTTTTCTATATATTCCATTATGGGTTCTATTTGTAGCTCTTCTCGTACGTCAATATTTCTCACTCTGTCATTTCTTGTTATGCCTTTCACTCCCCTCAGAAAAATTCATCTCAATCGTCTGTATTCTGCTTTTATTTCTATTTGATAGTACCCATGATTCGCTTCCGTATGTTAATATTGGTCCGAATATTGTTCTGTATACCGTCATCTTGGTTTTTCTTGATATCTCTTTCTTCCTTATAAATGCTGATCTCATTGCATGATATAGACTTGTTGTTTTTTTGATACGTTCACTTATGTCAATGTTTTGATTACCATTTCTTTCCAGTATTACTCCCAAGTACTTAATTTGCTCAACTTGTTGTATCCTTTGGTTGTCGATTTTTATATTCAATTCTTCCTTTTCCCCATTTGTTACTATCATCACAGTTGTCTTTGTTATATGTTATATGTTTAATGTTTGTTGTTGTAAAGTATGATTATTTTCTCTGTTTGCGTTACGAAGTATTGTATCTGTTGTGTTTTTGCGTTTGTGGAGTGTAATGTTATTAGCATATTGCCTATGGCAAGTGCTAGTTCGTCAATTGTGTTAGGTGTGTTTTTTTGTTTTTGTGTCCAGGGGTTAGTTGTTGGGGGTGGTGCTGGTATGTATTTGGGATTGGGTGTGGTTTTGTTTGCAGGGTTGTTTGGGTTGTTAGGACAGTTTATGAATGTTGAAAGGTGAGGACCACCGCAGTTTGCACACTTTGGTGGGGTTGTTTTTGGTTTTGTACACAGGTGTGTTGAGTGTTCGTCTCCGCATTTCATGCATTTGTAGTTAATGTAACAGTTTTTTTGATGGTGTCCAAAAGTCTGACATTTGTGGAATTGTATTATGTCTGTCCGTTTGTTTAGTGGTTCGATTTTAATTGGGATTCCGCAGCAGTCGTGTATGTTATGGATTGATTTGTATTGTCTCGTCAGTTCGATTAATACAAGTGGTGCAGGTGTGCCGTGATTACCGTTAATACGTTTGATTTTTAGTGTCGGGTAGCCTTGGTCATTCAAGTCGTTTGTAATGTCTATGTCAGTGATAAAGGTAGGAATGCCTCGCATAACTACCTTCAGTGTCTTTTCGCTTCGCAATTGAAACATGTAAAATTGTATGTGTTCTGTGTCGAGTATGTGTTTAAGTGTAAGGTAGTCTTCGGTTCGATGTGAATACCAGGTTTCACAAGTTTGTCTTGTACGGTGTTAATGTTGTGTGTTTTAAGTATTTGTCGTATATGTGCCCACTTGTCTTTTTCTGTTATTATTATTGGTGCGATTTTGTGTTGTGTATTGCGTATTTCGGTGTTTGTGTTTTGTGTGGTGTTTGTTTTGTCACTTACCCTGGGTGTGCTGTCTGATGTTGACGGTTGTGGGGTGAATTCGGTTGTTTAATCTTCCATTTTTTCCTCGGTTTTGGTTTCGAGGACGTCGTAGGAATTTTTTGTTTCGATCGGTGTAGTTGTTTCGTCTGTTTTCAGCTTCTTTGTAAATTTCGGGTATATAAAGTCTTCAGTTTTTTTTTCAGGTTGTTTCTTGTTTTGTGTTCGGTGGTGTTTTTTTTCTTCTTTATGCGGTTCGGTATTGTTTTCTGGTATCCTGACTTGTATTTTCGGTTGATCTGGATCTACCATATATATGCTCGGCGATGTCCGTAGAATTTGTTGTATGTCTCTTTCGTTGAACGTTCGGTCAATTACCTCGCGTTTGTCTTCCATTAATTCCGGTGACCAGTTGATAGTGGTGTTGGGATTCAGTATTAATTTCGTTAATGTAACAATTCGCTCGGCCATTGCTTCCGGCTTCGCTTGACGATGTATCGTCGTAAGTTATCTCAACTGGAATACTGCTGGAACAGAGGTCGCAGTGAGAATTCCAGAATCAGTACACACCACCGGTCCCACCACACGAGCGCTGTCGCGCAGACGGCAGCAGGTATAAATACAGCCAACACAACGAGCTCCCTTTAATTCTCACTTCGACTTCTGTTCGAGCAGCAGCCTATTTGAGACAACTTACGGCGATACATCGTCAAGCGAAGCCGGAAGCAATGGCTGGACGATATATTACTATTACTAACCTGACGCTGAGGCACAGTTTCACAAGAAAATGTACTCCACAGCAACGTGCGGACGCGGAAACCATAATTGATCGAACCACACAGGAAGAAGATATACAAAAGCTTTTACACAAATCACCGCAAATATTCATGGTAGAGCCCGACGAACCGACGGCAGAAATAGAAGTTTCAGAACCCCCCAAAGAAGAAACAAGCCCGGTAAAACCGTTCAAGAGCAAACCGGAACAGAAAAATGAAAACATAATCACCGTCTCATTCACAAACCCGAGAAAAACAGCAAAAAAACAGAAAACCGACCATACAAGCACACCAATCGAAACAAAAAACTCCTACAGTGCCCTCGAAAGCAACACCGAGGAAAAATGGAACACGACGCAGCCGAATTCACTCCATAACCGTTAACTTCAAACAGCACATCCAGGGTAAGTGACGGACTCCTCAACGCGGGTCAGTTCCAGAAATTCAGACAACGCAAGTTATTGCCTAGAGGTGATCTGCTACCGTGTATTATCGCACCCCATACCATTACCCCCGGTGTAAGGGCCGTATGTCGTTCCACAGCAAATTCTAAAATTCTGCTGCACAAAATCGTCTAACTGCTACCATCGTGGACCTACAGACAGAATCGAGTCTGGTCAGAGAACACAAAATGATTCCATTCCCAATCCCAATTTAATCTGGTGTTACGCAACTCAATCCGAGCAGAACGATGTCGAGGTATCAGTGGTAGACATGAAAAGAGAATCTTTTGAAACTCTGTTTTGTAAAGCCGGAATCTTCAAACGATGAACTTCCAGTGTTGTAGTTGTTCGAGGTTGTCTGAATCCATGACGACGGTTATGGATTCCTACTTCAGGCCACCTGGACCAACACTGTAACACTGTCTAGACACTGCGTCCCATGCGGTCAGAAATTTGTCTTATTGAAAACCGGCTTTCCGCATATCAACAATACGAAAGAAAAAAAAACACTTCATAAACAATATTTATAAAATAAACGAGTATTTCACAAACCAACCAGAAAAAGAATGTATCGAGAAGAGTTATTGGCATTCACTCGATCTTTCACGGAGTCCCTTAGAATACTGATAAATGATGTCAAAAAAAGGATATAATATAGTTATTTTGGCATCGTTTTTTTGAGACGCTTTTGGGATATGGAATCCGGAATCCACAACTTTTATCAGCTTGTGACCTTCCTGTCCACCTCTCTCATTTCCTTAAAGACTCAAACACGCGAAGTATGTTCACCTTTTCGCTGTACCACCGGGGCATTTTGCAATAAACTAGTTCACAAATTTCTTGGGGAATACATTGTACTTTGACAAAGAGATGGTACTAGTTTCAAAGCTCTCTTAAGCTATTCTTGGGTTTAATTTATGGATTTTGCAGGTTTCAAATAAATTGATAATTAATGATTAATTAATTTTTGTCTAACGTAAAGTTTGGCCAAAATAGTGGGAAAACAAAATAAAGTTAAAATTCGTAATCTCTGACTCAATTTACACAATAAAACATTTTGAGACTCAATGGGCTTGAACTTGGATCATGTAGTCCACAGCCAAACGTGATAACCACTAGACCGCGAACACAATTTGAAAATTTTTCCAGAGGTATTTCTCGTAAATTGTTAATAGTTCAGCTTCTTAAAAAAGGAAAGAAGGTGTCATCTACAGCAAATAATGTAGATTACTTTTACAAATTTTCAGTCATAAAATAGCCAGGATTCTTTATACGGTTGAACTTTACCTTACAAATTTGCATATATGTATTTGCATATAGCTCTTTACTCAATGCTTTTTCAGTATGAAAAAATATGTCCAACGTTACCGACCATGGAGATTCTGGAAATCATGATATCGTCGAGCAATATCCATTTCCCTGAAAAAAAGTCGGGGGCCAAAAGTTCTGCCGTTTTCTTGAAACATCTTTTCTGGGTTTGTAATTATTAATGGCCGGATTATATGCAGTTTGCATAAATTTGCATATTTGCATTTGGTATATTATTTGCATATTTTGCAGTAATTTAGCAGTTTTACATATTTTAAGTATCCGGGTTTTATTTATTTACTATATCAAATTTATTATAGGCATTACTAAAAATATGTCGTGGATATAACAAACAAACAAAAATTAAACAGCCCTATTTAAATTAAAAACAGCATTTTATTAAGCCTCTTCCCGTTATTTTTCCGTAAGCGTCTCCATGAATTTATTAGTGCTCTTCCCATACATCCAGGCCGAGACAAAATTCCAGGAAAAGCTAATACCTTAAAACTTCTAAATAAATACAAAAATACATTTTACCAGAAAATTAGGAGTATATGTGTTTCTTTGCTATTCGGAGAAATTTATTCCCATATTCGAAAGTAATTTTATTTTAAAGGTCATTTTACGTTGGCTTTTCGAAGTGTAAACTTGTGAGTTGTGATGTATAATAGCAGAAATGCCGAAAATAGCAACTGTACCTGGATGAATTGTACTTTATTCAGAATTGCGTTTGGATGGAGAAAAAGTGTTTCGCGTAGCATGCTTATTAATTAATTAATTAATTAAGTTTTTAATTATTTCTTTATATTTTACATTTAACATTTATTTTATAAGAAAACATCCGATGATGTGATATTTTTTTTGCAGATTACAAGTGAGAGAAAGTTCCAAGTCGACCAACATATGAAAACTCCATCTCATGCTGCAAAACGAACAAAGATGAAATTGGCGAAGAAGAGTCAGCAAACATTACAACAATGTTTGCCATCAACTTCCAAAAAAATCTGAACAAGAACAATTTAATGAAGATTTGTGTCAAATGTTTGTGTCGGCAGATATTCCACTACATAAATTAAACAATTTAAATGTCAAATTATTTTTGCAAAAGTACATCAGCAAATATAACATTCCCGACGAGAGCACGTTAAGAAAAAATTATATTCGCTGTATTTATGCAGAAACATTGAATAGCATTAAGAAGGTTGTTGCAAACAATTATCTTTATATATGCGTAGATGAAACTACTGATAGTGTGGGCCGATACATAGTTCGTTTAATGATTGGTATCCTTAACGTATCGGTTTCAGCAAAATCTTATTTAATTTCATCCAAACAGTTGGAAAAGGGAAATAATTTGACAATAACAAGGTTTATACAGGAAGTACTGGCAACTTTATTCTTACCGGAATCGATTCCAACAGAGAAAATTCTATTGTTTCTGACGGATGCTGCACCATACATGGTGAAGGCAGCTTTCAACTTGAAAAGCTTTTACCCAAATTTAATTCTCATAACTTGCTTGGCGCACGGACTAAATCGTGTTGCAGAAGAAGTCAGAAACCGTTTTCCCTTAGTAAATACTTTAATTAGTAGTGTTGAGAAAGTATTTTTAAAGGCCCTATTACGAGTTCAGTTTTACAAAGAACATTTACCCGGTGTTCCGCTTCCTCCTTAACAAGTAGTCATACGATGGGGAACGTGGTTAGAGGCTGCTATTTTTCATGCAAATCATTATGAAGGAATAAAGATAATTATTATGGATCTTGATAGGGATGCACAATCTGTGACAGACGCCCAAAAGGTGTATTCGAGTCAAGAAATACCTTAACAGTTGGCGTATATTAAAGCCAATTACAGTTTTATTTCCACTTCTATATTGCAGTTGGAAAAACAATTTATGTCGCTAATCGAGATCGTTGAAATAACAAACAAATTTGAAAAGTCATGTTTTGATGTTAAAGGAGGTGTGGGACAGTCCCCGTTTATAAAAATTTTTTAAAAAAATTTTATAGGAAAAAATGAGGGTTTTGAAAAGCTAAGGGACATTGCCAAAATTTTGTGTGGTGATTCAGTAGGAAATATTGAGTTGACAATAGATGATAGATGTGTTCAGACAAGCGTCACAATTTTTCTGTTGAAGACTGTGAGAAATATGTGATTGTAAATTGTTTTCATAGTTAATTATGTTGTAAAATGTTCTAAATAAACTTGTAGTAAACATAATAGAATATATTTTTCTACAGGATTCCATTTTCTAACATTCCTCGTATTTTTTTATCTGCATATTTTTAATAACGAAGTGTATATTTAGCTTAAAACATCTGCATATTTATGCGCATATTTTTAGTTTTTTTTTTTGCATATAATCCGGCCTTTAGTAATTATCCATAGTCAAAACATACCTAAGTGCCTAGCAGAGCTCCAGTACATTTTCGTGAGAAACGCTGACAGGCGTCAGTTATAATGTATATGAGGATTATTTAAAAAAATGCATCAAAATATTATTTTATTTATCAAAATCGAAAAGTGACATTTTAAAGGACGAGAATAGCGTCAGCCGCGGACAGAATTACTTGCGAGAACCTTTAAAAACACTTTTTGTTCGTGGTGAATATACAACGGTTTATTTCGTACTGCATGTTTAAAGAATTTTAAATATAATGAATTTATTTTATACTGAAGTCAAAAATTACATTTATATCTCGCAGAAATTATTCGTAAAAATTAAGTAAGCGGTGACTAATATTTCCATAGCGAAATATTATGTGTCTTATATAATCGAAGAAAACACAATAAATATGTCCTCTTTTTCTAACGCAGAAGACTGCACTTTTATTGTATTAGCGAGTCGTTAATGAAGTTATGATATTAAATTCAATAATTTCTTGAAATAAATTTGAATTATTCCTGTCAACAATTGACTAATAATTTTAAAGTAGTTGAACTTTAATATTTTACTTTAAAAAACTAAGACTTTAATACAAATGAAACAGACATGCAATATACACATCTGTAACTGTACACATGGACAATACACCTCGTATTTTCAGCATTTACTTCTGCATAAGACACGTGTTTCTGCCATCTATAGGCGTCATCAGTCAAGCTAGTGAAGCAATGTAATAAATTAATACAAATCTTTTTAAGAAACAGATTTGTATCTGTATATACATTTACGCTGAAATCGCCTACAAGAGATAGCAAATTTCGTCCTATAAGGTGGCACTATTTAATAAGTGACATCTGACGGACGAAAGTGACTATGCCGAAAGTAAATGCTGAAAATACGAGGTGTATTGTCCATGTGTACAGTTACAGATATGTATATTGCATGTCTGTTTTATTTGTAACAAATGCGTTATACGTGCATAACGTATTGATATACTTAAAACCTTTTTGTATAAGACTTGTTATAAGAATGTTTAATTTTTTGTACCAAAAATAATCCGAAAAATGTTATTTTTGACATCAATATGAAATAAATGCTTTATTGGTTCCGGAGTTATAAGATGATTACAAACTTTTCGTTATGCCATGGATATTAGGCTACATACTAACGTGCTCACCCTGATACAAAAGTGATACGAAGTGATACAAAAATCGAATTCAAGAGATAAGTACAAAAATGGTTACAGAGAAATTTGAAAATCTTCATGAGGTGTGAAAAATTTTTAAACTATATTAAAAAACAACATGAAAGGCAGATTCTAAGAAAAGAACTTCTGCTGACCAGATACATTTCTCCGCGAAAAAAGCTTTTCCATCAAATATCCCCAAATATCGTCCCTGGAGAGCACTTTTCACATTCTTACACAACAGAAAAATCATTCCAGCATTTTTAAAATTCCCCATCGCGCTTACAAATCCAGGAACACGGTCTGGTTTAAAATTATACAATCATCGATTTCCCTGGCGAAATGCGTTTTGCTCGGTGGCGGGGTCGTGTATCGAAATCTCGCAATTGCCCGTCAGTTCCGTCACCTATTCAGTTACATGTGTGTGCAATTTCCACCCGGCATCGGTAACCTTGATCGCTGCTCTGGACACCGGAATGGAGTGCGGTTGCTTAGCAACCCCGGAACAGCCATCTAGCATATTAAAAGACGCGTACGTGACATATTTTTGTAACATTAGGATGTTTCGATGTAGCGAGATGCGTGTACAGAACCCCGCACAGAGTCGACGGCTAATCTATACGATCAAGTTTGTTGATTTTTCTCCGGGCGCGTTCATCCCGTATAGATATAAGAATTGCAGGTTAATATTTTTGGTTGCTATAAATTCGATAAAATCTTTTTTTGAGACATTAACGTAACATTTATTTTGTGTTCGATTATGTGTATTAGCGTCTTATTTCAAATTTAACACATATTCTGTGTTAATCACGAGAACAATAATTTCATAATTTTTGTTTGTTTTTGTTTCTTTTTTTAAATATATGTAAAGTCTAGTTATTTAGAATTAAATAATGTTCACTTCAAATTGGCACACTGTATACCAAAATTATAATGATCATATTGCTATGAATTGTGATGATGTACTTTGATAATTCACAATTCACAACCAATGTGTCCAGCTTCGATATTCAGTCGGTTTAATTTCCAGGATGAGACTGCTTTTCCCTCAGGGTTCCAATCGGAAAAGTGGAAAACAGAATTTTAATTAATAAAATAGTTGAGCGCCACTCAAAATTAATTTGAGAAAAGTTATGATAATGTTTTTAAGTTACTTGTAAACTTCTTGAAGTAAGGTTAATTTCAAAAACACACACAGTATAAAATAAATGAAACTTTAATACAATAATAAAAAAAAAGAAAAAAAATAACTTTATGAAGTATAAAGATCAATATTGCGTCATTAAACAATATTATTAAGGTAAAATAATTATTATATGAAAATAACTGGACCATGTAATTAAACTTCCTTATTGACTGCCTATCAAAGTTAAAACTAATAAATTGCAAAGAAGTTTTCTAATTTCTCCCACAATATTTAACGTAAACAAACTATCTGACAGACCGAACAAAATTTAAAGTTATAGAAAATTTTTTATATATACCAGGTGATTCAGTTTGATATTCGCCCACCTGTAACTTTTTTACCTTTACAAAAAAGGATAATAAACCATATATATTCGTAAGTCCGATGGTAAAACCTATCGGATAGGATGATCAATTTATCTTTACGATGACATCTGTCAAAAAAATGACTGTCAACTTTTTTTTTCAAATGACACCCTGTATATTTTTTTGCAACATTTAATAGGTATTTTATTTCTAATTCCAAATATGTATCACACTCTTTACTTTTGGATAGAGTAACAGAAATAATCCCTAAAATCGTGGAGATATAGTAAGTTCTAGCAAAAAAATATTTACCCATGAAAAGAATTTCAAATCACTTTTAACTGTCAACAACAAATATCACGGCGCGTCACTTAGTTGTAATTTCTTTAAAAAATGGCTGTGTATTCAAACCAAGAGAAGTTAGATATGATTTTAATCTATGGGGAATGCCAAAAAAATAGTAAGGTCGCTAGACGAATAGACGAATATACCGACAACGATATCCAGAGAGATCATTGCCATCTGACAAATTATTTGCAAAACTAGCAAGAAATTTTGGTGCATTTGGGAGTTTCAAGAAGAAGAGAAGTGCTTTTAGACCAAGGACTACAAGAAATGAAGACAATGCAATTACAGTTTTAGCTCGAGTAAGTGTTGATCCCCACATATCCATTCGGCAAATAGCCGATGAAACTGATATTTCTTTTTCGTCAATTCAACGGATTTTGAAAGATAATAAAATGCATCCATTTAAAATTCACGTACATCAAGCTTTGCTTCCTCGAGATTACGACGAACGTGTAAACTTTATAGCCTGGCTGAACTATGCCCACGAAGTTGGGATTTTACATCTTATCATGTGGTCAGACGGATCTCGATTTCATAACAATGGAAAAGTGAATCGCCACAATTGCCACTATTGGTCAGAACATAATCCTTACTGGCTTCGAGAAACCAATTTTCTAAATGTTTGGGGAATAAATGTGTGCTGTGGCATCCTTAAATTTTATGAAGGCACACTCACGGCGGAAAGGTATCGACAATTTTTAAGGGAGGAATTATACGAATATATGGACGATGTTCCGTTACAAATACGGTCAAATCTGATATTACAACAAGACGGCGCACCAGCTCATGGCGGTAGAATTGTCACCAATTATTTAAATGAAGTTTATACTGGGAGATGGATTGGAAATCGTAGTGTGGAAGTAAAGTGGCCCCCCAGATCTCCGGATCTCACGCCACTTGATTTCTTTCGGTGGCCATATCTTAAGGGGAGGGTTTATACAACACCTCTAGTTGATTTGGAAGATCTGCGGAATAGAATAAAACATGAATGTCGTCAATTGACTCAAGAAGTTCTTTTGCGTGTCTGTACTCAGGAGGTATTACATAGGGCTGAAATGTGTCTTGAGATGAACGGTGCACATTTCGAGCATTTGATGAACTAAGTTTTTTTGCTAAAATTATTAAAAAAATTTTCCTAACAATTGCTTTCATCGTCATCTACTTGTTACGCATCTGAATAAACTTTTATCATTTTTGCGATTGTTTTTTATTATTTTATCATAGTGATACATATTTGGAATTAGAAATAAAATACCTATTAAATGGTGCAAAAAATATACAGGGTGTCATTTGAAAAAAAAAAGTTGACAGTCACTTTTTTGACAGATGTCATTGCAAAGATAAATTGTTGACCCCATCCAATGGGCTTTGCCATCGGATTTACGAATATATATGGTTTATTATACTTTTTTCTAAAGGTAAAAAAGTTACAGGTGGGCGAATACCAAACTGAATCACCTGGTATATTAGAAATTTTAAAAAACGTTCTTTGTCATTTAATTCAACTACTAAGATTAAAAATATATAACAAAATTAATACAATGAGAATATACAGTTCAAATCATACAAATAATAATAATAATGATAATTAGTAATAATTTAATTACTTACATCAATGAAAAAATATTTTTTCACGAGACACCTTGAGTCAGAAGAACATAGAAAATTAACTACGAGATCAACAAACTCGTATAAATATAACGGTATTGAAATCAAACACAACCACCAATTAATAACAATCACGAAGCTACTTATCTAAGATAAAATATAAAGATTTATATTTTATAAAATACGTCTTCACAACTCTGATAATATTTAGTGTCTGTCCACAGATAGCTCGCAGGCTCTCTATAAAAAAAAATAGATTCAAAGTAAAATTTGCCCAGCCGGTCAAACGGCGTGCTCCCACTGCGCAAGTCAAAATAATAAATTCATAATTTATACACTAGCAACCAAAATAATTGTTCAATCATAAATAATTAAATTTTTCAAAATGTTGCGGGGAAAAGTCCATAGCAATATGTTTTGTCATAAAACGAAATCTGTTATATTTTATGTAGGTATGTTAGATATAACTAAATATAGGATAAGAATTAAATTATTCCAATTTTATAAATATTCAACGATGCGTTTTCAAATTTAAATCGCTCTATAAACATAATTTTATTATCATATCCTATTCTAATTATAAAACTATCTTTAGGTTCTAAGAATCTTTTACATTTACAATTTTATTACTTCTTGATTTAGACCACTCGTTTTATTACCTAGGGTTATCAGTAGCAACCGGATGCATCAGGCCGAAAATACGATCGACCATATAAATATCTATCGCTGAGTACGATACGCAATTATTGAATAGCACTATTCATTCAGTTAACTGCACATCTAGTTTTTGTATTCAATATTGTAGATAGAAGCGGGGTTTCTATCATTTATTTTATAACTTATTTTATTTATTAGTTTATATTTCGTAAGATAAATAAAGTCCGTTGAGTTAGTTTCATTTTCGTCATTGTTTTAACTGTTAATTACCATACTATGTAATTTTTGTAATAGATAAGATAAGTTTCAATAACTTACGCATACATTTTTAATTTTCATTTATTTAGATCTAGAACATTGTTTAAGTTACTTTTTCAGATATGATATGGAACAATGTCAAAAATGACATCGTGAAAAACAATGGCGAGGTGGATTAAGGGTCATACTGATTGTATGTCCATTGCCAGTGATTCCGAAATTTATTGCAAAGTTTGTAAAATATTGTTAAAAAATTCCAAGAAATCGCACGTAAAATGTCACTTAGCATCGCAAACATATACACAGATCTGACAATTTTAACGAAGAACTATTTTGGGTGTTATTATGAGATCATTTCGAACGCAAAATAGAAAAAATAGAATATTGAGACCATATTAAAATTCAAAAAACAAAAGTTTGACAAAGTGCAAATTTATATTGACATTGATTTTGTTTACAATTGACAACAAGATATATTATCTTCTATGTTACTCATATTTATATTTTTAAGTAAAATATCAAGTAATGTTAACGAAAATTAATAAATAATATGTAATATAATATACTTCGCGGATAGCAAGATCTATGTAGTATCAATGTGACTGCATACTTTATATAAAAATAAAACTCTGAACTTTCAAATTAAATAATTTCGATTTATTAATGTAAAAAATGCAAAATAGAAAAAGTGGCATAAAAAACTCGTTTCATAAGGCCTTTCGTCGCATTTGTTCTTAAGAAAACTCATTTTCTAAATTGAACTCGTGCGGTAAAATGAAGTCTTATGAAATTTATGTTTTAATATAGTATTTTAACATTAAAAAATGCAAAAAATAATTTATCAAACGTTGTATGAAACAGTTTTTAATTTTTTTAATGGATAATTGAAAAAATTGAAATAAAATTCTAAATCAAGAAATAATAATATCTCGCATATAAATTCTATTATAAACATACACTATTTGTAGCATCGGTGGTTCAGTGGTAGAATGCTCGCCTGCCACGCGGGCGGCCCGGGTTCGATTCCCGGCCGATGCAAGTTTTTTATTTTAACATTTTTTTAAATGAAACACCACAAAGTCAACTCAAAAGAAGACACGATTAATTGCTCGTGTCATAGAAGTAGAATTTTATATTGGCCTCTTGTATTAGAACAGGTCGATTATGTCTCCAATCTTCGAAACGTTGAACAGAACAGTAGACAAGTGAGATTCAGCTGAAGAAATTCAATTCACAGCCTTCTACTTGGGTGAGGCTTTCGACACGGTACACGGCATTCTCATGGCCAAGGTAGGACATTATGGTGTAAGAGGACCACCATTATAGCTTCTATAGTCCTATCTCGCAAACACAGGACAAGCTGTTGAGTGGAATGGCAAAACATCAGAGGTACGCCCAATAACACTTTGCTCAAGTCTAACTAAAATTCGAACTAGAAGAAGAAGAAGAAGGAACAGGAACGTACAAGGGCCTGTGCTTGGACTTGTGCTTTTTCTGATCTACGTAAACGATCTGCCTATCAATATTAATGCCGAAAAAATAGTAATTTTCGTGGATGATACATCTATTCTAACCGTATCCGGAACTCTAGAGCAAAAAACACCAAAGCTACTAAAAAATACGCTTAAGCGAAGGTTGGAAGGTTACCATTACGCAGAAATAGACAATATCCAAAGAAAAAAGTGAAGATTTGATCTTTAGTTTTATTTCTATTTTAAATTATGGATCTTCATCAAGTAGAAGCCAAATCAATTCAAATATCCAAAGAGTCACGACGCAGATTCTAAACGGCCTAAAGAAACAAAACTAAAAAATCGCAAAGTCACTGGACACGCTGTGTGCCTTTCCATGGAGTATACTAAAAAAAACTTGAAAATAGATAATTCTCATTACTTAATAGAGACTCAAGAAAGTTATAAAACTCATTACCACAACTGTATTAATGTTTTTTAGTGATTGGATGGTATGGTAAACACATACACTTTTTCTCCTGGTTACGTTGAGACATCAAACTTGTGAAATTAATTGCGACGATTGTAATTTGAAATGTATAGGTTAAACGAAACGCTCAATAATAACCCGTTTTAAAGAACACATATCACATATTAAATTTAATAGACCAGAAAAATCAAGCGTGGAAAATCATGCATTAGACACAGATCACAACGTGTCGGTTAAAAGCTTAAAACTTGTCAAAGTCATCAACAACCTCAGAGATCTCGACGCATACGAAAGCATTTCATATCGTCAAAAACAAATAGTAATACGTTTAACTCGGACAACGGTCCTATGCCATACAGTAGCCTTTTTTCATTCTTAAAAAAGAGGTAGAAAAGGTTGAATGCGTTGAGAATAAACGCATGGTGCTGCCGTGTTCTTAAGAAGAGTAAATTGAAGTATTTTTAGTTTTTTTTTTACTTTAAAGTCGTATGTATACGTGGACGCCGTGTAAAGTTGTACGAAATTCTGTGTTATTAGCTTTACTGTGCCCCATGTTCAACACTTTAATTAGTGGTTTTACCTACTCATGATGACAACTTAGTTGTCGAAATACGTATCTACGATAAAACGATCTCCATGAGGACAACAAAAGGGTGTCCCCAAGGAGGCGTATTGTCACCACTAGTATGGAGTCTAGTAGTGAATAATCTCCTCAGGACATTAAATGACCAATGAATATGGACGCAGGGATTCGCCGATGACATTGTCATAGTGTCCCAGGGGAAATTCCCGGGGACAGTGGCGAGCATCATGCGAAATGCTCTGCGAATTGTAGAAAGATGGTGCCTTGAGGAGGGATTAACTGTCAATCCTCAAAAAACCAAGTTGGTAGCCTTTACCAACATGAGAAAACTAAAGGATCTGGGCAGCATAAAGCTGTTTGGACAAGAGTTAGAACTAACCAATGAAGTGAAGTATCTAGGCATAACACTTGATGCGAAACTGAATTGGAGCAGACACCTAGCCAAAGTGGCAGACAGGGCGGCGCAGCTCTTCTGGAGATGCAGAAGAGCTGTTGGCAAGACCTGGGGACTAAGACCAAATGTGGTACACTGGTTGTATACAGCAGTAATAAGACCAACGATTACCTATGGGGCAGTAGTCTGGTGGAGGAGGACGGAGCGAACATCGTCGGTGGGGCTCCTCACGACTCTCCAGCGACAGGCCCTGTTGGGAATCACGGGAGTTAAAAACAGCACGGGAACCGCTTCCATGGAGGCCATCGTGGGTCTCCCTCCGCTGGAACTATTTATAAAGGCGGAGGCAATGGCTGCGATACTGAGGCTGAGGGCCAATGTCCTAATAAGGTTGTAGGGAGCCATACAGATATCACAGGAACTATACTGGAAGAGCCGATATTTCAAATGCCGGTGGACAGTATGGCACCTGAAATTATGTTTACAGCTAAGCTGAACATACTTCTACCGACCAGGGAACAGGCAAAAAGTCGCTCGATCGATTGTGGTGTCGGCACCTGGTACCTGATGGATCACAATCTAGACAGGGGGCAGGTGCAGGCATATACGGAATGTGCCCTGAAAGGAAGATATCGATATGTCTGAGGAAACATGCTACGGTTTTCCAGGCCGAATTGTTAGCAGTCGCAGCCTGCGCCGATGAAATTCGGGAAGCCGGCTGCGCAAGCACCAAAATTAACATACTGACTGATAGTCAGGCGGCTATTAAAGCCATTATGAACCCATCTACCAGGTCTAAGCTGGTGAAATATTGTAAACAGGTTCTCAATAACCTGGCACAAGACAATACAGTGTCGCTGATATGGGTGCCAGGACATGAGGGAATTAAAGGCAATGAGCCGACAAACTGGCCAAAGAAGGTACTAATAGGAACTTCATAGGACCAGAACCTGTATGTGGAATCACTAAGGATCCCGCTAAAAGGGAGATCTGGTTATGGCTAGAAAAAGAACATAAAAACAAATGGAGGTTAACGGAAGGTCAACTCCATACCAAAACACTACTAAGGGGGCTGGACGGGAAGTTTTCATCCAACCTAATTCGTAGTAGCAAAAAAGAAATTAAAATAATTACCGGGTTAATAACCGGACATTGTCCTTTAAAGAAGCATTTGTACACCATGGGCTTGGTTAGCGAGCCCTGGTGAAGGAGATGTGAAAAACAGGAGGAAACTAGCCTTCATGTAATATGCACGTGTGAGGAACTGAAGGAACTCAGACAGAAATATTTCGGGAGAGATCTATTGGATCCTTCCAGTGTACTCAAACTTCCCCTGAGGAGGATAGTGGCTTTTATAGAGGACACAAGACTAACAGAATGGAATTGAGAGATCTATTGGTGATAGTACAAAGAGCAGTGTGCTCAAGTGCCTGGACGTGGTGGCGTCCACCCCAAAACAGAGAAGAAGAAGAAGACGTATCTACGATTATTATTGTGATAAGGAGTTTTATATCTTTTTTGAGTTTTTGCTTAACCACAGTCTCTGAAGAAAGAATAGTACGATATAGTCATTTTATGTATATATTTTATGACGTATTTATGTAACCACTACTTGAATTTAAATAAAACTAGTTGATTGATTGATTGTTTGATTGATTAATTTTGAAAAACGCGACATAACTTTAAATACCAAATATTCTCAAAATACAACTTAAAAAAAAATACTTGAAGCACATGTTCTGGGTTTAGAAAATTTAAAAATTAATAAAAAAAACAATTCGATTTCTGCTTCTGGTTTTCAATTTTTCTACAGTCTTTTGCTTTGCTTTTTCTAATTTTTTATCAAACGTAAAAATATCCAAAAACACCATTTTTTGTAAATTTCCGATCCGTCTGCAAAATATTTACAAACCGGATAAATTAGCATAGTTTTTCTCTCGTACGGCGCTTAATCAGAATTTCTTGAATAGCGCTAAAACAAAACACAAACAATTTAAACAAAGGAGCGAGGAAGGCGTCGGCAAATATCATCCATCCGCGTGCCCCGGTAATTTTGTACATAACTTGTTTCATCCTCGCTGTATGAACCATGTTTGGTGTTGAGCTGGTTACTTGGCAACCCCTTTGCATCTATCTGCATGTAGCCCAGGAATTGTCCTCACCCTCCGACCTCCACGAGCCGTTCTAGCGTCCCGACGTACCGTCAGTGGCGTATATTCCTATAATTAAATCGAAAATTATTGCTGTTCCGATGTATCTTAATAAGGAAGCTAGACGAAAATATGTTAGCTTATATTAATCGCACGATTCAAGATTTTGGCCTTGAATCAAGTGTTGTATCTAAAGGTGTTACTCTCTCTCCCATAATATGTACTTGCCACGTTTCAGTGTAACTTTTGTCGCTACTAATTGACTGTCATGCGTTATTAAATTTTAAAAAATCGAACAATTATCTTGAAAAGCAAAAACAAACATTCCTAAATTAATAATTTATTAATATTTGCACATAAATTATTTCTAACTTCTCTCGCTAGTTTAATAACATTCACATCGATCGAATTTAACAGACGTAGGCAATGGATTTTGCTCATATGAGAATGATTTGACAAGAAGTGAGATCGAAATGAAACAAATAAGTTAGAACATTCGGTATGTTTCTTATTTTTAAACATCTCGTATTTCAATTCAACTTAACCCACGCTTGGACTAACAATGCTTAAGTAACATTAAACCACTCCATTTTCGTAATGATCTTTCTCAGGATGCTCAAAATACTGTTCAATTACTGCAATAAGCTGTTCATTTGATCAAAACTTCATTTCAGTAAAGAAAAGTGCGTTTTTGGAGTAATTGGAATTCTTCCAGGGTAGATCTAGCGAATAAAGTGGATGAGCTATAATCTGAAATGTTTCAATGTGTGTTATTAACGGCAAAACTGCTCACAGTAGTTCCTTTCCATTCTGAAACCGGCTGGCTCCTTATTAATAATCTCATCGACAGAGGGCGCTACTCTATTGTAGATAAGCCGTTCTAGAAGTTTATAACGGGTGTTCAGAAACATTCGAAGTCAAATAGTCCTTGAAAATATGAAGTCATGTCTGAGATAGATTGATACATTTACTTAATACAATTTTATTGGTTATCAAATTAGTATCTTCTATACTAGATTCTGACAATTTTTGACAGACAACAGTTGACATTTAATAATTATTACAAATCAGATACTTAAGTAAAGATATACGATTTCTTGTTCAGAGCCCACTTGACTTCGAATGTTTCTGAAAACCCGTTAGTACAGTTGACTCTCTTTATATCGAATTCTCATTGTAGTATTCCAATTTGTTCGAATTTGGGAGAATTTGAATTAAAGGAAGTGAGGCAAAAAATGATATATGTATTAATTGGGAATATGTACGTGTAATAAAGAGAAAAAGAAGAATTTTATAACTAAAGGCCGGAATATAGGCAAAAAAAATTAAAATATGGGTATAAATATGCAGATGTTTTAGCCTAAATATGCACTTACTTATGAAAAATGTGCAGGTAAAAAAATACGAGGAATGTTAGAAAATGGAATACTGTAGAAAAAAAATATTCTATTAAGTTTACTACAAGTTTATTTAGAGCGTTTTACAGTATAATTAACTATGTTTTTTGTAATACCAATACACTAATTCTATTGTAAACAGAATAATTGAAACATACATGAATGGGTAGAAGTTGAGATACCTTTTTTCAGTAACACTACGGTAAGGTGTATTATCCATGATGATCAAAGATGGCTGCTCCAGATTTTTAAGTAGCCGTTCTTTAAACCATAGCAGAAAATTACTTGAGTTCATTTCTCCATGATAGTCTAGATCATTTCTTTTTGATGAAATCGTAAGCGATTCTTCAGGTATAAATCCTTTTAGATTACCAGCGTGATGTATCTAGAAAGCACCAGAAAATCTACTCGAATAGGAATAAAATGAGATTGTTCCATTAGTGCTTTGTGAGAATCTTCTTTTTCCAACGGAAACCAATGTTAAGAAAAATTATTGATAAAGATGTTCTATCACAATTATACATGCTTCTCTCTTGTAGGGTGTCATGCAAGGTGTTAAACGTAATGTGTTGTTCTGAAGGATAAACATATCATGTGATTATGAAATAATGAAATACAAAAATAGAACTTACCATTTCAATACATATCATATATTGTATTCCGGCTAGCCATTTGATCAAAGTTATTTGTAAAGGGCAAAAATATATGCAAAAAAATTGAAAATATGCAGATGTTTTAGCATAAATATGCACTTCCTTATGAAAAATATGCAGGTAAAAAAAATACGAGGAATATTAGAAAATGGAATACTATAAAAAAAAATTCTATTATGTTTACTACAAGTTTATTTAGAACATTTTACAACACAATTAACTATGAAAACAATTTATAATCACATATTTCTCAAAGTTTTCAACAGAAAAATTGTGACGCTTGTCTGAAAACATGTATGTATATATTGAAAAGGTTCGTTCTACGTCGACGCTTGTTATAGAAGCATATTTCAAATTAGAAATATCATCTATTGTCAACTCAATATTTTCTACTGAATAACCACGCAAGATTTTAGCAATGTCCTTTAGCTTTTTAATAACCTCATTTTTTCCTATTACACTTAAAAATTTTTCATACACGGACTGTCCCAGTCCTCCTCTAACATCAAAACATTACTTTTCAAATTTGTTTATTATTTCAACGCTCTCGATTAGCGACATAAATTGTTTTTCCAACTGCAATACAGAAGTGGAAATAAAATTATAATTGGCTTTAATAATCGCCAACTGTTGAGGTATTTCTTAACTCGAATACACCTTTTGGGCGTCTGTCACAGATTGTGCATCCCTATCAAGATCCGTAATAATTGTCTTTATTCCTTCATAATGATTTGCATGAAAAATAGTAGGCTCCAACCACGTTCCCCATCGTGTGATTACTGGTTGAGGAGGAAGCGGAACACTGGGCAGATGTTTTTTAAAACTGAACTCGTAATGGGGCCGTTAAAAATACTTTCTTAACACTACTAATTAAGGTATTTACTAAGGGAAAACGGTTTCTGACTTCTTCTGCAACACGATTTAGTCCGTGCGCCAAGCAAGTTGTGTGAATTAAATTTGGGTAAAAGATTTTCAAGTTGAAAGCTGCCTTCACCGTATATGGTGCAGCATCCGCCAAAAACAATAGAATTTTCTCTGTCGGAATCGACTCCGGTAAGAAGAAAGTTGCAGTTCTTCCTGTAGAAACCTTGTTGTTGTCAATTTATTTGTCTTTTTCAACTGTTTAAATGAAATTAAATAAGATCTTGTTGGAACCAATACGTTAAGGATACCAATCATTAAATGAACTATGTATCGGCCCACATTATCAATAGTTTCATCTACGCATATATAAAGATAATTGTTTGCAACAACCTTCTTAATGCTATTCAATGTTTCTGCATAAATACAGCGAATATAATTTTTTCTTAACGTGCTCTCGTCGGGAATGTTATATTTGCTGATGTACTTTTGCAAAAATAACTTGACATTTAAATTGTTTAATTTATGTAGTGGAATATGCCGACACAAACATTTGACACAAATCTTCAATAAATTGTTCTTGTTCCGATTTTTTGGAAGTTATAGTAAACATTGCTATAATGTTTGCTGACTTTTCTTCGACAATTTCATCTTTGTAAATTTTGCAGAATGATATGGAGTTTTCATACTCGTTTGTTGGTCGACTTGGAACTTTCTCTCAAAAGAATTATCATATCATCGGTTATTTTCTTCTAAAATAAATGTTAGTAAAAGATAAATGAATAATTCAAAACTTAATTAATTAATTAATAAGAGGAAATAAACTTAAAATTTTACTCACAATCTTGCAGCATGCTACGCAAAACACTTTTTTTCCATTCATACGCAATTCTGAATAAGGTACAATCCATCCAGGCACAGTCGCTATTTTCGGCATTTTTGCTATTATATATCACAACTCGCAAGTTTACACTTCGAAAAGCCAACGTAAAATGACTTTTAAAATAAAATTACTTTCGAATATGGGAATAAATTTCTCCGAATAGCAAAGAAACATATATACTCCTAATTTTCTGGTAAAATGTATTTTTGTATTTACTTAGAAGTTTTAAGGTATTAGCTTTTCCTGGAATTTTGTCTCAGCCTGGATGTATGGAAAGAAAATTAATAAATTCTTGGAGACGCTTATCGGAAAAGTAACGGGAAGAGGCTTAATAAAATGCTATTTTTAATTTAAAGAGGGTTGTTTAATTTTTGTTTGTTTGCTACATCCACGACATATTTTTAGTAATACCTATAATAAATTTTATTTAGTAAATAAATAAAACTCGGATACTTAAAATATGCAAAACTTCTGAATTACTACAAAATATGCAAATAATATACAGAATGTATATAGTATGCAAATTTATGCAAACTGCGTACAATCCGGCTTTTACTTATAACATACCCTTCAAATACAGTTACATATATGTAATGATAAAAAAATTAATTACTGGGGTTTAATGAAGTCCGAAATTTTCATTTACTTCAAAACTGTGTTATAGATTTGTTGTTCAAAGTATGTTTCTACCTTCTGGAGTTTGTGAAAACGGTTTCGGCAACATATTCATTCTATTCCAGAGTTAAATGTAAAACATTTAGCGCACTTTGGATATCTGTTTCATGGGGAACATCCATGACTTCTTCTTTCGAACTGCTCGAATTCAGATTTTAAATTACACTTGTAGCGCTGTCCAAAATCTCTCAATCAGTAGAAGTATCGCTAACTATCACTTTATCGTCAATATGAACATAATCCTGGAAAGATTCTGCTTCCACCTCCACACCCAGTTTCAAAACCCGATTACATAAATGTTCTAATTCATCACACTCCTTTACAATATTTGTTTTTAGTTCTGATAAGGATAGTAAAACTTCATCGTTCCAACATGAATTTTGTCCAAACCTAGCTTTTCGGAAACGATTTTTTATTGTATCCTCTGTTACACATGCCCAAGCCTTCAATGTAATCCATACGCAGTCTAACAGACTTATTTTAGGAAGTCTGTTATTTTCTTCAAACTGGATATAAAGTGCAACAAAATATTTTTTGTATTGGATGACCAGTACAATTATTCAAAAACATTAAAATCTTGCGATTCTGGCTTCCGAATTTTTTATCCAGATTTGGCAATCAAAAAGTTGTGCAGTCATCCATGTTTTTTTATTGTTGTAATAATCCAATCCAAGGGATTTAACTGAATTGGCACTTTTTCCAATTAAAACCACTTTTAATATCTCGGTGCCCGACATGTTAGTTTCAAGCAATACTGTTACCCGATCTTTGCTTGATGTTTTCCTCCAAAACATTTCTGATTTTTGAAACTTAAAGTCTTGTTTGAGAGGCACCTATCCGTGCGTATTGATGCCCCGAATTGACCGCAAAGCGCTGCGGTACTTGGTTCTCCTGTTATATTCGACAAACAGAAATTTGGTGTTGCCGTAGTAACCAAACGGTTCAACCTACACAGTCACATTCTATGCGCGTTTTAATCCTCTCGTGACGGTTTTAATATGCCGTACATCTCACGTCGATCGGACGAGAAATGTGAGTGTTATAGTGGTTCGAAAATTTCACGATTTTTTTGACCCTCGGGAGATGGAAATTCAAAATTAATACGTGTGGACTTTGGCGGTTTCGATGATGGTTTCTTATGCATTTGGGTGCCCTAATTACCAATAAATAATCTGCAGTTAGGTACCTCCTCAGGTTCTCGAGATATTTGCGAAAAAGTTTCACCAAACAAAAGCATTTTTAGCGGAAAATCATATGAACTTCTTCTTTGGCATCCTCGGAAACTCTCGTTTGGTTTTTGAATCAAAATTCGAGATAAGATTTTTTCGAATTCGCGAAAATTTCTACGTTTTTGGATTTTCCATTTGGTGTAACATCTTGGAAACTAAACGCCCCCGATCGATCATTCTAACACACTAGATCGGTATTGGCGCTCCCAATCGACTGGTTTAAACTGGAATTTGCTGTGATGCTCGGTTTTTTGCTTAACGAAAAAACAGAAATTTTCTAAAATTAAATCAGAAATTTTGCAAAAATTGGAGTTGCCGTGGCGGTCAAATGGTCCGCCGTACATAGACACATTTCATACGCGTTTTAATCCTCTCCGCCGCCGCAAATTCCATGTCGGTCAGATGAGAAACGTGGAAGTTAAGCGGTTTGAAAATTGCGCCACTTTTTTGAAGTTCATGCGATAAAAATGAAAAATTCGAAAAATGCGAGGTCCCTTATGTATTTGGGTGCTCTAATTAATTATTAGTAAATAATCTGCAATCTGGTACCTCCGCAGGTTCTCGGGATATTCGCGATAAAGTTTCGCCAGGCAAAAATCGTATAGGATACGAATCACGCATTTTCAGCGAAAAATCATTGGGGCAATCTTCTTTGGCATCCTTGAAAACTATAATTTTGGTTTTGGACCAAAATTCTAGATCAATATTTTTTCCAATTCGCGAAAATTTCTACGCTTTTTGGCTCCTTTATATCTCGGAAACTAAACGCCCCTGACCGACCATTCTAACACACTAGATCCGCATTGACGCTCTGAATTGACTTGTTTAAATTTGAATTTGCTGTGATGGTTGGCCTTTTCTGCTTATAACGGAAAAGCAGAAATTTTCCAAAATCAAATCAGAAATTTTGCAAAAATTAGAGTTGCCGTAGAGGTCAAACGCTTCACCCTACATAGACATATTTCATAAGCGTTTTTATCCTCTCGGAAGCGGCTTTAATCTGCCGCAAATCTGATGTCAACCAGATGAGAAACGTTGAAGTTAAGCGGTTTGAAAATTTCTCCATTTTTTTGAGCCTCAGGCGACGAAAATTAAAAATTCGAAAACTGCGAGGTGTCGATTTTCGAGGTTTGGATGATGGTCTCTTATGTATTTGGGTGTGCTAATTATCAGTAAATAATTTGCAATCTGGTACCTCCTCAGGTTCTCGAGGTATTCGCGAAAAAGTTTCACCAGGCAAAAATCGTATATGACACGAATCACGCATTTTTAGCAGAAAATCATTGGGACAGTCTTCTTTGGCATCCTTGAAAACTCTCATTTGGGTTTTGGGCCAAAACTCGAGATCAATATTTTTTCGAATTCGCGAAAATTTCTACGATTTTTGGCTCCATTGGGTGTCTCCTTAATATCTCGGAAACTAAACGCCCCTGACCGACCATTTTAACACACTAGATCCGTATTGAGGCTCCGAAATGACTGGTTTACACTGGAATTTGCTGTGATGTTCGGCTTTTTTTGCTTATAACGGAAAAACAGAAATTTTCGAAAATTAAATCAGAAATTTTGCAAAAATTGGAGTTTGCCATAGCGGTCAAATGGTTCGCCCTACATAGACACATTTCATACGCGTTTTAATCCTCTCAGAGACGGCTTTAATCTGCCGCAAATTTCATGTCGGCCTGATGAGAAACGTGGAAGTTAAGCAGCTTGAAAATTTCACCACTTTTTTGAGGTTCAGGCGATAAAAATTCGAAAAATGCGAGGTGTTGATTTTCGAGGTTTGGATGTTGGCTTTTTATGTACTTAGGTGCGCTGATTACCTTGGCTCTTGAGATAATTGCGAAAATGTTTCGACAGGCAAAAAAGGCCATATTTCATTATTAAGCAGAAAATCTAGGTGGTAATATAAATATTGAAAATATATCGAAAACATTTAAATAAAATCCATTGAAGTTTCCGTACATCAAACGAACGCCTATGGATTTTCATCGCGAAAGCTAAAGAACGTTAACATCGATACAGCAAATATGTATACAATCGTCGCCGATGTACAATATGAAAGCCCTTTGATCTCGCAACAAGCTCATTCACCGCCAGAAAGTAACTATTAAATTTCGAATTTTCAAAGACAGAGACGCCGCTGCTATGCGGTCTAGTTTCTGTTGATCGCCTGTAACAGGTCCCGACAGATTCATTTAGTTTGAAACGAATGAACCACCGTCGCCGCCGCCAGCACCACCGCCGATCGAAGTTAGGGAAAACTGTATCTTTGGGTGAAACTGTATTCGCTGTATGATGTAGTCGTTGTAATTCGTGTCGTATTTGCTTTGAAAATAATTATTAGCGTCAGGTCAAGCTAGAAAGACGGCAGTGCCTGGGTAGTCGGTGTAATTTTAGACAGGCAACAATATTTATTTTTAAATATTGAAGTCGATTATCTTGACAAGTTAATAATACCCTCTTTATTATCCAATAGATACGCTATTTAAGAAAATGGGAAGTGATAAATAAGCATATGCGTAAATACTATTTAAAATAAAAACCATAACAAAAGTGCCTACCTTACAGTAAGAATTTAGTGAAATTAATAAAAAAATTAATCAAGAATTATCAAAAATTATGTCTCCATATAATTGTAGATTCGTCCTGGCATATCCTTTGAAAATACTTATTAACCTGAAAAAAATATCTGTTTCTTAATGCAATTTAAGACTTCCCGACGATTCGAACCTGAGTCCCTTAATAGCTTAATGGTTAAGAGCGTGGTCCGGCAAACCAAAGGATGTAAGTTCGAGTCCTGCATATGGGCGAATTTTTTTCAGTAAAAAAATCGAATAATTAGCGTCGTATATGTAGAAAGAATTTATTTCATTCACATCACTACGCGAAAATGCAATTGATTTGTACTTATTAACCTATCCATAACGGATATCTTTCCCGATTGTTGGAAGAACACAAGAAATATCTCCGTGCTTAAGAAAAGAAGTCATGGGTTGATTAGTATTTATAAGCCGATCACTATTATATCAAATTTTGCCAAACTAACGGGTGTTCATTTGAAAAGTCAATCTAGATTACTTTGAAATTTTCATAGAATAAGACGCAAATATATTAGTATGTGTTTGTTGTTCCGTAAACGTAAATCCAAATGACACTTGATAATGTCAATCACAAATATCAGTTAGTGCATAACATAATCGTGCGTCGATTCTGGTTTAAATAAAGAAATTTTGAACGGAGGATTTTAAAGTGCATTGATCTTGAAGGACAACATTTTCAACATTTGTTATAGTTTTCAATAAATACCTATTATTTGTTATTTATTTGTATGTATGAAACTGTCAAAATATACGTCTTCGTAGGTTAAGTAGTAAATTTTAATTTACGACATACTTCAAAATGTTCTCAGTAAATCACATGCTACTAGACTGACTTTTCAAATGAACACTTGTTATATGAGAAGGTATTATACTCTAGATCTTTTAGTGGCATACGCTCTCATATCTCACCAAACTAGCATGGTTTTATCACGGGTATCTCTCGCAAATCTGACGTCGATTGTCCAGTACGTCGGTACAGTTTTGGACAACCGGACACAGGTCGCTGTTATTTATACTGATCTATCAAGGCATTCGATTTCATTGATCGCGAGATTTTGTTTTCTCTATCAGTCTTATTTATTCCAAAGAAAATTCTACGCGACATACAATGAATTCTGCTCCAATGATTTTGTTTTTTCTTGCGGTGTTCCTCAGGGATCAAATTTGGGCCCCTCGCTATTTGGTTTGTTTATGAATGATCTCTTGAACTATTATCGGGATAAAATAAAACAAATTTTAATGAATTTCACAGAGAAATCGTTGCTACATGACCCGCTTTCGAGACAAATGTGGCGACCATCTTTTTGGGGACACTTTATTCTCCTTGAAACACCCAAACACACGACTGGCGTTTATTTTCTGGCTCGTATGAGTAAATCCAAGATTCATACACATGGACATGAATAGTTGCTGCCATCTGGCATCGTATTAATGCACTTACGCCTATAT
Organism: Melolontha melolontha; assembly: GCA_935421215.2. Taxonomy (NCBI): domain Eukaryota; kingdom Metazoa; phylum Arthropoda; class Insecta; order Coleoptera; family Scarabaeidae; genus Melolontha; species Melolontha melolontha. The sequence continues at coordinate 201,229,851 of OW285237.1, read as the reverse complement.
ACATATTTTTTTCTCTTCTCTACCGGCGTAGCCGGACAAGAGAAAGATATTATCCGGTACCATCTGATAGAACAGAATTTGCTATACCTATGAGGCGATTCATCAAACTTTACTTTTCTCGCCAAACTGACGATGTCTATTGTTGTGACAGAAGCACGTGTCTTTACGAGGTGTATGTCCATGTGTATAGATACAAACGTATATAATGCATGTCTGTTTCATTTGTAACAAATTCGTAATACGTGCTAAAGGTTATCGTGTGACGACTTTGAGATCTTCTTTGAAGCATTGACTCTGGAATTATTAAACAAAAATTTTATAATTCTTGGAGATTTTAACTGCCCTATTTTCAACGCTGATAACAATACTTCTGACCGTAAATATTTGTGCTTACTATAATTCATATCTTCATTGGATTTGCATCAACTTAACAATATTCCTATGGCAGATTACTCGATTTAGTTTTTATTAATATTGACTGTCAAGTCGAGTTTTTGCATTATACCAGCCCGGTGGTTGGTGAGGATTTTTATCACCCTGCTTTAGACATCACCTTTGTCTTCAACATCTCTAGGAAGGTGTTGGCTTATTTTCCCTAACGATAACATCCGGTACAACTTCAGTCGTGCAAATTTTATGCAGTTATATGGTCAGGTGGCTGGTGTTGACTAGTCTTTCATTAACTCCTTTACTGATTTACATGATGGTATTTTTTCTATAGTGGACAATTCTGTTCCCAAGATTAGAAATGTGGTACTTCATTACCGAACACAGAAACCAACACGGTGAGGCATTCTTGTTGAGATAATTGTCTTCGAAAATTATAAAAAATTATTGTGCGAAAATTTTCACTGTTTGATTGCTTTTTTCGATTAACTTGTCAACTTTGACAGTTCGTCGTAGCTACAAACACTACAAGTATCGCTGAAACTTTGGATTTAGGCTAACTAAAGATGGAGGTTAATTTTTAGCACTGACATTTGATTAGTGGCACCCTCTATGTCCCAGTATGCAAAACATAAAAGACATCCCTCGTAATAAAACTGTTCGTAAATATAATTGCTTCATATTAACTTCAGCTCTCTCTATACTTCCTTGCCATCCACTAAAAGATTTACAAGACGAGCTTTTATCTTAATGATCTTAAACAAATTAAATGCTAGAATAATCGGCCAAAGTCTGTCCACTAAATACCCCTCCTCCATCCATTGCGCTTTATAGTACGTCTTTTATAAGCGCTGGCACTTTTAAGTCGCGTGTTCGATTGAAACTGGATGGAGGAATTTCTTGGCTATGTAAAATGTGCCCATGCTGATCTTTTCAATGCTTTAGGTTGTAATCCCCACTGAATTTCTTTAGGAACAGGAAATATTTCTTCTAAAAGATATCGTAATCCAGGGTCTATAATATCACACTTTGAATCAATATCTTTCTATTGAATTTGCAATTTTCTTGGAGCTTCACAGTTCTTCAGACTGAGAGTATACATTTTTTTTAGTTTTGATTAGTGGCGCCCTCTATGATCCCAGTATTTAAAACATAAAAGACATCTCTCGCATTTTGAAAAAGAATACAAAATCATTTATTTAAAAAAAAAACTAATCCTTTTTTTCTAAAATTTTTCAGTGTCGCCTTGTATTAATTTAATTTTAAAGTATTTTAGTTAGTATTTTTACATTTCGCGAATTTTTACATTATCTAAATTATTCTGGATAACTATTAAACCTACAATAAAAATCGTATTAAAATTTAATTTTAGAAGACTTTTCCTTTATCACGTGGGCAAATTTCACGTTCATTCTTTCCAAACAATTAAAGAATTTCGATTGAAAGTGTGTTGCCAAGTAAGAATTAGCCCCTCATTTCTAAAATCTTCGTGCTAGCTGTAACGCACGCCTAAGATTATATAACAATGACAGTCATTCATACGCAATTTCTGGACGAAACGATATTATTCCAGGTCGATGGGATGAAAGGGCGAACCGGAGAGGAATCCCAACGGGATACCTTAGCATCCGACCCTGCCCCCCTCGCCGTCCCAAATAAGTGGCGACGAGATGTTGATCGTTCTTCGGCTAACCTGGATTCATTGATGACTAGTACGCTCGGTTCAGAGTCTAGTCCCGGATCAATTTTTGAATAAACCGCCGTGTACGTACGACCACGCCTGCTCAGTGCGAAAAATCGATCGGCGGGCATATGGTTGGGGCGAAACACCCTTCCCTATTCGCCGTCGGCACGGTGCCGTATCAGAGTTTGATAAAAGGTATAAACATTCGGATCAAAGAGTGTTAGATTGTTGTGTGTGCTATTGTAACTCAGGATAAAATCGCACCGTAAATTTAAATTTCTTGTGTAAGTTTCTTTTAATTTTAATTTTATTAATTTACGTGTTTTTAGGTTAGGTTTCGCTCTTTATAATATTTTTTTTGTAGAAATAATTTTTTTTTAATATTCGAAGGTTTTATTTTCGATTTTAATACTAATAGAAATTGTAGTAATTGATTTGTAGGAAAGTGTTGAGCAAAATACGACCGAGGCATCTACCACATCGTATATAAAAACAAATCGAAATAAAAATTGGTCGTCAACGTTAGTTTGCCAAATATTCTGGAGGAACTTGGACCTGTGCACCACCAATCCGGTGAGGCCAACGGGGGTTTCCCTTCGCGACGGGGATTGGCGAGGGGAATAGAGCGGAGAAGTAACGGCCTGCGCACAGGGTGAGTACCAGAACGACGGCCGTCGCGACGGACCATAACGCGAGTAGACAGTCTGGCGTCGGCAGGTCTGCGAATACTTCAGTGCTATTTGGTAAGTGGCCTTTATGTACCTATTTTTAGTCATACCCACTACACATTCTACTACAACTGCTGATGATGCATCTGAATTCATCAACTGTCAACATCAATGGGTACTTACATATAGAATATAACCTGTAATTGTCGGATATCAATTGGATATGGGTCGGTTTTCTTTTTATTTCCTTTTTTTTCGTTAACGCGTTTTTTTCTTTCGATTATTTTGTGATTGAAACATTGTGGTGTTCTGGTGGTTCTTTTTAAATGAAACGACGGAAAACCCAGCGAAATGTCATCTAGATAGTGACGAAAAAGTGTTTGCTTTTCTTCCATTTCTTGTATAGACCAGTGCTAACAGTATTCTTTCGCGAATGGATTCTTAAATCGTTATGTTTTTTTAAGGAAACAAAAATTAGGAATGTGAACACAAAAAAAATAACTCTTTAAAATCCTCTAAGAAGTAAACTATAAAATTAAAAGCTGAGATATTAATTTGCTTAAATAAAATCGAATTTAGATATAATTTATCTCAAATAACTGTTTTTCTTTTCAAAAATTAAGGAAAAAAACTGTAAATTTGTAATTTAGTTTATACTCTCTTGGGAAACCGAAATTTCTTTACTGGACTGGAACTATTAAACTCTTTGTTAAGATAATTATTCCAATCATTTTATAAACGTGAAAATACTTTAGCCAATTTTTGAAAAATCATAAATAGAAAATATAAATTTTTTTTATACATTGCAAAAAAACATACTTTTTATAGTAGTTTATTTAGTTCGAATAAAATAGATTTATGTAATTTAAATACTAATTTTTAGGGATACAGCATTACATTTATAAAACAAACCGTAATTTTGCTTTTTTTCTAATGTAAAATTCGTTTCAAATACATTTTTTTTCTAATAAGAAAATTTTCTTTCGTATTCCGATGTTAAATATTTATAAAAATTAATACATTTTTATATATATTTGAAGCTTAAACTTCTATAATAATAAGCCTCTGAAACATTGTTTAAAATTTTCAATTCAACGTTTTAAAATTTAATTTTTAATATATTAGAAATATTGATCTGATTTTATAAATTTTCCAATCGTTTTATATTTTCATTACGAGTTTTGTAATATCAACCAAAATTAATAAACTTTGTGACTGATCCAGTTAAACTTGATATATTTGCACAAAATCCCAAAAGTATTGATGTATTTTGAACTTGTTCCCCCACCAAATAAAACTATTTTACAATGGGGAGAAAATGATTCTTTATTTTATTATATATTTGTTACGGAAGCAATTAAATCGTGAGTTATTTCTTTTAATCAATACCTCTTAGAATATTGTTAGGTTTTATTGAAAATTTAATAATTTCAGCTTATTTTAAGAGAAAATATAAAATTCCAGTGAATTTAATTTAATTTTTTCTTTGAGATTTGGAAACGTTAAAAAGATGGAAAAAAATTTTATTTCTTTATGAAATGTGTTTGCAAATTTTACTTTGTTTTATTTATTTTGCGACATAAGAAATTAATTTTCAAAATTATCGAAATACGTGGACTTAAATTAAAATCATTTATGGAGGAAATCTGTTGATAACTCGATTTTAGGACTGTAAACGCAAAAATAGCGAAAATATAATTTTATTTAAGGCTTTATTTTGGCTTAAGTATTTGGTAAAATCGGAATCAAGGTTAAACCCACCTCAAATAATAAAATTTTGCCAAGATTGTATTTTACTAATTTTTTTTTTTTTTTGGAAAGAGAAAATAGCGAATTGATTCTTTTAAATTTTTTTGCATTTCCCCTCTTCAAAAAAATTTTGCCGAAAAAAAAAATTTGGCGAAATATTCGCCAACACCCAACTTACTACAACTTAACAAAAAACAAAAAAAACGCGACCAATTGTTTTCGTCCGAATCGCGATGTTTTTCCGGAAAAGTGAAAATGGGCCGCGATTTCCCGGCCGTGCAAATTTTCCGCATCGAAAAGGCCGCCCGCGTTTACGATTGACAAATTCTATCGTAATGGGCGGGACCCCCAGATATGCGCAGATCATGATTCCGCGATAGATAGAGATAGAAATGCACACCGATACGCACTCTCTCACACACACATACACACACATTTAAAATAAAACAGTTGCATATCGGCAACATCAATGTAACAACTCGTCAACCAGTGCAGTTAAGTGTAGGTATATCAAAGCATCGTATCACACCCATATGGCACTGTTAAATCTTGTGAGTACATGTTAACGCTTGTTTGGTCTAGAATTGTTTTATTGAGTGCTCCGTGTATATATATATATATATATATATATATATATATATATATATATATATATAATTTTGTTTATATTTGCGCGGATTACTAAGTATTACCTTGTTGTAAATGTTTGTATTAGTGTAAATGTAAAGAAATTGTAGATTTGCGTCTAAATAAGAATCATATAATTGCAAATCAATATTTAATATATCCAAATGCTTTAATTAATTAAATTCTAAATTCATTTAATTTATTGCGGCAGACAAAATTGACCCAAATCCAACAAATTTATGTAAAATTTAAATCCGACAAGGACCAAGCATTGCAAAATTTTCAATCAGATCAAACACTACCTAGTTTTGTTTGATGAATGTATTTTGACAGACGCTAATCATTAAGAATACATTTTATGTAGATTTAGTATAAAGGGATTTCCATGATTGGATTTATATATATTGTGAAGGATTGCAGTTGGAATTGATCCGTCGCAACATTCACAATTGAGACATTTAAAGACAAAATGTTATCTTTATTAATGTTGCTTAGGTTTAAATTAAGAACACAAAGAAAAATTTGTAATATCAATAAATCAATGGATATGAGTTGGAATTTATATTAAGTTAGATACAAAGTTAGATACTTAGATTGATTAAGTGATTTAATCTACATGTCTTACTCCTAGTAATAAGTCAAATCGTTAAATAAGAGTTGCCAAAAAGTGACACTCATTAAGCTAACCTGATATTTAAGTCTACGGAGAAATTGAATTTCAGGGAAAAGACGGTTATTCCAAAGTTTTGGTTGTTGAAATGTGTAAATTACAATGATTTATTATAAAAAATAGTTTTTTTGAGTGCTGTCTGTTTTAAAATGAAAAAATACCGAAAAATAAAATTTGAAAACTAACATAAAAAACCAAATCAGATTAAACAACATAATGTATGTAAAATTTCATAATATTCAGGATAAAGACGAATTAATAATTAAAGTAACCACAGCAATTTATTAATGCACTATAGAAATCAAGAAAATATGACATTAAAGCAATAATTAATTTTTTCTTTTAACATAAATGTGTATTTTATTGGTTTATTGGAGAAATTAATCTTCGTCATCTGTGAAGCCATCCATTGGGGGTTGTCGTGTGGGGTTTAGATGATCCGTTTGCCTTATTGTTTAAATCAAAAGAAGAACAAAACGCAATCTATTACCTAACAATATTCAGGTGTATAATATGGCCACCATCTTCATCTTTACATCGTAAAGTTCCTCGCTTAACAGAGTTAATTAACTAGGATTCCAAGGTGAATTGTTAATTTCGACGAACTTATTAGTGATCCTTTGTTGTGGGTCGTTAAGATCAAAAACAGGTGGTGTTACAAAAATAGAATTTTTTAAGTACGGTCATAAAAATAAATCGCAGAGTGTTAAATCACAGAAACTAGGTGGCCAAATTGTGTTTCTATTTAAATTAATAATCTCATCTCCAAAAAATTGTCTCAGAAAAACAAAGTTTTCATTGGCAGTATGTATACGAGCTCCATCTTGTTGGAAGTAGCCTTCCTGTAATTCATCATTGTGTAACATATTTACAAATGGTGCCAAGATTTCCAGTCTGTAACGCGCAACGTTTAATATTCCTAAAAGGTGTAAGTATTTTTTGACTACTGTTCAAAATTTTGTATTTTTAATCGAAATATCTTGAAAAAATATAGGTCCAATAATCCTTTTCCGACAAACAGCTGCAGAAATTCCAATTTTCTGTGGATACAGTGGTGCTTCCACAAAAAAGAGTGAATTATTTGCGCTCCACATCCTAATGTTTTGAGAATTTACGTAGCCAGAGAGATGAAACCAGGATTCATCAGTAAACATAACCTTTTCAATGCCTCTATCATTAATAACAAATAACAAAATTGTCAAAAAATCTTTGACAAGATTCCTGTCGTTTGGGTTTGCCAAATGAATTTCACTTTTCATCTGTCGTTTCTCTTGTTCGTTAAATACAAAACCCATTATTAAATAGCTAATAATTTACAAAGATATCTTCCAACTTGTCAATTTGACTTATAATTATCTACAAATGACACTCCGTCAATTCTCTAAGCTCAGGCGTAACTTATATGTCAATCTCAGTCGTTCTTGGCCTACCTAGAATACAAATTTTGTAGCTCGCTTGATACGTTGTAACATTCAATTTTCATATATTTAAAGACATAATGTTTTCATTAAAACTCGGATTATATGCATGTAAAAATAGCGAAATATGCACATATAAATGCAGATATTTTGACAAAATATCGATGCTAAATTTTGTATAACATTTTAACAAAAACGAAATTCGATTCTATAAAACAAAACTTTATTTTATATTTATGGTCTGTTACATTACATAATATTTATGTAAACATTATTAACAATATATTTACAAAAACTTGCTAAAAAATGTTAATCAAGAATATATAATTACTAATAATTAGTAACTATTAATAATTAATAATATCTAACAATAAATACATCTATTTACTTATGACTTATATGAGTATAACTTATCATGTATTGATCTATTCAGTTATTACAATTAGGTGCTATTAAAAAAATTGACTATTAGATGCTTTTCTAAATTTTCTATTTTAAATGAATGTCTTCTTTCATCTAGCAAGTGTTTGAATGTGGAAAAAGATCGTTGAACGAACATCACCGGAAGTAATTGGAGTATTTTTTGAATCGCTTACTATGTAAGGGTACATCATCATCTACAATTTTTCCTTTCAAAATATTATAAACTTTTTCAAGACTTTTATATACCTGATTTTTTTCTAATACTGAGTTCAGATTTTTAAATATTATTTTTTCAGTTCCTGTAACAGTTGATAATTCGTACGGCATTTGTTTATTGAATCTACAGAATCAGACAAAACAGTTTTATTGTTTCTAATTTCAAAATTGTTTCTGCTACTACAGAAGAATTTGTTGCAGTAGATACCAATTAATTTGGTATTATATTATTTTTTAAAAACTTTCTTGCCTTTTTTATGGCATCTGACGCATTATAGAACTCTAAAATAAAATTTTTAATATTTCGATAATTTTTCGAATAAAGAATTATGTTTCCCACCTAATGATTACTGGTTGTGGAGGTAATTGAAAGCTGGAAAATTATTTTTTGTACAACTGTGCTTTTAAAAAAAAATTTGCATTAGAAATTCATTCATTCACAAGAGGAAATTGATTTCTGATTTCTTCGACAACTCTACGCCACTAGCTAGACAAGTAGTATGAATTAAATTAGGGAAATCTATCTCTAAATCAACTGAGCTTTTACATATATTAGGGGCAGCATCTGACAACATTAATATAATTTTATCATATGGTATTACATCGGGCAGGAAAAATTTTGCTTATCCATTGTTAATAAAACCAGTAATTGTACAGTTATTAATTTTACCTAACTGCTTACAACTTATTAAATATGTTTTACTAGGATTTTCGCGTTCAAACTATCAATTAACAAATTAGCAATATATCGACCACAAAGTATTTTAATAGGTTTTCCCAGAACATTTGGAAATCTAGTATTTCCCATGGCCAGTCATTTTTGAATTATTATTTTAAAATTTGCCGCCTACTGGAATTTTCAAAATTTTCACAAATATGCAGTATTACATGAAATATGTATCGAATAGTTAAAATATGCGAAATACGTTTTTCTTAATTGCCTTATTTTATTCAAAAAACATTAAACAAACGGAGAAAACTCGTAATTTTATTGATATACCTTTTAACAGCCTTTTAACAAGTATGAATTTTGCATATAATCCGAGCTTTAGTTATCACTAATTAATGTTGCTTACGTTTGAATTAAGAATGCGTAATATTAAAACAAAAACTTAATTTTAATAAGTGATAAATTTGGATTTGATTATTTCTAAATAAGATATTTGAAAATTAATCTCTAATACATCAATATTATTTGATTTTTTGTATTTATATTATTCGGAGTTTCTTTTAAAAAATTATCCTAATCGACTCAATTGCATCCTAATTTCAAATCTTATTAAATAATGCTGAAAATAATTTCATTTTAAATTTTTAAATTCTCTGATCTTTAAAATCTCTTATATATATTTATAATTATAAAAAATTTCTTGACCGCACTAATATAAATTCACTAATATTTGGGTTATTGGTCTGTTTACATTAAAAATCAAATGTCTCAATATTTCGTCATTTATTAATGACTTCATCAGGAGATGCCATAAAATTACAATACATAATTTACACTTATACTAACATATTCAAAAAGAAAAAAATATATAATACTATAATTGCAATGAAAAATAGAGTCAAACATATCAGTAACAGCATTTTTTTAAAGGAGAATCTAATAAAATTATTCAAAATTTTCATTAACAATGGCTATCCTAAACACATATTAAACAAACTAATATATAATTCCAATACATTTGATGGTCTAACTGACAACAATGCAGACAAAAAAATCACGTGATTTACAGAAGAATTCCGTATATTAAAAATTTAACTTATCAAATAGTTCAACAATTTATAAAAGTAAGTAACGGTAATTTACAATTAGCTAAATATAACACGACAATTTCGCAAAGTTTATTTACATGAACCAAAGATAAAAACCATTTTAAATCAAATTAATGTCGTTTATAAAATACCGTGTCAAGAGTGTGGGGATTGCTACATAGGACAAACTTTGTAACTATTCAACGGATTAGTCAACATAAGAGTGATTGCTAAATTAGAAAACAATCCCGTACTTTGTAAGTATATTTTAATAATCATAATCACAATTTTAATTATAACAATGTTCAAATTTTGGAAAAGGGAAATCTCTTTAAAAACAGACTAGTACTTGAAATAATACATATTAATAAAGAAAAGAGCAGGTTAAATTTTAAAACCGACACCAATAATTTAAGTATAATTTACTCAAATTTATTAAATAGAGAATAAATAGTCATTTTTAATATCTTGCACGTGACAATGTAACCAGTGAATTTATCTTATTTACTAAAAGATTATGTATATAGATAGATTTTTGTACACAGACCCTTTTTTCTTACCACCTCGACTTTTTACAACCGGATAAGGACCCAACGTAGAAATTAGTATAGTTTTGCTTTCACATACATATTATACAGACATGCAGTTGAAAAAGGTTCAAGTTTCAAATATTACTGTGTCAGTATTATTTTAAAATGTTGTTTTCAAGTGTTTAGTAGTGAGTTGCGAGTTATAATTATGTGCAAATTAATTAAGACTACCAGCGCTTAACTCTATCTGTAGTTTCTTTTTAAATATATTAGTATAAGTGTAAATTATATATTGCAATTTTATAGCACCGCCTGATGAAGTCATTAATAAATGACAAAATATTGAGAATGAACATTTGAGTTTTAATGCAGATAGACCCAAACCTGTCAACAACATACCTGCTCATTGTATAACCCCACTCGTATAGTAATATTACAAACATATAAAAATAAAATTATATAATAACATAAAACATAAAAATACATCTCCGGAAACAGCCTAAACCAACGCCCCCCCCTACGTATGGTGGGTGGCACTGTAAACATTTTCACACGTCAAAACAATAATCTACATTTGCCCTCTAAACCAGTAAGACACAGGTAATTTAGTTTTGTTCAGAAATGGTAACTATTATCAGGATAAAATAAAATAAATTTTATCCTGATAATAGTTATAATGGAATTTCATCAAGTAAAGGCTGAAACAATCATATATTAGAAATGGTAACCAAAAATAAATACATTACATAATAAAAAACTTTGGTAAATTTGGATTTAATTATTTCAAAATAAAATTGTTATATTTGAAAATTAATCTATAATACATCCAGATGTTTTAATTAATTAATTAATTTCTAAATTTATTTAATTTGCTGTCAAAGACCAAGAAGCATTATAAAATTTTGAATAACTTCTGTTATACTACACTACTACAGGATTACAGATTTCGCTTGTTTGATAAATGTATTTACACAGATGCTAGGGACTAAACCAATATATTATGAGTACAGGCGATTTTCGTGATTGGATATATGTATTATAATACATTCACTTAAAATAGGAGTTAGAATTAATACTCATAAATGGCAACATTCACTATTGAGACAAGGCAATTGATTGAAGGCAATGTTATCACTATTAATGTTGCTTAACTTTAAATTAAGAAAACAAGAAAGAATTACACAAATTATCAGCATACCAATCAATGGTGTATAGATTAATTCATGTACCTATGAGTAAAAGTAATTTCGACCTTGAATTAAATAGAATATACACAATAGCATTAAACAATGGTTACTCTATAAATATTGTCAATAACATCCTGAATAGCCAACAAAAATCTAAAACTCTTTCCTTAGTTTACCCAAAATTAAAATACAAAATAATTAATTCCTACAACTCAATCACTTACTTAGGAAAAATTTCGGAAAAAATTGGTACTTTCATTAAAAAACTTAATAACGAACATATATCATTTAAAACAGACAATACTATACAGAACATTATTAAACACAACAAAGATGAAATAGACAAAGAATCAAACTCTGGTGTATATAAGTTAACATGCGAAGATTGTAATAAGGTATACATAGGACAAACGGGAAGGACATTCAAAATTAGGATGAAAGAACACGAGAGAAGCATAAAGAAAACAGATTCAACTTTCGCAAGTCATTGTATAGATATTAATCATAGATTTAATATAGATTTCAAAATTTTACACATTCAAGAAAAAAGTAAAAAACTTAACCTGTTAGTAAACTTAGAAATTAATAGATACAATAGTTTAGGATTAGCTTTAAATGACCAACTAGATTTAAACAACTCCCCTCTACTAAATTTAAGATTGTAAAAATTTTTCCACCACCATTTCCCCAATAATTTTCACATAAATATTCAAACTTGTATTGTACATATTAAGTATTTCATCCACCTGATGAAGCCATTGTATGGCGAAACAATATTGTAGTGGTATTTACAATAAAATAATTTTTGAAACTAGAAGTTTAATACTTATTTCTTAGCGTTATTATTTAATAAGTTTGAAATAAGCAAGCAATTGAATCAATTGGGATTATTTTCGGAAAGAAACTAATTTTCTAATAGTATAAATAAAAGAAAATCAAGATATATCTTAAAATTAGCAGAATCCGGACAAGTAAAAACAGTATATAAGAATCTTGCGGAAAAGAGCTAGAACAAGATCAGAAAAGGCACGAAAAAGAGTATTCACGAAATTTAAAAAAAGCGATCACAGAAAGAGAAAAAGAAATTGTTGGAAGCAGAAGAAAATGGAAAATTTGTACGGAATGTTAAAAGTTAAAGAAAGATTGGGTTCTATTAGTAATATATAGAGAATATAGTAAATGAAGAATTTTATTTACAATTTTTAAATTTGCGTTTTTCTAATCTAAAATATTTGTTTAATTATATCCGAAATTGGTGGAGACTGTGGCTTGTAATCTGAAACAGAAATAAGAAAAACACCCTAACAACAATAAATTCTATATACGTATTTCGGCAACTAAGTTACCATCTTCAGTAGAATAACCTTAAAAACTGAAAAAATGTTAAACGTAGCGTTTTTAGCTAAGGTAAGCCTTAGAAGATATGCTCTTCACCAAATCGCCAGTGGGATAACACTGAAGTGTTATTTGGTGAAGAGCATATCTTCTATGGTTTACCTTAGCCAAAAACGCTACGTTTAACATTTTTTAAGTTTTAAGGTTATTCTACTGAAGATGGCAACTTAGTTGCCGAAATACGTATATAGTATTTATTGTTATATATTGTGGTTAGGGTGTTTTTCTTATTTCTGTTTCTGTTTAATTATAAGTAAATACAATACTATTTATACTTCAACGTAGAAATTCTGATTGTAAATTAAAGGTAAAGCAGTCAATCTTGTTTCGATTGATAGAAAATCTTTTAAATCAGAACAGTAACCCAGTAATATAAAGAATTTGATGTTAATTAGAATTTCAAAAAATTCATAACAAATAAAAAGGTATTATTATAGTTTTTTTTTTATTTAAAAAGCTCTTAAAGGATTCTAAAGCTAACAAAACGCTTTTATGAAAGCAATTTAAAAATTTTAAATATGCATACAATTTGTGTTATTGCATTCATAAAATTTAGTTCGTTTATTAAAATTTTGTGTTTGTGCAACATTAATACTGATAACATTGCCTTCGAATGTCTCAATAGTGAATGTTGCAATGTACGAGTATCAATTCTAACTGCTATTCTAAGTAAATGTATTATAATTTATAATACATATATCCAATCACGAAAATCGCCTGTACACATAATATATTGGTTTAGTCCTTAGCATCTGTCAAAATACATTTATCAAAGAAGCGAAATCTGTAATCCTGTAGTATAATATAAGTTATTGAAAATTTTATAATGCTTCTTGGTCTTTGACGAATTTAAATTTTACATAAGTTTGTTGGATTTGGGTCAATTTTGTCTACTGCAGTAAATTAAATGTAGAAATTAATTAATTAAAGCTATTTAATGTATTGAATATTAATTTTCAAATATAAATTTTACATAAGTTTGTTGAATTTGGGTCAATTTGGTCTACCGCAGTAAATTAAATAAATTTAGATAAATTAATTAATTAATTAAAATATCTGGATGCAGTTGTTGTGAAAATTGTTGAATTTATTTAAAAGGTAGATTATTTTATTTGTCGGAATACATGTTATGATGTCATCTACATATCTTTTGAAGAAAATGGTTTGGAAGTCTAATGAATTGATAACGTTTTGCTCCAAATGTTCCATCACCAGATTTGCAGTAGGAGCAGCTAAACGAGAGCCCATGGCAATACCAAATGTTTGAGTATAAAAAGAATTTTTTTATTGAAAATATGTGTTGTCGATACAGAAATGTATAAATTCGTTTTTATTTAGAGATGTGTGGACTAATTCATCCCATTTGGATTCTATTATGTTTATAGCTAGATCTGTAGGAATGTTAGTGCATAAAGATTCTACATCAAGTGATATAATTTTGTGATTAGTTGGTACTTTTTGTTCATTGATGAAATTTTGAAATTACCATGAGTCTTTAGTATGATATTCCGTTTTTCCTAACATCTTAAATATGCTATCACCTAGGAATTTTGCTATATTATAAGTGCGGGTTGTATGTTTGATACTATTGGTCTTAAAGGGATATTATTTTTGTGAATTTTTGGTAAACCATATATTGATGGAGGTTGGGAATTAAAAATGAGAAATTTTTTTTTAGTGTTGAAATCTATTAGGTTTTGTCTATGCCATTTATTTATTAAGTTACTATTTTCTTTTTGAGTTTTCTCTTTTGGATTATTTCTTTCTTTTTTGTAAGTGAATTTATCGTCTAATAGTTTTTCTATTCTTTGCCCATATTCCTCTTTAAGAATGATCACTGTTTTATTTGTTTTATCTGCTGTTGTTATTATAATGTGAGGGTTGTCTTGGACAAATCTTTTTGTTTCTTTAATGAACTTATTCATATATAGATTTGATATATGTTTTTTATTATTTATTTTCTTATGTTTATGGTTAGTGATTATATTACAGATTTTGTTACGTATTTCGTTTATGTTGTGTTTCTGTTATAGTTATCTACAGAATAACTTTATCTAGAGGTCAAAAACGGGCATAAAATGATCTACCTCAGTTCAGTTTAGTTTATTCTTAAACGCTTTCCAGTCCAATTTCTTACAAAAAATTTGATATTGAAATAAGAAAACATTTTTTTTGGTTTTTTAATCATTAACCGAAGTATCAGTTCTCGTTATCTAGATATTTTTCCTCATTTATTTTAATATACGAATGACACTCACATACAAACGAAAGTCTTTTTTATTTTATTAATTCGAAAAAGAGATTCATGCAATTCCAATCATTCCAACGATACGTAAATAATCGAGTCTCATTCGTTAATAAGAACACCAAATGAGTCGTCAATTAAAATTGATTTTATACATGCCTATTTACATCCGCGAGTATTTGATAAAGGTCATAGAAATATATCTCGACGTAATATACAATGTTCGAGTAGACAGGGTTATGTTAGGGACGGTCACGTGGTACTCTTAGATTATCGGAGTATAACGCGACAGCAAAATACACGCGCATATACACATATACATGTACACACCCCCTTCGTCACCCCAATATCGATTGTACCGCATGCAGTGCTATGTTGAAAGTGTTAAGAATATCGAGTGTAATTTATTCTTTTTGAAACTAAAATCATTTTTAGACGTAATTATAGCTAAATATAGGCGATAAAGAACTTGATTGATTTTTCCGATCTTTACAGAATATCGTACTTACTTGAGATGCGATTCATATGACAAATAAATATATTTAATTTGAATGAACACTGTCTGTTCGTGTTTCGTCAGCTGAGCTATTATTAAAATAATAGTCATTATAATTATAAAAGCAATAACAGCAACCATAATTGGATTCGAAACAATTTTCGATTGTTTGTTCAAATAATATTGAATAAACCTTCGATTAAGCCGGTCTAAACTCAAATTTTCAATTAAAATATAATTAATTGAATCGATTTGGCTTTTTCTTGAAGAAGATCCATAATTTAATGTAAAAATAAAACTAATATTGTTAAAATCTTCACTTTTTAATATGTAATCGTAAAACGACAATTGTTTCGATAGCACAGTGGTTCCATCCGGTACTTATAGCTAAAGCTAAAAAATTATTAAAAAAGTCAATAAAGGCAATAAATTAAATTTACTCTAAAGTTTAGAAATCAAAAAATTAAAACAATCACAAAAGTTACTTAACGATCAATTAGATTTAAATAACCTTTGTTAAATTTATTCATTTAAAAACTGGTTAGATTATAATAGAAATGTACATTTAGTTTATTAAAACAAATTTTATGCGTAAACATGTATATAGTATAACATTTTCTCACTACCTACAATATTTGTGTAAATTCTTAGATTTTTAAAAAACGTTGTATTCGCGCCCTCTGTTTTTGCGAATTCGCTTATTCGCGATTTTGTTTTTACTACCATTTCTTGTTATACGCGCTCCGTGGTTCTCCTAAAGTTTCGGTATTTCCCATGTTCATCCATTTCTTTAAAAATTCGCAAAGCGTATTTGGCTCTTATATGCAATATGTATGTGTATATATCTATTTATGTCGATTACATACATATATACCTGGAATAGTCCCAAGTAATTCTCACGAATACTTTGTAAATCCATTTTAATCTTGGCATCTTGAAATTTTTTCTGGCTTGTATTGATAGCTGATAGATCTTTCGGATCGAATGATAAAACCACGTCCTTAATCTTTTCAAAATGTTCATGATAGTAAAACCCCGCCCGTAACCATGTACCCCAACTTGTCAGAATCGGCTGTGGTGGCTCAGGGGTATGGGGACACAATTCGTGAAATTTCCGAATACGTTTTGGAGATTTCAGGAATACTGCCTTTGTACTCGATATTAAAGCATCTACCTCTGGATAACATCTACGAACCTGTTCTGCCACAAGGTGTAGAGCATGGAGTTTACAAGTAATATGTAACAAGTTAGGACAATATTTTCTAAGAGACCGGCCTACAGAACACATGGTTGCGGCACCATCGGTCATAAACATTAATACTTGGTCTTTCGAAAGTTTAAATTTTTCCAAAGTATCTAATAGCACCTCTGAAATTTTTTCGGCATTACATTGTTCTAGTCGTCTGGATGCTAATAAAATTGAAGACGTTGGTTGATGTGGTTCCATATTACGCGCCATCACATTAACTACAGATTGTTTTTTGCTGTCAGTTGTTTCGTCCACACTTAACCACAGTTTTTTATTTATCAGTTCGGCTTTGATTTTATTTTCAACCTGTTTACGCAACGATGGTAAATTCCTCCGCAACGTTGTAGTGCTCGGTAATGTTTGATTCGCGTATTTATTCCAAAATGAAATAAATGAGTCATTACTTAACAAGGTAGACGGCAGTGTACACACAATCATAGTTACACATAGTTCATATATAAACTGTTGTCGATTAATTTTGTTATTATTGTGCTTCAAACTGCTTACGTGTTCTTTACAATGTGCTTTTGACTAACACATTAGATATGTATTGCACGCTAAACATTTAATTTTTGAGCCATCGTATATTAAGTCCGGGAAATCCATAATAAACTTATTCACTTCGTCTGACAACGGTCGTTTTCTCGATTTATGTCTCGACGACATTTTATTGCGTATGCTTACACATACATGCAATCTAAGCAAGTACCAAACACATACTGAATGCTTTTTATTAGTTCTGATGCAATACAATTATCCTCACATCGGCGCACATAACGCGCACGGAAATTGGTCTGCTCTAGTAATCAGTAATTGCTTTCAACTTTTAGTATACCAACAAAATGCAAATATTAATTAATGGTAGTATAAGATAGTATTATTAATAAGTTATTATTATTAATACTTTTAATTGAAACATCATTAAATTGGAAACTTTTATTGAAAATACAGAACTTATGCAAATATGAAATTATTAGATAAGGTAAAACAAATCTGAACAAAACAATAACATAAATAAAAATAAAGAAGAGAAACCTATTTAATACTTTGCCTTTCGCCCATTACGTTCAGTTGTCGAATTTAATCTATTTGGAACCGAACAAATTAACTCTTTAACATAATTCTCATCTTCAGCTAGTTTTCCCAAACACTTTGAATTATATCCCATAAAGTCTCGAAAATTTCTTTCGTATATTAATTTTGCCATTTTTCCCCAAACATTTTCTATAGGATTTTTATCAGGGCTAGTTGTAGGCCAAGGTAATACTTCAATATTTTGATTTTGAAACCATTCACACACGACAAACACAGTGTAAACTGGACAACTGTCCGGCTGAAAAATGAAATTATTGTTCGGATACAATTGTATTACCGAGCCAGCATCACATTATCCAGTATCCACGAGTAATTTTCAGCATTAAAACGTCCATCGATTTTCCTACATATGCGCATTCCATTATAATTGATCCATCCCCATACACTGATACTAAATCTTCCAGATTTTTTGAAGACATTGCACATATTTTGAATTTTGCGGTCTATACACTTTGATCTTGCCATCGCATGTAGACTTAAAAATTTTTTCGTTTGTTTGCAAAATTGTAAATTCCTATAAATAAAATTTAATTAAAATATAACACGGAATTGTTTATTTTCTTCAAACAATATTTGTTTCTTAGCGGCCACTCTATTTTGAATGTCGGATAATTTAATTCTTCTGAATTCCGTTGATCTAGGACCAGGAAAATCTGTAATAATTTTAGCAACTCGAGCAGATTGGAATCGATTTTGTTACAAGAACCGCGTCTTCTTCATTTGTAGAGACTCTAAGGCCAGCAGATCCTGCTCTTGTATTAATAGTCATATCCTGTTCCCAGTATTTTTAATTCTAAAACATTTTAAAATTTACTTTCATTTTTAAAGTTACTTGTCTAATAGACCCACCCTCTTCTATTTTACAAATAATTTTCACCTTTTCATGCTCATTTAAATGGCACGACATTTGAAAATTGCAGACTTAATTTGTTTGATTTAAATACGACTTTTTAAAAGTAGATTAGGTATACCTCGATTTGCTATTTACAACTCTATCAGTGTCATATTCAGGTTTGTCAAAATATAAAGCTAATATGCTACATTTGAATATTCAAACTAAAACTTAAATAATTACATTAATATAATGCCATTCCACATAAGAATGGCGCTGCAATCTGAGTATACTTTACATAGGAATGTCAAACAAAGAGAACATATGGTTGAAGTTATATATTTAGGTGATGTAGCTTAATTGTACTCTTTAGCGTGTCGTCTAATTTATTGTAAGCATCTTGGTAAATTCGTTTCCTTAAAGGAGATTGTGAAACAGACATTTCAATTTCTTCGATAATGTCAAACATAATATTCTTGCTAATCCATATTTCCCTTGATGTTTGAAGAACAGCCATGCTTTAAAACGTTTGCGATTACGTAAAGAAAAAGTTAATGAAAGTGATCAAATATCTGTAGAAAATGTGTATTTCACTATAACGAATTATGTTTAATGAATTTTAATAATAAATAGCACAATAAACAAGTAATACAGGGCGGCCCAAAATGACCGAAGGGGTTTGAGTTCATTATAACTTCTTATTTAAGACATAATTATTAAATTTTTTTAATTTTAAATACAGTATATTAATGGAGATTATTTTTAATTTAATTATGAAAAATTATATCTCGCAAGTGGTGGCCATTTTCTGCTTCGCATATTCGTGCTCTTTCCAAAACATTTTCCATAACCTTTCGCAAAACTTCAGGTGTTATGTTGTTGATTTCGTCGCGTATATTATTTTTTAATTGCTGTATGGTTCGAAGCTTATTAATATAGACTTTTCCTTTCAAATAACTTCAAAGGAAACAGTCTGAAGCGGTTAAATCCGGTGAACGCGGAGGCCATTTAAAATCGCTTGTACGGGAAATAATTCGTTCACCAAAGATGTCGCGTAAAAGAGCCATTGTGTCCCTCGCAGTGTGCGCTGTGGCTCCATTCTGTTGGAACCATACTTGCGGATGGTTTTCCACGGCTGGCCTTAAAACATTTTCCAACATTGTCCGATATCTAACACCAGTGATGGAAACGGCGACACCGTGTTCATTTTCAAAAAAATATGGGCAATTATACTTTCCGACGAAACACCGCACCAAACGGTACACTTAAGTGGGTGTAATTCTCGCTGTTGAACTACTCTTGGATTTTCCGTAGCCCATATCATGCGGTTTTGCCTATTAACGAACCCATTTAATTGGAAATGGGCTTCGTCGCTCATAATTAAATTATGAATAAAATCATGATTTTCTTCTTCTTTTTGACGAAAATAAATTGCATAATCAAGTCGTTGCTGGTAATCTGTCGGTTTCAATTGTTGGACAAGCGGAATTTTGTATGGAAACATTCTTATTGTATGCAAAATTCTCTGCAGCGACCCTCTTGAGAGGCCAAGTTGTGTCGAACGTCTCCTGGTTGATGTTTCTCCATCTTCCCGAATACTCTTCTGTATCCGTTCAATATTGTCATCCGTGTGCACCGTTCGTCGTCTGCCGGCACCAGGAAGGTTCCTTACTGCCCCTTGTTCTCGAAAATTTGCAACCAGACGGTTTATTGTTGACTCTGAGGGTCCAACCCGCACATTAAAATAACGACGATATGCACGCTGAGTCAAAACAATGGATCGTTGATTTGAGAAATAAAGTTCAACGATTTTGGCACGTTGTTCAATTGTGTACTGTTCCATTTTAAATTCCCCAAGTCTTCTTTACAAAATACTGAAAACAAAAAAAAAATTATAATAAAAAAGTTAGAAGGAAATAAAACCCCTTCGGCCTTTTTGGGCCACCCTGTAGAACACGCAATTCAGTTGTAATGACAGTAAAAGAAAATTTGACAGAACAAAATAAACTTGACGTTGCCTGCGTAAATTCGACTCCTCTCTTAACCAATCACAAGCGTTTATTTTAAGCTATATCTTTTCCAACGAACCAATCTTATTTGGAATGGCAATAGGATCAAAGTATATTGGAATATTCTTTTGATATGTGTCCTCCAATATTCCATTCTTCCTGCAATATTTCTCTCCTCACTATTGGTACCATGTCTTGCCAATAAAGAACCTCAGACGCGATGTTTGCGTCTGTTATGGCTTGTTTTGCCAAGGTATCTACAATCGCGTTAGGCGTTATGCCAATGTATCCTCTCACCCAGTAAAATTTTACTTCCACATGTCCATTGCTTTCACAGTCGATTTTACAACGCATATACCACTGGTGAATCATTGTTCAAGATTGATAACCTTCATCGGAAGCTTTTTACAAACTTCATTGTGTTTCAGCAAATAATTTTTTTTGTTAAAATAAATATTTTTAAAATCCCGAGTTCAAACAACTTGTATTTGGAAATTAGCTACCGCGATATCATAAAGTTTCTGGGTCAACGGTGGCCATGGGGTGAAAAACGTCTGTCTTAATTTATATCATCCTTTTGAGAAAAATCTGATAAAATTTTCAGGTTAAGTGTCATGCTGACGTTAAAATTTGTCAATATATTAATCTTAATGTCAGTATGACACATAACCTGAAAATTTTATCAGATTTTTCTCAAAAGGATGATATAAATTAAGACAGACGTTTTTCACCCCATGGCCACCGTTGACCCAGAAACTTTATGATATCGCGGTATTTTACCAATTCATTCATAGTTTATGAAAATTCTTTCTTTGGAGACTGTGGTTAAGTAAAAACTTAAAAAAGGTATATAACCCCTTACCACAATTATTAATCGTATCCTAAATACGTATTTCGACAACTAAGTTGTCATCATCAGTAGGTAAAAACCACTAAAATTGAAGTTATTAGGACATGTTGAGTGCCGTTCTCTTAAGAAAGAAATGTTTGTCGTTCTTTCGTTCGATATTTTTCAACTCGGAGAATTAACATATGTGAATGCCTTTTTTCCCTAAGAGGTAATTACTCTTCGATCCTTTCGTAGGTTATATTCGCATGTTAAAATTAGTCTACACGTGGACGCGGTGTAAAGTAGTTGTTGCGTAAGCGGTTTTCTAGCTTTACTGTGCCCCACGTGCGACTTTTTAATTAGTGGTTTTTACCTACTTATGATGACAACTTAGTTGTCGAAATACGTATTTAGGATACGATTAATAATTGTGGTAAGGGGTTATATACCTTTTTTAAGTTCATAGCTTATGATGTTACTAATGAAAACTGATTTCCAGGAAGTAATATTTTTGATCTCAATAGCAATGTGGGGATTTACTGTATCCATACATTCACAAAGCATTAAAAAATATAAAAATATACAGGGTGTTTAAAATAACAAATCGAATTCTACACAGCAAATCTGATATTATTTTTAGAATCCTTGGGTCTTTCTACAAAAGCATATCCGATTTTATTTAAAATGAATGAACAGAGATACTTAGGGAGTTGCATACTTCTTACTGACACTGTATATTTCGCTTTAATAGCAATATTGAATGTACTTAAGAGATTCTTTTAGTACAGATACTTTATTAAAGTATATATACATATTTAAGTGCTAGGTATTTAACCTAATAACAAAAGTGAACATGATTAAAGGAAATATCCCACTTTTACAAGCGCCTCCACCAATAATATTCATCGCTTAACAAATTACATAAGATAATCTAAATGTAAGCAAATCATTTGGATTATAAATAGGTTATGCATACGACATTTTAACTTATTAATACAACATCTACGTGTTATAATATTTATCACTATAGCAACTACGCTAAACAAAAGAATAATAAACTAAGGCTCAGTACGGTGTTGATGCGGAACAGTAAAAATACACATTTTCTATTGACAAAACCTAAATCTAGTTCAAGGAGGTGGTTTACCTTCTAATTGGGTACTGATTACGGCACAGGTTGACGTCACTCGCGTCGACTGAGTAGCCAAATACATCGATAACACAACAGAAACCGTAGTACGGACTTAAGCGCAGTCTGTTGCGATTCATTCGCATAATAGATATTTATTTTTATTCGTAATTCATTTTGAGATTACGCGCAAATGAGTAGAAATAAAATGAGTCTAAACTAATTAAGTGTTTTGTAATGGTCGAAGAAAATTAATTAAATTTCGGTGAAGATTAAAAACTTGAATAATTTATTTCAAATTATAAGAATATAACTTTGAACGGCTCTAATGCTTTTATTGCACCACCTTCTGTGATGATAATTTTTATAGCTGGTCTCCTTATTGAACGGGTACGGTTTACCTATTTGCAACGTATGAATCTAGGGGCCGTATTGACTATAAATTAGGGCCCTATAATATAATAATAAAACGCTATTAATTTCAAGTATATAATAAAAAATATCTGTACATTGGGTTTATATACAAAGAAAAAATTACAAGTCGTATGGCAACATGTGTAGTGGATACATATAGATATATAAAGTTAATTTATTTGTAATACACAATAAAATTTTTATGTCTCACCGTATTTCATATTAAATCATCTGTGATTGAGTCGTCTTGCAAATCGGTGTCTGTGTCTGAATCGTATTGCAAATTTATAATCAAAGGTGCTACTATTTTGTACATGCGCATATATTCGTCCTCTTTTGCTATTGCGTGTTTAACAGCATTTTTCCAATTTACAGCAGTTATATGTTCCATAGCATTTTTTATGTGTGTTATACTGCTTTCACCAAATTTCGGTGTTCCATTTGTTCGTCTTATGGTATTTTTCAGTTGGACCCATATCAATACAGTGGGATTGAAGATGCAATGGTATGGTGGTAAACGCAAAATTGTATGTCCTGCTTCTTTGGCTCTGTTATCCACATAATAATCGTTTAAATATTATTTTGTCTTCATCACCTCTATTACTTGGTTTTTTATATAATGATCCTCAAAATATAAATCATTTGCTTCTAAAAACGTTTTAATATCTTTCTTATTATTAAATTTTGTAGGAACTTTGGTTTGCTGTCGAGAATGAAATGGAGCGTTGTCCATCACTATCACACTATCTTATGGTAAATTTGGCAGCAAAGTGTCACAAAACCATTCTTCAAATAAAGATGAGGTCATATCTTCATAGTAATCTAAACTTGAGGATTTAACATTTGCAGATAATAGCGCCTGTCCGATCCATCCTTTTTCTGACCCAGCATGAAGAATGATTATTCTCTTCCCTCTCGAAACCGGCTCGTCCAACTGACACATACTTGAACTATCCAGCCAACCTTTGCAAATTGTGTCATGGATGTCATACCACGTCTCGTCCAAATAACATATTAATCGTCCTTTCTGTCTATACCTTCTAATTGCCGTTAAGCATTCATATCGAAGTTTCTGTAACCTCGGACTTTCCATAATTGTGCGGCGTTTGTTTATAGTGCCAAACTTAAAACCAGCTTTCTTTAGCGTCCGCCACAAGGTTGCTTTAGAACACTGAATATTTATAGGCTCATCACTGATTCTTTTATGTAAGCAGTCAAGTGTAGATACAACATTTCCTCTGTAGAAGGAGTATACTTGCTGCCTAATAGTATAAATTTCATACTCCTCAATTTTTCTCGGTGCTCCTTTGTCAGTTCTTTGCTTTCGAGGCCCTGCGTTATTCTTAATTATTTTATATATTGTTCCAAAAGGCACCTTGGTTAATTGCGACGTTCGTTGAATGTTTTTGGTTTGTAGTTCGTTATTTTCTTCCATCAGGGTATGATAGACATTGAAAATTATCTGTTTTACATCTTCTGATATATGCTTTCTCTGTCGTGCTCCAACAGTATTATCACTATCCACATCATAATCAGTAACACTTCAGCAAAAGATCGCCACATGTTCGTTAAGTAAAGAGAGAAAAATCAAATATGTATACAGCAGTAAAGATTAACAATAAATGATAAATAGACTCAATATTAGATGTAATATATACCAACTCTCCTAACTATATTTACCTAAATTTTGTTTAATTAATATAAGCACTTATTTCATCTAAATTGTAATTTAATGACTATTTAACTATATATAATAACTATATATTCAAATTAACAACTGTTGGTACTTATATTATTATTAAATTTTATTTCATCTACATTGCAGTAATTACAATTTACTTAAATTTTGTCATTACGGACCTCAGCAGTTTGTTTGCGTAAAAGATAATCGTATTGAGCGGCCAGGTAGTTATTGCCGCAGGTGGTGAAATAAAAGCATTAGAGCTGTTCAAAGCTATATATTTATAATTTGAAATAAGCTATACAAATAAAAGTTTTTTAAAATTTTAAAATTATGGATTTTGCATCATATTTAACCCTTTCTTTTATCAAGTTCAGATCTAAATGCATAAATATACTTCTTGAATGTTCAATTCGCTTTTAATGATATCTAAACACATGTTGTAAACGACTTACTTTATAATGTTGGTCCTTTCATTTATTTCTTCTCCTGGAAACAATATTCGACTTTCCACTTTATTACAATCTAATATTCTACAACGTAATGTAAGTAATATACAGTGGTGGATAAAAGTGTGTAGCCATGTAAATACATTGCATGCATAGAAATCGGCCCACTGTAAGCTTTTGACTTTAAATATACGAGTATTTTCTTTCGAATCTATTTATCGGATCAAGAAAAATATATGCAGTTTGAAGACAATTTAATATGCTTTGATATAAGTTTAAATTTATTAAAATTTATTTCGGCTTCTTAAACTTAAAATTTCGATTTAAGATATGAAAAAAATTATCTTTTTTTACTAAATATTTATTAACAATTACCTAAACTAACACTTAATTTTTAATAATGGGTATGCCCCCCTCCTACGCTAATAGCATCTCTCATACAATAAGGTATAGATCTAATCAAGTTCGATATTGCTTCTTGTGGGATGTCAACCAACTCTTCTTCTTCTCCTACAACAATAAGTTCTGGAATCGAGGTTGGGGCAGGAGGTCTAGCACTAATTCTTCGTTTTAGCTCATCCCATACATGTTCGATCGCATTAAAGTCGGGACTGTATGCTGGCCAATCCATAACCCGAAAACCCACTTCTTTAATGTAATCTTGCACGATTCTTACGATGTGCACCCTAGCATTGTCTTGCATAAAAATAAATTCGCCTCCAATATAGTCGACGTTGGGTACCACATGAACTGCTAAAATCTCTTCAATATACCTAGCACCCGTAAACCTCTTCTCCCGTGATGACGGTCGTCCCTACGAATGAGAACTGGGTCGGTCCGTGCTTCCATAGAAATTGCACCCCAGATCGTTCAAGAACTATCTCCATAAGCATTCTGCTTTACACTACGGCATTCTGAAAATCGCTCTTCTGGTCTCCGGCATAGTTTTCTTCTTCAGTCGCTGCCATAGAGGCATATCCTGGTCTCATCTGAGCATAGAACAGTCCCCCACTGTTCCAATGTCCGATTCAGATGCTCCCGTGCAAAATGCAGGTGTGCTTGACAATGAGCTGCGGCAAGTTTTGGACGAAGTGCAGGTGTTTTACAAATGAGGTTAAGTTTCTCTAGACTTCGTCTTGCTGTCCACTGACTAATTGCCACTCGTCGTATTTCACGGAGCTTTTGCTGCACTTGAACCGCATTAAGGTGACGATGTCTTAATGTTGTTGACACGATAAAGGGGTCATCACGATCAGTTGTATATCGCTTTCTGCCGGTTTCAGGTCGCCTATGAAAGGATCTAGTTTCCTCATAACGGTGGTACATTTTTCGAACAGCTGCACGTGTCATATGCAGTTGTGGAGCATATTGAATCGTAATATATGCTCCACAATTATCAGAAAAAATTTAATATTTTTAAAAAAAATATGATATGGCTACAACATATAAACTTAGCAATACAAATGAACATCTATTTTCAAAACTAAAACCTAAAATAGAAAAAAATCGAGAAACACATGTTGTCTATAAAATACCATGTCACAACTGCGATAGTTACAACATAGGTCAAACTAAACAATATTTATACAAAATAATATAAGTCCACAAATGCTCCAAAACAGACAAAACTGCTTTATTTACATACAAACTGCAACGCAAACACAATTTACACTATAAAAACACACAAATAATTCAGAGAGAACAACACATTGAAAAGGGAAATTAAAGAAATGATTAATATTAAACAAGAAAAAAATTCAATTAACAACATGAGTGACTTAAAAAAATCTAAGCAGATATAGTATAACTTAATAATGTAACGGTCTGCAATTTACCATAATATATTGTACATATTTAAATATATATCATGTGTTATATAAATATCTAGCGCACTGCTTATCTTGCCGGCAGTCCCGATTTATACCCGGGGCTGAGCTGTCCGAGTAGGTTTTCGTGGTTTTCCTTCTCGTTCTAGGCGAATGCCGACAGCTTGACATGTTAAGTCGCTCCATGGCTGCAAGTGTAATAATAACTCATGAATTACCAATCCGTTGTAATTGGCGTCAAGTTGTTGGGAATGTTAAATCATGAATTATTATTATTATTTTAATTGAATGTACAATGTATTTATGAATATATATTTCTCACCATAACAACATCACTTCTATAACTTTGACATTAATATACTGTCATTTATAATTCTTTGATAAAGGTAATATTTACCGAAATATGTAAGAAATTATTTTAAATATATACATACGAAAGTAAAACAGACTTTAAATTGCCGAATATCTAAATCTATTATAATATGCAAAGGTAAAGAAATATTTATCTATATATATATATATATATATATATATATATATATATATATATATATTATAATGGGATTCTATTCCAGTACATTAACTTCAGATATACTTAACTTAGTTCATGACTTGACGTTATATCAAGATATTTTAATTTTTATTGTAACAGATATTATGAGATTTTAAAGGATTATTTGAAGATGTTGACAGAATACTATAAATTAGAATCTTGGTGGATAACTTTAGTTTATTATACTTTTAAAAATATACTGTTCATTATAACTTGTAAATGAAGCTAATGCACCGAAAAGGGACTACTATAATAATTACTTTTCTCTTTAATAGTTGATTTATAAAGTTGTAATTTAGACAGGAATTTCAAAAGTCATTTTAAATGTATTTGAATTATTAAAAAAATCTAACTTCCTTGATATGGGATAAATAACAAATCTCTAGGGAGATATATTCAAATAATTGGGAGATTCATTCTTTTTCAACGAAAAAGAATGGACACATATTATTAATGTATACTTGTTAATTGCTTTCATTTCTACCACAAGAAAGCTGTTTCGAGAAATATTATATGGAAGGTAGACATCTAATTTGGTAATGTGCAGTGAATTATATTTATCTAATCATGATTATCCATAAAAAGCTATAAAAAGTAATTATTTCTACTTTAGATATATATAAATTTCTTGAACCTGTAACCACATATCTATATAATCCGGAGCTGTTCTAGGAATATATTTGATCCAGTTTGAATATTTGACAGATTGCATCCAGATGTCAAGGAAAATCTAAAGAGAATACAATTTAATATAAAAAGAAAGTTAGTATCAAAATATATATAAATATTAAGTTTTTTTTTAATTTTCCTAATCAATATATAAATTTATTCGATTTTAGAACCATAATCTTGTTTATAAGCAACCAAATGCGGATATAAAATGGTCTTTATGGCATAGATCAATCAAATATTGGTCTTTATGGCACAAATCAATCAAAAATTGTTAGGCAACAATTGGATTAATAATTAAAACAAACGTCAGTATGAAACATTTATTATCATCAAATTGTCAATTTTGACATATTTAGAACGTAAAGCAACATATTTTTTTGTAAAAAGCAATATCAATTTTAAAATGTTTTGGAAACTAAAACCGAATAAAACGGCATAATTGCCGATTATGGCCATCGGGAAATTCAATGCCCTCCTCGTCGGACTTTAAACTTTCCCTCGTGCCATAATCTCTTAATTATGACCTTAATACATAAATAACTAATTCTGTTTCGTTGGAAAACTCATTATAGAGTATAAGAAACGTTGTAAATAGCTCTCTAACGTTATCTTAACCAAGAATTCGTTAATCAAATTTCATATATTAAAAGTCACCTGTCGTATATTGAATCTATTCTCCATTTTGGTTATTTATTAAAAACAATCTTTCAAAATTTAGCATCAGCATAAGCTTCATTTTTGCTTAATAATAATATCTGTAACAATTAAAATATATTTATCAATGTTTAAATAGTAATTATAATTGTCTATATGTATAATCATGATTATATCCTGATGTACAGTAAACAACGATTATAGTTGAATATTATTTTTGAATTTTAAACTTAATTTAATACCAAAAGTACTTATAAACTTATTAAAAGAAATATAAACTTACTGATTTATATATCTATCCTTTCTTATTGAAGCACACCCGCGAGATAAAGACAGCACAATTGACTATCCGATTGAGTTAGTATCAGGGCATAAATACATAAAAACATTATTACATTAGTACAATAAATACATTCGATCTTGCAATTATCCATATTTAATTCTATGTTAACGATAACGATTGTAATGTATAGATCGATATAGTAGTTTGAGATCTTATTTGCTAATTTTTATTTACAATATATTTTACTGCCGCGAGAATTTTAAAATTACGATTTCGAACTCTGATAAGTATTTATTATCAATATTATATTTATATCATATTAGCGTGGCGTCCCAACTTGAGGCGTAACACCATATTAACGTGGCTTCTAAAGTGGGGCATAATGATATACTGAATTTATTTGTATCAGGAGCTTCCACTCCATATTAATATATATATATATATATATATATATTAATATGGAGTGGAAGCTCCTGATACAAATAAATTCAAATATATATATATATATATATATATATATATATATATATATATATATATATATATCTAAGAGTTTAGATAATTTCTTAGCCGTTTATTAAATATAACAATTGATAAATTATTGGAGTTTTTCGGCTTTTATATGAAATATTTGCAAATATTAAATTAGAATGTATGTAATAATTTCCAATAATTTATCAATTGTTATATATATATATATATAAGTTTACATATATAAGCAGACAGTTATCGCAGACCTGAAGATGGCAAATGTGATTTTGCCGAAACGTCGTCCAGAAACCAGCAGCGGTCTTTACGAAGACCAAACAGTGGAAACGCGGAAGAAAACCCGGAATCCAGTTAAACATATATATATATATATATATATATATATATATATATATATATATATATATATATATATATATATATATACCGTATGTCCCCGGATTGAGTTTACAAGGGGAAAAAAATTTTTAATTTTGATTTTACAAAAAAGTGCTAAAGGAATAAAATTTTTTGCTTAATTTCAAATGACCAAATCTGTAATTAGAATTTCAGTACCACTTATCTATGTTCTAAAAAAATTTTTTTTTTATTTTTTCGTCGCAGTACATCTATTATTTTTTAATGGTAGAAGCCTTTGACTTGAAAATGTCATACACTAATTTATTTGTCAAAAATAACTTCAAACTGTAATTCTGTAAGTTTTGGTGAAAATGTTAACGTTATCACAAAAAATATATTTAATACAATGTTACGGTATTCGGGAAAAGAGCTATCGTCGTATTGCTGAAGAATTTAATACAAAATTTCCCGAAGTAACAGTTTCCCGTATGGGTATAAGGAAGTTGGTGAAAAAATTTTTGGAAACTGGTTCTGTTCTGAATTTAAAGAAAAAGAAAATAGTGATGAAGATGATGCTACTATAGTTTTAATTTTGGATTCGGTGCAAGATAATCCTAAACTTTCATTGCGGAGACGGGCGCTTCAACTGAATATGAGCAAATCCCATATTCAAAGAGTTTTGAAGGAACGTAAATTATACCCCTATAAACCGATTTTTAATCATACGTTAGAACAGGGAGATGATGAGAAGCGTCTTTATTTTTGCATGTGGATGGGAGATGAAATAATGGAGAACCAAAATTTTCACACAAGCATTGTATTTTCCGATGAAGCAACTTTTTCTAGCAATGGTACCGTTTCGTCACAACATGTTCGTTATTGGAGTGATACTAATCCTCACTTTAGAATTGCATCAAAACGTCAATACTTTGTTAAGGTAAACGTGTGGTGTGCTGTTTCTTATCATGGAATAATAGGGCCATATTTTTTTGATGCTAATGTAAATCAGCATAATTATTTGGAAATGTTGAGCAATTTTTTCTGGGATGGTTTAAGTGAACTCCCACTTGCTTATCGGCAGAGGATGTATTTTCAACAGGATGGTTGTCCGGCCCACCGTTCGCGCATCGCAGCTGCCTGGCTCAATCAAAAATTCGAAAATAATTGGTTGGCTGGAATGGTCCTGTTTTGTGGCCTCCAAGAAGCTCTGACTTTACTATTTTAGATTTTTATTTGTGGGGACGGTTAAAGCAACTAGTCTACATGGACAACTTGCCTAACAATGTGGAAGTATTAAAAAATCGCATTAGAGATGCTGTTGCATCCTTGACGCTTGAAGAAATTCGCAACAGTTACAAGGAACTGCGGCTTAGAGTCGAATTGTGTGCTGAAAGGGGTGGCGAATTAATAGAATAGTTTTAAACATTATTGTTTCTAGCCTAATTATTTTTTTATTGTTGTGATTGAAAATAAAAAATAAAAATTTGTAATTCTAAATAGGGGTTTGACAATTTCGTAATTCTAATTACAGATTTGGTCATTTGAAATTAAGCAAAAAATTTTATTTAGCACTTTTTTGTAAAATCTTTTGTAAAATCTTTTGTAAAATCTTTTGTAAAATCTTTTGTAAAATCAAAAATAAAATGTTTTTCCCTCTTGTAAACTCAATCCGGGGACATACGGTATATACATACATATATACTCGACATAAACACAACGCTCACAATATTCACTTCTTTCTTGATGTCTGCGTTGTTGCTTTTGACTATCCATTTGAAAGATTATCTCACACATCCACTCATCCATCTTTGAATCTCGTATGTCACTCAAATACATTCAACTTGTTCGCAGTATTTTAGTTAAATGCAAGCAACTTAATAACTTGCTCTGTCAGCTTGAAATTAGGCGCGACACATTAAAATACATATACTCAAATTGAATACAATGCATATGCGATAGACTAATTGAAAAACTAACAAGCGACTACTATATTTCCAGTATTTTTGTTGTGTTACACCACTAAATGTTCCTCCAGTTTACGTAGCTGTAATAAAACCCTTTTATTAACATAATATAACCGGATTTTAAGGGAATTTAACGAATTTCTCTTTCTTTCCAGTCCTATCGCAGCAGCAAAGCAAAGTGGTCAGATGAATTGAAGACGTGGGTGAGTCCTGGTAAAAAAAAGCAGGAAATTATGAACAATTGGGACAAGCGTATCTGAAGGAAAGACATAATTCTAGGCATTTTTGTTTTGTTGTCTTGCTTGATGTTGTTACGATAATAACAAGTAATTGATATTTAACGGAAAAAGGAAATCGATCGCTTCGTAGAATTAAGGAGCTAGACATGGGAGGTCTGCTCCCACGATGGTTGTGTCGTATAATAAGAGGTCCAGGGTGAAATTGAAATATTGAGCAGCCGACAGCTGTTTTATTCTCTTAATTTTTTCCATCAATCGTCAACCTGATACTCTATGATCACTAAAACTGTTGCTCGCCAACGAGGCTTTGTATTATACGATAACCGTTTACATGTCGGATCTGTTAAAAGCTTTCAGCTTACGGACTAGATTCGGACGATCCGAGATATAAAACGTGTTTTTTTACTAGGAAGCGATCAGATGGACTTTCAGAGTTTCTCTATCTCTAAGTTTATACATAAATTATAAACGGTGTGATTAGAGTCGTTAATAGGTAGACGGACAGATGAGTCAAATATGACTTAGATTTCAAAGATCTTCCGAGTATAAATCAGCTGTCCACGGTTTCTTGCCTGAAATGCGTTTAGATAATTATCTAGTAGCTTATTCACTTCTGATACTAAGTATATTATTTCAGCTTTTGTTGTCTTATTATTGTGCTTTTGAATCTCGTAATCTAAAGATATGTAAACTTGGCTTAATTTCTTTAAAAAAAAGATGAATAACCACAAAGTATATATAAATTTTTTAAACTTTAACGGTTTATGCAATAAAAATTGTTGTTGTTTCGTTCAAAAGTGCTAAGATTCAGTACAAGCCTGCATAATTTGGGACGTATTTTCGTAACATAACCTATGTGCGTCTAAATTTCTTCAGAAATAATTTTCTATTAGTGGGCTTGTCTCCATGCTAACTTGTGATATTCAAATTGATTAAAAGTATATTGAAAATAACGTTTTTATTCTCCTGTTATGACATACTCATAAAATAATAGAAAGAGCTGTGAAACTTTTCGTTCATTTGGTTGTGCAAGTTAAAAATTATCCATGTTGCTCGGAACCGGGCTCAAAATTGAAAATCCAAAACCCCTGTTATAAATGGTTATTTATAAACATTTATAAATTTTATTGTTTTTATTTATTTTTAACAAGAACATTTGAATTTGCATCTATATACATACATACATAATATATATATATATATATATATATATATATATATATATATATATATAGATAATTATTTCGTGACCTTAGTATGTTATGGTAAATTCAAATTGAAGGCGATTTAAGGTCTGGTTTTACTTCAAAAACTATATATTTAAAACAATCCTACATATACATGTTTTGGCTAATGAAGCCTTTCTCAAGGAATACAAAATATAAATGACAGTATATTAATGTCATACATTTGTAGTAGCTATGGATAAAATAATTCAAAGATACATTCCAATTTAATAATAATAAATCATGCCTTGGTATTTTAAAATGGATAAACAACAAAAACAGGGAAACACAAGACAGGAGTTATTATTATGTATGCGCCCGTGGAGCGACTTAAGATGCAAAGCTGTCGGCATTCGACTTAAACGAGAAGGAAAACCACGAAAACCTAATCGGACAACCAGACAGGAATCAAAACACGGAACAGTCAGCATGATAAGCAAATGTATCCGAAAAAATTAAATACATTTTAAAAAAGTATGATATAGCTACTACATATAAACTTAGTAATACTAATAAACATTTTACAAAATTTACAAAACTTAAACCTAAAATAGAAAAAAATCGAGAAACACATGTCATCTATAAAATACCATGTCGCGATCGCGATAGCTACTACATAGGTCAAACTAAACAATATTTATACAAAAGAATACAAGCACAAATACTCTAAAACAGACAAAACTGCTTTATCTACACACAAACTACAACGCGATCACCATTTTGATTTTGAAAACATACAGATAATTGATAAAGAACAACACACAATGAAATGGGATATTAAAGAAATGATTAGTATTAAACAGGAAAAAAACTCAATTAACAACAGAAGTGATATAAAAAATTTAAGCTGTATATACTCTAACTTAATTATGTAACGATCTGCAATTTACCATAATAATATATGTTGCTGTTATATAATTATATATCTCATGTTATTTAAAAATCTATACATTTGCTTATTATGCTGACTGTACCGTGTTTTGATTCCTGTCTGGTTGTCCGAGTAGGTTTTCGTGGTTTTCCTTCTCGTTTAAGGTGAATGCCGACAGCTTTGCATCTTAAGTCGCTCCACGGGCGCATACATAATAATAACTCCTGTCTTGTGTTTCCCTGTTTTTGTTGTTTATCCATTTTAAAATACCAAGGCATGATTTATTATTATTAAATTGGAATGTATCTTTGAATTATTTTATCCATAGCAACTACAAATGTATGACATTAATATACTGTCATTTATATTTTGTATTAATTGAGAAAGGCATCATTAGCCGAAACATGTACATGTAGGATTGTTTTAAATATATAGTTTTTAAAGTAAAACCAGACCTTAAATCGCCTACAATTTGAATTTACCATATATATATATATATATATATATATATATATATATATATATATATATATATAATAACTTCGTGACCTTGGTATGATATGGTAAACCTAATCAGTAGGCGATTAAAGGTCTGTATATTACTTCAAAATATATGTATTTAAAAACTCTACATGTTTCGGCTGTATACGCCTTTATCAAGAGAATACAAAATATATTTTGTATTCTCTTGATAAAGGCGTATACAGCCGAAACATGTAGAGTTTTTTAAATACATATATTTTGAAGTAATATACAGACCTTTAATCGCCTACTGATTAGATTTACTATATATATATATATATATATATATATATATATATATATATATATATATGAAGGTTGATCCCTTTGCTCCGTCCCTAACCCATTTATAAACCAAAACAATTATTTATCTTCATGTCGCATTGTATCCTGCTATGTATATGCTAACTACAGTAGACGCTCGAGGTCGAGAGTGTCACATGTCAGTATCAAAGTGGATCGTATCGAGCAACGAGCGATAATTAAATACTTACGTTTAAGAGAGATGACCCCGATTCAAATTCATCAAGATTTGACGAATGCATTAGGGGAATCTGCAGTATCATATGACATAGTTAAAAGGTGATGTCGTGAGTTTAAATGTGGTAGACATTCGTGTACAGACGAACATGCAGATGGAGCACCCACAACCGTCACTACCCAAGAAACTGTTCAACGGTGACTATTATAAAAATAGTTGAAGATACTGTTCTCTCATACCATGTGGTATATAATATAATTTCGGCTGAATTGAATATAAAAAAAAATTGTCTGCAACATGGGTACTATGAATATTAACAGATGCGCAAGTATAAACTCGAAAAGATATTTGCAATCGACTTTTAACGCGGTATAGACACGACAAAGAATTTTTTTGTAAGATTAGAGATAATTAATGGGTCCTGGATCCACCATTATTATGTAGCACTAAAATACAGAGTAAACAGTGGGCGTATCGTGGTTCACCACCGTCGACAAAATTCAAGATGCAACCTTCAGCACAGAAGGTCATGCTATCCGTATTTTGGGATGCAGAAGTCGTAATTTTAGTAAATTATGCCAATTTCGATTCCCGAGTTATATGACTGGATAAAAGAAAAACGTCGGGAAAAGTTGTGCAAAGGTGTCTTCTTGAATCAGGATAACCCATTCAGTCGCATGTCTGCCATTTCAACAGCTTCAATAGCTCAAGCAGGCTCCGAATGATTGGATCATTCGCCATATTTGGTCCCCAGCGATTACCGATTTAAAAAACACTTGCGTGGTAAAAGATTTTCGTCAGATAATGATGTGATATGTGCTGTAAATTAGTGGTTTGCAGAGGTTCAACAATCTTTTTTAGAGAAACATTTTAAACCTTAATAGAGACTATATTAAAAAATAAAAGTAAGATATTTGCCAATTTTTTATTGTGAGTGGGTCAGGGATGGAGCAAAGAGATCCACGCTCGTAGAGATCCTATTTCATAAAATATATTTATTGAAAATAGTCTTTTAAGGTAGTCTGCCTTTTCTTTTTAAGCTTTTCATTTGAGTGAATGACTTTGTAGGTGATACACTTGTATTTTCTCTGGCTCTGAAATACCTGGACAATTGTAATTTTCCAAGAACCCTAACAGAACACTTTTAGCCTCTATTGCTTGAGCCAATAGCCAATTTATTCCACTCTATATTTCATAACAGATTTGTTACTTCATCAGGAGTGTAATTGAGAGTTAAAATTTAGCAAACAACGGCACTAAACATGTTAAAATTCATCAAATTCAAAACATCAAATCAATATGCTG
Organism: Melolontha melolontha; assembly: GCA_935421215.2. Taxonomy (NCBI): domain Eukaryota; kingdom Metazoa; phylum Arthropoda; class Insecta; order Coleoptera; family Scarabaeidae; genus Melolontha; species Melolontha melolontha. Next base: position 201,193,287 of record OW285237.1, on the reverse strand, counting down.
TTAGTTTATCGTCAACCTTTTAAAAACAAATATACATAAATTACTTATGTATATGTGTCGTGATGGCCACAGTTTTTTGGGGTAGCCGAGGAATAATTCTTGCCGACTACCTTACAAAGGGTTCAACAATCAGTACTACGCTGCATTGCTAGATAAATTGAAGGCTGGAATTATGAAAGAACGTCCACACTTGGCAAAAAAGAAAATTCTATTTCACCTCGATAACGCTTGGATTCACACGTTCATGATTGCAATGTTAAATTGAACAAATTTAAGTTTGAATTGCTTGCATATCCGCCCTATTTGCCCGAACTAGTTCTCAGAGAGCGATTTTTTCTGTTGAGCAAATATCTCGGCGGAAAAAAATATGGGTCGAATGCTGAGGTTTGAAGACGCTGTAAATAAATATTTTTCAGCGCAAATTTGTTGCATTTTTCGAGAAGTCTTGAGCATAATTTGATGCACGTTGTCGCAGAATAACTTAAACACAACTCAACAAATATAAATACGGAGACTGTTAGTCACCATCTAGCAAAGTACTGTTTACAGACAACTTAGTGTAGGTGTAGCTAACACAATCTAGCGCTATAGACCTGTACTACCATCCCTTCGCGCGCCACATTAAAATTTCTGGAATTTCTGGGTAATTCCTTGCATTTCTAATGACCGAAAATTTCTTCCTAAATTTCTGCTTACCTTCTTTTTAAAAAGAACCATGCGAGGTCCAAATTTGAACGTGAAATTTTGAAAATTTGTTAAGGTTATACTTTCGGGAGTATCTGACATTAAGAAATTGCTAGTTGTGTCCTCAGTTGGATTTCTGTCGAATAATATAAATCCTAAAGAACTGCCGCGTGCTTTTTCTACACATTTCTAGTAACCATAAATTCTACTTTTACGAATTTGTCGTTAAAACGAATTATCCGAAATTCAAATTTATTATTATATTAAAATATAAATCAGTAATCAGAGTATCTAAAATGCATATCGACAAGATATACCGTGCTGACGAGCCCTAACCAGGGCGAAACAGCTGATCAAGGCATATTTGTCTCATCTGTCAACAATATACAATTAATTACCTCGAGAAAATATATAATATTATTTTCATCCTAGATAATTAATCTTTAGCATTTTAAATAGGAAATCGTTAATGTTTATAGCTAGTATTATTTGTAGTTTGATTTGTTTGATAATACGAATTCAGTTAGTTAGTCATTTATGTAGAATTTTTAATTCATATTTTTTTTTAATATAGTCTGGGAATTTGTCACATATCGAAACTGATAGGGTTTAAATATGTTAAAACTTATCATAATTTTGAAACCAGAAAATGTCTTACTTTTGACTGGGAACATAAATAAGCCCATTTACAGACTCTATAACGCGTGTCATATCCAGGAATATTAAAAAAGCAAATTATACTGATTAACGCTGAATCTTTGTGGATTTCGTTTCATTTATTAAACGTAACCCAATTAAAGAGACAACTGCAGTGTGCTCTTAGCTTTTTGGACGCTACTTGGATTGTGTAATTTACGCCAAATTAAAAAATAGACGATTTTAGCTTGTGTTTGTTTATTCCAGGCTAGGTATAGCGTCCTAAAAATAATGATTTTAAAGTATAAAATATAATGTGAAGATGGACATCAAAGATCTAAGACATGTGTAGTATGTTGAAACATATGTTTATTAAATACAACTTATTAAATAAAAGAAAATACAACATTTTCCTTAAAGTTTTATTTAATATTTACATGAAAGAAATTACGCTTCTAAATATACAAAAATAATTAAATTAAAGCTACATATACAGGCAACGACGAATAATTATTTACACTCTGAAAAGTAAGTTAGTTATTTCGTAAATTAATACCTTGGTGAATGTAATTAAAATAATATATGTATCGAACAATAGGGACGTTACCTTTGAATGACGTCGCGATCGGATGTGTGGTAGAAAACAAACGAAACGCCGAAGAGCGCTTCAATGTGTATCCTTGAACAAGCACTTGTAGTGAGAGGCGTTTACCTCCTGAATGTTGGAATCTAAGAGGGAGTTTGTCTAAAGTTGAAAAGGGTCCTTTCATGATCTAGATCCAAAAACTTTTCCCTTGTGTTCGAAACTTGCGCCGCGTAGACTAAATTTTTCATGTACCCCATAAATAAAAGTCAAGGGGATTAAGATCGGGTGATCTGGGTGGCCATGCAACAGGACCACCTCGACCAATCCATCTTGGATAATTGACGTTAACCCAATTTCGGACAGCAATTCCGAAATGTGGTGGTGCCCCATCCATGTGAAACCACATGTCTCGTCGAACACTCAGTGGGACATTCTCTAAAAGACCTGGTAGTTCGTCAATAAGAAATTGAAGGTAATTGTTCGCATTTAACCTCCCAGGAAGAATGACAGGACCAATAAACAAGTCGTCGATTAGGGCCGCCGCACGTTAATAGAAAATTCATGTTGAAATTTAGATGGGCGCGTAGCTTTGGGATTTTCTGATGACCACCTGTGCAGGTTTCTCAGATTTGTAACACCACTTCTCGTGAACGTAGATTCATCTGTCCAGGGGACTGTTCTGCAGAAATTAAAATGAAGCCGTGACTGTGTTAATGTCCAGGTAGAATAAACTAGACGAGCATAGTGGTCTGCCTCAAGCAAACCGTGTCCCCTGCGATAGTGATATGGATATAAGTCCTCACCTTTTAAAATTCGCTAAACTGTCGTTCGTGACACTCCTAGTTGTCTAGCGATTCGATGTACACTGAGAGTTGGATCTCTTGTAACAATAGCTACTGCATCTTCCTCTAAGCCTGCTGGCAAATTTACTCCTCGGTCGAAAATATAATCACGCAGTCCGGATCCCCGAAATTGTCTGTGTACTTCCAGAAACGTTCTTTAATGAGGAATGCGCCTATTGGGACACCAATGTCGGTATTCAATAACTGCTTGGCGTGCACTGCCGTTACAGTAGCCATACACAAAATGCATGTCCGCATACTCTTGAGAAGAAAATCGGTAAGGCATTTTGAATAAAGAAAATGTATCAGAATAATTGAAACATACATGAGTAGGTAAACCCCACCAGTTTTGTATAATACAAAGGTATTTTTAATAATATAAAATATTATTCTTCTCACCAGATTTTTAATAATATTTTATATTATTAAAAATACCTTTGTATTAAAGAAAACGTGTCCACTCACTAATAAGCTGTTGTATGAACTGAAACGTAATGTAATCCTTTATTAAAAAATGCAACGTTAACAGTCATCTGAACATTTGTTTATTGTATGATATTCATGGTTCAGCACTTGCGAAATAAGTAAGAACCTTCTTTATCATAAAGCAATTTCCAGTACCCTTTTTTGTAGATCTCCAAGAAATTACTATATGCACTACGACACGTGTTTATTTATTTTAGGATAACATTTTATTATGCGACGTTAACAATCACAGGCCTGTTATTGAATCGTATAACTTTTTTTAAATATAATCAGTTTGTATTGATTTTAGGATTACATTTTTTTTCATGATCTGACAATCACATTCATATATCTGTAACTTTGAAACAAATAAAAATGGATATAGAACTTTTGAGTTTTTGTTATTTGAAATGAAGTCTACTTCACACTCCTAAAATTTGAACATAACGATACGGGACAGCTTGTATAATTGGAAAATAAAAGGATGGTGATCTATAAAATACGAAATACATTTTTATTTACAAAATAATACAAATCTGTATAAAAACAAATTTGTATCTGTATATACATGGACACACAGTACGCATTTACCAGTCGGTTTTGTCCGTCAGATGTCATGAGGTTATCTGGTGTCATCTGATAGGGCGAAATTTGCTACATGACCGCGAAGTGTACCTACAGCCGTTTGTCTTCGTAAACCCATCATTGACAAAGTCGTGAGACAGAAACGCATGCGTCTCGTGGTTGAAGCAAACGCTGGTAAATGCGTACTGTGTGTCCATGTATTTACAGATACAAATTTGTTTTTATACAGATTTCTATTGTTTTGTATCAAAGCTGGATGTGAATTGTCGCATAGATATTGCCAATTTGTAATTTGCAATTTGGTTTTGTTACATTTTTATTTGTTAATTTTCATATCCTTAATAGTTAGAAAGCATTGTAAGATGAAACCCATTGAATTACTTTTTAAGTTAATAGAAATGCATAAATAGATGAAACAAATAGTATTGGTACAGATTCTGACTAAAAATTCTATTAATAAAATTTTTGTAGAGTGTAGAAATGGATAAGTGTTTCATAATTATTTCTTTAGGAGTTAATGGCAATTCCATCATATGAATTGCCATTAACATTCATTGAATGTAATCTTTGATTAAGGTATTGTTTTTGTCGGAAGTAGGTAGATGTTTACGTTTCATCCCACTAATGTCGTAGGAGTCATGAATTTCTTGATGTTTTAAAAAGGTCATAGTTCAATTTTACAAATACTACACACTCCAATCTGCAGTGGCGGCTTGTGAGTTATGAAAGAGGGTGCGCACAAAAAAAACTTACCTATTTTTTGTACATCCATTCTCCTATTTTTCATGCTGGAAAAGACGTCTATGACTTTGTTGTCAAAATCCGGGATAGACTGGATGAACTTCTTTTCTATTGATAGGACCGCCAATGCATTCAGTCGATCTTCTGACATTGTGGTTCTCAGAAAATTTTAATGCGTTTCAGAGTGGAAGAACATCGTGCACATTCTGCTGTCGACATGGGCGTTGTACAAATAATATCCAACAGTTTGTATGTTTCCGCCAAAATCTTTTTAGGTTGTTGTCTGTTATGAACACCAAAACTGGCAAAACACCACCTACGTCACACATGTCATCGCGCTTATAAATTACTGAAAGTTCACTTTTCAATTTTACACTGTCCAACATAGGATAAGATTTCAGTTTCATCAAAATTTTTTTGTGGAAATGATTGACTGTAAGTCTTAAAATTTTGAGAATCAAATAATTTTGCTGCACTTAGTGATCCCTAAAATCAAACGGTCGCTAATTTGGCTTAAAATAGTGTCACATACTTTCTTGCAATAACAGCTCTGTTATTTCCAGTTGTCGCTTTTTGTATTTTCCTTGCAGGTTCTTCTAATTGCGTTCTTGATTGTCATTGTCAGTAGAATTTCTTAAATTTCTAACGTGAATAATTTGCTGTTGGAATTGTTCAATTGCCTTTTGCAGTTGAGCACTGTCAATCCCGCGCATTTAAGTCTGATGAAATAATATTTTAACATGTGTCATGATGAAATGAAATATTCCAAACCAGTAGAGAAATTTCGGGCAATTCAAATGTTTCAATAAACCATTTGCTTCACTAATAGTAACTGAATCCATCGAAATCTATTAAAAATGTTAATTTTTGTGTTTTAATTCTCCGTTTCTTTAAATTTAATTTCAAATAGTTAATTGACGAAGGAGATACTTGTTGAAACTTCATTATAACGCTAAGAAATAAGTAACTTCTAGTTTCAAAAATTCTTTTATTGTAAATAACACTACAATATTGTTTCGCCATACAATGGCTTCATCAGGTGGATGAAGTACTCTTTCAGTATTTCATCCACCTGATGAAGCCATTGTATGGCGAAACAATATTGTAGTGGTATTTACAATAAAAGAATTTTTGAAACTAGAAGTTTAATTACTTATTTCTTAGCGTTATAATGTAGTTTCATCAAGTATCTCCTTTATCAATTAACTATCTTCGTTGTACTTAATTTTATGTCGCAAATAAGCACTGTCTAACTGTTCACGTATGTTCACTTTCCCTAGAATACTAAATTCCACGCATGCATTCGTGAGAAACGAAATTTTCGCGTTTCTTTGCCCTGTCTGTGATATGCTATAAATCATTCAACCCTTGTTTATTCAACGCACTAACTGCTTTCTTAAAAATTAAGCAGATAAAACAAAATAGTTTATTTGTTAGTAAACATCCGCATATCCACTCATATTTTTAACATATATTTTTATTGAATACTCTATTGTAAGTTCGAGTTTTACTTGTTGAAGTGTAGCTTATTTCAAGATCAGGGACAGGCCTTCTTTTCTTCTTAATTAAAAGTTTTTCCTCAAATGATCAGTAATTGCTGTCGAATGTTCTAAGGCATGAATTACTATTATTAAACTTGAATGTATCTTTGAATATTTTAATTTTATCCATGACAACACAGATATATAAATTTGACATGAATATACTGTCATTTATATTTTTAATTTCTTTGAAAAAGACACTATGTGTTGAAACATGTAAGATTGTTTTAAATATAGACATATCAAAGTAGAACAGACCTTAAATCGCCGACTAATTTAATCTACTATGTATATACCGCCTGATTCTGAGCAAACGCAACTGCCTGAATGTACGAATATTTCTCCCGCTCCGAATAAAAATCCCCTGAACGCGTTAAGCCAATCACAAAACAGTCTGTTGCTAAAGCCCCTCCTCGCGCCAACTTAATTGGCGCTTGCTATATGTATGACATCGATGTTAAGCCAATCACAAAACAGTCTGTTGCTAAACCCCCTCCTCGCGCCAACTTAATTGGCGCTTGCTATATGTATGACATCGATGTTGACGCGCCTACAGCATTCAGGGGAATTGTTTTCGAAGCGGGAGAAATATTCATACATTCGGATCGTTGCGTTTACTCAGAATTAGGCGGTATAGTAGATACTGCCATCTACAATTCAGTAATTCAATTAAAAGCGTTACATCTACGTTTATACTCAAATAACACAGGCCTGCGTTTTTTAACTTTCTAAAAATTGTTATAAATTTGATAGCTGATTCTTATGTGTTTTTGGGCGCAGAATCCAAATATGAACTCTATTTTTCTCCATCACGTAAGGATTTTTCACAAAAATGCTTCAAATTATATTTTTTTTAAATTAAAAATAATTTTTAGTTACATTTTGAATTTATTTACAAAGGATATAAAAAAACAAAATTACTTACAAATATCATTAAATCTAATGAAAAGAAACAGTAAAATACTATTTATGTCTTTACAAGTTCTTATAATATCTTTTTATTTGTCTTTCCATACTCCTTTTTGTGCTTTTTCTTCTGTAATCTCGTGGTGGACCATCCGTTTTTAACATCCAACAATAATCAGCTATCATGCTTATATTCCATCTTCCTTGGTATCTTCTCTCCATCTCTTTTAGGTCTTGGTGGAACCTTTCCCCCTGCTCCTCACTTACTGCACCAAGATTTTCAGGGAAGTAGTCGAGATGCGAATCTAGAAAATGCACCTTCAAACTCATGTTACAGCCTAAGGTTTTAAACTTTTCTAACATATTTTGCACAATATTTTTATAATCTTCATGTTTTTTGTTGCCAAGAAAATTTGTAACCACATTTTTGAAGGCTATCCATGCTTGTTTTTCTGCTTCCTCCATTTTAGATTCAAAATGTTCATCTTTCATAAGCTTTCTTATATCCGACCCAACAAAAACACCCACCTTTATCTTTGCTTCTGACAAGCGAGGAAACTGGCTGCAAAGATACTTGAAGCACTCTCCATCTTTTTTTAATGTCTTCACAAATTGTTCCATTAACCCTAGTTTTATATGTAATGGAGGAAGCAAAACTTTGCTCGGGTCTACTAAACTTTTTCTTTCAATGTTTTTCATTCCAGGTTGTAAGGTTTGTCTTGGTGGCCACATCTTTTTACAATAGTGCTGCTTTCTATCACGACTATCCCACTCACACAAAAAACAAGGAAATTTAGTATAACCACTTTATTGTCCAAGTAACAAACAAAGAACTTTCAAATCACCACAAATTAATTGTCCAGCCTTGATACTTGTAACGAATTTTAATTAAAAGTAGCTCAAGATTTTCATAACACTCTTTTAAATGAACTGAATGTCCCACTGGTACAGAAGCATATTACTTCCATTGTGTAGAAGAACGGCCTTAAGGCTCCCTTTTGAAGAGTCAATAAAGAGTCTCCATTCAGAAACATTATATTTTACGTGGAATTGTTCCATGAGCCCGGGTACATCATTACAGAAAACTAGTGCATCTTCGTCGGAATAATATCGAGCAAACTCGTTTTCTCTGTTCCTAAACCAGTAAAATGTTGTGCTAGGTGCTAACAAATTTTTTTCTTTCAACCTTGACCCTAAAAGCTCAGCTTAGTCCTTAGGAAGGTTTAAGTCCCTCACCAAATCATTTAATTCAGATTGGTCAAACAGTTTTGGCTCATCACTTCCAGTATCATAGTAATCACTTCCCGCATCCAGTTCACTTGCGCATGTACGTGAAACCATTTCGTCATCAGATACATCATCTAATGTATCTGGTAGTGAAGGAACAGGTACTGTTTGTCCATGAGGTATAGGACGTGTTGCGGATCGAAGGTTTGGGTAAACGATGCCCTTTTTGTTTTTTAAATTGAATCCGTGTACTATACACGAACAAAAATAACAATCATCGCTATGATTGATCGGTTCTCTCCAAACCATAGGCACTCCAAAGCGACGAAAAGACTGTTTTTTTCCTTGTGACCACTGGCGAAGCTCTTCAACACACACTGAACGAACCTTATGAGGAGCCCAAGGTTTGTCTTGGTCTCCTAATTTCACACCGAAATATGCAAAATATACTTTTTTTACAAAATCTGTAATGTTTCTTTGTTGTTTTTTTACTGTAAACTTTCCACAAATATAGCAGACGGAGTTGGGTACATTGACACAGCCTCTTGATGCCATTGGAATTTAATTTTAAAAACTCGTAAAATAAAATTTAAATTAACTCAGCAACTAATCACAAATGTCAACTAATTACACAAATTCACACCACAGTTGTAAAGAAGATATTGAATGAACTAACTGTTTTGTCTAGAATAGCAATATGTTTGTAGTGGAGGTGGGGAGGTAGACATGCAGTAACAGGAAGATGATGAGTCATGTCTTGCGACATGCTCAATTATTTCTATTTGTAATTTCTTTATCATAAATCTAGTGTATGTTTATTCAGAATATCAACTTCTTGCATCATCATAAGTAAAATTAGAAAGAATTATAATAGTTTATTTAAACAACGGTTTAACAAAATTGTCCTTTGCAAAAAGACTAATACATGCAGATAGGTCAAAAAACCCCAGATTGTAAAAAAACCTTACGTGATGGAATTTTTTAAATAATTTTCCCATTTTCAGCACCAAACAATCTATTGAAATCACTGTATAAAATCCAGACAATTTTACCATCGCGGGCCTGTGTAATAGATATTTTAGAAACTGTATCAAACATGATACACGAAGCAGTGAAGGGTTAAGCGCTACATAATGTGATATCGTCAAATAATAATCTTTATTGATCGAACTTCTGAATTGAACACCATGTATAAAATAATAAAATAATTAAGTTCAAAATTAACATAATACTACATATATTTACTGATTCTATAAAACAAGAGTTTATTTAAAATTCTATTCTTTGTACATTAGCCAAAACCACTTTTCTGGGTCTAGTGGACTTAACATCATGACATATTCATAATATTTTATTGTAGGAACACATTCATCGCATGTGCGCGTGTTAATGGTAATAAGTACTTAGATATGTATGTATATACAATATATATTCCTGCTTTAACACAACAGCAACCACCGCGTATACATACGTATGTGTGTGGGTTTATTTTTGTTCCAACATAATTATCAACTCCCCTAACGTACGTCATTGACTGTCGGTCGTTCCGCTTATACGGAAAGTGTGTACTGCCACCCTATTCGTATTCAACGATAGTAATGTACCCGCTATTTACATCGGACAAAATCAATGCCAGACAGACCTCCTCGCGAGTCCTTATGTCGATTTATAACCATGTAATAAAAATGGTCAGAAACGTCGTGTGACCCCGACTGCGATTGCGAATGAATAGTTGAAAAGTTACTGTTTATTTTATCTATTTTAAAGGAATCTTTTGGACGATATGTAATTGTATTTTTATCGAATAATTAATTCAAATTATCGCAGATTATCAATTATTTTTACGTTAAAAATAACAAGGGTGGTTGTATCAAATATGCGTAGAGAATGAGCAAGTTACAAACACAGAATTATTGCTAGTAAAACGTCATTAGATCGTAGTTTGCGTGTCTGGTCATACTTTGTTTACATCTGTCATCTGTTAGGTCAATTGTCTGTCGTGTTTGTGCTTTGTCTGTAAGGGATAACATCTTTTTCTATTTGCATAGAAGACTTCCGAACTGTGCAAATGTGTCTCTGTTAAATATGCGAGTATCTGTTTGCTTTCTCTAATGAAAAACATTTTAAGCGGTGTAAACTTTTTTTTGAACGTTACTCAAACCAATAATGTATGTAAAATGTATTACAAAAATAGTAAATTAAAAAAAATTATTAATAAAGCTGCAGATAATGTCCTGCTCTACTTAAATTTTAAAAATATTATTTCGATTATCAGAATACAAAAAAGAAACTAAAAACCTAGCTGTTAACAGAGGTTAGTATTTTATTGTAGCACTACCGGAATTTATAACGCTTTGAAGGCGGCTTGGCATTGACGATACCGTACTCTGCACATATTCTAACGGGATTTCATGCCAGATATTTGAAATGGTTTGAATCAATCCTTCCGGTTTTGTGGCAAAATTTTATCGTTGATTTTCTTGACCATGATCCACCAAATGTTCTCCATGGGATTTAGATCCGGACTCCTCTCTGGCCAAGGCAATGTCTGCACTCTATTAGCTTTTAAAAAATTTCTGCTAAACAACATGCGCTGTATGAATTCTGTAATTAACATGTCGAAAAATAAAATTGTTGCCGAAAACTGGAATTACTGACAGCAACATGTATTGCTCAAGAATATTTCTGTATACAACAGCTGCGAGTCTTTCCTCAGTGACAACACATATTCCCAATCTTTATGCACTTATCCACCCCCAAACATTAACTGAAAATTGTCCATCGCGTTTACATCTACTAGCTACTACTACTAGCTACAAGTCTCTTAGTCCAAAAAACAATGTTTTCCCAAAAGTTATTGTCATTGTTTACATATTGTTGAGTAAAACGCAGTCTTAGCATTTTGTTTGCCTCAGTTAAAAAAATCTTATAAACAGCAGCTTTCTTACTTCACTTTCAATAATCCTTATGAAAATTTATGGCAATTTTAGCTTGCACTGCAGGCGCAAACGGATTTTCTCATAGAAAATTCACCAACTGCACATTTTCATTATGATTTGATGTTCCGGTGCCTTGTTTCCTTCTGATGAACTCAGTTTTCTCAAGCTTACATTTTGCTAATAATATGGTATTTCTGTCTACATTTATTTCTTCTGATAAGGTCATAATGCTCATTCCGTCTCTCAATCTAGTTTTGATAATAGATTTTTGTAATTCTGATAATTGCGGCGTTTTAAAAAATAAACTGACTATGGATGTGCCAAATGTGACATTGTCATCAAAGTTACTGATGAAAATTCGATTTACACATTACAAAATTTTAAATTTTTGACAATCATGTGTATCATTGCCGAAGGGAATTACTTCGAGCATATTTAAACTAAAATCCTAGAAAATATTAACCGTGATTTTTATTCTCAGTAACTTCAGCTTGCCCCCTCGTAAATGATGTTATAATTACTACATTTAGCTTCTACATTCTTCTAACTTCTTGAACTAATGTCAAGTATTTGTTCGAATATTGTAATTTTACGTTAGATGGAGAATCATCACTACATAATAGAAAGTAGGGATCGTATTTCCGCCATCTATTGGCCTCGAAAGAAAGATAAATTAAAATACTTAAATATATTTTTTTCTATTTTGCGTTCGGAATAAACTCATTATGAAACCCGAAATGATCTTCATTTTGATACGCATTTTTTAAATTTTTCAATTTTGGCATTGTTCGAACATAAAAATAAATATCTTATTACTGTCATTTGATTTTAAGAATTTAAGTACGTGGTTATTTACTAAAAATTACCCACCCTTTATTGTTCTTATTGCACATATAAAAAATGTTTCAGATAAAGGTTGCTTCGCTTTTACTGCATCTTTTTGACATGCTGTAAAAACACAGTGGCGTGCAGATTCAATTGGGTACAAAAAAAAATAATTTCTTTAAATGGAATAACCTATACAGGGCAATCCAAATTAAGTGTTCACCATTGGTAACTTTGTTATTATTAAAGATACAAGATTCTTTAAATTAGCAAACTAGTAGTACTTTTAACTCTCTTTAAGATGGAAGAATTAAAAAATGCAAATGAGCAGCGCGTTTTCGAGTTTTCCCGAAAAATATGTTTTTTTCAAATGGAAACCCCTGTATATTATATCATTTTCTGTTAGAAATTCAATTTTTAAACAAAAAATCTTCTAAGAACTTTTTTACTGGGATTAAAAACACTTGAGTTATAATGTATAAACAAAAACAGCTAAATAATTTTTATAAACTTTGTTTTATACATAAACATATCATTAAAAGAAAATAAAAATCACTGATTTTTTCATAGAAGATGTTCAAAAATACCACCTTGTTGTTCAATACATTTTTGAACACGTTTCTGAACTTGTCGAACTGCTTTTAGTATGGTCCTACCATCTATTTGGTTTATCTTTTCACTAACTGCAATTTTTAGGGCGTTTACGATTCGTACCTTTGCTTATAAATCTCTGTCTTTAAATAACCCCATAAAAAAAATCAAGTTGTGGTAAATCTGGCGATCGGGGAGGCCACTGAATAGGACCATTTGTTCCTATCCATGAATTGTTAAAAATAGTATTTAAAATTTGATGAGTACCTCTGTAGTTGTGCGCAGGTGCGCCATCCTGCTGAAAATGCAGATTCTGTCTAATTATGAGATCAATATCGTCTAAGAAATTATTCAAAATTTCAGTCTAAAATTCTATGTACCTTTCACCAGTTAGAGTGCCCTCATAAAAGAAAGGACCAACAATCCTTGAACCAATTAAACCGCACCAAACATTAAAACTGTAACGGACTTGCGGGCGTCTTGGATGTACTAAAAGAAGATTTTCCTTTGACCAGTAATGATGATTTTTTTGTATTGTACATTCCAGAATTTGAGAAATTTTATTCATCGGTCCATAAAATATAACGAAAGTTGTTTACATTTTGGCGACAAAAGTTAAGATACCAGTGGCAAAAAAACATTCTTCTCTCTTGATCCCCTGGCAAGAAAACTTGAACTGGTTTGTACTTATAAGGAATGAATTTGTGTTTCTTCAGAATCCTATGCACAGTACCGTGACTCAAATCAGATTCCTTGATAATATCTAGTATGGAATTCTCACGGTTGGCCTCAAAATATGCAAGAACTAGAATTTCCGTGGCCTCGCTTATTATAAAAGTCCTTCCTGTTCTTGTTTTGGCAAAAACACTCTCTTGCCTCTAAATTTTCGGTACAGTCTCAGAAAAAATTGCTCATTTGGTTGTGTTCGGAGTGGATATAATTCAGCGTAGTGTTCTTTTGCCCTCCGAGAGGATTTTCTGCACACTAAATAAGATTCTAACATATCACACTTTTCTGCATGGGTAAAAATCATTTTTTTGTCAAATTAATAACTAGCAATATGAAATTTATGAGTGAAAGACTAATAAAACTGTACTAATATTTGACGTTTACTAGAAAGAATTAACGTCGTTATCATAGAAACATAGAAATGCACTTGACTTAGCTGTTTTTGTTTATTCACTATAACTCAAGTATTTTGAATCCCAGTAAAAAATTTCTTATAAGATTTTTTGTTTAAAAATTGAATTTCTAACAGAAAATGATATAATATACAGGGGTTTCCATTTGAAAAAAACATATTTTTCGGGAAAACTCGAAAACGCGCTGCTCTTTTTTTTTTAATTCTTCCATCTTAGAGAGCGTTAAAAGTACTACTACTTTGCTAATTTAAACAATCTTGTATGTTTAATAATATCAAAGTTGCCAATGGTGAACACTTAATTTGGATTGGCCTGTATATGTATTTTTAATTTTTTATAATAATCTCTTGCATCTTAAACCGTTTTCGAGTTATTAAATGTCAAATATCGTAGTTACTGTAATTATGGAAAAGTTAACATTATCAAAGTAAGCTAGGAAAATGGCAACTATTATGTTTGATAAGTGGCACTTCCATAATGAAATAGTCACAATAGTTTACAGTGAGGATGAAAAAGTGGAAATATTTACCTGTTTTATACAAAATAACAAAAATAAACGTGCAGCAAGAAGAGCATATAGGGTGTTATATCCAAATCGTCCAACACTGTCAGAAAACACGTTTAAAAATATTTACCGTTGTTGTGACCGTTGATACACAAATATTCAAAAAACATTACAATTTTAAAAAACATGAAACTAAAAATAACCACACCTTCAAATACAAAGAAGTTAAAATACTACAAACCGAAACAAATAACAAAATAAGATCAGTACTAGAGTTAACTCATATTAAAAAAACATGAAAAAACGCCATTAATGACCAATCATGACTTTTCAAATCTGCCGAAGCTATACTTCCCATTAATTAAAACATCCGTAATACAAATAACTTAAAAATTCAAATCAAATAACACTAAAATCTTTTAAAACTCACCCACACCAAGGCGAAAGTATCAAATTATAAGAACAAAACACAAAATTTAAAATATGTACATATTTTAAGGCTTATTAAAATTCAATTTATTTGCATATGTTGAAAGTACAATGTACCAATTTTATATTTTAAGTAAAATATTTCAAATTGTTAAAAAAATGTAAAAAAAAAACAATAAAATTTGTAAGTACTATAAATTTACATTTTAGGAAAACCTCTAGTAATTGTAATCAAATTTATCTGATGAAGACAGAATAAAAGTCGAAACGTTAAAATGAGCATTTTTATTTAATGAACAGTTAGTTACCAAGCCGAATTCAAAGAAATAATTAATCATTTATATATATTTCTTGACCTTTGTATGTATGATAGATTAAATTAGTTGGCGATTTAAAGTCTGTTTTACTTTGATATGTTTATATTTAAAATACTCTTACATGTTTCGGCACATAGTGCCTTTTTCAAAGAAATTAAAAATATAAATGACAATATATTAATTTCAAATTTATATATCTGTAGTTGTCATGGTTAAGATTAATATATTCAAAGATACATTCAAGTTTAATAATAATTAGAGCTGAGGATGTTTGCGGTATAACCATGGTTATATCATGTAACCATAGTAATTTACTATGGTTACATGATATAACCATGGTTATACCGCAAACATCCATGTAACAATAGTAATTTACTATGGTTACATAATATAACCATGGTTATACCGCAAACATCCTCAGCTCTAATAATAATTCATAGTTCAGAACTCTCGACAGCAAGACGTCAATTAACATATCTAAGATGTTAGGAAAAACGGAATATTATAGCAAAGACTCACGCAATTTCAAAATTTCATCAAGGAACAAAATATATCAACTGATCACAAAATTATATCACTTATATTTTTATACATTAACATTCCTACAAATCTAGCTATAAATATAATAGAATCCAAATGGGATGAAATTAATCCACACACATCACTAAATAAAACTGAATTTTTTAGAGGTATACATTTCTGTCTCGACAACACATATTTTCAATAAAAAAGTCTTCTTACAGCCAAACATTTGGTATTGCCATGGGTTCTCCTTTAGCTAATCTGGTAATGGAACATGTGGAACAAAACGTTAACAATTCATTAGACTTCAATCCCATTTTCCTTAACAGATATGTAGACGACATCATAACATGTATATACCATGAGCTTAATACAACGCTGTACATGCTTTAGATTAATTACAGCTAACTTTTTCTGAAAACCATAGTTACGTCAGTTTCATAAACATAATTTGTGTAACTATTGTCAGTACTAAAACGTTAAATTTGTTTGTAGAGTCTTTTAATTACTCACAATGTACACAACAGAGGAACAAATTCAATTTTATACGTGGTATTTAGAAGGATCATCGTTACGCGAATTTGCAGCTCTGTTTAGTGTCCAGTATCCAAATTGACCTACTCCTAGTCATTCAACGATAGCAAATGCAATTAATAAATTGAAAACGATCTACAATACCAAGAGTAATAACAGAAGATTTGGAATTAAGTGTTGTGGCTTATGTGGAACACGACAAGTGCGCAACATCTAGAAAAATTGCTTCGGAAATGGGCATAAGCCAAGGGACCGTTTTAAAGATTTTGAATAAGCACAAGTAAGTCATTTAAGTACCAATTGCATCAAGAATTAAGGCCACATGATTATGAAGGACGAATACGCTTTTGCGATAATTTATTTGACAAAATAAATCCTGACAACGATTTTCTCAAAAGAATTCTCTTCACTGATGAGGCGACATTTATTAAACACGGGGAACCTCATCGCCAAAACTGTATGTACTGGTCGAAGGAAAATTTACATTTGTACAACGTAACGAGACGCAATATTCTGAAAAAGTAAATGTTTGGGCACGAATCATTAATAATAGTATTATAGGCCCATTTTTTATCGATGGTAACCTAAATGCAGAAAAATATTGTCAATTACTACGGAATATAATTATTCCAGCATTAAATGATTTAAAATTTAGAGCAAATCTGGTACCAATGCGATGGCGCACCGCCTCATTATTCGAGAAATGTTATCCAAATTTTAAGTGAAAGATTTACTAATCGATGGATCGGAAGAGGGGGACCAACTAGTTGGCCACCAAGGTCTCCAGACTTAAATCCGTTGGAGTTCTTTTACTGGGGAAGGGTGAAATCTTCAGTGTACAACAATGTTCCTCTAGGCAGCATTGAAGTGCTCTAAAATAGAATTCAGGGGGCTTCTCGGGAAATTACCCCTCAACAAATAAGCAACGTTTTAAATGAATTTTATAATAGATTAGGCTACTGTTTGGCTGTTAACGGCAATATTTTTGAACATCTTGCGTAGAATTAGTAAAAGTTTTATTTTAAGGTTTTTTTGAAGAAATGTATTATAAGATGTACTAAATGTATTATAAATTAAAACACATAATAAGTTAAACTAGCGTGTTTTTCGTATGTACAATTTTAAATTATTCACTGTGCTCAAAAAATATTTTTTCTGTAAGTAACCATAACAACATTCACTAAATTGACAATGTACGATTTTAAATTATTCAGTAACTTCGTGTAACATACCATACACCTGTAATATGCACATCTATTGAATGGTCTCCATAACAACGTCGGTTGGAGTATGTACAGCGTTATGTTAAGCCCATGGTATAATAAATAAAATATATAATAAAATTTTTTATAAATTTTAAATAAATTCAACAACTTTCACAACAAATTAAAATTCATAATTGAAGAAGAAATTAATAACAATATTAATTTTCTTGATATTTCTTTAACCTATGATAGACAGGGTACTATTTATACAAATTGGTACAACAAACCCACAGCTTCTTTTCAATATATGAATTACCACTCAATGCACCTACAGTTTACAATAAAATGATTATAAATACATAGTCAATACAGAAATGATAACATAAAGAAAATTAAAACGATCTTAACAGATTAATAACTATCTACTACAACTTATAGAGCAAACAATTGTAAAAAGAATCCATCAAATATACAACATTGCAGCCACCAATAACAATTTAAATAATAAAACAACATACGAGTATATCACAATTCCATGTTCCACAATTATCAGAGAAAATTAAATATACTTAAAAAATATATGATATAGCTACAACATATAAACTTAGTAATACTAATAAACATCTATTTTGAAAACTAAAGCCTAAAATAGAAAAAAATCGAGAAACACATGTTATCTATAAAATACCATGTCGTGATTGCGATAGTTACTACATAGGCCAAACTAAACAATATTTATACAAAAGAATACAAGTCCACAAATACTCCAAAACAGACAAAACTGCTTTATTTGCACTCAAACTACAACTCGATCACTATTTGGGTTTTGAAAACGCACAGATAATCGATAAAGAACAACACACAATGAAAAGGGAAATTAAAGAAATGATTAATATTAAACAAGCATAAATTCAATTAACAACAGAAGTGACATAAAATTCTAAGCAGTATATACTATAACCTAATAATGTAACGATCATATGTTATTTAAATATCTGTACACTGGTTTATTATGCTGGCAGTTCCGTGTTTAGATCCCTGACTAGGCTGTTCGAGTAGGTTTTCGTATTTTCCCTTCTCGTTCAAGGCGAATGCCGACAACTTAACATCTTAAGTCGCTCCACAGGCGCAAACATGATAATAACTCATGGCTTGCCATTCCCCCGTAATTGACGACTTGCTGTCGAGAGTTCTAAACCATGATTTATTATTAAACTTGAATATATTAACTACAAATATATAAATTTAACATTAATATGCTGTTATTTATATTTTAAATTTCTTGAAAAGGGCACTATGTGCTGAAATATGTAAGAGTATTTTAAATATATACATATCAAAGTAAAATAAAAGTTGAATCGCCAACTAATTTAATCTACTATATCTACTATATATATATATATATATATATATATATATATATATATATATATATATATATATATATATATATATATATATATTATATATATATATATATATATATATATATATATATATATATAATATTTTTGTGACCTTGGTATGATATGGTAAATTAAATCAGTTGGCGATTAAAGATTATTATTAATTTTTTATATCCTTGATAAAGGCATCATTGCCGAAACATGTAGGGTTTTTCTTAAATATATGTACTTTGAAGTAAAACAGACCTTTAATCTCCAACTGATTTAATTTACTATATATATATATATATATATATATATATAAACGAGTCTCCAAGTAAAAGTATATATTTGTAAACCAAATTTTGTACTAATATTTACGGTACTGAGATTAATACACGATTAAATTTTCATTGAAAAATTCCTACCCTTTATAGAAAAAAATGATTGAGAGAACGCTTCTAAAAAGATGCTCTATGGACTCTTGTAGAAGCTCATTCTAAGCTAAACTTCTAGGTCGTCCTGTAGCTGTTGCAAGTTCATTGAAGTTAGAAAGCATACCAACCATTGAATCTGTTATATCCCAGGCATATTCTATAGATAATTGGTCCGGCTACCACGCTAGCCAGTTGGGTCTATTGGTGTAGGACGGGCATTATCTTGCTAGCTTATTGTATTATTTAGCTATTGATTATATTTTAGAAAATATAGTTCCAAAACTTAATATAAATGTATACAAAAGTCGTCGTTTTATTTTAAATTTCATTTAAAACCGCCAAAAATTTGCGCATGCGCACAATGTGTCTGTTTCACTCAACCAATCGTTACCCACGCTTTACCAATGACGATTTGATGGGGAACGCGACATCAATATCTTCTAACTTTGCGACGTCAGTATCCTAACACAATTAAATTAATGTATCTTATTTACGATAACAAACGAGGCACATAATAATCACACGTCATAAAGTGTCACACAACGTTGCCAAATCTTCTTTATATTTTTCCATTTAATGCTTTTTAACTATTTTTATCGCGCTCTTCATCAAAATACCAATTAACGAAGAAACTAGCTCTGACTGCTTAGATTTAAGCACAATATATTGCAACTAATAGACAGAAAGAACGTTGTGAAGGATAGCTAACATATAAGATTCTAAATGGAGTTAATAAGAGGGTTCATATGTTAGCACACTGTTCTGTAAGTTACCACGCCTGATATTACTGATTATGACATGCACCGTCTGTTATCAGAAACAGATTATAATAGACTTATTTTGAAATTTTAATTGCAATAGAAATTAATTTACATTTTATTTTTGCGTATCCTCTTACTAAAACCGATCGAGCGACAATAACTGATTAGTAAGGCTGACCATTCTTGATTACAATTCAGCAGCGTCATTTCAAGGCTATTGGTTTCACTAATCAGATTCCGCTGAGTGCTTATCGCTTATTGTATCATTTGCGACCACGGCCACCACTTTTCCCTGCAAAGAGGTACTCTCAATCGTGTTTTCTGAAAATTTTTTAAAAGTGGATACAAACCTATCAACTTACCGAAAGGTATTTCTGATATATTCACAGATTCTGTGGAGAGCATGTGCTACACAAATAATGTGCAGCATATTTAGATATGTTTCCTTTAATAATCTGCCTGTTTTTAACATATATGCAACAGTGTCACTGACAAATAAAGTATTTTTTCTTTATACATGTCGTCCTTATGAAGCATTTGGTGCATATTCTCGTACAGGGTTTTAGCTACTGTTTCCGCATCAACTGTATTTATAACTTTTGTTGCTATTACGTTATGTGCGTTATACTCTTATGGAATAGTTGGACATAGTATACCAGCTACAACATTAACCACACCCCGTTACAAAATATCGACAGTTTCGTCGGCACTTAACCATAGGTACTGATTTGAAAGATGGCTTCTACTGTGTTCTCCTGCTATCCTGCAGCACTTAGAAAGATAATATTTGCGTAAGGTGGATTCATCAGGAAGATTTCGGCCAGTATATTTTTGGAGAAATGTTTTGAAGGTGAGATTGTTAAGTTTATTTAATGTTATATTTGCCGGCATTAAAGTTTCATTCATTTCGTTAAAATTGTCAGATTTCAACGGGTCTAATTTCTGTGTATGTGTTTCCAATTTTGAGTGCCGTTTTACGAGCGATTTCTTGAAATTTTTTAACGATATTTTACAGACTTTGTAATAAATTTCAGAATCGCTAGCAATGGACATACAATCAGTATGACCCTTAATCCAACTCGTCATTGTTTCACGATGCCATTCTCGACGTTGTTCTATATCATATATCTGAAAAAGTAACTTAAACAATGGTTTAGGTCTAAATAAATGAAAACTAAGAATGTATGCGTAAGTTATTGAAATTTAACGAAATTCACTGAACACTTACGTCAAAATAATTGGGAGAAGTAGATTCGATGAAACGATATTAAACATGATCTATTACAAAAATTACGAAGTATGTTATTAAGAGTTAAAACAATGAAAAAAGAAACTTAACTCACCGTACTTTATTTATCTTAAGAAATATAAACTAATAAATAAAATAAATTATAAAAACTTCTCACGCTTGTATCTACGCCCATGAAGAAAGGAAATTTAACTGTAATATTGAAGTAATTGCGTCACAATACAACGACAAAAAAACAGATGTGCGGTTAACCAAATGAATAGTGCTATTCAATAACTGCGTACTTAGCGATGTAATAGACTATATATATATATATATATATATATATATATATATATATATATATATATATATATATATATATATATATATATATATTAAAAATAATAGATTTTTTATTGGTTTTAGCGACCTTTTATTGAATTTTGATGTTTTTACGACGTTTCGACTTTTATTAATTCAGTCTTTTTCAAGTATAGTTGTTGTTCGTTGGTTTTACAAGGGTAACACATGTGTTTTTTTTTTTAAATAGACATCCGAGACCAATTTTCTTGAGGAACGACCGTGCTTGTGCGGATATTGTAAGAGAACTGTTCTCTTACAATATCCGCACAAGCACGGTCATTCCTCAAGAAAATTGGTCTCGGATGTCTATTTACAAAAATAAAAAAACACACGTGTTACCCTTGTAAAACCAACGAACAACAACTATACTTGAAAAAAACTGAATTAATAAAAGTCGAAACGTCGTAAAAACATCAAAATTCAATAAAAGGTCGCTAAAACCAATAAAAAATCTATTATTTTTAATATTAAGACACGGCAAATAAAATAAAAAAGAAAAAGAAAATTCTTATAAACACTATATATATATATATATATATATATATATACGGGGTTGGGCAAAAGTAACGCATCTGTCGAATAATTCAGTAAATATAAACTTTAGAACAAAATGATGTTAACCAAAGTTTTTTGACAAGTTATTTTGTATTGGCTTCAATCATTTCTTCTTTTTTCATGATGATTACATATGACAGCCAAAAAATTTTTTATTTTTTTAAATGGAAATAATATTATTTTTTAGACAATTCGGAATCTTTATTAAGTTCTGAATATGAATGCGTACTATTTTCATGGGGTTAGATAATAAAAATATTGAGAAAAAAATTAAATTTAATAAAAGTAAAACTACAAAATTAAACTAAATGCTCAAAGTGACGTCCTTCTACGACCTGACAGTGTCCTAAACGTTCCCAAAAATGACGAATTCTATTTTGTAAACTATTAGGTGGTATGGCTTGTATCTCACAAGTAATTTTTGCTCTCAAATCCTCTAGGTTTCTAGGTTTCTCCTTGTATACTTGCGACTTCAAGTGTCCCCAAAGAAAGAAATCCAGTGGATTTAAATCGGGAGACCTAGCGGGCCAATCAATAAAACCCCGACGTCCAATCCAACGACCGGGAAAAATTGTGTCTAAATACTGTCGAACATTAATAGCATAATGTGCTGGTGCTACATCTTGTTGAAACCATAGATTACGGTTTGGCATGCTTGGTTGATTGTCGTTAGGAAATAAAATCAACAGATCTGGTACAATATGGTTACGCAATAAATGTAAGTAACCATCACCATTTAGGTTGTGTTCCAAGAAGTACGGACCTATGATTCGTTGTCCAACAATGCCAGCCCACACATTAATGTATGATTTTCTCGTATCCAATGTGGATTCTCAGTCACCCAATAACGGCAGTTATGCCTATTTACAAATCCATTTAGACAAAACGTAGCTTGGTCAGAAAATACGATGTTTAAAAAATTTGGATCGTTATTGGACAATTCCATTATTGTTTCACAAAACTGTAATCTTCTGTCCGGGTCATCTTCTTTAAGTTCGTGCAGTAAGTGTATCTTATAGAGCTTGTATTTGTTCGCTTTTAATATTCGTCTAATAGATCTGCTACTCATATCATTTTCTAATCCTAGTTGAGTGGTTGACATAGTGGGATTTTCCGTTACAGCAAGTAAAACATGAAGAGATCGGTCTTCATTAGTGATTTCTTTTGGTCGGCCGGTTTAGGTATATCTCTAACATCGCCCGTTTCTCTAAATTTAGTAACCAATTTCGAAACTGTTGATTGAGCTATAGGATCTCGATCTAAATAAACATTCCGACAACTTCTTTACAATTCCGTGCACGGAATTGTAAAGAAGTTGTCGGGAAAGGGTTGGTGGCCCTACGCAACGGCTGGTTATCCGACCTCTCTAAATTCATGCGACCGATCACTAAACACACGCACGAACGCACCGACATACAAAACCCTACACTTACGCTCTCACACAAAACCACACACCCATAGAGAGACGCAAGCTGCCAGCAGCAACCAACACACAAGTTCATACCCAGAAGGAGACACAAATTGCTAGCAGCGAACAACACATATTTTCACACCTTGTTATCTATTTTTTGGAATACTAAGGCATGATTTATTATTATTACTAGAATGTATCTTTGAATAATTTAAACCATAGCAACTTAATTACTTGACATTTATATCCTGTCATTCATATTTTGTATTCTCTTGAAAAAGGCGTATACAGCCGAAACATGTAGAGTTTTTTAAATACATATATTTTGAAGTAATATACAGACCTTTAATCGCCTACTGATTAGGTTTACCATATCATACCAAGGTCACGAAGTTATTATATTTATATATATATATATATATATATATGGTCCATTGCTATTTCGCCCCGATGCGTCCGGTCTCTAGTCATCACAATCTAGTCGCACTCTTCATGACCCAATGTTGCAAATGAAATATTCTACCGTTTTATTCGTAGACGATATAAGTCCTCTTCCTCTTTGTGAATTTTTACTAAACCGTATAATTTAGGGGGGGAGGATTCATATGGAAAAGTTTGTACTTATCTGTGTTTGAGATTACTGCATTACAATTTTTGACACCTTCTTTAATTTCTGCCTGATACTGTTTAGTGGGGTCCTTTTTCAATTCTATGATAGTATTGTCGTCTATAAATTTCTTAACTTTATTTTCATAATCACCTTTAGTTAGTTAAATTAGATAAGAGCTTAAAATTTGATATATATCGTAAACCTACTTTCACTGATTGCATTATTCCCAAAGATTCACTACACCCTAAGACACATAAACATTCATTTTTTAATTCTATGATACATAGAGCATTAAATATTCCTTTGTCTAATGAATCTTTTGTTCGTGAAATCAATACTATAAAACAAGTAGCGGTAAACAATAGTTATAAAAGTAGCGTAATTGACAGTATACTAAAGAAAAAACAGTTGCAAGTGGCCCTTAGTTTAGTGTATCCTAAAGATAGTGCTAATTTGAAACAATTTGTCTCGTTAACTTACTTCGGTAAAATAAGCGAGCAAATTGGAAATATAATTTCATAAAATAATAGTAATGTTAGTATAGTTTACAAACCATATGTAAAAACAAGTAATTTAATTTTTAACGCAAAACCTAAAGCAGATATCAATAATAAATCAGGAGTGTACAAATTATATTGTAATGATTATAAAAGTGTATATATAGGTCAGACTGGTCAAAGTTTTATTATACGGGTAAAAGAACACATGAGGTCATATAAAGTAAAGAAGACAGATTCAACATTCGCAAACCATCTTATTACAGAAAGGCATACATTTGGTCATCATAAAATATTGCATTTGGCCGAGAAAGGTCGTAAATTAAATCTTTTAGACTCACTAGAAATTTTTAAAAGCGCAAACAACACAATAGATATTATTTTGAACGACCAGTTGGATTTTATATATACACCTCTTTTCCAATGTTGTATATAATAGTTAAGTATTTGGTAGTAATTTTAAATAACATCATAAACTACCCCCATATATTTTTGTGGCATTTATAATATCTATGTAGGCCTGTAACTTTTGCAGTTTGATAATGACATTGTATGTCGAAACCGCGGTCGCTATTACATGTGAATAAAGTGGTATAACAAAGTTATTGTTTTATTTTATTTTATTATTTTCAATATGTAAAGTCTTAAAACTCGAAAACGGTATTTAGTTCAATGCTTAGATATTTCCTCCTGTTTGTTATGAAGTTTTGTCGACATAGGTTCATTGAAGCTTTAATAAAATGCAAAGACTCTTCGAAAAAGAAATTTAGTTTCAATGCTTAGAAATTTTCTTCTATTTGTTTTGATGTGTTGTGGATATAGACTACTGCAGCGTTAGTAAAATGCAAAAATTCTTTTAAAAATGTAACATAAACCCTAGATATTTTAAAAGGGGAACACAGGAAACTGGTTTTTGATCCATCTGGCATCCCTTAACTTTATAATTACTTGAAGACAATAAATATTGCACTTAGAAATTAAACAAAATTTAGAAATCTGTTTTTAAGAAGAAATAAATACTTTTTGCCAAACTATTTTAAATAATGTAACTGGAGCAAAAAAAAAAACAATCCGGAAATGAAACTTCGAATGTTTTATTAGCACGACTGCGTTATAATTTTGTTCATAAATCTTAGGAAGATAACGAAACCTTGAACTGACCCAGAATATCATGAATATAAACCATTAACATTAAAGGTCGTTGCATAAAATGCAAATACCGAAGTGTCTATTTTAATGAAAAAGCGAAGACTAACAAGTCGGCATGTTTCGGAAAATTTTCAATTTGAAAAGTTAATGAATTCTATTTCCCTGTAATAGGAAGTTTGAATTTATATTTTCATCATTTTAATATACAGGTGTCCTTGAAATAAAAAGACAACGTATGAGAAATGGGTGTAATTATATAAATTAAGTACTATTAATCAGGCTAGAGAAAGTTTAGTGACAATAAATAAATACTTGCAAAATAATGACTTAATGCTAAATAGTAAAAAGAGTGCGTTCATTGAATTTAAGCCGGTTTCATATGATAGGAAGGAGTCAAGTTTAGTAAGGTCGAATGGTCGTACTATTTGCCAAGTTGACAATGCAGAGTTTTTGGGGGTTACAATCGATTATAAGTGTGCATGGAACGTGCATATTGATGGTCTGTGTAAGAGACTGGCCCCTGTATGTTATGTACTTGCCCGACTCAGGTCAGAGGTTGCTTATGATGTATTGCTGATGTATTATTTTGGGTGCTTTCACTCGTTGTTTTCGTATGCGACTATTGCATGGGGATCATCGTCTGATTTGAACAGGGTTTTTGTGGTGCAAAAGCGCGCAATACGTATAATGAATGGCGTGGGTTGTCGAACTAGTTGTAGACCATACTTTACCTCAATGGGAATTTTACCACTACCATGTGTCTACATAATGCAGCTGATAATGTATGCAAAGGTAAACCTGAGAAGCATGCCAAAGATAAGCGGTTACCACGCATATGTGACAAGAAATAGTTCTGTGTTAGAAATACCTAAACACAGATTATCTTTTTATGAAAGAAATCCTTGGTATTTATCAATAAAAGCTTATAATAAGCTGCCAGAAAGCTTCAAAAATATAATACCCCACAATCGATTCAAATTTGAACTCAAACGATATTTACTACGGAAGTGCTACTATTCACTAACAGAGTTTTTGAATGATCAACTAAGCTAATTCATTATTTATTATTATTGTATTTTGTATTGTATGTTTTATATATTGTTGTTCTTGTGATTGATTTTGAGCAATGGTCTGTTTTATTTTATTTTCTATTGACATGCTTGATATATTAATACATGTATTATTTTATGCTGTGTAAATATTGGACTTGTCCCATACCACTATTGTGGTCGAGAGGATTAATAAAGATGAATATGAATATGAATATGAATATAGAATATAAATGCGAAATACTGTGAGTCGATTACGACGCGAACTACATAATCATAAATCCCCTGAAAGTTGTATCATGTTCCGCCTAAGAATTCAAAATAAATACTACAGCGTAAAAATTTATTTAAAAAAAAATGTTAAAATTAAATTATTTCAGGTACTTATCCTTTCAGGAAAATTGAATTTATTATCTTAAAAAGTAAAATTTAAACTTCTTTTCAATTTATTAATCCACTATCTTTAATAATAGATTCAGATAAAATGTTCTAAACTAAATGATATTATTACATATAGCATGTTTCTTGGAAACCTGTACAAAATTAGTCAAAGTTCATGTCCTAAAACCTCTGTCACTTTCCTGTCAAAATATTACATCACCTTTTCTTTCCCTTTCAAATATTATATACGCCTTTTTCACTCCAATATATTCGACTTCAAATTATATCTTTATAGTTGTTCTGTGTTGTCTTTAATAATCCATTTTCTTTTTTAATACTTGATAAACTTTTACCTTTATTCTTTTTTCACTAAAGTTACCTTTTCCGACTCTTATAAATTTTCATTATCCGTTTACTTGAAATTATATTCAAATACTAAAACTTTGAATTTCAATTATATAAATTTTACATATGCCATGGATTAAATCAGTTATGTCTTAGATTGATTAAGTGGTTTAACCCAAGGATAGAAAATAGACAAAATTGCCACGTAACTGGTAGCGATCGCCATATTGCGCGTCATCGGGTTTGTAGTGTTCATAGCGATGTTTTCTAATTTCATAGTGTTTTACGTGCTTATACAAGGTATCCCGTATCGTTATGTTCAAGTTTTAGGAGTGTAAAGTAGACTTGAAATGCAAAACTTGTATATCCTTTTTTATTTGTTTCAAAGTTACAGAGCTATGAATGTGATTGTCAAATCATGAAAAAAAATGTAATCCTAAAGTCAATAAAAACTGATTTTATTTAAAAAACTTCAATTAATAATATTTCCGAAATGTCCACCTCCTTGTTGAATGCAGGCTTGTGCCCGCAAGCCAACAGAAGAAGTACTTATCCGAATTTCATACTTGTTTTGTCGGATTTGCTCGGCAGCCAGGTGAATACGATCCAACAACTCGCTCTTGTGTTGGATACTTGCGCGTAGACTAAATTTTTCATGTACCCCATAAATAAAAGTCAAGGGGATTAAGATCGGGTGATCTGAGTGGCCATGCAAAAGGACCACCTCGACCAATCCATCTTGGATAATTTACGTTAACCAAATTTCGGACAGCAATTCCGAAGTGTGGTGGTGCCCCATCCATGTGAAACCACATGTCTCGTCGAAGATTCAGTGGGACATTCTCTAAAAGACCTGGCAGTTCGTCAATAAGAAATTGAAGGTCATTGTCCGAATTTAACCTCCCAGGAAGAACGACAGTACCAATCAACAAGTCATCGATTAGGGCCGCCCAAACGTTAATAGAAAATTCATGTTGAAATTTAGATGGGCGTATAGCTTTGGGATTTTCTGATGACCACCTGTGCAGATTTGTTTCTCAGATTTGTAGCACAACTTCTAGTGAACGTAGATTCATCTTTCTAGAGGACTCTTCTGCAGAAATTAAAATGAAGCCGTGACTGTGTTAATATCCAGGCAGAATAAACTAGACGGGCATAGTGGTCTGCCTCAAGCAAACCATGTCCCCTGCGATAGTGATATGGATATAAGCCATCCCGTTTTAAAATTCGCCAAACTGTCGTTCGTGTCACTCCTAGTTGTCTAACAATTCGACGTATACTGAGAGTTGGATCCCTTGTAACAATAGCTACTGCTTCTTCTTCTAAGTCTGCTCGCAAATTTACTCCTAGGTCGAAAATAGAATCACGCAGTCCGCATTCTCGAAATTGTCTGTGTACTTCCAGAAACGTTCTGTAATGAGGAATGCGCCTATCGGGAAACCGATGTCGGTATTCAATAACTGCTTGACGTGCACTGCCGTTACAGTAGCGTTACACAAAATACTCTTGAGAAGAAAATCGGTAAGGTATTTTGAATAAAGAAAACGTGTCCACTCACTAATAAGCTGTTGTATGAACTGAAACGTAATGTAATCCTTTATTAAAAAATGTAATGTTAACAGTTATCTGAACATTTGTTTATTGTATGATATTCATGGTTCAGCATGTACGAAATAAGTAAGAACCTTCTTTATCATAAATCAATTTCCAGTACTCATTTTTGTAGATCTCCAAGAAATTACTGTATGCACTACGACACGAGTTTATTTATTTTAGGATAACATTTTATTATGCGACGTTAACAATCACAGGCCTGTTATTGAATCGTATAACTTTTTTTAAATAAAACCAGTTTGTATTGACTTTAGGATTACATTTTTTTTCATGGTCTGACAATCACACTCATAGATCTGTAACTTTGAAACAAATAAAAATGGATATACAAGTTTTGAGTTTTCGTTACTTGAAATGAAGTCTACTTTACACTCTTAAAATTTGAACATAACGATGCGGGACACTTGTATATACACTTTGTTTAGTTTTTTGTTTGTAAAGATTGCAATTTTATTTTGATTATCTATAAGAAAACTGCATCAAATAATATCTCGATATCCAGTTAGTATTTGCATTTGTGAACCCATTTTTTAGACATTTAAAACCTTTAATTAACTCCGTAATAACAGTTTATTGAAACGAGTGGATTGTGATACTAGAGTATTAAATTAATTAATATGTGACGGTGTTTTACTGAGTCAACCACCTTCATTTCCTTTATAATTTATAAGCACATTTTTTGACAAAAATGCATTTTACACCCATCCGAACACCAATAATAACTAGCAGTCATTTACCATTACTTATAGCAATATTTTGAAATAAAGAACGTAAGGATATGTGATTAGATCGTACATAAAGCACTCGTTTTGTCTATAGAAAACAGTGATTTACATTACTCGATTTGTATATATTTAACTAATGCTAAGATTAAAATCAAAATCGTTAATTTGAATGGGCACGCTGAGTGACGCTTTCGCGCGTAAGAATATTATTGGTGGAGAGTTACGAGGCGACCTTATACATTTAGTAACCTTGGGTTTAACTTACATGTCGTACTTTATAGTAATAGGTTAAATCATTAAATAAGAGTTGCCAAGTGACATTCATTAAGCTAACCTAATATTTAAGTCTACCGAAAAATTGAATTTCAGGGAAAATACGGTTATTTGAAAGTTGTTGTTGTTTTTTTTTAATGCTGTCTGTTTTAAAATGAAAATGTACCGAAAAATAAAATTTGAAAACTAACATTAAAAACCAAATCAGATTAAACAATATTATGTATGTAAAATCTCATAATATTCAGAATAAAAACGAATTAATAATTAAAGTAAGCATAGCAATTTGTTAATGCAGTATACAAAACAAGCATGTATGACATTGAAGCAATCATTATTTTTTTCTTTTAACACAAATGTGTTGGTTTTGATAAGACACGTTTTTTATTGGAGAAATTAATCTTCGTCATTTGTGAAGTCGACCATTGGAGTTTGTCGTGTGGGGCTTTGATAATCGTTTACCCTATTATTTAAATTAAAAGAAGAACAAAACACAATCTATTATGTAACAATATTCATTAAATAAGGTGCGTAATATGATGGTCATATTATGCCTTCATCTCTACAGCGTAAAGTTATTTTATAGGATTTTATTAGTGATCCGTTGAGTTCATTAAGATCCAAAACAGGTGTTACAAAAATATAATTTTTTAAATACTGCCATGAAAAGAAATCGTACAGTGTTAAATCGCAGGAACCCTGGTGGCCAAATTTTGTTGGAAGTAGCCTTCCTGTAATTCATCATCGTGTAACATATTCACAGTCTCTAACGCGCAGAGTTTAATATTCCTAAAATGTGTAAGCATTTTTTGGCTACTGTTTAAAATTTTATATTTTTAAGTGATATACCTTCAAAAAATATACATCGAATAATACTTCTCTGACGAACAGCTGCCCAAACTCCAATTATCTTCTGTGGATGCAGTGGTGCTTTCAAAGAAAGTGCGGATTATTTGCGCTCCACTATGCCTTCATCATTGACAACAAAATAGTAAAAAAATCCTTAACAAAATTCCTATACTATACTGAATCAAATTTAAAACACTAAAATCAGATAAATTTTAATTATTGCGCATACATCAGAATTATGATAATTAATCAATTCAATACATCAATTAGCCTTAACCTAGGATCAAAAAATGTAATTCGACCTCAGATCTGTAGTTGAATTTTACGTAAGTGTTATGCACACACTATACAGGCTGATTCATTTTCGGCCCTCACCATGGGGATCTCGCTTATTATTGGAGATAGAGTATAGGTTTAAATTTGGCAAAGTTGTTAAATTTTGTGTTTGTTATAAATCCGTAAAAAAAAACAGACCTGTGACAAATGACCTTCGTTATTTAAAAAAAAACGCGAGAACTCCATTTCTTCTCTTACCTGTAGCACCGACATTTGGCCTTGTAGAGAAAAAATAAAAACACATCTTTGTGGCTATTTCTAAACCTCTATCCAGTGGTGTACTCTAAATTTTATACGACGTTTCGTTTCTTTCGGGCCATCATCAACTATCTAATTTCTTATAGGCGCCATATTGGATTTAGACATCTTCAGAAAGAGCTTTTTTTTCTGATTTCAACCATGTACCACATGCTGACAAAAGTGTTTGACATTAGGTTTTATTTAAAAGAATAAATTATAAGATTAAATAAGGTAGCCATGGAATTTCAATCTGTCAAACATTTCATTTATTGTTCATTAATAATACAAAAATGTCATACACTAACGAAGAGAAACGAGATATGATAAGTATTTTTTATTCTTCGAACCGAAATTCAACAGTAGCGAGTACAAGATATCTACAATTATATCCAGAACGACAACAGCCTCATCGTACCATTTTTCTAGATCTCGACAGAAATTTGGTCGAGAATGGATCGTTTACTAAGCCGCGTAATGGTCAAGACAACAGGAATTTAAATGAAAATCGACAAGATATTTTACAAATGGTAAATTAAAAGCGTGTTTTCAAATTTCATGTTAATCTTGTATTTTTATAGATAAATAATAATCCATCAATTTCTACACGCGAAGTAGCGTCAGAACTAAATTTATGCCAGTCCAGAGTTTGGAGAACTTTACATAAAAGTAGGTTTAAACCATACAGGATCCATGTTAGTCACTCTTTACTGCCTGGAGATAATTTGAGAAGGCTAGAATATTGTAATTGGTTAATGGGAAGGATAGAAAATGACGAAAATTTTTTAAGCAAAATCATCTGGTCAGATGAAACAAAATTTACAAATTCTGGAATGTTTAACAGAAATACGGATCACTATTGGGCAGTACAAAATCCCCGACAAAACAGGGCTAGAAGACCACAACATCGTTTTGGAATAAACGTTTGGATGGGTGTTTTGGCAAATCGTCTCTTAGGATCAGTTATGTATGAAGAACATTTAAATGGAGAAAGATATTTAAACATTTTACGTACATACGTATATGACTATCTTGATAACAATATCCCATTAAATCAATTACAATATTTATGGTGGCAACAAGATGGCGCACCAGCACACAATGCAGCTGTTGTTAGAAATTTCTTAAATCAAGAGTTTGCAAACCGTTGGATTGGAAATAGAGGAGTTGTTGAATGGCCTGCGAGATCACCTGATTTAAGCCCGCTCGATTTTTTTTTATGGGGATATGTTAAAAATAATATTTATAAAGTAGATGCGCCACAAAACATTGAAGAATTACGAGACAGACTTCAGAATGCCTTCGATGCAGTTCCTAGAAGAACTATACAAAGGGCAGTACAAAATGCCAGAAGGCGTGCCCAATTGTGCATTACCGAAGATGGCCAGATAATTGAATATTTACTGTAATTGTTTATTGTTTACTTTTCTATGTATTTTATTAATGTTTTTGTTATCCTGTACTCGCTACTGTTGAATTTCGTTTCGAAGAATAAAAAATAATTATCATATCTCGTTTCTCTTCGTTAGTGTATGACATTTTTGTATTATTAATGAACAATAAATTAAATGTTTGACAGATTGAAATTCCATGGCTACCGTATTTAATCTTATAGTTTATTCTTTCAAATAAAACCTAATGTCAAAAACTATAGTCAGCATGTGGTACATGGTTGAAATCAGAAAGAAAAACTCTTTCTGAGGATGTCTAAATCCAATATGGCGCCTATAAGAAATTAGATAGTTGATGATGGGCAGAAAGAAACGAAACGTCGTATAAAATTCAGAGTACACCACTGGATAGAGGTTTAGAAATGGCCACAAGGATGGGTTTTTATTTTTTCTCTACAAGGCCAAATGTCGGTGCTACAGGTAAAAGAAGAAAATGGGGTTTTCGCGTTTCTTTTTTAAATAACGAAGGTCATTTGTCACAGGTCTATTTTCTTTACGGATTTATAACAAACACAAAATTTAACAACTTTTCCAAATTTAAACCTATACTCTATCTCCAATAATAAGAGAGATCCCCATTGTGAGGGCCGAAAATGAATCAGCCTGTATATTACGAGACTATTAATAATATTTAATAAAAATTACAATTTTAAGTTATAGAAAAAAAAACATTGTAAAATATATCTCTGGTGTCTCTCAAGGTTATAGCAAAGTAAAAAAATAATATAAAAGAGTTAAATAGTTTTCTAAGTAATTATGTGAAATTAACTAATTAATCATCAATTCAAAATTAAAGAATTAGCATTACGTAAAACAACTAAATTAGACATTAATTTAATACAAGAATGATCTTAGAATAAATTTTTTATAACAATAACAATTGAGACAAAAAAAATAATTATAAAATAACTATTATTTAAAAAAAACTATATTAGAAGAAATGCTTTTAGCGATGGAACGTAACGTAAATTAAATTTTATAAAAGTTTAAATAACAATGTATGAGCGATAATTATCTGAATAAATGTACAACAATAATCGATTAAATTCTTTTACAAATATACGTGTATCACGAAAGAGAAAAAATAACAGAATTTACCAATTATTTACGAATTAAACTACACTTTATAAGCTGTTTAAATAGCATTAAAAGTTTGGAATCATAATGATAACGATTAAAATATATCTGCGAAGTTTACTGCATCTTCTACACAAAAATTACCTCTGCATAAGACGGACTCCTGCCTAGAAACTTATCTAATATCCCTCTTCATAGCAATAAATATCTTCTAAATTACGTTATAAAATGGTTTCCAGCAGAAAATGGAAGTCAGTATATAAAAAAGAACGACTGAGGCTAATCGCTCCTTACGACGATCTTTAAGGGAAACGATCTTGCCTAAAAGAGAAAATGAAGACCCAATTGGTTGATAAAGTTTTAAATCAGCTATTATAAGCGTTAACTGGCAATCAATTGGCGAATTTTTGCAAAATCGATATTTTCGATTACGAAATTTACGGCTTTCCCGGCATAACTCAAGAAATAGGCGTCCTAGAGCCTTCTGGTTTGGACCAGTCGAATCAGCGTGTCAAAACGCGTCGGGCAGTATAGGATAGATCATTTAGAGCCAGGTGGTTTCCTAGATACAGACAGGCGCCGAAATTGATCATAAAATTTCGGCGAAATTTTCGCGATTTTGAAAAATTTTCAATCTGGAATTTCTACTCAAAATCCACCGTAAGGTTTTCGAGGGTGCTAAAGAAGACTGTCTCAACGCTTTCTGCTGAAAATTCGCGATTTCCCGTCGACACTTTTTCGTAAATATCTCGAGAACCAAAGCAGATAGCGAACTCTAGTTTGGTTTATCGTAATCAGCGGGTCCGATTTCATATAGGATTGGCATCAAAACAGGGAAAATCGGCACTCGTCATTTTTGTAATTTTTAAATTTCATCACCTGAGGTTCAAAAAAATCGCGAAAATTTCAAAACGCCATAACTCCCTCATTTCTCATCCGATCACCGTTCAGAAGTTCGGAATCATAATGATAACGATTAAAATATATCTTCGAAGTTCACTGCATAAAGATCTTCTACAAAAATAACCTCTACATAGGACGGTACAGATGATTGTCTCCTGCGTTAAAATTTATCTAATATCTCGCTTCATAGCAATAAATATCTTCTAAATTATGTTCTAAAATGGTTTCCACGACAAAATGGAAGTCAGTCTGGTATGTAAAAAGAACAACGCAGGCTAATCACTCTTTACTACGACCCGTAAAAGAGAAAATGAGGACCCGCGTGGTTGATAAAGTTTCAAATTCGCTATTATAAGCGTTAAGTGGCAATCAGGTACTCAAAAAAAAAACAATTCTACCGCCAAATACAAATAATTATGACTTTAAATCCGGATAACCGCAGCTACTCAACTGGAAGTGTGCAAATTTTGCACACTTCTAGTTTCTGTAAACGTTTTCACAAGCTGTTTACTCCATTGACAGAAATTTGTCACCGTTGGAAATCGCTCGTAAAACTTATTAATAACATGAACATAAGATGCTTCCCCAATTCCGTAACATTGTATTAGGTGAATGCGCTTGTTCGAGTGTCAACATTTTTAATACAAAAAACTATGAAGAACAAGCAAATTACAAATTACTGAGATAATTATACAATTTAGAACAAATATTTTGAAGTTTTGAAGTTTATCTAAGATAATGACAGATAACACAGGTCTACAAAATTAAACTTTTTGACAGATGTTTTTATTTTGAAAACTGATTTTATATAATTTTGGTAGGCTGATTTCAAAAATTCTATGCATTTATTTGTATCATGTAAGGTTTTTTTGCAAATATTAAATGAAAAAAAACGATTATTTCTAAAAAAAATTATTTGTTTATTGAGTAAAAAGGTGGAATACAAGTTAAAAAAGTGGAAAAAATACTTTCCTCAGTCTTTTTTAAGTGAAATCTTTGTCTTTTTGCCAGAAAGCTGCGTTGACCGGACATTCGGTTGTATGTTTTCAAGGGCATATCCCGTTTTAACATCCAGCAGTAGTCCGCCATCATCGTTATCATCTGCCTTGGTATCGTCGTTCCATTTCCTTAATGTCTTGGTGAAACCACTCTCCCTGTTCTTCGCTAACTGCTCCAAGATTTTCAGGAAAATAGTTCAAGTGTGAAAACAGGAAATGCACTTTCAAACTCGTATTACAACCTAGACGATGAAAGTGTTGTAACATATTTTGAACAATATTTTCGTAGTTTTCGTCCTTAGAGTTCCCAAGAAACTTATCAATTACTTCTTTAAATGAAACCCAGGCGCTTTTCTCGACATTGGTCATTGTGTTTTGAAAATCCTTGTCTTTGCATAATGTTCTTATCTGCGGCCCAACAAAAATACCTTCTTTTAACTTGGCATCGGATAAGGCTGGAAATGTCTCGCACAAATATTTAAAACACTGTCCATTTTTGTCTAGGGCTTTAACAAACTGCTTCATCAAGCCAAGTTTGATATGGAGAGGAGGCAGTAAAACTTTTTTGGGGTCAACCAAGCTATCTCTTAATACATTTTTCCTACCAGGTGTAAGGCTTGTTCTAGAGGGCCATTCTATTTGAGTCCAATGTCTATCCCTTGCTCGACTATCCCACTCACAAATAAAGCATGGAATTTTGTATAACCTCCTTGTTGTCCTAGTAGCATGCACAGCACTTTAAGGGCACCACAAAGCATCCACTGATGTTCTTGGTAGTTTATATTCTTTAAAAGAAGTTCAAAATTTTCATACGTTTCCATTAAATGTACCGAATGGGCAACGGGAACCGAGGCCAGCTCGTTACCATTGTGCAATAAAACGCCTTTTAAACTACGCTTACTTGAGTCAATAAACAGGCGCCATTCTTCTTTTACATACGGCACATTTTCTAATTTTGAAATTAAGTCAGGAATATTGTTGCAATACACTAGCGGTGTGTCTTGAGTAAAATATTGACATAACTCTTTTTCGCGATCCCGGTAAAAGCTTGATGTGACGCCAGGTGCCAGTAAATGTTTCTCACGAAGTCGGGAGGCTAACAATTCGGATGCATCCTTTGGAAGGTGCAAGTCTCTAATTAAATCATTTATTTCGCTCTGGTTAAACACTTCGGGCTCTCTGAAATCTGGTGCAAAATCTGAGTCATCTGGGTCGCAATTAGATTCCTCTGATTCTGACGATATGACGTTTTCTAGTGCTTTTGGGGCGGTAGGTATCGGTACATCTGGTCCATGAGGAACTGGTCGAATAGCAGAGTCAAGATTGGGATACACAATTTGTTTCTTATTTTTTCTGTTGAATCCTTGAACATTACACGAACAAAAATAACAATCATCACTGTGATTTCTAGGCTCTCGCCATACTATAGGAACACCAAAGCTTAAACATTTCTTCCTACCTTTTTGCCAGTTTCTTAATGCTTCAACGCAAACGGAACAAACAGTATGAGGATCCCAGGACTTGTCTTGGTCGCCAATTTTTACAACAAAATAAGCGTGGTATACATTTTTCACAAACGAAATTATAGTTTGCCTCTGCTTTACTACGACATAACTACCACAGATATAACAAAAGTTATTCGGATGGTTCACACAATGCCTTCTTTCCATATTTATACATTCTAGAACACTTAAAATACGCAACAACGAAGACAACAAGCGCGCGGACACAGTAGCACGACGACTAACACAACCAAACTGCACATAAGCAGGTTTCAACGTTGTATTGACGCTTCTGCGCCGACTCTGTTGCTTTGCTGAGAAATCTAATATTAACCAGTGTTGCCAAATCACATTTAATTTCATAAAAATCAATTCATTTAAAAATCATGCCTAACATGGAACAAACATATTCTTGTCATAGGTATGTATATTAATAAATTAACATTTTTAAGAAATAGAGCGCTATAAAAAAAATTTACGTGATAGAGCAAAAATATGGCGTTTTTTGGAATAAGGGCCCCCAAACATATACAAATTAGCAAACAACTTTCAAACATCAAAATCACTGTAGACCTGTGTAATTGTTTGCTTTACTACGAGGCGATTGTTTGTTTATACGACACAACGAAAACGCGGAGTTAATGAAAGTGAGCTGATCGTTCTGAAAATTTGCATAACGCCATAGCATTTCATTCTGAACAACTTTTCTAAGTAACACTTTGGCGTAATGTGAACGGAAAAGGTATTTTACCTGAAACGACGATAATTTTTATTCAACTGTAAAGGCCCACTTAATTTAATAAAATCGACTGAGCTGGTTGGAATCCCAAATATGAAATTCCAATTCGAAAATTTTTGGTCCATTATACCTATTGTGAAATCATTCCGGTGACAGACTTTATATATTTCGAAAATTAAATTTAATATTTATTAAGAATGGAAACAAACAGATCTTTTAATAGTTGTGTAACAAACAAATTCATGGCGTTTATCAAAGAGTACAATTTTATCGTACCCGTCCTCAAAACAATATTGAAAATTGAAAGTATCTGCGGCAATTAACAAGTCTACAAAATGAGTTCGGAAAGTTACGCGAGCCAATCTAACCCTCTCCCACCCTACACCGTTTGATGTGCAATCGGTGAAATTTCACGGGTTCACTCCGAAAGGTTTTTTTCACCTCTATGACGTCATACGCGTAAGCGTATGCCGTATTTTATGTCTGATCTCTCTTCGTTTTTCAAAAGGCAGAGTTCGGGTCTCGTGGTCTGTGACGTCAGTGTTCTCCCTTCTTCCCTCTTACACACAAAAAAAAAAGCACGCATTACTCACATAGGGTTGTTATAAACTAGTTTAACGCCACTATATTGATTTTAGCCGGTAGATATTAACATAATGTCAACGAATGGTGGAAGGGGGATGTAATTTTAACGAAAAAAAGTACAATTTCATTGTTAATACTTAGATATTTGTGTGGTTACACCACAGCACCATAGTTAATTTTGCTAGGAAATAAGGTCATAGGGTTAAATCCGTACCGGATGTAATTATAGATGTATGTAGGTAACATTTTTCTTTCGTTATTTCGTCGTAAAAACTCACAAAAAAAATATGAGAAAGGGTGTAATTATACAGCATGTGCCCAGATTTTCTTTACAAATTGCAGTTTTTCTTATTACTGATTATTCTAAAAAATTGATTTCGTAAAAGAGTTTTAGATTAGTTTAAAGTAGTATGTCAACTCTGTGAGTTGTGTATAAATGCTTAAATGAAGTAATTTCGCTTGATGTCAGATACAATATTTATTATTGAATCGATTCTGCCTTTACTTGATGTAAATCCATATCAAATGATAAAAACACACAACGTTGTATTAGATTTACACTTTATTTAATAATATTTAACAATGACTATATAACAGCTATTTCACCGTACAACGGTTTCTTCAGATATAACAAGCGGTACTATTAAAAACATTTTACTTAAACGT
This sequence comes from Melolontha melolontha, assembly GCA_935421215.2. NCBI lineage: Eukaryota > Metazoa > Arthropoda > Insecta > Coleoptera > Scarabaeidae > Melolontha > Melolontha melolontha. The sequence continues at coordinate 201,153,936 of OW285237.1, read as the reverse complement.
AAATATTTTTTATTTTATGACTTAATGGTATTCTCAGAAATTGGAAACCGAAATATTTTTACCCGCCTCTTTTAGTATAAGGGATACATATAGATAATATAAATTATATTATAAGTGACACATATCTAACAAAATATTTCAATCAAAAATAGGAAATAAATTCAACAGAGGGGAGGAATTAAGCTCTGTTTTGTCATTTAATAATTTATTTGAAAATTCTTGTTTATTAATGTAAATTAGTGTAAATCTAATACAACGTTGTGTGTTTTTATCATACAATATTTATCTTGAGAAGTTTTAAAATGAAACTAACAAGTAAACAAAAGGTGTAAATTAGTTAACTGTAGGTAATAATTACCGAACTATTCGTCAAGAATAAATTCAATAATACCGTTGCTACTGTATTAAAAGATTTTAATTTTATTTTAATTATTTATTTCTCATTCAACAGTATTTAATTAATTAACTTAAAAATAATTTCGAAATTAATAAATGTAAACGTGTGCCCCTAAAGTGCTTAGGGGGTAAATACTCCATGCACTAGATGGCTCGCATGCTTGTGTTTTTGCAAACATTTCTTAGCATGTCTTGTGTGACAGTTGGACAAGCTTGCCTAATTCGCTCCTTTAAATCTTCTACACGTCGTGGTCTAGTTTTGTAGCCCTTTTCATTTAAGAATCCTCATAGAAACTAATCTAAAGAAGTTAAATCCGGAGATGTTGCAGGCCACGTAAGTAATGATATCACAGCATTTTGCGTTGCTCGACCAATCCATTTATTTAGAAACAGTATTTAATCAATTTCTCTCATGTTCAGAAAAATGATACGGAGCACCATCTAATTGCATTATCGTATACATTCTAAAGTTGGCATACTATGCCAAAACTCTAACAATTATGTCTCCAGAAAATTCAAAAAAATTGGGACGTTTATGTTATTATCGAAGAAAAAAGGTCCAATAAATCTATCCCCTTTTATACCGCACCACACATTAACCTTCTTGGAATATTGCCTTCTACATTCAATTGACCAGTGCGGATTTTCTTTACTCCAATATCTTGAATTTTGGGAACTAACAATTCCATTGGTTGTAAATAGAGCTTCATTGCTAAAACAATTTTTTTTAAATAAATTTTGATCGTCTTCTAAATATCCCTGAATCCTTGCACAAAATTCCAAATCATGGTTAGTGTCGCCTTGAATTAAAGTATGAATAAATTTGGGTTTAAAATGTTTAAATTTGTATTTATTTAATACATTTCTATATAGGTATACAGAGTTAGTTAAAAGTATGGAGACGCCGATTTATTATCGTTAATATTCATTTTAGGGAATTATGTTCAATATAAAAGTTTGTTAAGATATTTTGATCTACATTTGTGATTATTTGTTTTTTTCCTTCAATTGTTTTTTTAGATACGCCTGTTCGCGCATTTTTTTTTTAATGGGAACTGGTAAATTTTGCTCTACCATTCGAAAGAGAATTTTTTTCTCTTTACAATAATATTTTTCTATTTTTAAAATTCATTTTAATAACTTTTTTACAAGAAAAATTAAACAAATTAATAACAAAGTAAATTAAAGTAAGTGTTCAAATTGTCGTCCATTAGTAATTTGACAATGACCCAATCGATTTACAAAACCCCGAACAGAGTTCTGTAAAAAATCTCAGGGAATTTCTTGCATCGTTCTGGTAATTCGGATTTGTAAATCTTCGACGTTATCGGGCTTTTCTTTGTAAACTTTGTTTTTTACGTATCCCCAAAGAAAAAAATCTAAAGGACTTAAATCTGGCGAACGGGCTGGCCATTAATGGTTCCTCGTCTTCCAATCCATCTGTGGGGAAAAACGTTGTCCAGATATTGACGAACATTTACACCATAATGTGGTGGGGCGCCATCTTACTGGAACCAGATACTGTCATTGGGCAGGTGTTCATTGTTTTCATGAGGATAGAGCGTAGCACTAGCAGGTATTATTTCATTTTGCAATAACTGCAAATACAGAGCCGAAGTTAAATTGCCATTGATGAAAAAGGGACCGATAATATGACCGCCTAGAATGCCAACCCAAACATTAACCTTTTGTGGGTACTGCGTATGGTGCTCCAAAAACAAAGAGGGATTTTCCGATGACCAGTATCTGCAGTTATGTCTGTTTACTTCACCGGTAAGGCAAAAAGTAGCTTCGTCTGAGAAAAGAATATTGTTGACAAAATTTTCATTATTATTGCAAATATTTAACATTACTTGAGAAAATTGTAATCTCCTATCAAAATCATCTTCCGTTAACTCGTGTACAAGTGTACCTTATAAGGTTAATACTTTTCAATTTTTAAAAACGACACGATCGATGACTGTGAAATATTGAAATTGGCCGCTAATTGATTGGTTAATAAATGGGGATATTCAGATACAGCCAATAAAATATCCAGTTTGTTATCATCCCTTTTTGCTGTTCTAGGTCTACCACTCCTTGGCAAATCTTTAACGCTACCCGTTTGTTCAAAGCGTCTTAAAGTTTTACCAACAACGGATTTAGAAATTGGATTTCTATTTTGATGCGTATCATTAAATAAATTACTAACGTCTTGTAAACTTCTGCGTCTATCTCCATAACCTAACATCATAAGTATTTCAATTCGTTCATGTCCACTTAAACTCGCCATTGTTAATACTAACAGCAACAAATTGCACAAATGAATTATTTCTGTCAAAGATTTGACGTACACAATAACCACTGATAAAATTATGTCGCTCAAGTTTGTTTATCGCTACGCTTCTGTCTATCTGCGATGTACCGAACATCTGTTAAACACATGAACCGGCCTTTTCTGATAAAAAAGTTATTAAAATTAATTAAAAAAAAAAAAAAAAATTTGAAAAAAAAAAAACTCCATCGAATGGTAGAGTAAAATTTACTAGTTCCCATTTAAAAAAGAAAAGCGCGGACAGGCGTAACTAAAAAACAATTGAAGAAAAAAAAAACAAATATTCTCAAATGTAGATCAAAATATCCTAACAAACTTTTATATTGAACATAAATCCCTAAAATGAATATTAACGACAATAAATCGCCGTCTCCATACTTTTAACTAACCCTGTATATATATATATATGAGTATATGTATATCAAAAACCCTTTTACCCTAAAGGGTGTCGGGTAAGTACAGTCTAATCTAAATTATGCACAAAATTTCTCCATAATGTTCGGTTACTGGCCAGTGGATGCTATTTCCAATGATATCCTCCCATACTTGTCGCGGTCTTCCTCTTTTCCTTTTGTACTGGACTTTGGCTTCATATATTAGCTTTACTGGTCTAGTGTCACCCATTCGTTGTAAATGCCCCCACCAATGTAGTTGCCGCTGTTCGATAAAGTCCATTATCGATTGTATCTCCAGTTCCTCTCGTATTTGTGTATTTCTCATTTTATCCTTTCTAGTTACGCCTCTCACTCTCCTAAGATATCTCATTTCTGCAGCCTGGATTTTGCTTTTTTGTCTAATATTAAGTACCCATGATTCACATCCATATGTCAGACTGTAGACTGCTTTGAATAATTTTATCTTGGTGTTTCGTGATATTTCTTTTTTCATAATGAAGTTCTTATTCATTGCGTAATACAATTTGGTTACCTTTTCAATTCTTTCATTAATTTCTGATTTATTTTTCCCAGTGTTTTCTATCAGGACACCTAAATAATGAAACTCATCTACTTGTTGAATAGTTATTCCTTCAATTTGGATATTTAGTTGTTCTTCACCTGTGGTCATTACTGTTGTTTTATTTTAATTTATACTCATTCCTTTTTTCTTAAGTGTTTCTATACTTTCTTGCAGGTTATTTCCATTTTCAGCTATTAGTACTATGTCATCTGCGAATGCTGCCTCAGCTACTTGAATCCTCTCTAGATTTCTGTACCCAACTTGATTTTTTTTCGTCTGCTCAATACATTTCTAACAAATTTAATACTTAAATTTAGATCGCGAGATATTTGCCGAATACTTTGTTTAGGGTTTTCTTAAAGAGCCAAAACTACATCGAATTCTTGATCATTAAATTCATTTTTACAGTTTACAGTTTTTATTGACTTTAGTATTACATTTTTTTCATGATCTGACAATCACATTCCTAGATCTGTAACTTTGAAACAAATAAAAATGGATATATAAGTTTTGCGTTTTTATTACTTGAAATGAAGTCTACTTTACATTCCTAAAATTTGATTGATATAACATTGCATTTAGAAAATTTAATTATTTTTGCCGTGTTGATCGTTTACAAGTAAAAGTTGAGAAGATGAATCTAAAAAAAATTGTTATTAGAAAATAAAAAATTACATACATTAAATAGTTAATTGACGAAGGAGATACTTGTTGAAACTTCATTATAACGCTAAGAAATAAGTAATTAAACTTCTAGTTTCAAAAATTATTTTATTGTAAATACCACTACAATATTGTTTCGCTATACAATGGCTACATCAGGTGGATGAAATACTGTATTTCATCCACCTGATGAAGCCATTGTATGGCGAAACAATATTGTAGTGGTATTTACAATAAAAGAATTTTTGAAACTAGAAGTTTAATTACTTATTTCTTAGCGTTACATACATTATTTAATCGCAAGTCCTAAGCGTTTAAGTTTTCACCATAAAAGTAAACTTGATTATCTCTGATCGCACAAAAGACATTAAAATCCCTTCGCTCCTGAAATCCACGTTTTCTTGCATGTTGATTTTCTTCACTCCAGCGAATTGTGCCTTTTTTTTTAGATTAGTCACATCATATAGTATTTTTTAAAAAGTTGTAATCTTCTTGTTATTAACTCTTACTAATTCTGCAATTTCTACTCTTTTATTATAGTCTGTTGCCTTTGAACTGGGTTGTAAGAGTAAGGATGGAATTTATGTTTTTTTTTTTAATTCGTTGAATAGATTTCATTGATATACCTAAACCTCTCTCACAATCACGTAATGACGCTTCGCACAAACAGCATAGTAACCAAAAATATCAATTTCATTATCATTGTCATCAACAATTTACTCTCTTAACTTTTGCTTGAAAACAACCAAATTGTGTTAAATTTTTAAGTATTTTCTTTACGGCCTTTATGGCTAGGTCGTGGTGGATCTGGATATCTTGTAGCAAACAATGCACATGTTCTACTGACAACACTATATTAAAACTAAATTTACGTATTCTACATTGTTTCCAAACGAGTCATATCTGTCACTTTGTAACTACAATTGACAATTAATTTTTAATTGTGACAGCGACATACAATGCCTTCTAAAATAAAACAATTTACGGCCAACTTATAATAACGATAAGCAACAAGACGGCAGAAATAATTAAATTTTTTAAATGTAATGTTAATATCTCTTAAGTAGAGAACGGACACGCTTACCACTCAGTGCAGTACTGGCGAAAGGCTGTATTTCTAAAATATTTAATTTTATTTATATAATTGGAAAACGAACGGGTGGTGATCTATAAAATTACGAAATACATATTTATTTGTTGAAAAGTTGTATTTATAAAGTTTTTAATTTTATTTATATAATTGGAAAACAAACGGGTGGTGATCTGTAAAATTACGAAATACATATGTATTTGTTCAAAAGTTGTATTTTTAAAGTTTTTAATTTTATTTCTATAATTGGAACATTTTTATTTGTTCATTTTGTCGTTCAAGTTGAGTAAAGGAGTATTAATATTGACTAGCAATAGTTTCTCAAGGTTTTCTTCTGTCAATTTTGTTCTCTTTGAATTAAGTACATCCTGATAAATAGAAAACGTCCTTTCTACATCGGAACTGGTTATAGGTGCATACTGGAAATATTCTTTTATTTCTTCATATTTAGCCGTTAGATTTTGTGGAATTGTCTCCATACATAATTGCTGCAATGTAATTAAATCTGAATTTCTATTAAGAATTGCTTCAAACTTTTGCCGAAGGCCACATCCGAAGTCACTTGGAATACTTTTCAAATTATTAACAGCCACATCTAATGTGGTTAATCCGTCATTTAATTTGAGATTTCGATTTTTAAAATAAGTGATTAGTTTTGGCAATTTTCCAAAGTGTTCCTGAATAAAGTACAACTGATTTTTTAAATTTGGGATTTGTGTGAGCTTATTGCACTCACCAATACTTCTAGCATCCTCCTTTAGCAGTGTTACGAAATGTTTTAGACTATCGAAATTCTCAGCATAATAACTAATAGCTTCCAGCCATGTTCCCCATCTAGTTATTACTGGAGTGGGAGGCAGTGACAGAGATGGAAGTTTTTCCCTGAAAAGAGCTACTCTCAATGGTGCTTTTCTGAAAACTTTTTTAAAAGCTGATACAAGTCTATCAACTTACGGAAAAGTGTCTCTGATATATTCACAGATTCTGTGGAGAGCATGTGCTACACAAGTAATATGCAGCATATTAGGATATGTTTTCTTCAATAGTCTGCCTGTTTTTAACATATACCCAGCACTATCACTGACAAATAAAAGTATTTTTTCTTTGTACGTGGCATCCGAATGAAGCATTTTTTGCATATTCTCCTTAATGGTTTCAGCAACTGTTTCCGCATCAACTCTATTTATAACACTTGTTGCTATTACATATGAGTTATAGGGAATAGTTGGATGTAGTACACCAGCTACAACATTTACCACACAGCGTCCTAACATATCCACCGTTTCGTCGGCGCTTATCCATATGTATTGATTTAAAAGATGGCTTCTAATGCGTTCTACTGTTCTAGTATAGCACCTAGAAACATAATATTTGCGTAAAGTTGATTCATCAGGAACATTTCGACCAGTATATTTTTAAAGAAATATTTTTAAAGTGGGATTGCTAAGTTTATTTAATGGAATATTAGCCGCCTTAAAAGTTTTACAGAGTTCAGATGTGTTTGCGATCCTAAGTGACGAATTTTTGACGATATTTTACGGATTTTGTAATAAATTTCGGAATCACTGACAATGGACATACAATCAGTATGACCGTCAATCCAACTCGCATTGTTTTACAATGCCGTTCTCGACATTCTTCCATATCATGTCTGAAAAAGTAACTTAAACAATGCTCTAGATCTAAATAAATGAAAACTAAAAATGTGTGCGTAAGTTATTGAAACTGATCGAAATTCAATGCACACTTACGTCGAAATAATATGGGAGAAGTAGATTCCAATCAAACGATATTAAACAGGATCTATCACAAAAATTACGATGTAAATAACAGTTAGAACTACGAAAACAAGAAACTAACTCACAGCACTTTATTTATCTTACGAAATATAAACTAATAAATAAAATATATTATAAAAACTCCGCTTCTATCTACGCTCATGAAAACACTTTAAAAAACACTATATTCTTCGAATACAATAGCTGACTTGTCCATTGTTATTGTTGCCAGATCAGGTGTCTGAGTAAGTCAAACAAATACTTCATTGAATTACGCCGGGATGTACTCAGCGACGTTATACACAATTCCAATTGCCGATTGCGTTTTATGGAAATTGCGTCCGTTCTCTACTCATAAGCGATTAAGTTTTAGGTATAGGAAAGTGAACATAAAAATGCCCTTTACTTCCTGTCGTAGATTTTATTAAAAGAGGAAAAATGGGTAATTCCATTTAAAAAAATTAAGATGCTTGACATTTTTGAAGTTGAACTTTCAATCACTTCTATACAAACTCTATACGAGGGATGCCTTTTATATCTTTATAATCGACCACTAGATGGTGCTGTGATGTCACCCGGTCCCGGAGGTCACATCGATGCTTTAACACCGGAGGTTCACCAACATAATAAATGATAGACGGGACAACGGTTAAATAACAATATATAATTTAATAACGACATAACAGCGATGAACAATAACAGATATTACATTGTATCAAGAGCCACTAGTCTAGCAGGGATACTAATACACTCGCTCGAACTATGTCTCTGTCTGACTCTGTCTTGAGATCTCGCAGGGTCTCATTATATATTCGATCGTGTCCCCATTTAGCCTAGTGACCTGGTGATAAGATAAACAAGGTGGTGAAAGATCGTAACACACCGAGGTCGTGTTTTACGAAAGATCATAACACACCGAGGTCGTGTTTGGAAAGATCGAAACACACCGAGGTCGTGTTTGACGAAAGAGATGCGTTTGAAATACATGACCTGGTTTAGTTAACGCAGTGCTTTTGACATATGTAATCATTGTAATCTTAAAGTTTGACATATGTCAATGATAAATCCGCGTTAGCTTAGAAATTGAGTCAGTAGTTTGTTGACAGTGACAGTTTTAAGACAGTTAGTGGAGATTACTCGTGAAGGTTTTTGTTGGATGATTTTTACGATTATGAAAAAGGCCTAACTCCACAAGAATTGCATTATATCGCTTCGGTAAATTTTTGGTAATGAAGCACCATCAGAGAAGACATTTTACAATTTGTTTGCAGAATTTCGTCATGGTCGTGCCTCAGTGAGTGATGAATCACGTAGAGTTCGACCAAAAACTGTTGTGATTCCAAAAAGCATCGATGCTGTGCGGAAAATGATAGAACACAATCGACATGTGATTTACAGTGAGGTAGAGGCATCTCTTGGAATATCGAAGACTGCAATTCATTCGATTTTACATGAACATTTATTTGTAAAAAAATATGTTCCAGATGGATTCCACATAACTTGACCGAAGCACAGAAAGCAGCTCGTAAAGAGATGCCCAAAAAATTCGACGTAGGAACCGCAAATCCGCATACAAAATCGTCACAGGTGACGAAGCATGGATATATGCGTATGAGCCGGAAACAACAATCTACTGTACGGGTGTTCCTAGACGAATCGAAGCCCACAAAAGTTGTTCGTGCAAGGAGCACTTCCAAGAAAATGATCGCAACAATTCCTTCATCGCAACAATTCCTTTAGAGGATCGAAAAACTATTAACGCTGAATGGTATACAGTAATTTGTTTGCCAAAAGTTATAGACTAAATCAGGAAAAACAACCGAATACGTCTCATTATTCTTCATCACGATAATGCGAGTTCCCATAAAGAACGTCTAACAGTTGACTATTTGATGAAGAAAAGTGTTGAAATAATATCTCATTGTCCATATTCACCAGACTTGTCGCCGAATGATTTCTTTTTGTTCCCAACTGTGAAACAAAAAATGCGTGGATAGCGATTTTCTTCACCTCAAGAAGCAGTCGAAGCCTTTGAAAACCATGTTTCTGAGATACAACCTTCAGAGCGGAAAAAATGTTTTTAGAACTGGTTCGTACGCATGCAAAAGTGTAAAGATCATAAAGGCGAATATTTTAAAAACAATAAAATAATTTGTTCCCAAAAATTTTGTTTTCTTCCTAGATTTTGTAAAAATATAAAAGGTGACCCTCGTATACATTATAGAAGTTTCAACATATCCAAAATTATCTTTGACCTTTCTACTGCCCACCACAGCAAGATATTTCTCATTTGTTCTAGGTTCACATAGAATTTTTAATATAAAGGTCTGTATCTGTCAATTCTATATTAAAAAAAAATAATATCACCAAAAGTATACATTTTAGATATAGGGTATCCTACACAGTGTCTCTAAAATTATACATAGAATTTTAAAATGCAATAATATACAGGATGTTGCATTTAAAATAACAATGTTGCTGTACACTTCCGGTATAACCGGAAATAGCAAAATATTTTGTTTAAATTCGCCATAATTTGAAATCCATGTCTACAAATTTTCTTAAATATCATGTTAATATTTCCCAATATACAGATAGTTTAAGCTCGTCGTGACACAGCCTGTATATATATATATATATATATATATATATATATAGGTGTTATGAGTGAATTAGGTAAAATAATGCATTACAAAGATGGACGAAAACCTTAACACAATATACAGTTCCAGGCCTCAATATTAATACCACCTACTGATATAATAATTTAACAGAAATTAATAACATTTAAGAAATATCGTCTCTATTAAGATTTCGGGAATGTTTGTGAATTTCAATAGAATTTTTTTTGTGAATTTCAATTGAAATTCACCACATTTCGGAATTGCTGTCCGAAATTGGGTTAACGTCAATTATTATTATCCAACATGGATTGGTCGAGGTGGTCCTGTTGCATGGCGACCCAGATTACCCGATCTTAATCCCCTTGATTTTTATTTATGGAGGTACATGAAAAATTTAGTCTACCCGCAAGTTTCGAACAAGAGAAGAGTTGTTGGATCGTGTTCACCTGGCTGCCGAGCAAATCCGACAAAACAAGTATGAAATTCGGATAAGTACTTGTTCTGTTGGCTTACGGGCACAAGCCTGCATTCAACAAGGAGGTGGACATTTCGAAAATATTATTAATTGAACTTTTTTAAATAAAATCAGCAATGATGCCTTTATCAAGGATATAAAATATAAAAATTTTTATATTTTATATCCTTGATAAAGGCATCATTGCCGAAACATGTAGGGTTGTTTTAAATATATATACTTTGAAGTAAGCCAGACCTTTAATCGCCGACTGATCGAATTTACCATATCATACCAAGGTCACGAAAATATTATATTTATATATATATATATATATATATATATATATATATATAGCCGAAACATGTAGGGTTGTTTTAAATATATATACTTTGAAGTAAGCCAGACCTTTAATCGCCGACTGATCGAATTTACCATATCATACCAAGGTCACCAAAATATTATATTTATATATATATATATATATATATATATATATATATATATATATATATATAATTATTTAGTGACCTTGGTATGATATGGTAAATTCAATCAGTTGGCGATTTAAGGTCTGGCTTTACTTTAATGTATATATATTTAAAACAACCCTACATGTTTCGGCAATGATGCCTTTATCAAGGATATAAAATATAAATATATTTATATTTTATATCCTTGATAAAGGCATCATAAAATTTCGTATGATTTGCTTTGTAATTTGTAGACAGCAATGTTTACATCCCCACTTACTCTGCAATTACATACATTCTAAATTGATATTTGTAAATATTTCATATAAAAGCCGAAAAACTCCAATAATTTATCAATTGTTATATTTAATAAACGGCTAAGATATTATCTAAACACTTATATATATATATATACTTTAAACAAAGCCATTGTGTGTAGGAAACAATAGTCGAATTACGATTATATATTTCGTCTAGATCGACCGAAGTAATCTTTATGACTACTCCAAGAACAAATCTGCTTACGATGGCCTTTCTAATATTCTCGGCCAGGGATTTTATATAATTTTTGTTAAGTTAATTTTTTTCCAGATATCCTCCATTATGTCTGCTTAAACGGCTTTAAATCCATTACATATATTTCAACGTCTAGACTGCGTCAGGAACCTAACTTGGGGCTTTTATCGTTTAACATATTTACCAACGATCTAATAACTTCGATCAAATACGCAATATTAGCTTATGCAGACAATCTAAAAATGTATAATATTGTAGATAGAGCACGTGATGCAGACGTTCTTCAAACGAATCCCAATATTATTATAATGATATAGTTAATACAAATGATTAAAAGGCACTTAATAGCTTTCATTGTTAACAGGATACCAGTTTCACAGTAAAATTTATCAACTATTTTTTATAATTTGTATTAAGTACATACGAGATATCTAAATACAATGTTTCACCAACAATCATCTGCAATATCCATTAACAGGACTATTAAGGAGTGGTGCTCGAGGAATACTCTGGGGTTGAACATTGAAAAGTGTTGTCTGGTGTCTTTTGCTAAAATTCCAAATAGAATTGATTATAGCTATTCTATCAACAATATCGCTGTCCACCTTATAATCTCTGTTAAACATTTAGGAATCGTTTTCTCGTTAAAAATTACGTGCGCTTACCGAATTATTTGATTCTATGAAGGATAATCTTGAGAAACAAGGACAAGAAGCTGCCCAAATTAATGGTATAAGAATTACATAACATCCCGTAATGTTTTTTCAATTGAAAAACTATGTTCTGATTTAATCTATGGTGCAAAAAAAAAAACAGAAATTACGGATCAAAGCAACAGTACGTATGTCGACAACGACTCTCTGTACTAAAATATGGGACAGATTTCAAATGAAGATGCACAAACGTATTATTGATCTTCATTCACCATCTGAAATTGTTAAACAAATTACATAAATTTCTATTGAAACTGATGTTAAAGGTGATATTGCATTAGCAGATCCATGAATTTAATTAAGAATAAAATATTGTTTTCTTACAAAAGTGAAATAAAGAACTAATTCATTATCCAAATTTGCAGAGTTCTATAAAATTGCATCTCTCAAATCGTCTTTTTTATTCTCTGATAATTAGTAAGTTGTAGTATAGCATAGTTGTCTGGTATCCAATATACGATACATATTGCTGTGTAGTTTTACTCTTAATAAGTAGAGCTCCAATTATATTAAACGTAATTCGTAACACACGCACATATCATGTTTGACTCTTTGAATAACGATAGCTCTCAGGGTTTGCTTTCGGGTTCTTTGTAACTAGGCCTAGCATCCAATGTAAAAGGTAAAGAAATAATACAAGATATCAAATTAAATAACGTTTATTGTTCATACTTTCAATATACATTTATAAATCATGAATTCAATAAACCATTACGAATCATTTATTAATTTAAATCAAATAACAATCATATAAAATTATGTGTATTGTCAAAAATCTATACAAATAACCTTGAAATTATTTTTCAGATTTGTTAAATTTTGCAGTCAGCACATTTGTGTATTATCTTAGCTTTGCGGATGTAAATTCCTCCAAATGCTAAGCTATGACACTAACTCATTTTGTTTAATTCACTGGGTTAAAATTTAATGGAATTTTGAATTTGCTGATATTTTTGTATTAAAAGAGTGTGTTATTCAATGTTTATTTAGTGGAAAATAATCCCTACCGCATGAAATACTTATCTTCACACTATATAATTTTAATTTCATTCTTAATATATGAGTTTTATTATATTACTTTTATTATAAATAAAATACATACATATATCATTAGATCATTGACCAAATCCCTACGTATTCACCAAGGTATTATTGCACTGTTGTATAACAGAAATTATGATAAATTTATTACAAATTATCCATATACGCTTATAATTTCAATTCTTTAATCTGTGAACTTTTACCGTACAACATTTACCGTATTTCGTGATCTATACAGACCTTTCTTCGTAGTATAAGTAATCAAACTCTTCGTGATACATGTTTCATTTGATATCATAAAATTTAAAAAAATTCATTATTCGTAACGAAATTAACGTTTAAACAAAATAAAATAACAATGTATACGCTTTATGTGCAATTTAACTTAAAAATTGTTCCAAAAAATTAACAATTATATACAAGTTTTACGGTAAGAATAAATTTTAAAACTGTTCAGAACATTGTCGGTCATCGAATCGTCTTTTTCTCATCAAACGCCTTTTTATTAGTTCAGGATCTCTTTTTTAAATGTAGAAAAATTTTCTCTTAAGCCCTTTTTCAAGTCTTCAATCTGCATTCTAAAAAGCCGTGTTCTTTTGTCAATTTGAAATGTTTTGTTGTATCTTGTAACCAATTGGATTTGGTTAATAGCGAAGAATTATAATACGTATATTTCATTGGCTTTAAAATTCCGTCTGATTTATATAAAAATATCGCATTTTTATCGTGCACGTCCTATCTCTGTTTTGTTCACAATATTGTGTCTTTTTTATTAAAAAAAACTGTGAATTCGTGTTTCAAAGTAGGTCAAATGACGCTTCCACCCCAACGCGTTATTCCATCTCAATTTTCACCAAACTGTATATATTCTAGTGATACATAACCTCTAAATTTATCTAAATTTGACATTTGTTTTGTTTACATTGCTGAAAATAAATATAAATCTCCTTTCACCAAATAAAGCATTCTTTAAACATTTTAATGTCTTTTCAAAGTTTATCAATACTACCAATCCTTTATTGATGACTTGTTGTACCTGATTTTGATGGATATTAGATATAGCGTTTGATATTTGTAGACGTAAGTCTATCAAAATGTCATTAAAATACATTTTATACAATGTTTAGGTTGGTTACAATCTTCTATTGCCTTTCAGATCGTTTCTGTGTGTTGTATAAAATTGGATAGTTTCTATTTGATTTCGAATAAAAATCTTACAATCTAAAATTAATCATATTGTTTGAACGATAGTAAACAGTGGATACTTTTATAAAGAAAAACTACTGTACTATCTGTATAATAGATATTGATTTATGCAACCGTTAATGATCCTTGATATACCTTTTTAATTAATTTTGGTACGTAAGTATGTATTTTATAAATTTAAAACATCATATTGCTAAATTGTAAAATAACCAGCCATAACATTTGAGACGTAATATACAGATGCATTTGAAACATAATCTGTTTAATTACGTTTATGCCTATTATAAAAGTATAATTGAAAATCTCTTCACATAATGGCATTGAAGTTATCCTATCAATAATTATACTGGGTGCATTTGAAAATACAGCATTTCATTGCTATTCATACTCTATTACTTGTATTTAATTTAACTTGCTTTGGAAAGATACACAGCAATGTGTTAATGATATTGAATAAGTAAATTTCTGAATATACGAGTATAATATATTATAGGTACATAATATTATAGGTAGTGCATATGATGCAGAGTTTCTTCAAACGTATCTAATGTTATTAATAAATGGTGCTCGAATACTTTGGGGTTGAGCATTGAAAAGTGCTGTTTCATGTCTTTTGCTAGGATAAAATTGAAAGAATAAAATTGATTATAACTATCAACAATATTGCTGCCCAGACCTCTGTTAAAGATTTAGGAATCATTTTCCATAAGAAACTATCTTTTCGGAACGTATCCTAATTTGCAGACTTCTATAATATTGCCTCTCTCAAATCACTTTTTTATAATCTGATAGTAAGGAGTATGGGTTAGATGTCTAGTATCCTATATATGATATATATGTTAATGCCACTAAGCAAATTGAACGTAAGTTCCTGAAGTACTTGTTCTTCAGGATCAATGTTTTTTAACTAGAACGTGATTTAGATTATTTTTAACTTCCTTAATCGTCACGGATTTGAATCTCTAGCTGATTGAAGAAAGGCATTTAATTCAAAGATTTTGGCAAATATCACAAATAAAATTAATTCACCGATTTTATTATATCGGGTTGATAATCTTTCTGGCGACTCCAAGGACAAATCCTCTCAAAGAAGCTACTTTAATTTAAGTGAATCGGCCGATACTTGCTGGAAATCCATTATATGTAAATGGGATTTAATTAAATCCCATTTACATAAGCTACTTTAATATACTCTGCCAGGAAGTTTAATTTCTTGGAGTTGGATATGTTTCTTTAATGATAACAATTTTACTTCATTGTAGTTAAGTTTTTTTTTGTTCTATTGCCATGAATTCTCATTATTTTGTTATTTATTGTTCTGCTTGGAATTTCTACTAGGCAATTTAATAAATATTGTTATTACAAGGGACGAAAAGTTTCCTACGATTAACTGAGGTTACGTTTTGAATTCTAAACACATTGATCGGAGGATTAATCAAAGTTTTCATTACCTATTTAAATTTGTCTGCAATAATATTGATTGCGTTGGGGTATTATCTGCTGTTCGATTTAATGTACCTTCAGATATGTTTTTAGTGCTGCATATAGAATCATAGAGGGCACCAGTAATAAAACGTCAGGTGTCAAAATTAATATCAATTTTTCGTTAACCTAAATCTAAATTTTCATCAAGATACGGCAAATTTACGAGAAAATTTTCGCGCTATATTTTTTTACAACTTTCGCAGAGGATTAACGCAACAACAACGTCTTGTTGGGCAGGTTTCCGTTTTTGAAGATGAAATACCACATCAATCGACAATTTCACGTTGGCATTGTAGATTCCAACGTGGACGCACCAGTATCAGCTACGATCCCAGGACAGGTCCGCCAAGAAGGTCACCCAGAAAAACATTGATGCAGTGCATCGTAAAATTGAGACATCCATGGTTACTTCAAAGAGACCTCAACCCAAGCGATTCTACATGATGAACTGGGTATGGGAAAGTGAGTTTCAACTTGGACTCCGCTTGTTTTGACCGAAGAGCAAAAGTCGGCTCGCCTTAATTGACGACGAAAAAATTTGAGCCGATTCAATAACGGAAACTCAAAAAGCGTCTATATCATCGTGAGTGGCGATTAATAATGGACTTATTCCTACGAACTCGAAAATAAATGTCAAGATAAAGATAATCCAACAAAAGTTATCCGTTCGCGAAGTGTCATGATATCAGAAGTGGCCGGTAGGATCGCCATGTGAAGTCGGTTCAGCTAGCTAGAGGCAGGATCGCCATGTTTTGTCCCCTGGTCCTCGTTATAGTTTCGTTTCCGAAGCGGACTCATCATAGGCCGGTTTTATTGGTAAAATAAATAACACATTCGGGAATAATATAAAATAACGTGTAATTAAATAAATAACAATAACAATTACAAGTTACAATGTTCACTTGTATAATAACGTTACGGTCAGATACACAAGACTGACCCGTTCTCCTCAATCTTCAGTATTTATATCAGCTCTACTTGTTTATAAGCTACTTAATGTAACCTAGTTACATACTTAAACTAGAATGTCGAAATATGCAGTAATTAAGAAGGATATGTTTCGTTAAATAAGCATTACATTGAATGTGTGGAAATAGGTACCCTACTTTAGTTATTACAGTGTGTCGAAAAATACGTGTTTGTCTTCTTCCATGACATACATTAATTGTCGCAAGACCCATCTGGCGCAAATTTTTCTATAATTTAACGTCATAATATTGACTAATCCCTAATTTCTGTTCAGTGCATTCGTTTGTCTTTGATTCTTCGCATCCATCACTGATGTTGACTTACCTGGTCGCTTTTCGTTAAACATACTTGTGGTATACTTACTTTATAAGCTATTTATTATAAACTAAATATTGATAAAAATGCCTATAATTACACTGCCGAGCAAAAAATTTAGGTCACTTAAAGTAACTTAAGAAATTGTAAATAATTTTAAAAATAAAACTAATCAGGGAGTCGTAGGTCTAGTAAGCGGTGAAGGTTGGTGAAGGTTGTTGGATGGATACTATCTGTCATATTTGGCCTCTGTCATATTCGCAACGTTTGTTAAACAACAAAAATTAGTCCTAATTAAACATTCATATTTCGTTTAGAGTTTAGTGTTAATTTTTTTTCTCTAAAAGTGACGGTTTGCTGTTCTTAGTGTTTATTTACCGGGCCGAAATGCCTCTAGATCCTATTGTTGTGGCAAAAATTGTAGCGCTGATACAAGATGGCAAGGTGAAACCGCCAGAATTATTGGTAGGAGCCTATGCGATGTACAAAATATGTACCAGCGCTATCAGGAGAATGGCCTTATAACCAGACGACCCAGATCTGGACGAAGAAAAGTCACGAGTCAAAGACAATAGAACAACTTCTGCGATTTTGCTGCAAAATCAGCTTCAAGAGGTTGGGGGTGTTAATGTTAGTGAGTGAACAGTTAGAAGAAGGCTTCGTGCTAATGGACTGTCTTGCAGAAGGATGGCTACAGGGCCAATATTGAACCGCCAGCATCGAATAGAAAGATTGGATTTTGCTCGAAATTATTTGGCATGGAACGATGATCACTGGAGCTCTTTACAGATGAGTCGCGTTTTTGCCTCAATGGACCAGACAGACATCGTCGAGTATGGAGAAGACCCGGAGAAAGATACGCCTCCGTTTGTATTGAAGAGAGACGTAAATTTTGTGGTGTGTCTGTTATGGTTTGGGCAGGTGTCACTTCAGAAGCATGTACAGAGTTGGTTTTCATAGAGAATGGCTCACTAACAGCTGACAGATACATAACGGAAGTCCTGGAAGATCATTTTATGCCTTTCGTGGTCACTATGGACGAGCAAGGCATTTTCATGCATGATAATGCCATGATAAGGCCACACTCTGCCAGGATTAGTCAGTGAATATCTAGATGAAGTAGGAATTACGCGGTTTGATTGGCCAGCATGCAGTCCAGATATGAATCTCATCGAGCATGTCTGGGATGAGTTAGAGCGACGTATGCGAAGGCATACACCAGTTCCAAGAACTGCCCAGGAGATGAGAGAGTTTCTAATGCAGGAGTGGAATAACATGGATTAGAATATAATCCTTAATTTAATTCAGAGTATGCCTCGTCAAATGCAATCAGTCGTTAGTGCAAGTGGGGGTATTACACGTTATTAATTATCATCAATTTTTCAATAATGTTAAGCTTTATTCATTCATTTCCTCTAATCTGCAAATAATGTTAACAACAGTCGAACTTCTTATAAAATGTACAGTTACTGTTTTTCTAGAATAAGTAATAAAAAAATTAAATTGTGTTGTCCTATTCCATATTTAAAAGCTTCGAAAACGCAGTAGGTAAATTTACAATATGCAGACATAGGCTGAAGCATTTTATTTTTAAAGTTATTTGCATTTCCTTAAGTTATTTACAGTGACCTAATTTTTTTGCTCGGCAGTGTACTTGTAACGTCTTCGCCTGTTGGGTTTTGAATCGCGAGAATCAAAATGGAGGAAAGCATATCTCAAATTCGGATTTCAAACTCTTCGATAATTATCGAAGATGTTCAGAGTTCCTGAGAGAACCAATGGCGTTTACGAGAAATAACGATCTAATTTCTGTCCGTTTCCATCGAACAACGTACGGGTCTAACAATCCAGTTAAATTTACTGCAAGTGTTCTTTAAAATTTGGAAACAGTTGGTAATCCCTGGGGGTCAAATCTGGCGAATATAGCTGATGCTCAACTAATTCGAAAGAGGCTTGAGCTATTGCCGCTGTTGCATTTGCCTACTTGTGACTAGGTGCGTTAACATGATGCAAAAGAGAACACCTTTGCACAACTTCCCTCGACGTTTTTCTTTTATCAAGTCACGTAATTTGGGAACTAAATTGGCATAATAATCACCTGTAATATTGGCCCACTTCCACAGGAAATCTACTAAAATTACGCCTTCAGCAACCCAAATTACGGATAGCATGACCTTCCCTGTTGAAGGTTGCATCTTAAATTTTTTCGGCGGTTGTGAACCTTGATGTGTCCACTTCTTACTCTGTATTTTCGTCTCTACATCATAATGATAGATGCAGGACTTATTCATCGTCACTAATCTTGCAAGAAAACTTTCTTTGTCGTGTCTATCCCGCGTTAAAAGACTATTATATAAAATATATTATTATTATTATTTCCTCCATTCACAAGAACATTCAATTTGTCCTTGGTTGCCAGTGTGTTAACCCATCGGTTCGTGAGAACAAGATGGCTGGCATAACTATCATAATATTATTATTATTGTTGTTTATTATTTCTTATTTCCAGGTATTTTTCCGTAACCTAACTATGCAGCTCTCCTCCATATGGCATGCTTCATTCTTAGTAAGCAGATAATAACACCTCCCACCATGTAGGGGGGGTTCATTTTCACGGCCCATAGGGCCCGGCGCTTTAGTTGTTATGTTGACGAAGTGGGTTGAGATGAAGGTATCTCAACAACATCCTCGCCTGCGTTCTTTGTTTCTACTGAAGCATGCCATGTTTGTGTTTCATTTCCAATTTGCTGTTTCGGTCTTGGCTGGTTAATGCTACCTGGATCATGCTCCTCCCACCCACGACAGTATCCTTTTCATCCAGTGTTTGGAGCAAGTGTACCTTATTGGGGCTGCTAACCCAACCCAACGGTTAGCTCAGGAACCCGTGGGGTCGCTAGTCCCCAGTAACCTATCTCTAGGCTACCCTGTGTGGGTTTATTATTATTATTATTATTATTGCGAATTCAATTCGACTGTAATTATATTTTATACAACATGGTATGAGAAACCAGTGTCTTTAACTATTTGTCTAATAATCACACGCCAATCTTGCAGTACGAGATCATGGACTTTTTTAACAGACACCCCCAGATAAACTTAACAACCGTGAAAGGCATGCTGAAGTCGCAATATATCACGGTATGTATCTAGATCGACGCGTTTGTCTCAAAATCAGGTCATGTAGTTACAATTCCTTTGCTAGATCGAAGAACGGTTAATGATAAAAATAATCACCGTACTCCGAGGAACCAACTCACGACGGTCAATCATCCTGCGTCATGACAACGCAAGTTCGCACACAGCTCGTAAACCAATAGAGTTTTTAGAGCAGCAAAAGGTCGAATTATTAGGTCATCTTCGATACAGTCCTGAGCCAAATCCCAACGATTTTTATACGTTCCCAAAAATTAGGAATAGAATGCATATTCGACGATTTCAATCGTGCAACGTCTCAACTGAAGACTTGAATAACTGCTTTAACAATTAGTTTGAACGAATGCAAAATTGTATCAATTTTTGTGGAAAATATTTTGAAAAGCACTTTGAATCGATCAACTGTTTGATTTTATAACTATACGGGAGGGCCGGCACATGGTGTCTTTCTCATATGCACTGATTTGCAACACCGCTGCCGACAATATTAAGCTTACTTCAGATCGAGTTAACCGTTAGTGAGGTTAAAATATTACGCCTTCCAAAATTGTGGAAAATGTGTGAGATTTTGTGTTTTTGGACCATCTGATTTAAGTAACACTCTTTAGTATATCTTATTTTTCAACCTAGCGCTTTTTAAATGTAAGTGTTTGTAGTTTTTATGACCTTAGTTAGTCGTATCTTTACAAGTTTGCTAGTATAGATGATGAGTATAGTCCTATGCAAAAATGTTAGTTGAAATTTTGCTTCCCAACTGCAAAGCGGGTATGTTCGGCTGATCTGACGAACATGCCCGGCAGATTAATAAATTACAATAATTCATTGGTTCGCGTTTATTTTTCAGATAAAATGGTTCACAAGTATAAAAGGGATGCCTTGTGTACAAAAGCCACGAAAAGTTGTTGCCGAGAAGGGCATTAAGCAGCTTGGTCGAATCACATCCGCTGAAAGGGGCAAAAACATCACTCTTCTAGGTACCATTAGTGCAGGGGGGACGTTTATTCCACCCATGTTAATTCACCCAAGAACGCGAATGTATCCACAACTACTTGTAGGTTCCTTTCCTGGAACAATTGCTTTTGCTAATCCATCTGGTTGGAGTGACGCAAATTATTTTTAGAATATGTTAGACATCTTATAAAATGTGTAGGACCAACAAAAGAAAGGCCCGTTCTTCTTTTACTAGATGGACATGGGAGCCGCAAGTCACTGGACGCAATTAACTTATGCAGAGATAACGGCCTCATAATGTTTACATTTACAATACCAGTAACAAACTGCGGCCCCTCGATGTAGGCGTTTTCGGTCCTTTCAAAACGTATCTCGCCAACGAAATGGATAAATATATGACCAACCACCTCGGAGAGCGAATAACGGAATATATACTTGGTCCCATAATTAAGGAAGGCTGCATTTTCATCAAAAAATATTATAAAGTCCTTTGAGAAATCAGGCATAAATCCTTACAATACAGATGTATTTGACGAGAGTGACTTCATAGGGGGTATCAGCTGTACTGTCATACCCAGTTACTGCCGATTATGATTTAGTCACACCTAGATCTCCTGAAGCACCTAGTGGTCAAAATGCAGCGACAAAATCAGATTTTTTGTCGGACACTACCGCGGACGATATAGGAGATAGCGACGTTTTGGACTCAAATAGAAGCCTCAGCGATATCATAAACAAAAATGACCAAATAGACTTAAATTCACCATCTACCTCTCGTGTTCCATTGGTTGACATATCTCCCTTGCCACAACCGAAGTCTTCATCCAAATCAAAAGGACGTAAACAGGAAAAGTCCGAAATACTGACTAGTACCCCGTACAAGGAGGAACTGGAGGATAAGTTGACAAATAAAGAAGAAAAATCAAAAAGAGAAAAAGTTAAGAGAAAAATGGTTGACGAAAATTTTACCTCCAAGAAAAAAAATAAAGAGAAGCAGAAGACAACGGAGAAAGCTGAACCCTGTGTCTATTTGTGCTTATATTGCAATGGAGTGTATGAGATACTCATGAAGATTGGATTCAGTGCGATATGTGTAAGGATTGGGCGCACGAGGATTTTTTTTTTAATTTAGTTTTTCCTGTATTAAACATCGATGCTCTAAGTACTTAAAAGTGCAGAGAAAAAATCTTATCTTCCTAGGTCAACGTTTTGAGGTGGCGCACAAGACTTTAATTTGTGGAACTTTATCATTTATAAAAAAGTAATCAGTGCGGTTTAAATTTGTTCTTATTCAATAAATTCAAACAGTTACAGTCTTTTATTTACTCACATAAATCATATTTAATACAAAAACAAAAATCATTCGTTAGCTAATTGTAAAGGATCTCGTTGTTGAAAAAATTGAGATTTCGACTCAAACAGTGGTATGTCTTGCCTTGCTTTAATTCTAGAGCGAATGAAACCGTCTCTTGCTTCTGATCCACAAACAGATATTGAAGCTTCAGTGACGAGCTTGACACACCTCTCTACTGCTTGGATATGACAAGGAAACATCCCAAATTGACTGAAATTATTTCCCGAACGAGTCAGGTTTGAAATTTCTGTATTAGAATATTTCATAGTCATTGGTGGTTCAGTTATTCTCATATTCGACCAATTTATTAACTCATAGTAATTCAATTCGTCGCATTTACTTGAAGTTGTGGAAGGCGGAACTCGCGAACTTTCTTGCTTTTAATACACACATTTTCTTTTCTTGCTTCTAATACTCTTCGGAGAGCCAATTCTCTAATTTTTGAAGTATCATCTTGAAGCATGGCCAACAGCATATTTTCTGGGTGTGTGAAGAATGAATTTCTGTTTATAGTTTTTTAAACAATACTCTTAAGGTCATCTCTTAAATATAAACTTCTCTTGACCATGTTGAAAACATGAACTGGACCATGGTTACAAGATGGCTTTGACTTTATGTCAAACCATGTTGGCGCGTATACTTTCATATTGAAAAGTGCTAGTTGCTAAAGGTTTTCTGGTGTTGTAGCCATTCCGATGTATAAGCGAAAAATCCTATTGGCGCAAGTTAGCCAGCGAGAGTGTGCTAATTTCCCAGGGTCTCTTTCAGCTAAACTTGGTGGAACTAAACCAGACGAAATGGAAGAACAAATCTCGTAAAGATATTTTTGATCAGTGCTTAGCAACTTTATATCAATATCCGGCAATTCTGCAGGAATCGCTTCAAAAGCTTGTAACTTAAAAACACGGCACTTGAGGAGGTTTTTACCTATAGCTCCAGAAAAGCTATTAGGACCTGCTGTGTTTCCATCAAGACTTAAAAACAAATGGCGCAGTGGCAATTCATTTGCGTGTAATAAGCACACAAACCATTGCAATGGTCTTTTTAAATGTGTTTCCAATAAGGCAATGACTCCATTTTTATACCCTGTGTTGACAGCCGTTCCATCACATCCGATTGCCATCAAAGATGAATTACATTTATACTTTTTATCTAATAAGGCGACAATATTCCTCATAATATTAGCTGCTTTTCCTGAATCTATTGTGAAATGTCCAATATATTCAGAATTTGGCTCAGATACCATTGAAATATGTTCTTCGGTAATAGTCTTACGCTGTGACTTATTTTCTTTTGAAGTTATAATTAAAGTTTTGTCTTTACGACCATCAAAATAAATAGAAGTCAGAGGTTTTTTCATTGCTAATAGAGCTCAACTGCTTTCGAACTTTTTTCCTTTCTCGACGTATTTTACTACGATCTATTACGCTTGATAAGTTTTCCGCATCTATAATGTTTAAATCAACCATTACTGCGTTTACAACAAATGCTGCAGATCGATCTGAAACTCCAGTCCTGTCACAAGCTCTAGCAAGGGTTTGCAACTTTTGTCTCATCTGCTTATTTCCCTTTTGATTTTCTCTTTTGTGAACTTTTCTTTTTCCTTCATTAAAGCAAAAATCACCTTGCTCTGATTCTAATGTTTCACTTGAAGTGCTACTGCATGACCGATGTAATTCTGACATAGACGAAGAAGTACTTGAAGTCATGTTTTTTTGAACGAATTGATCATATTTTCTCTTTCGAACTTCATTGCGTCGTATATATTTTGTTGTCAACCTATCCACACAGCCAATATACATTCTACGCTCATTTCGTTGATCCTTTAAAAACATTTCCTCTGCTGGAGGTATTTTGTAACACATTTACATATGTTTCTGGACGCGTACTTACAGGTTGCGATGTCAAATAATTGTTTTTGAGAATCCTTTAAGAGATTTTGTTTTTTTACTTCACTGCGCTGTTTCTTCATATTTTTGTATTTGTTGTAATAGGAAATCAATCTTGCTAAGATTTGTTGATGACTTATTATAGGAATCGATGCCTTTTTCCATATTTGTTCAATATCAGTAGCAATTATTTCACATATGCATTTAATTGAAGGATCTTTTCGGTTGTTCAATTCAAGCATATAATTTTTTAGCCACAGGTAATATTTAATAATATCACAATGCGTAGGCAACACATTAGCACTTAATGTAATTGGTTTTCCAAATACAGAGCAACACAAATCTTTACTAGTCTTAGGCATTTTAAGTCTTTTCTCAGCAATCACGTTTTAACTTTTGGTAACGAAAATTTTACGTTTGATTAAGTTTTATAAACTTTTTTAACACGTTGCACTTCTAAATACTATGAAGAAACTGAAAGAAACTGTTTAAAATGATACTTTATTTTATGCATGGGAATCCCCTAACTTTGTTTTTGAGCAATAAACTTAAGTGTTGCCAACAGTTTTATTAAATGGTAGATAAAAAAGATTTTTAAATTGTACTTTTCTGCCTTTATGTAAATTAGGTTATTTTTCAAACTTCACCCTTCATGCGCCACCTCGAAATAAAGTCGCAGAGTCCTGTTATTTTGCATAAATAGTGCTTTCTAATAGGGTCATCAATTAACAATACAGGAGTTTTCAAATTAAAAAATTTTTTTTTTTTTTATTTTCACTCCACCCTACTGTACGGACTATGGGGGGTGAAATAGGTGGTTTTCTTTGCGATATATGCAGAAATTAGACATACATGTCGAACTTGCCCGCCATTGTTGGAAATATAATTATTGTTAACAATATGTCTAATGTTCTTATTATAGATATCTATTCACAGGTCTTCAGAAAACATGCGTGCAAAGATGGAATTTTCTGTTTTATTAGTTTCGTATATTTCAAGCTGCGAAAGCTTAACATGCCGAACTTGCCCGACCCTCCCCTATGCAGCATTAAAAATACATTGTTCGTATCTATTAAATGCAGTACGAAATCTATTAAAAATGTTAATTTTTGTATTTTAATTCTCCGTTTCTTTAAATTTAATTTCAAATGAAAGATAGTATAGTAATTATAGGACATGTAAAGGGATAAAAATTAAACAATTTGTTCGTTCCAACTGCAAGACCCTGGTAAAGTATTTCGATTACAAATCGCGTAATTTTAGAAACGTCGCATGTTTCATATTTGACAGTGAAACATTATTCCAATCATAATGGTACTTATGCCCATCACTGTACATTATTAATACACGCGGAAAAATAGAAACACATACTAAAAAATCGATAACCACTTACTACAATGCAACACACAACTGATTAAACAGACGCACATAGACAGGGCACAGGTGATACAGAAAACGGTATGTAATTGATTTAACAGCGCGGTGAAAATATATTCTCCTAAATATCGACCACGCTTGGTACGCTCCTAACACGTCTGTCGCCGTTTCACGGTGACGTCATTATGATACACAGACACACATTTGGGGGCAGTCATACACATACACACTCAGTCACACACACACATGCACAATAAAGTTTATGCAAGCACGCGACGATCACGTGTCTCAACAGCTGATAACTTATCCTTTTATGCGGCAATGGACGAGAATGGGCAACGTGCTTATGTGTGTGTGTTTATGTGTGTGTGTGTGTAACGGCTAAATAGAAAATCTCCCTTCGTCATCGTCGTCCCAATCGCGGTTTTAATAGCGGACGTATTTGCAAAGAAAGTTGAATGGAAAGGAAAAGTAATGGTTTTGACATTTTGCAAATCTGGAACAGGGATTCGATGATATGAACGTATTTAGAAGATTAATCACGAAGTGAAATTAAAGAAAGGGCTTTAAAATTGCCCAAAATTACAAGAGATTCGAATTTAATATAGACCATGAATCTTTGATAAAATATTTAAAGGATTTTTGATTGAATAATTGGGAAAGTTTAAATGTTTTATTCGCATGGGTTTGAAATAAAATAATTCCCGAACCTATCACGGCCAACTTTAACATTTTCAAGCATACCACCATACATATAATATCTGTTGGGTTTGCTAGATAACAACACTATAGTTGCTACCCTGGTCGATTCATGATTTAACCGAACAGATACAAACTAATATTATTTGGTTGTTTATTTTTCACGTTCTTAGTTTTCTTTTAGTTGATTTAGATATCATACGAATGTGTAACAAGTATTCATTTGAAAAGTCAATCTAGTAGCATGTGATTTACTGAGAACATTTTGAAGTATGTCGTAAATTAAAATTTACTACTTAACCTACGAAGTCGTATATTTTGACAGTTTCATACATACAAATAAATAACAAATAATAGATATTTATTGAAAACTATAACAAGTGTTGAAAATGTTGTCCTTCAAGATCAATGCATGATATTCTGATGATATTCTGCAATATTACTGGATTGTTATTAATTTCCATGCATTTCTGTTCGATTCTCTGTAGCATATCATTCAAATTCAATATAGCTGTTCGAAATATGTTATTTTTTAGATAAGGCCGAAAAAAGAAGTCGCAAGGTGTTAAATCATGAAGGTGCAGGCCAGGCAATTTCAGTATTTCGACTAATTATACGCTCGTCAAAAAATTCTCTTAAATCATCCAAAGATTCAGCAGTACAGTGACAAAGTGCTCCGTCTTGTTGGAAATATGCATTTTGTAGTTCATCATCATGCAACTGATTGACAAATGGTTGTAAAATTTCCGTATGGTACCTTTGAGCAGTTAACGTTCCCTGAAAAAATATTGGTCCAATGATTCGCCTTTGGCTTATCGTTGCCCAAACACCAATTTTCTCTGGATGTAGCGATTCTTCATTAATTACATGTGGATTTGCACTACTCCAAATTCTTGTATTTTGTGAATTTAGGTATCCCGTTTTATAAGACCATGCTTCATCAGTAAAGTTGACTCTTTGCGAAAGTTCTCCATTATTGTTCATATTTACAAACCAATTACAAAAACTGTAGTCTAAATGGGTAATCAATTTCTAACAATTTTTGTACTGCTGTGACATGGTATGGATAAAGTTGCATATCTTTTTTTAATAACTTGTCAGTTGTACCAACAGAAAGGTTTATTTGTTAACTCAAATGTCGAACAGATGTTTGTGGTTCATTTTCTATTATTTCTTCAACACGATTGACAACTTGAGGTGTTCGTTTCTTAAGTGCTCCACTGCCTGATTTTCTTAAGAGACTACCAGTTTCAGAAAAAAGTTTTAAAGTTCTATCCAAAGTATTCTTAAATTGTATATAATCTATTACAAAATGTGGAAACTCAACTAGAAATTCTACCATGCAATCTTGAACTGAATAAACCCATTAACCATCAATTTTATTACCACTTCGAAAATAAGCCTGGACTAAAAAAAATTTATGTCTAAAGTGAAAGCCATTTTCAAACTGAGAAGCAATTTATTTAAACCAGAATCGACCCACGATTATTTTATGCACTAACTGATATTTGCGATTGAAATTATCAAATGTCATTTGGATTTACGTTTACGGAACAACAATCACATACTAATATATTTGCGTCTTATTCTATCAAAATTTCAAAGTAACCTAGATTGACTTTTCAAATGAACACTTGTTATATTACTTTATATATATATATATATATATATATATATATATATATATATATATATATATATATGTATATTTTAAGTTTGTTTAAATAGTGTAAACAATATTATTTTGATTTATTTCTTACTACTTCTTTGTTACTATTGTCGATTGTCCTTAATATAGATATAATAGTTGGACAATAAAAATTATTATTATTATTATGGCGTCGAGTTATCTCGAACTTCTTCAGTCTGTACCCGGAAAACATTTTGCTCAACCCACATATAGTTCTATGGTGAACTTAATTGGTATTGCTTTTCGCTATTTCGCTACAAAGTACCTTCCTCAAGTGGAGATATTACAGTAACTAACAACGTACAGTTTTTAACACAGGCTTTCAACAAAGGAACAACGTATGATAAATTGATAAATTTAAAGATATAATTATATGTATAGACCATAAATCGAAAATATTATGAGTTAATTACGATGGGAACTCCGAAATTAAAAACACCTTGAAAATTGTATTGCGTGACGCCTATGAATTCAAAATATTCAGAATGTGTATAAATAATAAATACTGCATAAATACTGCATAAATACGCTACAGCGTATGTTTACATACGTAACATATGGTCGACGTTGACAATAACAAAACTATTCTTTTTGTTATTGTCAGTCAACATTAAGATATCATCTTTTATAATATAGCCGATCGCACAGTGGCTTTACAAAATTTTTTTAATATTTCTGTCTTCTCGCTTATGAAAGGGAATTTTGGGAAAATATCTTGGATTTATATTATATATAATTACATCTTCCCATTTGTCGTACGTTGTCTTTTTATTTCAAGGACGCCCGGTATATAACAAATGCAAATTCCTTAATATTCATTATTGCATTTCAAGATGAAAATCGCTTTATATCAAGTAATCCGATAGTGTTCATTATTATTATTCTTATTATTATTATTAAAAATGGGTAATGAATGAATGAATGAAATGAATTCATCCTTAATGGCAATAATTTAGTTAAATTATATTTCGTTAGCCAATTAACAAGTAACAACACCCTGAAACGATTACACAGGTCTACAGTTATTTTGATGTTTGAAAGCTGTTTGCTAATTTGTATATGTTTGGGAGCCCTTATTCCAAAAAGCGCCATATTTTTGGTGTATCACGTAAATTTTTTTTGTAGCGCTCTATATCTTAAAAATGTTAATTTATTAATATACATACCTATGACAAGAATATGTTTGTTCCATGTTAGGCATGATTTTTAAATGAACTCATTTTATGAAATTAAATGTGATTTGGCAACACTGGTTAATATTAGATTTCCCAGCAAAGCAACAGAGTCGGCGCAGAAGCATCAATACAACGTTGAAACCTGCTTATGTGCAGTTTGGTTGTGTTAGTCGTCGTGCTACTGTGTCCGCGCGCTTGTTGTCTTCGTTGTTGCGTATTTTAAGTGTTCCAGAACGTATAAATATGGAAGGAAGACATTGTGTGAACAATCCGAATAACTTTTGTTATATCTGTGGTAGTTATGTCGTAGTAAAGCAGAGGCAAACTATAACTTCGTTTGTGAAAAATGTATACCACGCTTATTTTGGTGTAAAAATTGGCGACCAAGACAAGTCCTGGGCTCCTCATACTGTTTGTTCCGTTTGCGTTGAAGCATTAAGAAACTGGCAAAAAGGTAGGAAGAAATGTTTAAGCTTTGGTGTTCCTATGGTATGGCGAGAGCCTAGAAATCACAGTGATGATTGTTATTTTTGTTCGTGTAATGTTCAAGGATTCAACAGAAAAAATAAGAAACAAATTGTGTATCCCAATCTTGACTCTGCTATTCGACCAGTTCCTCATGGACCAGATGTACCAATACCTACCGCCCCAAAAGCACTAGAAAACGTTATATCGTCAGAATCAGAGGAATCTAATTGCGACCCAGATGACTCAGATTTCACACCAGATTTCAGAGAGCCCGAAGTGTTTAACCAGAGCGAACTAAATGATTTAATTAGAGATTTGCACCTTCCAAAGGATGCATTCGAATTGTTAGCCTCCCGACTTCGTGAGAAACATTTACTGGCACCTGGCGTCACATCAAGCTTTTACCGGGATCGCGAAAAAGAGTTATGTCAATATTTTACTCAAGACACACCGCTAGTGTATTGCAACAATATTCCTGACTTAATTTCAAAATTAGGAAATGTGCCGTATGTAAAAGAAGAATGGCGCCTGTTTATTGACTCAAGTAAGCGTAGTTTAAAAGGCGTTTTATTGCACAATGGTAACGAGCTGGCCTCGGTTCCCGTTGCCCATTCGGTACATTTAATGGAAACGTATGAAAATTTTGAACTTCTTTTAAAGAAAATAAACTACCATGAACATCAGTGGATGCTTTGTGGTGACCTTAAAGTGCTGTGCATGCTACTAGGACAACAAGGAGGTTATACAAAATTTCCATGCTTTATTTGTGAGTGGGATAGTCGAGCACGGGATAGACATTGGACTCAAATAGAATGGCCCTCTAGAACAAGCCTTACACCTGGTAGCAAAAATGTATTAAGAGATAGCTTAGTTGCCCCAAAAAAGTTTTACTGCCTCCTCTCCATATCAAACTTGGCTTGATGAAGCAGTTTGTTAAAGCCCTAGACAAAAATGGACAGTGTTTTAAATATTTATGCGAGACATTTCCAGCCTTATCCGATGCCAAGTTAAAAGAAGGTATTTTTGTTGGGCCGCAGATAAGAACATTATGCAAAGACAAGGATTTTCAAAACACAATGACCAATGTCGAGAAAAACGCCTGGGTTTCATTTAAAGAAGTAATCGATAAGTTTCTTGGGAACTCTAAAGACGAAAACTACGAAAATATTGTTCAAAATATGTTACAACACTTTCATCGTCTAGGTTGTAATATGAGTTTGAAAGTGCATTTCCTGTTTTCACACTTGAACTATTTTCCTGAAAATCTTGGAGCAGTTAGCGAAGAACAGGGAGAGAGGTTTCACCAAGACATTAAGGAAATGGAACGGCGATACCAAGGCAGATAGAGCATAACGATGATGGCGGACTACTGCTGGATGTTAAAACGGGATATGCCCTTAAAAACATACAACCGAATGTCCGGACAACGCAGCTTTCTGGCAAAAAGACAAATATTTCACTTAAAGAAGACTGAGTAAAGTATTTTTTTCCACTTTTTTAACTTGTATTCCACCTTTTTACTCAATAAACAAATAATTTTTTTTATAAATATCGTTTTTTTTCATTTAATATTTGCAAAAAAACCTTACGTGATACAATTAAATGCATAGAATTTTTGAAATCAGCCTTTTCAAAAATATATAAAATCAGTTTTCAAAATAAAAGCATCTGTCAAAAAGTTTAATTTTGTAGACCTGTGTTATCAAAGGACTACATACTAAACTAAACATTATTAGTAAAACTGTACAAACGAAAGGATAAACGACGCGACATTATTGTATCTAACTTGTGCACATGTGGCAATTTAGATATTAGATAAATATTTTCTCACAAATGGAATTTCTACTGCTTAATTTGATGTCATATGTTAATATTTCCACTCGTAATCTACGATACAGTAGAATCATTCAATTCAGGTTATGTGTCCGAATATTGATATCTCACAACACAATAAAAGCATTCAGTATCTTTTCGGTATTTTACAGAAATTTTGTTTGCGAGGAAAAATATATATATGTTTGGATTATTACATGTACAACATGCAACATACATAATGTTGTTTTTCCTTTGTTTTGTCCAGGTTTAATTATCAATTCTTGCTAGACCAGGATCTGGATGTATCTCATGCAAATTTTTGGTATCGTAAACGTGTCAACATTATAACAAAATACAAATTTTACTAGCCAGTTCTTATTTGGTTATAATTCCACACTCTGTGAATATGCAGTGACAACTATTCCTTACATTAAATCACAAGGAAAATTAGATTCAAATGAACCATTCCCAAATTCTTAGCTGCGAAAAATATACACCTTCCATTCCGAAAATAACCGAGATAGCTCTAGTTTAACTAAATTAGTAGCGGGCTGCTACTTAGATGTCAACATTCCTAAATGCACTGTAAAAGTTTAATGAAATTTTGTTTACTAGAAGCCAAAATACGATACGTTTAATTTACAGTAGTTTGCTTGTCTCGTTAAAAATGCTACGGAAATTCTGGACATGATTGTTTATCAGAAATATATATACAGGGTGAGTCGTGAGGAATCGACCAAACTGTAGGAGTGTATTCTACAGGTGAAAGTAATGTAAAAAAACTCAAATGTTGCTATCCGATTTTTATTTGTTTTCGAGTTATAGCATAATTAAAAATATCCAAAATTTCATACATTGAAGTTTTTGTATTTTATTGGTATTATCGTTCTTTATAATATATTTTCAAAAATACTGCCATTCATTTCAAAACATTTTTTACATCGTCTACCAATGGCGCTGGTTGCGTTCCTGATTGCGTCAGGTTGCGTCAGCAGCATTCATAATCCGTTGAATTAGTGCATCACGAGTGTCCACTTTTACTTGATACACTTCATTTTTTAACCAGCCCCATAAACAATAATCGAGTGGCGTGAGGTCTGGAAACCTAGGAGGCCAACCAATGTGACTACCACGTCCAATCCAACTCCCTGGAAACCTTTCAGCCAAATGTTGCCTGACTGTACGAGCGTAATGTGCAGGCGCTTCATCGTGCTTGTAGAAGATTTGGATTCTGATGTTTATAGGAACATCCTCTAGCAGTCCGTGCAGTTCATTTTCTAAAAAATGTAAATAGGTGTCTCCCGTGAGACTATTCTCAAAAATGTAATGACCAATTAAAAACCCATCGATCATACCACACCACACGTTTACCGAAAATTTATGTTGAAAGTTACTTTCGACTGTTGCGTGTGGATTTTCGTCTGGCCATACATGCTGGTTATGATAATTATTAATACCGTCACGGGTGAATGTCGCTTCATCCGTAAACAGACGCGATACAAAACGAGGATTATCATTTATCCGTCGACAAAATTCCATACGTCTACGATTATCATCTCGTTGTAGGTGCTGTACTCTTTGTACATGGTACGGACGTAAGCCATGCTCGTGGAGTGTTTTTATCACCCTTGTTTGTGGAATGCCCAATTGAATACTAATTCTCCGTGAGCTGGTAGTTGCGTCTTCTTCTACTACATCCAGAATATCTTCTACTTCTTGTAATTGTTGTCGACTGCCTCGTTCAGATATTATGTTTACACTGGGAAGCTCTCCAGTCGCGCACAATGTGTTGAATACACTAATAAATATAGTTTTATTAGGATGTCTGTGATGTGAAAACCGTTGACGATATTCATTAGCAGCAGCTGTAGCATTCCCATCACAAAATCCATAAACAAACACCATATTAGCATATTCTAAATTAGAATAAGTGTGTGGCATTTTAGTTTGTTACACTATAGTCGTACAAACGTCAAGTCAATGTCACAATACCTGAACACAATTATATAATTTACTCCAAGGTATAGGGAACATTTTTTATGATGGCAGCGCCCTCACTATATCAACGATGAACTAGAGGTAGTGACATTAGACGCATTAGGCATACAAACCACTCTACACTATTTCTCGACTGCTTTCAATGTCACTACCGCTAGTTCGGAAAGCCACGAACAGGTAGCGCTTCAGCTAGGAAGACTTCCCTATAATGAATTGCTACTGGGGTTTCACTGTTTTTACGAATACATACATAAACATGGTATACTAAATCTACATTTTTAATTACGCTATAATTCGAAAACAAATAAAAATCGGATAACAACATTTGAGTTTTTTTACATTACTTTCATCAGTAGAATACACTCCTTGAGTTTGGTCGATTCCTCACGACTCACCCTGTATATATATAATTATTTCGTGACCTTTGTATGTTATGGTAAATTCAATTTGTTGGCGATTTAAGGTCTGGTTTTACTTCAAAATGTATATATTTAAAAGAATCCTACATGTTTCGACTAATAACATAAACTATCTTTTAAATAAGTTCAACAATTTTCACAACAAATTAAAATTCACTATTGAAGAAGAAATTAATAACAGTATTAATTTTCTTGATATTTCTTTAAGCTATGATAGACAGGGTACTATTTATACAAATTGATATAATAAACCCACAGCTTCTTTTCGATACGTGAATTACCACTCAAATGCACCTAAAATGATTATAAATAATCTGACTGATAGAGCAGTAAAACTATCACATACTCAATACAGAAAAGATAACATCAAGAAAATTAAAACAATCTTAACAGATAATAATTATCCACCACAACTTATAGACCAAACAATTAAAAAAATAATCCACCAAATATACAACACTGCAGACACCAATAACAATTTAAACAATGACACAACATATATCACTATTCCATATGTTCCACACCAACAGAAAAAAAATTAAATACACTTCAAAAAAATATGATATAGCTACAACATATAAACTTAGTAATACTAATAAACATCTATTTTCAAAATTAAACCTAAAATAGAAAAAAATCGAGAAACACATGTCATCTATAAAATACCATGTCGCGATTGCGATAGTTACTACATGCTAAACTAAACAATATTTATACAAAAGAATACAAGCCCACAAATATTCTAAAACAGACAAAACTGCTTTATCTACACACAAACTACAACGCGATCACCATATCGATTTTCAAAACACATAGATAATTGATAAAGAACAACACACAATGAAAAGTGAAATTAAAGAAATTATTAGTATTAAGCAGGAAAACAATTCAATTAACAACAGAAGTGATATAATATTTAAATATCTATACATTTGCTTATCATGCTGACAGTTCCGTGTTTTAATTTCTGTCTGGCTGTCCTAGTAGGTTTTCGTGGTTTTCCTTCTCGTTTAAGGCGAATGCCGACAGCTTAACATCTTTAGTCGCTCCACGGGCGCATACATAATAATATCTCATTTCTTGCGTTTCCCTGTTTTTGTTGTCTATCTATTTTAGAATAGTAAGGCATGATTTATTATTATTCTAATTGGAAAGTATTTTTGAATAATTTTATACATAGCAACTACAAATGTATGACATTAATCTACTGTCATTTATATTTTATATTCCTTGAAAAAGGCATCATTTGCCGAAACATGTAGGATTGTTTTAAATATATACATTTTGAAGTGAAACCAGACCTGAAATCGCCAAAAAATTGAATTTACTATATATACATACATATATATATATATATATATATATATATATATATTAAAATAATAGACTTTTTCTTGGTTTAGCGAACTTTAATGAATTCCAATTTTTTTTAAAACGACGTTTCGACTTTTTTATTAAGTCTTTTTCAAGTAATTAGAACAATTTATTTCGTATCAAAACACATATTTTGTGTAACATGTATGGCCAGGCTAGTCGAACCTTTTTTAAGGTCGACTGCCTTTCTTGGAATATTTCGTGTAAAAAGGTTCGACTAGCCTGGCCATACATGTTACACAAAATATGTGTTTTGATATGAAATAAATTGTTCTAATTACTTGAAAAAGACTAATTAAAAAAAGTCGAAACGTCGTTTTAAAAAAAATTGGAATTCATTAAAGGTCGCTAAACCAAGAAAAAGTCTATTATTTTAATATTATGACACGGCCAATAAAATAAATAAGAAATAAATTTTTAATTCTTATTAACACTGTATATATATATATATATATATATATATATATATATATATATATATATATATATATATATTGTAATGAATATTTAACCCAAGTTTTACTATCAAAAATGTTAAAGATGTTACATTAATATAATAAATATTTATCCCACATTGTATGCCTAAAAGTAACGATATCCATTTGTTTCACGTAGAATCATAGAGAAAACAAAATCGATTAAATAATGAAAAAGAATAACAATAGCAAACGTATGTCTGTGATAATGTGATATTATGTTTATATAGTTATCGAATTCGGTACTGCCAACAATGCGATCAATAAATGGGTCAATAAAATGTCTTCCGGCTATAACTTGGTCGAAGAGATGAATTTGTTTTCGTACTCAGGGTGAGTTTCACAATAACTTGCCAATTTAATAGGTAAAAGAATCTATTAGAACAAATTAACTATTTATTTACTATGTATGATTAGGTCTGATATATTTATAATTGTAGCTATTTCTAATATCATAAGATAAACAAAATTTTAATGTCTATATTTCAGATACATATAGTTTATGACGAAAGGAAGTAACTTATGCAAGAGCTTTGAAATCGCGAATCGACAATATAACTATGTTAAATTAAATAGGTAAATCGATATCTTTGAATACGTAAAAGAAAAATTTCTTGGTTATAAATATTTTTTAGTCTATTACTTACACGAATAGATTTATTATAACTATGCTTGGAGAAGTTTGACACACTCGGATCAACTGCTGATATATTCCAATCCGCGAATAGATTTATTGTAACTATTTATAGAGAAGATTGACACACTCGGACCAACTGCTGATATATTCCAATCTCAAGATACACCATATGTAATTCTTCCATAACCAGGATACAAAATACAGCATATATAACTCTTACGCAGTCAGGAAATTATCTACCCAAATACACTATGTATGTCTAAATGTAGCTTGTTATTTAAATTAACAGTAATCCAGCCTTCTGGGTTCTTCTTCAGGTATTTAAAATTAGATAACTGCTATTTAATAAATAAAAATTCAGCTTCTAAATTTTTATGTCTGTTTTCTTCTACGTAAAAAAAATAATAATCATCCTTTTTTTTAAATTGCCATGGTTATCTTCTATACTTTCATATTCATCCAAGTCAGTTAGTCTCTTTTTAAATTCAAATTTTAAAATGACATTTAATTACGAATATCAAAACTACTCACTTGCATAAGTTAAATTTAACAATAATTTATACAAATTGACTAAATATAATTTAGACGATTGTACAATTTTAAAAGATATAATTAATTAAAAATATATGTACCAAGATTCAACTCTAATCGATATTTATAAAACTAATATATTAATAATAAGATATCCAACCCTTTAATAAACATGATAAGTATTACAAATTCAAACAAATCTAAATATCTCTTGCATATGCTAAAATGAACAAAGAAAAAAAAACTAATATGTATGTATTACAACTTTTTGAATGGCATAGATGATTCAGAAAAGACAGAAAAGATATCAATTACGATAAAAGTTAGAGCCAATCGATTGAAACTATGGCCGAATTAAGTACCGAAAAAGTGCGTTGTCGAAAATTGAAAAGTTCATTAAAAAAGCAAAGCAAAACAATACAGAGTAAGGTATTTAATTCACAAAGTAGATAAATATACATCCTTTACAAATTACTTAAACATTTTCTTTTATACAGTCTCCCAGCACACGCCAACAGTACTCGGACATTATGTGGGTATACCATCTTCCTTAATACCGTCCTTTCATCGTCTTAATGTCTTGATGAAATCCTTCCACCTATTCTTCAATGTAATCACCTCTGTTTCATGGAAATCGATCTAACTGGTTGTGGAGATGGTGAAGTTTTATGCTCAAGTTACAATCAAGAATATTAAATTTAGATCATATACTAATTCTGTCTGATTCTCTGCTTCATGATTGTCAAGAAAATTGAGCACCAAATATAAGATTTAATTCCGTTAATTGCTGCTTTTACAAGCTGTCTTATCTGGGGGCCACCTAATATACCCGCTTCCAGTTTTTCCATGCTAATCCCTGGAAATTTACTTATTAAGTAAGTACCCAAAGGAAAGTCCATTTCAATTTAAGGCCTTCACAGATTGCTTTATAAGTCCCAACTTGACATGTAAAAGTCGAAATATGATTTTCTCTCTCGCATTGATTACGTTTTT
Organism: Melolontha melolontha; assembly: GCA_935421215.2. Lineage (NCBI taxonomy): Eukaryota > Metazoa > Arthropoda > Insecta > Coleoptera > Scarabaeidae > Melolontha > Melolontha melolontha. The sequence goes on along the minus strand of OW285237.1, from coordinate 201,115,943 downwards.
CTTTTCCTGAAACCGTTACGTTTCTTAGGGATCATTTTTTGTTAAACCAGTGCTAATCCTTAGCTGAACTGTCGCAAAGATATGAAAGGCAAGGACATTTTGTGTATTCACTTTGCTATTCAAGAGGAAGCCTATCATTTTTAGAGCGACACAAGGCACCGACCAATGCTCTTCATACTTAAGTTGTTTCACGACTAGCGATACTGTCTCATATTCCTTTTTCAAAATGATAGAATGATCAATAGGTATTACGCGATATCTATTACAGTCGTTCAAAAGAACTCATTTTAATCTACGTTTTGAGCTATCAATAAAAAGACGCCATTCGTCTGGTGCGTATTATGATAAACTCATTGCTTCTAAGAGCTTTCTTACATCATTACAGAATGTCAGATTATTTTCCTGAGAGAAAAAGAGCAGCAGTAAATCCTTTACTCTATTACGACAAAATGTAATTTTAGTACCCGGATTAAGCAAATTCTTTTCTTTTAATCTGGAGGCAAGTAATTCTGATGATTCTTTAGAGGGGTTCAGATCTTTACTGAGATCGTTCAGTTCTTGTCGATTGAAACGCTGGTGCTTGTCCGATTTTGCCTAATTATATAATCTAGTTTTAGGTACCATGTTTCCTGTAAAAATACCATCATTTCATTATTTGTGTCTGTTATTAAAACCAATATCAATTAACCTGTATCTCAAAAACTAGAGTTTCTACGAAAAAAAGCAAGGTATTTTTGATATTAGCACCATCAAATATATCTCAAATTAATTCTCAGTTTTCCGGCATCAAGAAAAAAATTTAATTTTTCTAGCTTGTGTTATCACTAGAGAACGGACGCAATTTCCATAAAACGCAATCGGCAATTGGAATTGTGTATAACGTCGCTCAGTACATCCCGGCGTAATTCAATGAAGTATTTGTTTGACTTACTCGGACACCTGGTCTCGCCGCGATAACAATGGACAAGCCAGCTATTATATTCCAAGAATATAGTGCTTTTTAAAGTGTTTTCATGAGCGTAGATAGAAGTGGGGTTTTTATAATGTATGTATTTTATTTATTAGTTTATATTTCGTAAGATAAATAAAGTGCTGTGAGTAAGTTTCTTGTTTTCATAGTTTTAACTGTTAATTACATCGTAATTTTTGTGATAGATCCTGTTTAATATCGTTTGATTGAATCTATTTCTACCAATTATTTCGACGTAAGAGTGTGCATTGAATTTCGTTCAGTTTCAATAACTGACGCACACATTTTTAGTTTTCATTTATTTAGATCTAGAGCATTGTTTAAGTTACTTTTTCAGACATGATATGGAAGAATGTCGAGAACGGCATAGTAAAACAATGGCGAGTTGGATTGACGGTCATACTGATTGTATGTCCATTGTCAGTGATTCCGAAATTTATTACAAAATCCGTAAAATATCGTCAAAAATTCGTCACTTAGGATCACAAACACATCTGAACTCTGTAAAACTTTTATGGCGGCTAATATTCCATTAAATAAACTTAGCAACCCCACTTTAAAAATATTTCTTCAAAAATATACTGGTCGAAATGTTCCTGATGAATCAACTTACGCAAATATTATATTTCTAGGTGCTATACGAGAACAGTAGAACGCATTAGAAGCCATCTTTTAAATCAATACATATGGATAAGCGCCGACGAAACGGTGGATATGTTAGGACGCTGTTTGGTAAATGTTGTAGCTGGTGCACTACATCCAACTATTCCCTATAACTCATATGTAATAGCAACAAGTGTTATAAATAGAGTTGATGCGGAAACAGTTGCTGTAAGGAGAATATGCAAAAAATGCTTCATTCGGACGCCACGTACAAAAGAAAAAATACTTTTATTTGTCAGTGATAGTGCTGCGTATATGTTAAAAACAGGCAGACTATTGAAGAAAACATATCCTAATATGCTGCATATTACTTGTGTAGCACATGCTCTCCACAGAATCTGTGAATATATCAGAGACACTTTTCCGGATGTTGATAGACTTGTATCAGCTTTTAAAAAAGTTTTCAGAAAAGCACCATTGAGGGTAGCTCCTTTCAGCGAAAAATTTCCATCTCTGTCACTGCCTCCCACTCCAGTAATAACTAGATGGGGAACATGGCTGGAAGCTACTAGTTATTATGCTGAGAATTTCGATAGTCTAAAACATTTCGTAACACTGCTAAAGGAGGATGCTAGAAGTATTGGTGAGTGCAAGGAGCTCACATAAATCCCAAATTTAAAAAATCAGTTGTACTTTCTTCACGAACATTTTGGAAAATTGCCAAAACTAATCACTTATTTTGAAAATCGAAATCTCAAATTAAATGACGGATTAACCACATTAGATGTGGCTGTTAATAATTTGAAAAGTATTCCAAGTGACTTCGGATGTGGCCTTCGGCAAAAGTTTGAAGCAATTCTTAATAGAAACCCAGATTTAATTACATTGCAGCAATTATGTATGGAGACAATTCCACAAAATCTAACGGCTAAATATGAAGAAATAAAAGAATATTTCCAGTATGCACCTATAACCAGTTCCGATGTAGAAAGGACGTTTTCTATTTATAAGGATGTACTTAATTCAAAGAGAACAAAATTGACAGAAGAAAACCTTGAGAAACTATTGCTAGTCAATATTAATACTCCTTTACTCAACTTGAACGACAAAATGAACAAATAAAAATGTTCCAATTATAGAAATAAAATTAAAAACTTTAAAAATACAACTTTTCAACAAATACATATGTATTTCGTAATTTTGTAGATCACCACCCGTTCGTTTTCCAATTATTTAAATAAAATTAAATATTTTAGAAATACAGCCTTTCGCCAGTACTGCACTGAGTGGTAAGCTTGTCCTTTCTCTAGTTATCACAGATTCCCTGAGGTTATTATTCGTTAAGCTACATTTGGCGATGAAAGAAAATTGTCTGGCATCAAATGAAGGTATTCAACGGTGCCACTGCAATCGACGATACAAAAGATAATTTGATGCAATTCTCGAGTGCGAATCTAAAGAAAAATATTTCGAATAAATAAAACAACTTTTGTCTTAACTAGTGTTTACTTTAGAACCAGGGGATGTACTTTAGTACAAACGTATTAAAATATACAATCTAAATGAAAAAGTAAATTAGCTAATACCAATTTTCGCAAATTTAAACGGTGACCGTATCTGATCCATTTCCAATAATTAATCTTGCCTCAAAACAAACGATGAAAATATATAACATCGCCAGACATTATGTGGAGAACATTTATTCTGTTCTCATTAGCTATTAGGTAGTATTAAGTTTATATAGCAATTACTTTCGTTTTAATTTAGCGTACACCAATTAATTGAGAGAATTGTGCGCAAATTTGAACTCTTAATTAAATATTATTGCAGACAAACTGTACAAATTGCTGTGTAGTTTCGCTTTTAAATATTATTGATTTAATATAAAATAAGTGATAGGGTGTGCAGTTACTAAAGCATATTTTTATTGAGACTCTGTATAATATTTGGGTATCTCAGCGTAATCTTTTCAGGTTCTACTTAACTAGGCCTAGGGTCCAAAATAAATGTCAAGAAATAATATCGTATATTTAAAAAGTCTTTGGATCGCTATTGCCGTGGTATTTACGAGAAATCTATGAAATTATTTATTTCAATTAGTTTTGACATTTACTTGACAACTTTCAAGTCAGCTGGTTATAATTCAAAATGTTTCAATAAGAACATAAAATTTGTATTATCAAATCATACTACAGTAATGGAAATATATGTGAAAATGGTAATTGGGTTTATTCACCTCGTTTATGTTTGAATGAGTTCCGTGAGAGATTTCCCAACTTCGCAATAATCGAACGAGATTTTTTTCGGCAACTTCAACGAACTGTGGACAAATTTGAAGGAACTGATAATATCAGCGATAGTGTTCGATCTGGAAGAAGACGGGCTAGAAATGATGATGTTATTGATCTGGTTAGGCAACGCATGCAGGAAGAACCTACCTTATCCTTGCGTAGATCGAAACAAGAAATCAATTTAAGTTATGGGACGTGTCAAACCATGACTTGAACATGTTTCCTTATAAACTGCAGATGTGTCAGAAGTTACTGCCACCAGATTATCAGAAGAGGGTATCGTACTGTACCTGGTTTAATGACCATATAAATAAGGATATCCTTGATTTAACATTTTTTACAGACGAATCTTATTTTTACCTATCTGGATACGTTAATAAACAAGTTATGCGTATGTGGAGCGACAATAATCCTAATTTTCATAGTGAGGCTCCTTTATATAATCTTAAGATTGGTGTTTGGGTTGCAATATCCCGTAGACGGGTAATAGGGCCAATATTTTTTCAAGATACCATAAACGCTGAAAGATATATAAATCAAATACTTGATCCTTTTATCAATCAATATTGCACGATGATGAACTTCATAATGGATACTTTCAGCAAGATAACGCGAGACCGCATGTTGCTTGAGTAACCATGGAATATTTACGTCAATTTTATGATGAAAGGTTAATATCAGACGGACGTTACCCACCTAGGTCTTGTGATTTGAGTCCTTTAGACTACTTCTCATTCCCATTGCTTAAGAATAACATTTTTAAAACTCCAGTTCACATTTTAGATGAATTACAAGAACGTATTGTTGAAAACTGTCTCACAGTAACACCTGATCTTTTAATTAAAGTTTTTAGTAACATGGGCCGACGTGTTAACCGGTGTATTCAAGAACAGGGAAGACATTTTCAACATCTTTTATAATTTTTTATAGGAAAAGTGTACCTACCTGAATGTTATTGTTTCATTGTAGGAGTTCTTTTCTTAACTGTAATGAGCCTTATTTTTTTTTTAATACTTATTAAAGCTTCGTTTATTTATAAATGCATTCTGTAATCTCTATAAATGTTATTAAATATGACATACAGGCTAGCCCAAAATGACCGAAGGGGTTTGAGTTCATTATAACTTCTTATTTAAGACATAATTATTAATTTTTTTAAATTTTAAATGCAGTATATTAATGCAGAATATTTTTAATTTAATTATGAAAAATTATATCTCGAAAGTGGTGGCTATTTTCTGCTTCGCATATTCGTGCTCTTTCAAAAACATTTTCCATAACCTTCCGCAAAACTTCAGGTGTTATATTGTTGATTTCGTCGCGTATATTATTTTTTAATTGCTGTATCGTTCCAGGCTTATTAATATAGACTTTTCCTTTCAAATAACCCCAAAGGAAACAGTCTGAAGCGGTTAAATCCGGTGAATGCGGAGGCCAATTAAAATCGCTTGTACGGGAAATAATTCGTTCACCAAAGATGTCGCGTAAAAGAGCCATTGTGTCCCTCGAGTGTGCGCTGTGGCTCCATCCTGTTGGAACCATACTTGCGGATGGTTTTCCACGGCTGGCCTTAAAAAATTTTCCAACATTGTCCGATATCTAACACCAGTGATGGAAACGGCGACACCGTGATCATTTTCAAAAAAATATGGGCCAATTATCCTTTCCGACGAAACACCGCACCAAACGGTACACTTAAGTGGGTGTAATTCTCGCTGTTGAACTACTCTTGGATTTTCCGTAGCCCATATCCTGTAGTTTTGCCTATTAACGAACCCATTTAATTGGAAATGGGCTTCGTCGCTCATAATTAAATTATGAATAAAATCATGATTTTCTTCTGCTTTTTGACGAAAATAAATTGCATAATCAAGTCGTTGCTGGTAATCTGTCGGTTTCAATTGTTGGACAAGCTGAATTTTGTATGGAAACATTCTTATTGTATGCAAAATTCTCTACAGCGACCCTCTTGAGAGGCCAAGTTGTGTCGAACGTCTCCTGGTTGATGTTTCTCCATCTTCCCAAATACTCTCCTGTACCCGTTCAATATTGTCATCCGTGTGTACCGTTCGTCGTCTGCCGGCACCAGGAAGGTTCCTTACTGCCCCTTGTTCACGAAAATTTGCCACCAGATGGTTTATTGTTGACTCTGAGGGTCCAACCCGCACATTAAAATAACGACGATATGCACGCTGGGTCAAAACAATGGATCGTTGATTTGAGAAATAAAGTTCAACGATTTTGGCACGTTGTTCAATTGTGTACTGTTCCATTTTAAATTCCCCAAGTCTTTTTTACAAAATACTGAAAACAAAAAAAAATAATTATAATAAAAAAGTTATGAGGAATTAAAACCCCTTCGGTCAATTTGGGCCACCCTGTACATAAAATGTAAATAAATACCATACCCTAAAATCTATTTTATTTGTGACTTATGCGTACTTCAAGGTAATGAATCACAGAAGTAAATAATTTTATAGATAACTTTACGTTTCATGGCTATCACGACCCAAAGACTTTTTGATCAAACGTTACAACAAGTTAATTTATTTTATTGTCTGTTTGTATGTTCACATTTCATTGTGTTTCAACTTAAAATACTTCATTCTTAACTTAACCTATTATTGAAAATTTTATACAAATATTATTTTGTGAATCACACATGCATAGTTTTGGAGTTTTGGTTTCGGATTCAATTGAATCTCGCAAACAATTACTTTTGAGGATTTCACTCACAAAAGTGGATATTTGCCCTCCTAATGTTAAGTTTAGTTCCCAAAGCCTATATCTATTTGAAATGTGGATCTCTGGCTACTGATATTTCTTTACAATTCGAGTGTGCTATTCAGCCTCTATTTAAGTGGAAAACAAGTTCCTACAGAATAGTACGCTTATCATCACACTGTATAAGTATTTTCTTATTTGCCACGCCCATTATTGAACGTTTTAATTTTACTGTTAAATTTAATAAATAATACACATAAGGTGCATTAGATAAAAATGTAGATTTTACAAAATTAGGGCAACTTTTTACCAATACTGAAGATCCGTTGTACAGATGCAAAGAGCGCTTTAACTATGCAAATATAACATATCTCAACGTCGAACAATCCTTTTCTGTATATAAACATATCCCCTACACCGCAAGGTAACAAAAGGGGTTAATGATTATATATATAATATATAAACATATATATATATATATACGTCGCTACGTACGAACCTTTCCGAGACTAATACAGAAACATATATTATGGTGCAGTATTTTCATCGCGCACATCCGCATTTTTTGGCAACAATGTAAACATGTTGGGTAAGTTATTTATGTTTTTTCTTAACGTTTTGTATAGGGATTCGATATATTTATTTTTAAGTAAGCGCACTGTTATTCTGCTAAACTCTCCACGCAACGCCACTGCTGGGGCACATAGTCTGCCGTCTTTAGTAATGAGTAATGACGAAAAAAAAACCCGGTATACATGATTCACGAATATTACAAAATAGACTCCTGCACATCTATGGCCTAAGTTACCTGGATTAATTTTTGCTGATTTTGATTAAAATTAGTATTTATTTAAAACGCGACAAATTATGTAGTGGTATACATTTCATAAATAGTGATCTAGATATATAATCTACTTTCTATACTAACCAAATAATCAAAATATAATTCAAATATAACGCGGAACTAAAAGACCTTCTCGTCCCTTTAACAATCTACCTGTCACGAATCATAAAAGGCAATCCAGATTTCGTTTAACAATTACACGTTCGCCTTTACACAAAAGGTAAAAGTTGCTAGCAATTTGCGTTATATTTGGATATGTTTTATCGATAAGGAATATTATACGGCAACCTAGATACGTTTCGTCAAAACAAATATAGTAACACTTAACACGTACTCAATAATCTAATACGATTACGTCGGGGTGAATTTTTTTTTTATTGGATTAAAATGCTTCTCTCGATTTGTGTGTCAGTTGTGTTATTTAATGTATATTTGCGCCCTTTCTATTATTAAATCTTTATTCTTTCCGTATATATTTACTTATTTTAATCCTAGTATTTATATAGATTAATTAAATATAAATTATAAATACCGATTACCAAGTAAAAACGATAATGTAGGCTAGATTAGGAACCTCTTAATTTTAATTGCTTTTAATTGTAAGTTTTATAGAATAAGGCATATACAGGCTGGCCCAAAATGACCGAAGGGGTTTGAGTTCATTATAACTTCTTATTTAAGACATAATTATTAAATTTTTTTTATTTAAAATACACTATATTAATGGAGAATATTTTTAATTTAATTATGAAAAATTATATCTCGCAATGACCGAAGGGGTTTGAGTTCATTATAACTTCTTATTTAAGACATAATTATTAATTTTTTTTAATTTTAAATACAGTATATTAATGGAGAATATTTTTAAAAAAATTATATCTCGCAATGGATCGTTGATTTGAGAAATAAAGGTCAACGATTTTGGCACGTTATTCAATTGTGTACTGTTCCATTTTAAATACCCCAAGTCTTCTTTACAAAATACTGAAAAAAAAAAAAAATAATAAAATAAAAAAGTTATAAGGAATTAAAACCCCTTCGGTCATTTTGAGCCACCCCTATAGATTTGACCTTCCCATTAATTTTAATAACACATCAAACAGTTTAAATATTGTAATAATTTAAAAAATATGCAGCAAGTTACTCCCTCTAGTTCTTTGGCATGATAACATTCTTCTTCACAATTTTCCCTAACATTTTTGCAGAGAGTCCGTCAAATTTCTCCAATTGCTTGAGTAATGTTAACTCAAGGCTCAGTTGTTAGAGGTTTGTTTGCGTAAACTCTTTCCTTCTAATGACCCCACAAGATATAATCTAGATATGTGAGGTCGCACAATCTAGGCGATCAATTAGCGTCAGCTCCTCGAGAGAAATAATTCGATCATCAAGTCTTTCCTTGGGAAGATTCAGTGTTTAGGCAAGTGGCACCGTTCTGTTGAAACCACACTCTCTCAACATTCATACCTTCCAATTTATTTAACAAATAATCTGTTATCATTGTCCTGTATTGAGCTACATTCACAGTAACCACATTACTAACTAATGTTAACACGAAGCTGTTCAGCTGTTTGAGAATCATTAGCGTAAACTCTTGCCTTCAAATTACCACACAGGAAATAATCTAGGGATGTAAAGTCGCACAACCTAGACGCTCAATTAACGTCAGATGCTCGAAAAATTATTCGATCACCAAATCTTTCCCTTGGAAGATTCAATGTTTAGGCAAGTAGCACCATCTTGTTGAAACCACATGCTCCGAACATTCATACATTCCAATTCATTAAACAAATAATCTGCTACCATTGTCTTGCTTCGAGATCCATTCACAGTAACCGCATTACCCACTAGTGTTAACTCGAAGCTGTTCAGCTGTTTGAGAATCATTAGCGTAAACTCTTGCCTTCAAATTACCACACAGGGAATAATCTAGGGATGTAAAGTCGCACAACCTAAACGCTCAATTAACGTCAGATGCTCGAAAAATTATTCGATCACCAAATCTTTCCCTTGGAAGATTCAGTGTTTAGCCAAGTAGCACCATCTTGTTCAAACCACATGCTCCGAACATTCATACATTCCAATTCATTAAACAAATAATCTGCTACCATTGTCCAGCTTCGAGATCCATTCACAGTAACCGCATTACCCACTAGTGTTAACTCGAAGCTGTTCAGCTGTTTGAGAATCATTAGCTTAAACTCTTGCCTTCAAATTACCACACAGGAAATAATTTAGGGATGTAAAGTCGCACAACCTAGACGCTCAATTAACGTCAGATGCTCGAAAAATTATTCGATCACCAAATCTTTCCCTTGGAAGATTCAATGTTTAGGCAAGTAGCACCATCTTGTTGAAACCACATACTCCGAACATTCATACATTCCAATTCATTAATCAAATAATCTGCTACCATTGTCCTGCTTCGAGATCCATTCACAGTAACCGCATTACCCACTAGTGTTAACTCGAAGCTGTTCAGCTGTTTGAGAATCATTAGCGTAAACTCTTGCCTTCAAATTACCACACAGGAAATAATCTAGGGATGTAAAGTCGCACAACCTAGACACTCAATTAACGTCAGATGCTCGAAAAATTATTCGATCACCAAATCTTTCCCTTGGAAGATTCAATGTTTAGGCAAGTAGCACCATCTTGTTAAAACCACATGCTCCGAACACTCATACATTCCAATTCATTAAACAAACAATCTGCTACCATTGTCCTGCTTCGAGATCCATTCACAGTAACCGCATTACCCACTAGTGTTAACTCGAAGCTGTTCGGATGTTTGAGAATCATTAGCGTAAACTCTTGCCTTCAAATTACCACACAGGAAATAATCTAGGGATGTAAAGTCGCACAAGCAAGACGCTCAATTAACGTCAGATGCTCGAAAAATTATTCGATCACCAAATCTTTCCCTTTGAAGATTCAATGTTTAGGCAAGTAGCACCATCTTGTTGAAACCACATACTCCGAACATTCATACATTCTAATTCATTAAACAAATAATCTGCTACCATTGTCCTGCTTCGAGATCCATTCACAGTAACCGCATTACCCACTAGTGTTACCTCGAAGCTGTTCAGATGTTTGAGAATCATTAGCGTAAACTCTTGCCTTCAAATTACCACACAGGAAATAATCTAGGGATGTAAAGTCGCACAAGCTAGACGCTCAATTAACATCAGATGCTCGAAAAATTATTCGATCACCAAATCTTTCCCTTGGAAGATTCATTGTTTAGGCAAGTAGCACCGTCGTGTTGAAACAACATGCTCTGAACATTTATATCTTCCAATTCGTTCAACAAATAATCTATTATCATTGTCCTGCATCGATATCCATTCACAGTAACCCCATTACCAACTAATGTTAACTCTAACCTGTCCAGTTGTTTGAGGATGGTTAGCGTAAGCTCTCGCCTTCAAATGGCCTCACAGAAAATAATCTAGAAGTGTGAGGTCGCACTACTTAGACAGCCAATTAGCGTCAGCTCCTCGAGAAATTATTCGATCATCAAATCTTTCCCTTGGATTCAGTGTTTAGGCGAGTAACACCGGCCTGTTGAAATCGCATGTTCTGAACATTCATACCTTTCAATTCATTCAACAAACATTCTGTTACCATTGTCCTGTATCGAGTTCTATTCACACTAACCGCATTACCAGCTTCATTCGGGAATTAATAATGACTCCCGCCCAAAAATCCCACTACACGCTTTTATAGATGCAGTCCTTTTATCAGCATTTTTAAAAATATCCCTCCCCGCATATTCTGCAATTCTGCATGTTTACGTATGATTATTTTTTGAAAAAATCTTGCCTTCTTTCTAAAGCTCAATTAACAAATGTATTAAGTGACACGTGATCGTTTGGTTTTAATTCTTGAGCCAGTTGTTTCTTATAAGCTTCTAAAGGAAGATCTTTCTATAAAACGTTATGCACACTCGATCTTTTAATGTTGATTTGCTGTGAGCGCTTACTAACTGACATTTTCGGGTTTCCATCATTTTTCTTCTATTCGGACACCAAGACTGTAAACATTTTGTTTTTTAACTGTTACCGATCCAGACTCAATAACTTTAACGGATGGGGGGAAAATTTTGGTAATATTTTTTCACAATAAATATGCGTATTTCGACGAACGGGTGCTCCATGATGACCAAGCTGCAATTAATCGCCAAGTTTTTACTTGATATCTGTTACTGTAGAAAAGATATCAATGAAGATTGGTGAAAATCGTTGCCAATTTAAATCGGAAGGTAAAATTTGGGCCCTGATTGTGGAAAATATACGAAAGGAATATTTCAATGTTCAAGTTTTGAATCAGAAAAATTGTTAATTTAAATTAAATACTAAATATTTCTACGTCGTTAGATAATTCTACAGTTAAACTGGATTATATGAGGATAATTTGGCAGTAAATGAGATTAAAATTGTAATAAATGAGTTAAGATGTTATTAATACAATATAAATATTATCTTTAATTGAATCGGCCGATACTTGCTGGAAATCCATTATATGTAAATGGGATTTAAGTAAAACACTTATACTAATTTCTAGTATATAATCCAGTATACTATATACTGGAAATTAGTATAAGTGTTTTACTTAAATCCCATTTACATAAATATTATCTTTCTGCACTACCCTTTTTAACCTCAACGCAGTTGGAGCAAAGATAATGAAGTGCTTTTGTCAGGATTCTTTCTCAATACGTATCATAAAAATGCTGCCTCGTTGTAGTAATAAGTTTTTTTACCTGGCCGAAACGAGCTGGACAGAAGCATCAAGAAAAGTAGAGATCACTTCAAGTTACATTTGGCCAATAGGGTGGATGATGCAGAACCTAGAATCTCAATTGATCCAATTTTTCATGAACATCTTGACCAATGCGATAATGTTGGTTAATATAGAGAAAAAATAATTTAGTGTGTTAAATAAACATTTTTTTTTTTCACGTGGAAAAAACATTAAAGAAATTGGAGTAAAGTTACGTGAATCTTATAATAAATCTGCTCCTTCCCATGAAATGATTTTTAAGTGTTTCATTGCTTACAAAGGTCAAGAGCGCAGAAGATGCTAACCGTCCGAAATCTTCATTTATAATTTCCCCAGAAATTAGAGAAGAATTTCAGTATTATAAGGCGCGCCCACCAAATAAAAGTGCGTGAAACAGCTAATGTACGAATTTCTGCCTCATCACCAGATATGGCTCAGGTTTGGGTTTGGTGGAAAAAGATTCGGAACAAATGAGGAGGTCAAGCTGCAACAACTTAAAAGCATTTGGAAATTCGCTAGGCTGACTGTATAGGATGTAATGGGATGGGAATTATGTTGAGAAATAATTCATATTTTGGAATTGATACGATACGTTTGTGTACACAGAATTTTAAAAAATTAACACGTATTTGGTCTTTTTCAAATCAAAATGTGTGGTAAGTTTAAAATAATAAAAATGTATTTCTCTTTCCAGGAAAGTTTGTCATTCTCCTAGTGTTCACTGTTTGCCCTTATGTGCATTCAAAATCCATAAGGCACGCGGTGAATGCCAAGAGCAGACTGAATTCAACAGATGTATTGTATAAACCGAAGTAGATACTGAGATAATAGTGTTCCTAAAAGGCAGCTAACGGAATATATATTACAAATACGGATAACATTTAAAATAATAATTAATATATACATTATAATGATACATAATTAAAACAATACTCCAGAAACAATTAGTTATTGTTACTATTATAACTAAATTAAGATATAAATTGCCAGAATAATCAGATACTTCATAACTTGTGCTCTCGCTGTGATCTAAATGAACTATAAACAGGTGAATTGTGTTCCCGTACCTTAAATATGTATTTTGTATATTGATCACGTAATCAATGCAATTCCTCCAATTTTCCGATGATACATTTGTTAAGCGCGAATACAATATTTTTTCTTGGTTTTTGTGTATTTTTCTTAAATATATGTATAGTTTAGTTATTTAGAATTAAATAAGGTTCACCAAAATTTTAATTATCTTATTTAATTTGTAAACTATTACCTCTATTCTAAGAAGCGACATCCTTTACATTTACAAGTTTATTACCCTTTTTATTGGACTAAGTTCTATCGTGATTTATTTTTTAATTATAAAACTTTCCATGCCCAGTTTCTAATCTCCTTAGCTATTCATAATTTCACGCTGTATGTTCATTGTCTGTGATTCCGAAATTTATTGCAAAGTCTGTAAAATATTGTTAAAAAATTCCAAGAAATATCACGTAAAACGTCACTTAGCATCGCAAACACATACACAGGCATTAGACTCGTTGGAATCTGACAATTTTAACGAAGAAAGCATGCTATTGGTTCGGGAATGTCAGACCACAGCGTGAGCGGATTCCTCATTTAGATATGCAGTTTCAGCCATCTACAAAATAATGTTGGCTCAACAATTGACTGTAGCATATCATGTAAACAGCAAACAATTGTGTGTGTAAATACTTTGACAGATCCTTTCCGCAGCAGCTTTCCTGTGGCGCTGTAAATAAGCAAAATTTCCGCTATTAAACTAAATGAAATTGGCGGCTATAGTTAATAATGTAACTGGAAAATATCGTACATTCTGATACAATAAGAATTATTTATGTCACAAGGGATGTAAGTGCAATTTTACGGTCGAGGATATAAGTTTGTAGACCGAGGCGCAACTCGAGGTTTACAATATATGCTAGACTGCAAAAGCACTTACATCCCGCGTTTAATACAATATTTTTCTTACAACGGGCTCCAGATGCTAGAGAATAAGTACAATCTGCAAAAACTTTGACGTTTGCGATTGTACGTCAATAATTGTCAAACTATGTGGCATTCCAAATAGGAATAAACCGTTGGGAAAGATAGTGCTTAAAATAGGAGTTTGTGATTGGCTAACATAGAGGCCGCTTTTATGCAAGCAAAATTAAGTTTATTTTGTCCTGTCAAATTTTCTTTTTGTTGTTAGTACTGATAAGTATTTCTGTCAGTGCCAGGGGGTGTCCACTTAAATACCCGGAATTAGTACAATGTCTTAAAAATATTAGTTGTGAGCTACGTCGTAGATGGCAGACGAGTAACTATTTCAGTAGGCAGGTGTTATGTCATGCGCTTGTCGTACAAAATCAAGAAAATTATTGTAAAACGCCATTTTTTATTTTCTATCTCGTTTATTTCCAGTTTGTCGATGTTATATTAGTTGTTAGTATTGTTATATAGATATAGAACAAATATAATATAAGTACAATCTTCCAAGTCCAAATCTTCCTGATGAATCCACCTTACGCAAATATTATGTTTCTATCTGCTAGCAGTAGAACGCATTAGAAGCCATCTTTTAAATCAGTACCTATGGATAAGTGTCGACGAAAATGTCGATATATAAGGAGACGCTGTCTGGTAAATGTAATAGCAACAAAAGTTATAAATACAGCCGGTGCGGAAACAGTAGCTAAATCATTTACGAGAATATGCACCAAATGCTTCATTCGGGCGAGAGATACAAAGAAAAAATACTTTTATTTGTCAGTGACAGTGCTGCATATATGTTAAAAACAGGCAGACTATTAAAGGAAACATATCCTAATATGCTGCATATTACTTGTGTAGCACATGCTCTCCACAGAATCTGTGAATATATCAGAGGCACCGTTCCGGAAGTTGATAGACATGCATCCGCTTTTAAAAAAGTTTTCAGAAAAGCACCATTGAGAGTAGCTATTTACAGGGAAGAATTGCCATCTTTGTCACTGCCTTCCTCTCCAGTAATAACTAGATAGGGAACATGGTTGGAAGCTGCTAGTTTATATGCAGAAAATTTCGATAGTTTACAAAATTTCGTTACATGCTTAAACGACGATGCTCGAGGTATTTCTGAGAGCAAGGAACTAATACAAATTCTAAATTTAAAAAATCAGTCGAATTTTCTTCAGGAACACTTTACAAATTTGCCAAAACTTACTTTGAAAATCTAAATCTTAAATAATGGATTATTCATATAGATGTGGTTATTAATAACACAGGTCTGCAAGTAAAAAACTGCATAGGTTTTTTTATACATTTTCTTATAGATTTTGATGTCCTAAAACCGAAAAAAATATTTAAAAAATTCCATCTCATCAATTTTTTTTGCAATACTAATTTTTATATTTTCATTTTTTGTAAAATTCTTATTTAGTTAAAATTTGGTATTTTATTTTTTAAGCTTCAAATATAATTAAAATTAAGATTTTTTACCCTAATTTTAATAGTATATTTATCTGAGAATAGAGAAAAAAATAATGGACGTAAAAAATTTAGTGAAAGGGGAGGATAAGGAATTTCTGGTGTTAGGCAGACGGTTGCATTATTATTGTGTCACACTCAATTGACATCCAGCATTCAAACGCTACTGTGCTCTTGTTTTTATATGTGTGTTATGGCTCATAGAGGTTGTGTAATTTCTCCGAACAGCTTCTGTTATATTTGTGGTGAATATACAGTGAAAAGTCAACAAAGAAATATAAGTGATTTTGTAAAGGTTTATTTTACTTACTTCAAATTAATACTTGGTGATCAAGACAAAGCATGGGCTCCTCATAAGGTGTGCAGAAGATGTGAGGAAGATATGCACTTGTGGTTTAAGGGTAAGAAAACTGCATTTCGTTTTGGCATTCCCATGATATGGCGTGAACAGAAAAATCACACAACCGACTGCTATTTCTGTTCGGTAGACGTGAAAGGATTTAATACGAAAAATAAGAAGAAAATATCTTACCCTAACCTTGATTCAGCTATTCGTCCAGTGTCCCATAGCTCTGAAATACCAGTTCCGCACCCACCTCCTAATTTAGATGACATCCAGAGTGATGCAGAGGACTCAGAAACGTTTGCTCCCCAGAACGAATCTAGCTCAGATTTTTCAGTTGACGAGGGACCTCAACTTTTTTCTCAGATTGAGCTCAATGACCTAGTCAGAGACTTGGGTCTTTCAAAAGATACAGCCGAATTGCTAAGTTCAAGGCTAAAAAACAAAAACCTTTTATCATCTGGTACCTCATTTTCCTGGTACAGACATCGAGAGAGAGAATTTACTCAGTATTTCACTAAAGAGGGAAATCTGGTTTATTGTAATGATGTTCGTTGGCTCATGAAATGCTTTGAAATAGAATATGATTCATCAGAATGGCGCTTATTCATTGATTCATCCAAAACTAGCCTCAAAGCTGCATAATGGAAATGTATTTGCATCTCTTCCAATGGGACACTCAGTTCATATGGAAGGAAACTACAATGACTTAGCTACGATTCTTGAGAAAATCAAATATCAAGAACATCAATGGATCGTTTGTGGAGATTTGAAAATACTAACAATGTTGTTGGGTAAACAGTCAGGTTATACAAAATTCCCTTGTTTTCTATGTTTGTGGGATAGTAGAGCCAGAGAGCTACACTGGACAAAAACTGACTGGCCACCACGGCACGGTTTAACTCCTGGCGAGAAAAACGTTATCAATATCACTTTGGTTCCGCCAGAAAAGGTTTTACTGCCACCTCTTCATATTAAATTGGGGCTAATTAAGCAGTTTGTAAAATCACTGCAAAAAGATGGGGATTGTTTTAGATATATGTGTTCCAAGTTCCCGAAATTGTCTGAAGCAAAGTTAAAAGAAGGAGTTTTCACTGGCCCCGACATAAGAAAAATTTTGTATGATCCCCTCTTTCCTTTCCTGAATCAATGGGAGAAATCGAAAAAGAAGCAGGATTCTTTCAAAAATGTAGTGCAGAAGTTTTTGGGCAATACTAAGGATCCCGAATATAAAACTATTCTACAGCGCATGCTGACAGCGTATAAAGCTCAAGGGTGCAAGATGAGCTTAAAAGTTCACTTCTTACACTCCCATATTGAATATTTTTCTGAAAACTTGGGTGCCTTACAGTGAAGAACAAGGTGAAAGATTTCACCAGGATGTACGTGATATCGAGAGACGTTACCAAGGAAGATGGGATGTCAGTATGTTAGCGGACTACTGTTGGATGCTTAAGCGAGAAACCAAAGAAGGAAACCAAAAACGAGTTCGGAGAAGCATCAAAGAAAAGAAGAAAAGGTTTCACAAGGAAAAAGAGTAAACATAAAGTTGTGTATAAATTTAAATAAGAAAAATAATGGTTGATAGGTTTTGATAAATATTACAATATTATATTATTTTTCATGTGTGCATGGTTTGTTTGTTAGTTTTGAACCAATAAATATATATATATATATATATATATATATATATATATATATATATACATATATATATACATATATACAGGCTGATTCAAATTAAGTGCGCCCCATTGCTAGTAGGTTAAATTAGCAAAGTATTAGTGTTTCTAACATTGATTAGCATGCAGTTCATGAAAAAAAATTGAATAACGCATTCTCGAGAAATTTTTAAATTTATGATTTTTTTAAATGGAACAACCTGTATATTTTTTAAAATTCTGAATGCTAATGTTCTTTGTAATATAAAAGTTTCAATAAACTATTGTCCTAAAACGAATAATAAAGTAGTTATAGCAGTTTCTATTTCCTTCTAAATGTTGTCATTGCTCCGCTAACTTTTGACAAAACAGATAAATATTTTGTGTTTAATGTTTATTTTAACATATTACAGCTTACAAAACCGATCCAGCAAACTACCGTGGGATAACATTGTTGAGCACCTCGCTAAAACTCCTAACTAAGATCATTGCGGACAAAATAACCCCAACAATGCCAATAAGCGAAGAACAACAAGGATTTCGAAGAAGTCGATCCACCACTGACGCTCTATTCATACTCAGACAACTGATAGAAAAATCATTAGAGTACAACACCCCTGCCTATCTTTGCTTTGTAGATCTAACTAAGGCCTTCGACAGAGTACAACTAAAAGACGTCATCACGATCCTGGAAAACAATAATACGAAGAAAGAATACGTAGAACTCATTAAGGACCTAAACACGAACACAAGAACGCAAATACGCACAAACCTCACCTTAACGCAACACCTACGAACCACAACAGGCATCCGTCAAGGCGATAGTCTCAGTCCTTTATTATTCAACGCAATCATGGATGAGCTGGTGAAAGCTGTAAAGAACACCGGATTAGGATATCGGATGGGCATACACAACATAAATATAATAGGCTATGCTGATGACGCAGTACTTATTGCGGAATCAGAGGACGACCTACAAAGAATGTTACATGCTTTCAACAAACAGGCAGGAAAACACAACATGGAAATTTCCATAGACAAGACCAAATGCATGACCATAGCAAAAGAACTTGTACGCTGCAAATTGGTAATAGAAAATAAGACCGTCGACCAAACCATGTCAATCGAATACCTTGGGTGCAAAATTACAAGCGCAGGGTTTTTGGGTGATGAGGTGAGGAAACAAGTAAACAAAGCAGCAGCAATATCGGGACATCTTAGGTATCCAATCTGGAGAAACAAACACCTAAGTACGGAATGCAAATCAAGGATATACAAAACATGCGTACGACCGGTGATGACATATGGTGCGGAGACGAGAGCGGAAACAACGATAACAAAGAGGATACTAAGAACAACCGAAATGAAGACTCTAAGAACGATAACAGGATACACATTACATGATAGGCAAAGAAATACAGATATAAGGGAGAAGTGTCAAACGGATGACGTAGTCAGATGGATACGGAAAAGAAGAAGAGAATGGAACCACCATGTCAGCCGAATGACTCCCGACAGAATGGCCAGAATAGTACGAAACAACATACCTCACGGAAGAAGACCCATAGGGCGACCACCAAAACGCTGGCGAGACAGCTGGCAATCAAATTCACAAGAACTGCCGCCACAAAGAAACCGGAACTAAACAGGCGATACGCCTATTGAAAGAAGAAGAAGAAGAAGAAGAAGCTTATAAAATTAAATTAAAAAGAAGAAAGTACATGTATAATTTATAAATACTGCTCAAAGGTGTCACCTTCCTGCTCAATACATTTTCGTGCCCGCTTCAGTACACTCTGGGTGGCTCTTAAGATTGTCCTTCTATCTAATTGGCGAAAAACTTCTCTGGCCTTGTCTTCCAATTCGCGCATGTTGTCGTATCGTGTTTTGTACACCTCATTTTTTAAGTATCCCCAAAGAAAAAGGTCTAAAGGTGAGAGGTCAGGGGAGCGTGCTGGCCATTGAATTGGACCATTTGTACCAATCCACTTTTCGGCAAAGATGGTGTCGAGGTAGGTTTGCACTAAGTGATAGTTGTGTGCAGGAGCATCGTCCTGCTGAAAGTATAAATTTTGGCTCATCAGGTAATTGGCATTATCAAGGAAATCCTCTAGAACGTTACGAATAAATTCCAGATATCTGTTTCCTGTCAACGTACCATTGTAGAACAGTGGACCAACGACTACCGAACCAATTAATCCGCACCAAACGTTAAAACTAAATCGAACTTGTGCAGCATGTGGACGAACTATTAATAAATTTTCTTGAGACCAGTAGTGACTATTTTTCTTATTAAACATGCCTCTATTTGAAAAATTTGTTTCGTCACTCCATAAAATACACTGTGCTCCATTCAAATTTTCATCACAAAAACTAACAAACCAATGACAGAAAGCTAATCTCCTGGCTGTAATGTTTGAGGGATTCTGAACTTAAAGGGGATATACTTATACTTTTTCAAAATTCTTTGAACTGATGAATAACTTGATGCCAATTCCTTAGTAGCATCCCTAATGGAAAATTCGCGATGGGCTTCAAAATATGCTAACACTGTAATTTCTACTTCTTCGTTGACGACGATATTTTTCTTTGTTCTTTTCTTTCTAAATAAGCAATCATGCAGTCTAAACTGATTGTAAAGTTTTCGAAAGTAACGTCGATCTGGCTGCTGTCGTAAAGGATAGCGTTCAGCATAATATTCGCTAGTCTTTATTGAATTTTTACGACATAAAATGTATACTTCCAACAAATCGCATTTCTCCAAATGAGGAACTACCATAGTGAAATATTGTCAAACACTAATCAACGAAAGTAAAACCAAAATGTTTAGAAAAATAAATAGAGAAGTAATGAACACAATGCAAAATAAAAAAAAAAATTTTTAATAACTAAACGTGCGAAAGATTTATATTCAGTACGTTATTGACATTTACAAAGGGAATACTATTTGTTCTGTTTAAAGTGAAAGAAGCCTACTACTGATTTTACAGAATGAAAGAGTATCTTTGACATCAACTAAATTCCACCGTAAATACTTTATTATTCGTTTAGGACAATAGTGTATTGAAACTTTTATATTACAAAGAACATTAACATTCAGAATTTTAAAAAATGGGTTGGGTTGGGTTGGGTTGGGTTGGGTTGGGTTGGGTTTAAAAAAATTATAAATTTCAAAATTTCTCGAAAATTCGTTATTCAATTTTTTTTTCATGAACTGCATGTTAATCAATGTTAAAAACACTAATACTTTGCCAATTTAACCTACTTTCTAGAATCAATAATAACAGAGATAGCAATAGTGCGCACTTAATTTGAATCAGCCTGTATATATATAAGGGTTCGCTAATTTTATTCCTATTTCCGAGTTATTAGATCTTTCATAACGGTTTCTTGCTTTGTAATATCTAGAAATATGTATTGTTTGTAATAACTTAATTACTGGTACATATACTGGTATATATTTGGTAGTTTATGTACTTTTTTTGGTATAATTTGGTAAATGTAAAGTTAATTCGTTAATTATTATAATTGGAATTAATGAACCGTTCAGTTTGTATTATAATTATTTTCTGCATGTACAGTGTGGACAAATCTTAATAGATTTATTTTTTTTTATATTTTATAAATTTTTGTAAACTGAAATTTACGCTGGTAAATAATTAATTGTGTGACAACATAATTTGAAACATACTTGAGTGGGTAAAACCTCACTAGATTGTATAATACCAAAGTATTTTTAATAATATAAAAAATATTATTAAAAATGGGGTGTGAAGAACACAATACAAGTTCATTTATGTATTTTTGAATGTATCTTCTCCAAAGACGTAGATACGTATTTCACATTTCTACATGATTCTCAATACGCCCCTGTTGGAGAAGACACATTCAAACAAACATAACTACGTTACTATCTAGCCGAAATTATTCAGACAGAGCGTGAAGGAATATTCACCGCTGTCTACATAATAAAGGCCGAAGCAGACGTGTTTTCTATAGTCGGTAACCACCGTATCTATAGAAAACTGTATTCTCGTGTCTTCACTATTTATCGGCGTGAGCCGAATATGTATATGACAACATAATTTGAAACATACTTGAGTGGGTAAAACCTCACTACATTTGTATAATACCAAAGTATTTTTAATAATATGAAAAATATTATTAAAAATGGGGTGTGAAGAACAGGGGCGTATTGAGAATCATGTAGAAATGTGAAATACGTATCTACGTCTTTGGAGAAGATACATTCAAAAATACATAAATGAACTTGTATTGTGTTCTTCACACCCCATTTTTAATAATATTTTTTATATTATTAAAAATACTTTGGTATTAATTAATTGTGTGTTAAATATACATTAATTGTTGCATATACAGTGTGTATCCATCTCGATGTGAGATTTATGAGAAATCTTTGATAAATTATTTATGCAAGTCTTAGCTTAAGATTCTTACTTAATTTTATTGCTTTTCCATATTGGTCAAACCATTTCAGAGGTTGACCTTAATTTTTTTATTAAATCTTGTGATCTAAATTATAGAATTTATCTAAAGCATTTTTACTTTCACACATTAGTCACTTTACAGTCTGCACTGCAATTAATTTCATGCATTCACTATACTGGGTGAGTCTTTTACTCATGACCAGGACTTACTTTGTTTATTTAAATATATATCACTACTGTAACGTAATTATTTGCTTTAATCAAATTTAGATATAGTTTTTTTTTATTGCATTCAATTATTTTTAATATTTTATTGTGACATGGTTAGCCAAGTTGATATAGCCTTTATTTTGACATTCTGTGGTACAATATCTTATGGTTTGTTGTGATTTGTTTTTGTGTTATAATAAATCCTCCATTGTTGTTGTTTACATTGTTGTTTTATTGATCTAAGTATATGAAACACGTAGATACCTTTGATTTATTCAATTTACCATCGGCAGTGTCTATTTCACTGGACGGCTAAAGAATATAAACATAGCGGCGCCTTCATAAAAAATAAGATCCCGACTTCCGCTCGCCTCTATAACTGAGTTGGATTCTTTAGCTTAGGATCTCAAGGGCAATCATTTTATTGGGGTAAATTGATAGATCTGAAGTTAGGTATGAAGGTAAGTGAGAAGGCGCAAGACTATTGCTCGTAGGAGCATATAGCAG
The DNA here is from genome assembly GCA_935421215.2 of Melolontha melolontha. Taxonomy (NCBI): domain Eukaryota; kingdom Metazoa; phylum Arthropoda; class Insecta; order Coleoptera; family Scarabaeidae; genus Melolontha; species Melolontha melolontha. The sequence goes on along the minus strand of OW285237.1, from coordinate 201,093,092 downwards.
TATCAAATTTGATACCTTATCGTCTTATTTCTTTCCTTATTACATTGGATGCTAGGCGTAGTTGCAGAAAAACCATTTTGAAAACAAGAACCCTGAGGAACAATTCATAGAAGTTTAAACAACATATTGCAGTGAATTGTGATGTTGATTGCTTATTTAACTTTAATTCACTATGCACAGTAGCTTGCCCTGCTATACTCAGTCTGATACGCCTTCCTGGAGCTCTTCAATCTTCAGAGTTTACCCTCATGGGTATGTGGAATAAAATTAAAACAATAGGTATTAGGAAAACAAACAAAAATTTTCCCCGCAAATTCTTTTACTCCCAAAAAAAATAAAAAGAAAAAATCTGGCAATTTTCTTAATATTCATATGATTACAACAATTTTATAAACCTAAAATTACTGAATTTACTGAGCTCTTCTATATAATTGAATTATTTCTAAAGACATAAATATATTAAGAGAAATATACATACATTAATTAATGTAATTATCACTTCACTAAAATGAGAGATTTTTTTCAGATAGGTCTTATAAATTAAAAATTACAAGTTTAAAGACTCGTAATAACTCGAGAATTAATCTAAATACATCAAAATCACCACACAAAAAACACAAACCGAATTTATCCAAAATATTTCTGAATAAAAGAAGTTTATTCAGTGATAAAAAAATTTCGACCTATCTGTTCAACTGCAAGTTAATCTCTAAAATCTCCTTCCTCCCGGAAACAGGATCACAGCCCTACCTAAAATAAATCAAAAGAGCTACAATATGCAAATACTATAACTTCCAAAGTGGCGGGAACTGCAAACATCCGACCATCACGAACGATCTACAGTCATGGACAAAAATACACATTATAGTAAATTTTTACATAAAATATAAAATCTTTATAATTATCTTTCTGGAATAAAATGTACATAAATGTATAGTCTTTTTCTAGTTTCTTTTAATTTCTTTCTTCGGGGAAAAATCCATTGCAATATGTGTGTGTGTGTGTGTGCGTGCGTGTGTGTGTGTGTGTGTGTGTGTGTGTGTGTGTGTGTGTGTGGGTGCGTGCGTGCGTGCGTGCGCGCGTGTGTGTGTGTGTGTGTGTGTGTGTGTGTGTGTGTGTGTGTGTGTGTGTGTGTGTGTGTGTGTGTGTGTGTGTGTGACGATTCACGTTTGATAACACAGGTCTACAAAATTAAACTTTTTGACAGAGGTTTTTATTTTGAAAACTAATTTTATATAATTTTGGTAGGCTGATTTCAAAAATTCCATGCATTTATTTGTATCACGTAAGGTTCTTTTGCAAATATTAAATGAAAAAAAAAGCTGCGTTGTCCGGACATTCGGTTGTATGTTTTTAAGGGCATATCCCGTTTTAACATCCAGCAGTAGTCCGCCATCGTCGTTATGCTCCATCTGCCTTGGTATCGCCGTTCCATTTCCTTAATGTCTTGGTGAAACCTCTCTGCCTGTTCTTCGCTAACTGCTCCAAGATTTTCAGGAAAATAGTTCAAGTGTGCAAACAGGAAATGCACTTTCAAACTCAAATTACAACCTAGACGATGGAAGTGTTGTAACATATTTTGAACAATATTTTCGTAGTTTTCGTCCTTAGAGTTCCCAAGAAACTTATCAATTACTTCTTTAAATTAAACCCAGGCGTTTTTCTCGACATTGGTCATTGTGTTTTGAAAATCCATGTCTTTGAATAATGTTCTTATCTGCGGCCCAACAAAAATACCTTCTTTTAACATGGCATCGGATAAGGCTGGAAATGTCTCGCACAAATATTTAAAACACTGTCCATTTTTGTCTAGGGCTTTAACAAACTGCTTCGTCAAGCCAAGATTGATATGGAGAGGAGGCAGTAAAACTTTTTTGGGATCAACCAAGCTATCTCTTAATACATTTTTGCTACCAGGTGTAAGGCTTGTTCTAGAGGGCCATTCCATTTGAGTACAATGTCTATCCCTTGCTCGACTATCCCACTCACAAATAAAGCATGGAAATTTTGTATAACCTCCTTGTTGTCCTAGTAGCATGCACAGCACTTTAAGGTCACCACAAAGCATCCACTAATGTTCTTGGTAGTGTATTTTCTTTAAATGAAGTTCAAAATTTTCATACGTTTCCATTAAATGTACCGAATGGGCAACGGGAACCGAGGCCAGCTCGTTACCATTGTGCAATAAAACGCCTTTTAAACTACGCTTACTTGAGTCAATAAACAGGCGCCATTCTTCTTTTACATACGCCACATTTCCTAATTTTGAAATTAAGTCAGAAATATTGTTGCAATACAATAGCGGTCCGTCTTGAGTAAAATATTGACATAACTCTTTTTCGCGATCACTGTGTTTTGAAAAAAAAACGATAAAAGCTTGATGTGACGCCAGGTGCCAGTAAATGATTCTCACGAAGTCGGGAGGCTAACAATTCGGATGCATCCTTTGGAAGGTGCAAATCTCTAATTAAATCATTTAGTTCGCTCTGGTTAAACACTTCGGGCTCTCTGAAATCTGGTGTGAAATCTGAGTCATCTGGGTCGCAATTAGATTCCTCTGATTCTGACGATATGACGCTTTCTAGTGCTTTTGGGGCGATAGGTATCGGTACATCTGGTCCATGAGGAACTGGTCGAATAGCAGAGTCAAGATTGGGATACACAATTTGTTTCTTATTTTTTCTGTTGAATCCTTGAACATTACACGAACAAAAATAACAATCATCACTGTGATTTCTAGGCTCTCGCCATACCATAGGAACACCAAAGCTTAAACATTTCTTCCTACCTTTTTGCCAGTTTCTTAATGCTTTAACGCAAATGGAACAAACAGTATGAGGAGCCCAGGACTTGTCTTGTTCGCCAATTTTTACACCAAAATAAGCGTGGTATACATTTTTCACAAACGAAGTTATAGTTTGCCTCTGCTTTACTACGACATAACTACCACAGATATAACAAAAGTTATTCGGATTGTTCACACAATGTCTTCTTTCCATATTTATACGTTCTAGAACACTTAAAATACGCAACAACGAAGACAACAAGCGCGCGGACACAGTAGCACGACGACTAACACAACCAAACTGCACATAAGCAGATTTCAACGTTGTATTGACGCTTCTGCGCCGACTCTGTTGCTTTGCCGAGAAATATAATATTAACCAGTGTTGCCAAATCACATTTAATTTCATAAAAATCAATTCAATTAAAAATCATGCCTAACATGGAACAAACATATTCTTGTCATAGGTATGTATATTAATAAAACATTTTTAAGATATAGAGCGCTATGAAAAAAATTTACGTGATAGAGCAAAAAAATGGCGTTTTTTGGAATAAGGGCCCCCAAACATATACAAATTAGCAAACAGCTTTCAAACATCAAAATCACTGTAGACCTGTGTAATTGGTGCCCATTTTAGAATTAAACTAGACAGCAATGTGTACACATTGATATACACAACGTAAACTCAATTTCGCATTAGAGTCTTGTACATACGGATACGTGTTCCGAACTTTTCCTGGTTCTCATCAGCGTACTATGGAGAAGTGCCTATTTGCGCATTCACCCAATGTCATGAGAACACGTCCCAAGATATTTGCCTGCAAATAGAAGCACATTGACGACGTATTTTACACCTGATATTAGTTAAACATCGATATCTTTTACTAGGTATGTTGTACATAATGTTTCTTTGTACAAAATAAACTACGTCTACTACTAAATAATAATATGAATTTCATATTTCAAATAGGCAAATATACTTAAATATTTAACTAAGGCCATCTATCGATAATACTCGCAATTACTTACTAGCTAACTAAATAATTCGTTAACGTAGATACACGCTTGTACTATACAAATCAACTAGAGACCTATTGATTCTTTTAGAAATGTATAACGCGTCTAAGTTTAATTTTGGAAGTCAGATCTACATTTTAAAATAATTCAAATTCGATACGACCCTAGTCCAAGAAACCCTACCCATAATTTTTAGCCAATTATGCAAATATCGTGCCTTCAACAAAAGATTTCAATTTCCAAGTAAACTCTCACAATTTAAATATCCCCTTTAATGAATTCAGCTAGCCAAAAACATCTCTTTAATCGCCCACTCACACACACGCACACACACACACACACACTCACACACACTCTAATTATTAATTCCTTTAATCCTCACCATATAAGCATTGTTTCGTGTTCATCGTCATTGTATTAAACAATAACGAAATCCGTACCCCGCTCGCTTTTTTCCTCCTTTTAAACGATACACCCTTGTCGAAAAAATGAGGGAACACGCACTCCCTATAATTTCCATCTACCACCCCATCGAACACCCCGATTGCGGTACATTGAGAACAATGCATATGCGAGGCTAGTGCTTTTTAATAAGACGCCTGTTAAGACTATATAATATATACAGGGACGGTCGTCATCTGCACTCAATATTTCAGTCCGCGTCGTCCCCTTCTCATAATTAAGGAGTTCGAAATCCCATCAAATAAAGCTCTGGGCTAAAAACTCTCCGAGCTTTAAGATCGTGTTTGCATTTAGATGGGTTTCAATCTCTGAGTATATTTTGTTATCGTTGGACGAATTAGGGCGAAAAGCTTATAAAAAAGCGATTATAAACGTGAATAAACATATACGCTTCCATATTGGGGGGCTATAGGACATACTAGCTTTTGTTTCCATTACAAAAAATTATTGCAACTGAAATTAGGTTATACTCTGGATTTTTATTATATATACGAGGGGACGTTTCTATCTTTCCGGACTAGGCATGAAAGCAAAAGACTAGAACACCAATAAAAATGTATTTTCCTATATAACAAGTGTTCATTTGAAAAGTCAATCTAGTAGCATGTGATTTACTGAGAACATTTTGAAGCATGTCGTAAATTAAAATTTACTACTTAACCTACGAAGTCGTATATTTTGACAGTTTCATACATACAAATAAATAACAAATAATAGGTATTTATTGAAAACTATAACAAATGTTGAAAATATTATCCTTCAATATCAATGCACTTTAAAATCCTCCGTTCAAAATTTCTGATGATATTCTGCAACATTACTGGATTGTTATTAATTGCCATGCATTTCTGTTCGATTCTCTGTAGCATATCATTCAAATTCAATATAGGTGTTCGAAATATGTTATTTTTTAGATAAGGCCACAAAAAGAAGTCGCAAGGTGTTAAATCACATGAACGTGGTGACTAACGAAATCATATCTCTAACAGAGCTAGTCACCAACCAAAGTTACTTTACATTTAACAACAAATTCTACAAACAAACAGAAGGTCTGGCAATGGCCTCACTTCTAAGTCCTCTATTAGCTGAAATTTTCATGAAGCATATTACAGAAAAAATTCTTTCATCACAACTAGGTAAAAAAATTAAATTTTGATATCGGTATGTAGACGACATCCTAGCTTGCTTTAAGGGTACTCATAGACAACTACAAACATTTCTGAACTACATAAATTCAATCCATTCTAATATCAATTTTACAGTAGAAATAGAAGAGAATAACAGTATTAACTTCCTGGATTTAAAATTAAACAAATTAGATCAGAGCTTCAAATTTGATATATATCGTAAACCTACTTTCAGTGATTGCATTATTCCCAAAGATTCACTACACCCTAAGACACACAAACATTCATTTTTTAATTCTATGATACATAGAGCATTAAATATTCCTTTGTCTAATGAATCTTTTGTTCGTGAAATCAATACTATAAAACAAATAGCGGTAAACAATAGTTATAAAAGTAGCGTAATTGACAGTATACTAAAGAAAAAACAGTTACAAGTGGCCCTTAGTTTAGTATATCCTAAAGATAGTGCTAATTTGAAACAATTTGTCTCGTTAACTTACTTCGGTAAATTAAGCGAGCAAATTGGTAATATAATTTCCAAAAATAATAGTAATGTTAGTATAGCTTACAAACCATATGTAAAAACAAGTAATTTCATTTTTAACGCAAAACCTAAAACAGATATCAATAATAAATCAGGAGTGTACAAATTATATTGTAATGATTGTAGAAGTGTATATATAGGTCAGACTGGTCGAAGTTTTATTATACGGGTAAAAGAACACATGAGGTCATATAAACTAAAGAAGACAGACTCAACATTCGCAAACCATCTTATTACAGAAAGGCATACATTTGGTCATCATAAAATATTGCATTTGGCCGAGAAAGGTCGTAAATTAAATCTTTTAGAGTCACTTGAAATTCTTAAAAGCGGAAACAACACAATAGATATTGTTCTTAACGACCAGTTGGATCTTATATATACACCTCTTTTCCAATGTTGTATATAATAGTTAAGTATATAGTAGTAATTTTAAATAACATCATAAACCACCCCCATATATTTTTGTGTCATTTATAAGATCTATGTAGGTCTGTAACTTTTGCAGTTTGATAATGACATTGTATGTCGAAACCGCGGTCACTATTACATGTGAATAAAGTGGTATAACAAAGTTATTGTTTTATTTTATTTTATTATTATTTTAAGCCATTTCTTATAATAATTTGTTGAATGTTAATATATTAAACTAGTACGATAACTAGATACTATTGTCACTATAAGATGAATAAAACCTTTACTTGTAAAGTTATTTCCTCTTAATTCTGCATTGTCCTTTTAAATGTTACTAGAGATTAGATGAGCTTTATTACACAAGAATGGACAACATATTAATTGGATTATATAATTTTTTCCAGTTATCGCATGAAGAGGTGCTATTGTTCAGCAAGAATTCTCTAAAATATCAAAATACTTAATTTGAAATTTGCAAATTAATTACTGTTACCTTCTAAAATCATTACTTGACTAGTTTATATTAATTAATATGGCATATTAAAGTAATATATTTCGACATGAACTGACATTTGCGTGTATGATAACCTATAAAATTGATTTAAGTAAATGTATCAATCTATATCAGACATGACTTCATATTTTCAAGGACTACTTTGACTTCGAATGTTTCTGAACACCCGTTACAACCAAACTAGCGTCAAAAAGGTAACACTTTGGTAAATTTTAAGAAAAAAATGAGTAAAAACCCCTTTCATATGCTAAAAAATAAGAAAACATGCATTTATGCACTTAACATGTATTTTGCATATAATCCAACCTCTAGTTACAAGCTATATAAATAAACTAAACTGTTCAAAGATGGAATCCTACCCTAAGGTAAGCCCTTTATGTTCAAAAGATACTCAAACGTGCTCCCGTATAAAATTATTTTCTTATGGGGATTTCGATACCGCATGCAGAAATTAACTTTCTCTCTTTTCATGTAAGTTTGAGGGTGAGTGGAAAAAGAATAAAGTTTGCCATATTTTGATGCTCTAATAAAAGGCTATATGCCTATATGAATCAATATTTTTTTCTTGGAACTGTTACAGAGGAATTTACAAAAAAACAAAAAACTTGTATGCCCATAATTCCATGTAATACGTCACATCCAACAACCTTGATTCTTTTGTTTGACGTAGTTATTTCTATGTGACATTCCAAATAAGAATCAACCGTTAAGAAAGATAGGGCTTAAAATAAGAGCTTGTGATTGGCTAAAATAGAGGCCGCTTTTATGCAGGCGAATTCAAATTTATTTTGTTGTGTCAAATTTTCTTTTTGCTGTCAAAACTGATCAGTAAAGGCCGGATTATATGCAGAAAAGAAACGAAAATATGCGCATAAATATGCAGATGTTTTAGCCTAAATATGCACTTCCTTATGAAAAACATGCAGGTAAAAAAATACGAGGAATGTTAGAAAATGGAATACTGTAGAAAAAAATATCCTATTATCTTTAGTACAATTTTATTTAGAACATTTTACAACATAATTAACGATGAAAACAATTTACAATCACATATGTATTTGTTAAAGTTTTCAACAGAAAAATTGTGACGCTTGTCTGAAAACATGTATTTATATATTGAAAAGGTTCGTTCTACGTCGACGCTTGTTACAGGAGCATATTTCAAATTAAAAATATCATCTATTGTCAACTCAAAATTTTCTACGGAATCACCACACAAGATCTTAGCAATGTCCTTTAGCTTTTTAAAACCCTCATTTTTTCCAATTGCACTTAAAAATTTTTCATACACGGACTGTCCCACTCCTCCTTTAACATCAAAACATGACTTTTCAAATTTGTTTATTATTTCAACGCTCTCGATTAGCGACATAAATTGTTTTTCCAACTGCAATATAGAAGTGGAAATAAAACTGTAATTGGCTTTAATAAACGCCAACTGTTGAGGTATTTCTTTACTCGAATACACCTTTTGGGCGTCTATCACAGATTGTGCATCCCTAACAAGATCCATAATAATTGTCTTTATTCCTTCATAATGATTTGCATGAAAAATAGCAGCTACCAACCACGTTCCCCATCGTGTGATTGCTGGTTGAGGAAGAAGCGGAACACCGGGTAGATGTTGTTTGTAAAACTGAACTCGTAATGGGGCCTTTAAAAATACTTTCTTAACACTACTAATTAAAGTATTTACTAAGGGAAAATGGTTTCTGACTTCTTCTGCAACACGATTTAGTCCTTGCGCCAAGCAAGTTGTGTGAATTAAATTTGGGTAAAAGATTTTCAAGTTGAAAGCTGCCTTGACCACGCATGGTGCAGCATCCGTCAAAAACAATAGAATTTTCTCTGTTGGAATCGATTGCGATAAGAAGAAAGTTGCCAGTTCTTCCTGTATAGACCTTGTTATTGTAAAATTATTTACCTTTTCCAACCGTTTGAATGAAATTAAATAAGATTTTGCTGGAACCGATACCTTAAGGATATCAATCATTAAAATAACTATGTATCGGCCCACACTATCAATAGTTTCATCTACGCATAAATAAAGATAATTGTTTGCAACAACCTTCTTAATGCTATTCAATGTTTCTGCATAAATACAGCGAATATAATTTTTTCTTAATGTCCTCTCGTCGGGAATGTTATATTTGCTGATGTACTTTTGCAAAAATTACTTGACATTTAAATTGTTTAATTTATATAGTGGAATATCTGCGGACACAAACATTTAACACAAATCTTCATTAAATTGTTCTTGTTCCGATTTTTTGGGAGTTGATAGCAAACATTGCGGTAACGTTTGCTGACTCTTCTTCGACAATTTCATCTTTGTTAGTTTTGCAACATGAGATGGAGTTTTCATATCTTGGTCGACTTGGAACTTTCTCTCGTTTGTAATCAGCAAAAAAATATCACATCATCGGTTGTTTTTTCATAAAATAAATTTTACTGAAAGATAAAGGAATAAATAAAAACTTAATTACTTAATTAATTAGAGGAAATAAACTTAAAATTTTACTCACAGTCTCGCAGCACTTTTTCTTCATCCATACACAATTCTGAATAAGGTGCAATCCATCCAGGCACAGTCGCTATTTTCGGCATTTTTGCTATTATATATCACAACTTACAAATTTACACTTTGAAAAGCCAACGTAAAATGACGTTTAAAATAAAATTACTTTCGAATATGGGAACAAATTTCTTCGAATAGCAAAGAAACACATATACTCCTAATGTATTTTTGTATTTATTTAAAAGTTTTATGGTATTAGTTTTTCCTGGAATTTTGTCTCGGCCTGGATGTATGGGAAGAGCATTAATAAATTCTTGGAGACGCGTATCGGAAAAGTAACGGGAAGAGGCTTAATAAAATTTTTTATTTAAAGGGGGCTGTTTAATTTTTGTTTGTGTGCTACATCCACGACATATTTTTAGTAATGCCTGTAGTAAATTTGAGTTAGTAAATAAATCAAACTCGGATGATACTTAAAACATACAAAAATGCTGAATTACTACAAAATATGTAAATAATATACAAAATGAATATATTATGCAACTATGCTAATTTATACAAACTGCATATAATCCGGCCTTTAGATATAACTTAAGACAGACGTTTTACATTCCATTATAAACCTTTATCAATATAATTTTTGATCTCGTGGTATGTATTTGCTCATATAAATTGACTATTATACTATATTTTTGCGCAGTTCTGGGTAATATCTGTTGGGCATTTAATAAATTATTACTATTATTATTATTAAAAAAATTCACCGTCTAGTTTGTAACATGGACATAAAGCTTCATTTCCTTCAGTCATCTTGATAGGTTTCCCAAAAATTTAGGTGCTGTAAGAGATGAACAAGGCGAGAGAGTTAATAAATATTTAAAAATCATGGAAACTCGGTACCAAGGAAGAAGGGATCCTCATATGATGGCCGACCACTGTTGCAGTGTTCAAAGTGACTGCCAAACCAAAATACACAGCAGAAAGTGCTACAAACGAAAATTGATTCCCTGATTGTTGTTTTTTGCTTTTACAAGTACTCTTGTAATTTTTTAATGATTATTATGTCACTATACTCGTGACTAATATTGTATTGAAATCAGTGGCGGCTCTTTAATGAGAGCAAGTGAGCAATTGCACCCCCCGGAATTATGAAACAAAACAAACCAAGCGGCGACTAACTGTGAAAGTATTTATTTATTATGTATATTATGTATTCATAGTTATTGACGAGGAACGTGGCACGCTAACAACGTACAATAATTCCGTGTGTTTTTTAGAGAACAACGCGTTTTCGCGTTAACGTATAATGAAAAAATCGCAGTAAAAAATCTTAAACGGCCGATGCCTCAATTATGTATAGGAAATAAACAATCTGTTAAAGGTAAAGACGTTTTAAGAAAATTCAAAATGAATATTTATCAGAAAAATGCCTGGATTTGTGGGTGTGAAATTAAAAATACTTTGTTTTGTTTTCCGTGTCTTTTGTTTGGTGGTGAACCGTCTTCGTCAAAGAACGGAATAAGAGACTTAATTCATCTTAGTGCTAAAATTATTAAACATGAAAATTCCGAAGGGCATTTGAAAAATATATTTAGTCTAAGAATGTTAAGAAAAAATATCATTCAGAATTTTTAGATTCATCATATAGAAAAGCAATTCAACAACACAATGAAAAGGTAACAAAAAATAGGCATGTGTTAAATTTAATAATAAATTGCATTAGATTTTGTGCCGCGTTTGAACTGGCACTTCGGGGTCATGATGAACAGCAAACGTCGAATAACAAGGGCATTTTTCGGGAATTGATAAATTTGACGGCAGAATTGGATAAATCGCTCAGAGATCACATCGAAGCAGCACCGGTTTTTAAGGGATTATCAAAAACGATACAGAATGAGCTGCTTGGTGCAATGTTGAATGTGTATCATGCGCAAGTTGCCAGTGAAATTAAAGCAACCGACTTCATATCTGTGATAGCTGATGAAACCACAGATGTGTCCAATCAGTTTCAGTTGGTGGTTGTTTTAAGATATATTGTGAACGCGAGACCGGTCGAAAGATTTTGGAAATTTCTTCTGCCTAGTGGGCATGATGCTAATTCTTTATCTGCCTCCATCCCTAACGAAATTAGTTTGCTTGTTGATGATCCAGAAAAACTGGTTGCATAGAGCTATGATGGGGCAGCAGTCATGAGTGGTGCTATTAACGGCGTGCAAAGACATGTCCAAGACCAGTATCCAAGGGCTAATTTTGTACATTGTTATGCACATCAGACAAATCTATTTATGTCACATGCTATATCGAGCAGTAGTAATTGCAGGATTTTTTTTTTTGCCAATCTGACGGGATTATGTACATTTTTCTCCACTTCACCACAACGAGCTGCAAGATTGGAAGAATTCCTTCAGAGAAAAAGCGTACCTCGTTCTTCAAAAATAAGATGGAACTTCAATTCTAAGACAATGAATACAATATTTGAGCACCGAGAAAAAATAATTGAAGCTCTAGAACAAATCGAGGGAGAAACTAGTTTACAAACTACCGTTCATCAAGCTAGTGCCAATTTGGGAATTTTAGAGGAGGAAAATTTTATCTCCTACCAGTTTGGCCTATGTATGTTTTAGGGCCAAACTGGTAGGAGCTTTGAGAAAAGAATACAGGAACATTTTAAAAGTTTTATTAACAAAAAGACAGATTCCAATTATGCAATTCATTTGTTGGAAAATAATCATAGTTTCAATAAAGATTTCGAAATTTTACAGTCACAACAAAAAGGATTAAAGTTAAATTTACTGGAATCCTTAGAAATAAATAAACTTAAATATGCAGATATATTGTTAAATGACCAATTAGACCTTAATAATTCCCCACTTTTAAACTGGTTTCATTAAATATTAAAATAACAATAATTTTAGACGATATATCGGTAAGAGACGATTCTAATGTAGACAAGTGCAACCCATTGAAATAGTTTAGAAAAAAGCCATACATTTGTGAAGATCGTGTTCAGTAGTAATATAAGATCCGAAGAAGCTACATCGTAGCGAAACATGTTATCTATTTATTAATATATAATAAAGTGTAATATATACTGTAAATTAATATAAGTGTTTTACTTAAATCCCATTTACATATAATGGATTTCCAGCAAGTATCGGCCGATTCAATTAAATTAAAAAAAAAAAAATAAGTCTCGCTTAGAACTCCACAAAAATCGTGTTGGCCAGTGTTATTATTATTATCATTATTATAAAAAAATCAACACTTTTCAAATGGATTTTCACCCCTTATACTGCATTAAATTGGTGTCTCCTGGCACTTTCCTTCTTAGCTATATTCTATAAATGGTTCATTTAAGAGATAAAATCGCCTAATAAACGCTCTCGAGAAAAAAGGCGTATATCATCAAGTAAATGTTGATTAAATTTTGTACATCGACAAAGAGGAGTAACTACAATGTATTTGAAATTGCAGCTTGTTAAATTTCTCGCTTTTACTCGCTGGCGAGTGCTAACCGTGTTATTATCACTGCTCCTAAATTAGCACCCTTAATTCTGGATTGCGTAATTATCTAAGCAAATATATATATTTATGCATATGCATGTAGTATCCTGGCAGAATTTAATCTATGCAAATTATTCCGCACTAACAGGGGACCGCTCTTTTTAGTTAAAAACCGTAATTGCATTTTCTGTGTTGATGTAATTCGCTTAGCGCAACTTTTAATTTGGCCATGACGGTCGGTGTCGGATGTAAAACGTGGGCGTCTCAAACGAGATCTATATATACATATATACATAGCGAGAGGAAGTGAGAGAGACGAGGGAGAATCGAGAGCGGTTGAAGAGATCGAGTGTGCGAAGGGAGTCTCTCCAGGCTAGTAGATAAGTGTGCTGCTTTCAAAACGACACCCTCTTCATGCGACATTAAAAGTTCAGTTCGTCGTTCGGACCATCGACATCGTGAAGTGAAAGCTAGAATTGGCGTATAACGATAAAAATCATAGAACGAATGGTAGACAATCGTTTACGAAACGTTTACTTTTATGGATTTAATTTCGCGTGAAATAGAACGAAGGATCTCCGTATACGTAAAATCTCATGAAGTTTATTTTGAAGCAAGACTAATTATGGAATTGGGTCAGACATTTATCATTTAAATTTTCGAAAATTACTGATAACTAATAAACACCATATGAACGGGCGTCCTACAGTCACCTACAGTAGTTCGTATTGGCTGTCGAGTGAAATGTATCTATCATAGAGTCACATTTTGTCGTAATTCTATTTATTATTTGCAGTTATTCGGTATTTTCCTTTGTTAACGGTTGCTCGTTTCTCTTTTCGGCATATTTATTATTATTTCCACACGTCAGGCCGAAATTACGATGGCCCATAAAAATAGTCTACAACATCGTTAAGTACAACACGTACTGAATAGCACTATTCATTTGGTTAACCCCACATCTGTTTCTTTGTTAAATTGTAACGCAATTACTTTAATATTACAGTTAAATTATTTTCTTCAAGCGCGTAGATAGAAACGTGAAGAGTTTCATAACATTATTTATTAGTTTATATTTCCTAAGATAAATAAGGTACTGTGAGTTAGTTTCTTTTTCTCATGGTTTTAACTGTTAATTGCATACTTCGAAATTTTTGTAATAGATCCTGTTTAATATCAGTTCGTCGAATCTACTTCTCCCAATTATTTTGATGTAAGTGACCAATGAATTTCGTTAAGTTTTCTATAACTTATGCATACATTTTAAATTTTCTTATATAGAATACAAAAGATTATACAGAAAGATGATTTAAAATACAAAATACTTAATTCGCAATTTATTCAGAAATTGTTATAAACCAGTGTCCTATACTAATAATGAGAAGATGGAGGGAACACTTTAAAGAACTAACAGAAGTAAATAGCGAAGCACACTATAAAGAAGAAAGCATAGCATACAAGTGGAATATAATACACAAACAAATATTCTGGCAATAACAAAAGAAAAAGTACTAGAAGCGATCAATAAATTTAAATTGTGAAAGGCATCTAGAGATGACAAAATAACAACAGATATACCAAAAAAAGTTTAAGTGTATCAATACATTAAGCACGTATTAAGCATTTGTTACAAATGAAACAGACATGTATTATACACGTCTGTAACTGTAAACATGGACATACACCTCGTATTTTCCAGCATTTACTTCTGCCTAAGACACGTGTTTCTGCCATCTACTATCAGGCTTCATCAGTTAGACTAGTGAAGTAAAGCTTAAAAAATCGCCTCATAAGGTATACCAAATTTTGTCTTATCAGGTGGCACCATATAATCTAGTGACATCTGACGGACAAAAGAGACTATGCCGAAAGTGGCAACCTTCCCTTGACCGGCTAGGCCGGTACAGAAGAGGAAAAAATACGTATATAGGTGGGTACCAAGAAAAAATTAAGTATAGCAATACGTTAAGCACGTATTACGCATTTGTTACAAAAAAAGGTCTTAGGCATCAGTAAATGCTGGAAAATACGAGGTGTATGTCCGTATGTACTGCATGTCTGTTTCATTTGTAACAGCAGATATGATAAAATGTATGGGAGGTAAAGCAACTACAGAATTTTGTAATCTTTGTAAGCGACACATTAAAAAAAGGGAAATACCCAAAGGCTGGAACATGGCAATAATACTACCACTTTATTAGAAAGGAGACATGAGAGAATGCGCAAACTATCGAGGAATTGCATTATCTAGTATACCGAGGAAAGTACTAACAAGGATACTATAAAAGAGACTAAGGGATAAAGTAGAACCAACACTAGAAGAACAACAGCATGGATTTAGGAGAGGTAGAAGTACGCAAGACATACTATTCATAGTTAGATAATTAGAAGAGAAATTACTAAAAAAAAAGAAAAATAAATACATATCTGTTTTGTCGAACTACAAACGGCGTTCGACAGAATTAAGTTACTTAAGAGTTAAGTTACTTACAGATATGATATAGAACAACGTCTAGAATTGCATGGTGAAACAATGGCGAGTTGGATTAAGGGTCAAACTGATTGTATGTCCATTACCAATGATTCCGAAATTTATTGCAAAGTCTGTAAAATATCGTTAAAAAACTCCAAGAAATAGCACGTAAACCTTCACTTAGCATCGCAAGCACATACACAGAAATTAGACCCGTTGGAATTAGACAATTTTAATTAAGAACTCTGTGAAACTTTAATGGCGGCAAATATTCCATTAAATAAACTTAACAATCCCACCTTCAAAACATTTCTCCAAAAATATACTGGTCAAAATGTTCCTGATGAATCCACGTTACGTAAATATTACTACAAGAAAACAGTAGATCGCATTAGAAGCCATCTTTCAAATCTATGGATAAGTTCCGACGAAACTGTCGATATATTAGGACGATGTGTGGTAAATGTTGTAGCTGGTGTACTACAACCAACTATTCCATGTAACGCATATGGTATAGCAACAAAAGTTATAAATACGGAATTGATGCGGAAACAGTAGCTAAAACCATTTACGAGAATATGCACCAAATGATTCATTCGGACGACAGGTTCAAGGAAAAAATACTTTTTCTGTCAGTGACAGTGCTGCATATATGTTTAAAACAAGCAGACTATTAATGGAAACATATCCTAATATGCTGCATATTACTTGTGTAGCACATGCTCTCCACAGAATCTGTGAAAATACCAGAGACACCTTTCCGGAAGTTGATAGACTTGCATCCGATTTTAAAAAAGTTTTCAGAAAAGCACCATTGAGAGAAGCTCTTTACAGGGAAAGGCTTCCATCTTTGTCACTGCCCCCTTCTGCAGTAATAACCAGATAGGGAACATGGTTGGAAGCTACTAGTTATTATGCAGAAAATTTCGATAGTTTACAAAACTTCGTTACATGTTTAAAGAACGATGCTCGAAGTATTTCTGAGTGCAAGAAACTAATACAAATTCCAAATTTAAAAAATCAGTCGTACTTTCTTCAGGAACACTTCGAAAATTTGTCAAAACAAATCATTTATTTTGAAAATCAAAATCTCAAATTAAATGATGGATTCACCACATTAGATGTGGCTATTAATAATTTGAAAAATATTCCAAGTGACTTCGGGTGTGGCCTTCGGCAAAAGTTAGACGCAGTTTTTAATAGAAATTAAGATTTAATAACATTGCGGCAATTGTGACAATGACTCAAAATCTAACTGCTAAATATGCTGAAATAAAATAATATTTCCAGTATACACCTATAACCAGTTGTGATATAGAAAGGACGTTTTCTTTCTACAAGGATGTATTTCATTCAAAGAAAACAAATTTTACAGAAGAGAATCATGTTGTTAATATTAATACTCCTTTACTCAACTTGAACTATAAAATACACAAATAAAAATGTATTTCGTGTTTTATAGATCACCACCCATTTGTTTTCCAACTATAAATAAAATTAAAAACCTTAAAGAATACAAAATTTCAATAGTACGCCCGATGAGTCATCGGCCTCTCGTATACTTATTATACAAGGTGTTAAAAAACGTAGTTCTGATATTTTACCCACTTATGGTTCTCATTAAGATAAAGAAAAAAGTCTTAGAATACCTATGTCCCAAAGCCAGGCATTTCTATGTTACAATTGATTTTATATTTTTTTCATCAAAAGCAGAACTAGACTTTTGCTTATGTTACCCATGTACAACAAATGTGTATCCTAGCCTTTATTTTTCGTTATTTACTGTCATGTCATATGTCATATCGATCTCGCTTTTGCTGTAGGTTAAATGTGAATAGATACGCGAATGTAGAAATGGCAGACATTCAATTTATATATGGTGCTGCTGCTGATGGTAATCCTTATGAGACGGTCGCCTTTATGCGGAAGCTTACTCTAACCACATAGATGCAGGCATTCCGCATATGCCTGCATATTCCCTGATTGGATTGTGATCCATCTGCGTACCAGGTGTCCCTGGTCGATATAAATATGTAAACGTAATCTCAGGTGCCATACTGTCCGCCGGCATTTTAAATATCGGCTCTTCGAGTATAGTTGCTGTGATACCTGTATGTTCCCTACAACCTCATAAAGACACCATACGTCATTGGCCTTCAGCCTCAGGATCGCACCCATGGCCTCTGCTTTTACAAATAATTCCAGTGGAGGAAGACTCACGATGGCCTCCATGGAGGTGGTTCCCGTGCTGTTCATAGCTCCCGTGATTTCCAACAGAGTCTGTCGCTGAAGAGTCGTGAGGAGCCCCACCGACGATGTCACCTCCGTCCTCCTCCAACAGACAACTGCCCCATAGGTAATCGTTGGTCTTACTTACTACTGCTGTGTACAACCAGTGTACCACATTCGGTTTTAGTTCCCAGGTTTTTCTAACGGCTCTTCTGCATCGCCAGAAGAGCTGCGTCGCCCTGTCTGTCACTTTGACTAGGTGTCTGCTCCAATTCGGTTTCGCATCAAATTTTATGCCTAGATACTTCACTTCATTGCTTAGTTCTAACTCTTATTCAAACAGCCTTACGCTGCCCAGATCATTTAGTTTTCTCATGTTGGTAAAGGCTACCGACTTGGTTTTTTGAGGGTTGACAGTTAATCCCTCCTCAAGACACCATCTTTGAGCATTTCGCATGATGCTCGCCACTGTCCCCAGGAATTTCCCCTGAGAGACAATGACAACGTCATCGGCAAACTTCTGCGTCCATATTCCCTGTTCATTTAACGACCTGATGAGATTATCCACTACATAGTAGAGGTGACAATACGCCTCCTCGAGGACACCCTTTTGTTGTCCTCATGGAGATCGTTTTGTTTTGCATTTGGACATGAACTACTCTACTCTTAACAGACGGTATATTGTGTTATTTCCTTGTAATACTAAAAAAAAACTAAATAATATAAAGAGCGCAACAATTAGAATAAAAAGTAATGATTACGGGTTGCAGATTCTAACCCCCAAAGCAAGAAGCAATATACAAAGCGATTACTTGCAATATGTGACTCTTAAGATTTTATTTATTAAGCGCATTTACTAAATTTGAAGTACGATCCAACAGGAGCAAATTACCTTCAGTATAATTTACAGAACGGCCCTGTCCTGTTACAACAGAAAGTTTTAATTAAACAAAAGCGCTGAGCTTATATATATACAGAAATACAGAACACAGAAAGATAAATTTTATAAATAGTAACTGAAATACGTTCATATAAGACATTGTTTAATCGAAGTATTTATAACGAATAGGGGTGAATACAGTTACCTTGCAACGAACAAACTAAACTAAAGAAACAGACCATGAGATTGTCGATATACACGCGTTGTTCCAAACAATACCGAAACGTCTCTATTTGAACGAAATTAGTAGCGCCATTTGTTGGTGGATAAAATGTCAATCATTCTAAATAATCTATTAATACTTCGTAACATTTTGTTCACTAGAGGTCAAAATGCAACATATTTAAATGGCAGAACAATCCACATTATCTTTGAAAATAATAAAATAAAATAAAACAATAACTTTGTTATACCACTTTATTCACATGTAATCGTGACCGCGGTTTCGACATACAATGTCATTATCAAACTGCAAAAGTTACAGGCCTACATAGATCTTATAAATGACACAAAAATATATGGGGGTGGTTTATGATGTTATTTAAAATTACTACTATATACTTAACTATTATATACAACATTGGAAAAGAGGTGTATATATAAGATCCAACTGGTCGTTCAAAACAATTATCTATTGTGTTGTTTCCGCTTTTAAAAATTTCTAGTGACTCTAAAAGATTTAATTTACGACCTTTCTCGGCCAAATGCAATATTTTATGATGACCAAATGTATGCTTTTCTGTAATCAGATGGTTTGCGAATGTTGAATCTGTCTTCTTTAGTTTATATGACCTCATGTGTTCTTTTACCCGTATAATAAAACTTCGACCAGTCTGACCTATATATACACTTTTACAATCATTACAATATAATTTGTACACTCCCGATTTATTATTGATATCTGTTTTAGGTTTTGCGTTAAAAATGAAATTACTTGTTTTTACATATGGTTTGTAAGCTATACTAACATTACTATTATTTTTTGAAATTATATTTCCAATTTGCTCGCTTATTTTACCGAAGTAAGTTAACGAGACAAATTGTTTCAAATTAGCACTATCTTTAGGATATACTAAACTAAGGGCCACTTGTAACTGTTTTTTCTTTAGTATACTGTCAATTACGCTACTTTTATAACTATTGTTTACCGCTATTTGTTTTATAGTATTGATTTCACGAACAAAAGATTCATTAGACAAAGGAATATTTAATGCTCTATGTATCATAGAATTAAAAAATGAATGTTTGTGTGTCTTAGGGTGTAGTGAATCTTTGGGAATAATGCAATCAGTGAAAGTAGGTTTACGATATATATCAAATTTTAAGCTCTGATCTAATTTGTTTAATTTTAAATCCAGGAAGTTAATACTGTTATTCTCTTCTATTTCTACTGTAAAATTGATATTAGAATGGATTGAATTTATGTAGTTCAGAAATGTTTGTAGTTGTCTATGAGTACCCTTAAAGCAAGCTAGGATGTCGTCTACATACCGATACCAAAATTTAATATGTTTTTTACCTAGTTGTGATGAAAGATTTTTTTCTGTAATATGCTTCATGAAAATTTCAGCTAATAGAGGACTTAGAGGTGAGCCTATTGCCAGACCTTCTGTTTGTTTGTAGAATTTGTTGTTAAATGTAAAGTAACTTTGGTTGGTGAGTAACTCCGTTAGAGATATGATTTCGTGTATAACAACCGGGTTTGTATTTTTCTATACTAATATGTTTTCTATTAACTTTAAGCATTCCTTATGTGGTATTTTTGAAAACATGTTGGAAACATCAAATGATACCAGGATTTCTGTCTTTTGTATATTACAATCTTTTAATTTAGCTGTTAACTGTATTGCGTTTTTTATGGAAGAGCTATCTGTAAATTCGGTATATTGTCTAATTATTATGTTTAATTTTTCGGCTAATTTTTTATTGGGGCAAGAAATAAACGAAACAACTGGTCTGATGGGTGCTTCGTCTTTGTGAATTTTTACTAAACCGTATAATTTAGGGGGGTAAGGATTCATATGGAAAAGTTTGTACTTATCTATGTTTGAGATTACTGCATTACAATTTTTGACACATTCTTTAATTTCTGCCTGATACTTTTTCAATTCTATGATAGTATTGTCGTCTATAAATTTCTTAACTTTATTTTCATAATCACCTTTAGTTAATATTACAGACGAATTTCCTTTATCTGCTTTTGTTATCGTGAGGTTGTTTTCTATGACTTTGTGATTAATACTTTGCAATGCTCGTCTGTCTGACTGATTATTGCGAAATGTTGAGTTGTTTTTCAGAATATTTGTAACTTTGGCTTTACCTAAGATACTGCTAATTTGATTGTTATTTGCAAATGCCAGTTCTGTTTCTATTGCTAGAATTTCTTTTTGTTTGATACAATGGATGTGTTGTGCATATTTAGGACCTTTATTTAATAAGCTAAGTTCATTGTCTGAGAAGTTAACATTCGTGAGATTAATGACTCTAGGGTAAAACTCAACATTACTGAAAGTATTGTTAACTAGGGGTGTATTGTGTAGGTTTGATAGAGACTCTAACTTCCTGTTTTGAATGAGTCGTTTCATATGAATAATTTCACTAACTTGTTGTCTAATGTGGTCATCTAATAAATCGAATTCAATGTTGTGTAACTTAAACGATAGTTCTGAATGTAATACCTTAATGTAAATCAGAAGAGTGTCTCTGCGGTGGAACCAAAATTTTGATTCTTGTTTAATCCAAATTCTCTTCGCGGCATTAATCGCTTTTTTAGAGGATATGGTGTGTGTTCTGGTTCTCAGCTGTACATAATTCGGCGTTAAATTTCTTCGTAAGCATTGTTGATTAAACCATATATTTTTTACTGCCATCCTTTCGTTGTTAATCCATAAAATCGGCAGTCCATTTCTTGCACATACTTTGCTAATTCTGTTTCTTGTTCTTCACTAAAAATACATTTGTATCGTCCAAGTGATACTGGAACAGTGGCAATTTTCAATCTTTTACGTAATGTGGGTTCTGGAATATTCAGTTCCCGTGCAATACTACGTTTACTCTGGCCGTTACTAATTTTATCTCTAATCTCCGCCATAAGCTCTTCAGTAAATACAAGCTTCCTATCGCTCGTTCTTTTATAAGTACTCATTTTCTTATTACTTGAAAAAAAGGCTAATATAGTTGTTTTATTATACATATGTAGATAGGTCCTACTCAATGAAGAAAAAGGAAATATTACATTTCTATGAATATAGTTTACAGTGCGTACTGTTGTAAACTTTTTAGTGCGTACTCTTGTATACTTCGTTTGAATTATGAAAAATAGGTTACGACTACTTAATACAACATAAACACTTAATGTAATAAATTTTATTACTTACCTAATACTTTATATTACACTGTGAAGCACTGAGAAGGTTTCTAGTACAACAAATAGCA
Organism: Melolontha melolontha; assembly: GCA_935421215.2. NCBI lineage: Eukaryota > Metazoa > Arthropoda > Insecta > Coleoptera > Scarabaeidae > Melolontha > Melolontha melolontha. The sequence goes on along the minus strand of OW285237.1, from coordinate 201,071,124 downwards.
AAATTATTCCTTAAATTAAACTGGCCCAAACATATATCTGCAATACACAAAAACAAGTTTTGCTTGGAGAAACTACTACATGAGCAATACTTCAAAATGTATTTATCCTTGTTACAGGCGTTAGTTTGAGGAATTCTCACATATATGATTGTTTCGGCCTTTACTTGATGAAATTCCATTATAACTATTAAGATAAAATAAAACAAATTTTATGAATTTCACTTTTTAATTATCACTGTAACGAGTCGTTTTGCACCAACCTGGGCTTCGTCAGACATATAACTAACTTATTTACAAAATATTTTTTATATTAAACACAAGTAAACAGTAACAAGCAAAAACACATGTTTTATTTTAAAAAATAGTCAGAGGGATGGGTGCCTTTTATTACGGGATGTCTATACAAAACTTTCGCTACGGTTTATAAAAAAATGTACTGTTCTTAAGTAATAAAACTAAAGGTTTACATTATATTACAGGGATAAAGAATTCTATGGAAAAATACAAAAATACTATACACTATGTAACTGTCTGCAAATCAAATAAATAGATTAAGTAAGGGTGAATTATTTGTTTCTAATTGATCATTTAAGATCTTGTCAGTTTTCTTTATTTTATTGATTTCCAGTGACTCTAATAAATTAAGTTTTTTGCCCTTATTTTCTATATGTAATATTTTAAATTCTTTGTTAAAATTGTGGTTCGTTGAATTGATATGAGACGCATATGAAGAGTCACTTTTATTATTTCTAAATGAAGAAAAATGTTCTTTGACGCGTACTTCAAACGATCTGCCTGTCTGTCCGATATAAGTCATAGGGCAACTACCGCAGGTTAACTCATAGACCCCTGACTTTTTATTGTTGTTTGTTAAATCCTTATTGTTTTTTATAAATTTGGATAAATTGTTATTAGTTTTAAACGCTGTATTAATGTCAAACTTTCTTAAATATTTACAAATTTTTGTGCTTGAAGAGCCTATAAACGTGATCATTTTAAATTTTTGGGTGTTATTATTTAATATTGGGTAAACTTGTGATATGGCTTTTGTACGGAGTTTTTTATTTAAAATGTTATCTATTATATTACTTTTATATCCATTGTTGATAGCTATTTGTCTAATTAAATTTAACTCTTTCTCGAAATTTGTTTGGTTCAACGGAGTATTTATTAATCTATGTATAAGACTGTGATAAGCCGCTAATTTGTGTTGTATCGGATGGCAAGAAGTGTTATGTATAGTAATATCTGTAGTTGACGGTTTGTGGTAAATAGCAAAGTTACGTTTATTGTTAATTCTAGTAATCGTTAAATCGAGCTATTTACCACAAACCGTCAACTACAGATATTACTATACATAACACTTCTTGCCATCCGATACAACACAAATTAGCGGCTTATCACAGTCTTATACATAGATTAATAAATACTCCGTTGAACCAAACAAATTTAGAGAAAGAGTTAAATTTAATTAGACAAATAGCTATCAACAATGGATATAAAAGTAATATAATAGATAACATTTTAAATAAAAAACTCCGTACAAAAGCCATATCACAAGTTTACCCAATATTAAATAATAACACCCAAAAATTTAAAATGATCACGTTTATAGGCTCTTCAGGCACAAAAATTTGTAAATATTTAAGAAAGTTTGACATTAATACAGCGTTTAAAACTAATAACAATTTATCCAAATTTATAAAAAACAATAAGGATTTAACAAACAACAATAAAAAGTCAGGGGTCTATGAGTTAACCTGCGGTAGTTGCCCTATGACTTATATCGGACAGACAGGCAGATCGTTTGAAGTACGCGTCAAAGAACATTTTTCTTCATTTAGAAATAATAAAAGTGACTCTTCATATGCGTCTCATATCAATTCAACGAACCACAATTTTAACAAAGAATTTAAAATATTACATATAGAAAATAAGGGCAAAAAAACTTAATTTATTAGAGTCACTGGAAATCAATAAAATAAAGAAAACTGACAAGATCTTAAATGATCAATTAGAAACAAATAATTCACCCTTACTTAATCTATTTATTTGATTTGCAGACAGTTACATAGTGTATAGTATTTTTGTATTTTTCCATAGAATTCTTTATCCCTGTAATATAATGTAAACCTTTAGTTTTATTACTTAATAACAGTACATTTTTTTATAAACCGTAGCGAAAGTTTTGTATAGACATCCCGTAATAAAAGGCAACCATCCCTCTGACTATTTTTTAAAATAAAACATGTGTTTTTGCTTGTTACTGTTTACTTGTGTTTAATATAAAAAATATTTTGTAAATAAGTTAGTTATATGTCTGACGAAGCCCAGGTTGGTGCAAAACGACTCGTTACAGTGATAATTAAAAAGTGAAATTCATAAAATTTGTTTTATTTTATCTTAATAGTTATTCTCACATATGTTCATAGATGGCGATATGTTGTTGCATACTTTGTAAAATGCAATGCGTACTCTTATACGCTGCGTACTCTTATATGCTTTTACCCTATTAAAAAAAGTTAAAATTCGTTAACTAGTGTTATTGCCGACTTCTCTTTAAATAACCTAATTTTAATGTGTAACTTTGAAAAATCATATTACTCATATTAAATTTGAAATTTAATATACAGTGCAACAGAATAGTACTTTCAGTTTAAAAATACAATGCAGTATAATATTTAACGTAAGTAGATTTTAGTTTAAACTATTGTACTTTTACCAATTTGAATAAATAAAGCAGTTTCAAAAAGGTTCTGTACATAGGACCGGAACATTACTATAAATTAAATGTTGTGCTAATTATCTGGCCGCACTCCCAAAAGAAACACTTTTTGACGTTTTATCTTATATATACGAGGGGTCGTTACTATATTCCCCGACTAGGCATGAAAAAAAAGTTTCGAACAGCAATAAAAATGTATTTTTCAATATAGCCCCCTTGCTTTTGTATACAAGTAATTATTACATCGTTTTAATAACATCTCTAATCCATTATAAAAAAATTACTTTGGTTTGTCTGCAAAATACATTTCAACGGCCGCTATAAGTTCGTCATCGTCTATAAATTTTGTTCCTCTTAGAGTTCTTTTGAGATTAGAAAACAAAAAATAGTCGTACAAAGCGAGATCTGGACTATAAAGTGGATGGTATATTTCTGTGAAGCTACATTCGGCAACGGCAGGTTTTGTAAGTCTTGATTTGTAGACTCGTGCATTATCATAAAGCAACAGAACACCTTGCGTCAGTTTTCCGTGCCTTTTCGCTTTAATAGAATCTCTTAGGCAATGTATTAAGCTTGCGTAATACTCTCCTGTTCCCGTACTACCCTTGCGTAAGTAATCAATCATTAGTATGCCCTGACAATCCCAAAAAATCTTTGCCATTATTTTTCCTGCAGAAAGGGTGACTTTAAACTACTTGGGGGGCTAGAACCCTTAATAAGCCACTGCACTAATCCTTGTTTTCCCAGGTCCTTTGTTGGACCCAGGTCTCATCCACGGTGACAAGTCGATTGATAATTAAACCTGGTTCGTCTCCACAAAGCGCTAAAAATTGTTCACACGTCTCCATTCACACACGCATTTGGAATGGTGAGCATTCGCGGAATTCATCTGGCAGTAACTTTTATCATTCCAAGGTATTCGTGTAGAATTCTGAAAACGTGCTTTCTGAAACTCTTAATGAAGCTGCTAATTGTCCCTTCTTTAATCTTGCATCCTCCAGTACCAAACACTTGTTTTTTCAGTAACATCGTAGGTGATCACGTCAACAGGCCGACCTGGACGGTGATCATCATCCAGTGATTCTCGGCCATGTTTAAACAATTTTGACCATTCGCAAATAGTCGACTTTGAAGGACAATCATCCCCGTGTACAGCCAACATTTCTTCACGAATAATTTTTGGAGATTTTCCTTGTTTTGTCAAGAATTTAATAACTGCTCGATATTCGAGTTTGTCCATTTTGATACGTGACAACACAAACAATATTAGAACTAATACTGCTGCAATTGTTTTGTAAATTGTCAAAGTCGTTACCAAGGCATGTATGATAATAAAACACTATAATGAAAAATTATATTAAAATTGAAAAATGTCTAGTCCGGGAATATAAAAACGACCCCTAGTATATTGTATTTTTTGAGGTATAGCGTTCTTTCTAAAAAAAAATCCATTACTATTTCTAAAAAAAAAATGAAACAAACATTGCATAGAAAAATTTAAAAAATACTTTCGAAGCTATCCAGCAATTGAATTTATATTCATTACAGTTTAATTACAATGAGTATACAAACTAATAAACTTACAAGAATTATCGACCGGACTATATCGATTAATAATAAACTAAATCCGGGCAAGCGGTCTGTCAATTACAACTCATTTATTTTGATATCTCTATATTTCACAACGAGTTCGTTGCATCTTCGGGAGAAACTACATGATTAATGAACAAGGCATTCAATAAATTAGCGTATAAAGCAATAGCAAAATACTCACAGAATGTAAAGTTAAAAAAAATTAAAGTGACGTACACAGATATATTAAAATTGATCAAATTTAAATTTAAAACATTAATATAACTATAGATACCTGGTCACACGTCAACATTTAAAAAACATGTGTATTTAAAAGGTAAAATATAAAAAAATATAAAACGAAACATATAGCAAAAAAACAAAGTGACTAGAATATCAAGAGCAAAAACAATAAACTATAAATTTATCAATACGAGAACCAATTAGCTAAAATTTTTAAATGGTCAACTAACCCCCAATATATTGAAATAAATAATTATACGTAGTCCGTTAGTATCAGATCTATAATTAACATTATTTGTGTCACTGTTAATATGGACCATTTCTAAAAAGGTTATTTTTTTATGGTTATTAATCTTGTAATTTATTTCTGAAGAAGCAACAAACTCATTGCGAAATATAGAGAGAGGAAAATAAATGAGTTTTAAATGACAGACCGCTCGCCCGTATTTAATTTATTAATAAATACATAATAAATAAAGCTTTATCCAATGTAATTTCATAAGGTAAGTAAGGATTTCTTTCATTAACTTTTATAGAATCTGGCACAACAGTCTTCATCTTACAAAAGTCGAAAATGAGAGATTACTGCAAAGCTTTCAAAGTTATTGAATATAATTTTGGGTTTGTTCATATCTTCAGTCATCAAGATTGTCAGTTAATCTGATATGTTCAAGCTATATACGTATGTATATGTACTAATTATAACGACATAATTGTTCTCTGATGAGATTGCAATGTACATATATGTGTATAAACCGTTGTACAAGATAAATTAGTGCCTATTCTGTTAATTAATGGCGTAATAATAAATGAGGCAGTTACTGGAATTATTATACAGACAGAGCTAAATATAAGAAGTAATATTTTTAAAATGAATGTCTTCAGATCTCTCCTGAAGAAAACATTTGTACGATAATGGATTATTATGTTCGTGACTTTTTGAATTTCCTGCTTTGTAGCTTGAAAATCAACGCTGCTCCCGTCAACTATCATCTGCTAAAGCTGCGTCATTTAGCTAAATTTTGACAGCCATTTAAAGCAGATAATCTCGTCCATCTTGGAGAAAATGGAAAAAAGTTAATTTCATGTGCTCGCCAAGCATTTTTTTGCGAAAGAAAACCATTACTCAACCCAAGACTAAGCTTGCTAAGTGTCATGGAGACCCTGCCCCATCCGAATTAATGGTAAAGAAGTGCTTTACTAAATTTCGTTGTGGTCACACAAGCACTATTGAGGCCGAACGTTCTGAACGCCAAGTTGAGGTCACTACACCCGAAACAATTGAGAAAAGCCACGATATGGTGTTAGCCGATCGGAGATTGAAAGTACTCGAGAAAGTACTGAAATAATTGCTACCTAAACGCGACCAAAATAAGTTAAGACAAGTAATAAGGAGGTAGCGCGATGTTCTGCTTGCTCTCCCCCTCTGGCCTGAACCTACCTGAAGATGGTCGTCCCCAGGATAGGACTCTGCCGGCTAACTCAGTCAAGTAACGTAGAGTGTCGCGAGTTCCAAATGATCGCTAGATGTAGATAAAGACGCCACCGTTTTCAACCTGCAGAAAAAAACCTAGAAAACGGAAGCAGGCGGGACCCTGGTAGCTTCAAAATCAACCAGAGGGTCAGCCACCCATTACTTGTTTCAGATTGTTACGAGTCTTTGCTTCTCTCAACACTTGTAGGAAGGGGTTTAAACGAACTCAAGTTGTCAACAATAACAAAATTTATTAACAAGTAGGTTCCAAAATATCAAAAGGTTCAGTTAAAAGATGTCGTAGGACACAAATAAACAAAAGTATAAAGATAGATCAAAGATTGCCAAAATTTCTGTTACTCAGCAGATATCATCCAAGCAATAAGGTATAATAAATTAATATAATGATTCAAATTTTATATAGTGCAATATAATAATATATGTAGTTATATGAAATGATGTAAATACCAGAATTAATAGGATGATTCAAAAATTATATTATCAGTGATTATAAGTTATTAAAGAAAACTGAATTTTATTATATAATTTTATAAAAATAGTACCTCAATGCAAATATTTTTATTAAGAAAAATTATTAAGTCTAGGTAATATTATTCGAAGTGAAAATCAAAAGCAACATATATAGCTTCAAGCTACAAAGAGTTAGTTAGCTGTGCAACTAAATTAATGAGTAACTTGAAATTCAATCTAAGTTCGCCAAGGCATAATAAAGGCTTAGTTCAAAAAAAAAGGTTATAAATCCAAATTCTCCCAGTAAGATTCCCTTAATCACCCTAGTATCGCTCAAGGCGCAATATAGAGTTTTCATAAATACAGGTTCACCTGTCAAGATATCAACACCCTGTATACACAGGTGATAAAATTGTGAAAGATAAAGTTATATTCGATTTAAGATCAAGACATAAATTAAACAGAACTCAAATTATGTATACGTAATAGTGGTTCTTTACAAATAGTTTACAGAGTAAATTAGTAGAAATCTAGATCTTCGACGTAACCCCAAGATATATATAAATTTGTACGAAGGCCCGACTGATGGTTCTAAGCCTCGTTCAAAAATCTAAACTAACTACTGACTGCTGGTGAAGCTAGACAACCAGTTAAATAATAACATTAAAAGGATATGTTTGAATTCAGGCGTTTAAAGCTTATCGGTCAAAGTTAAAAGTTAAAGCCTTGTATGCTATCTAAATTTTGAGCAAAATACAAGGGTTGCACAGAGAAGCAGCCATTCGGTTCTCTGTGCAACCTCTCTGGTGCCTACTAAGGTTAAAATAAACAATCAATTAATTACAATTTGATAAAGATAGTATCGGGTTAAATAAGATCAACAACAAAAAAATAATATATATCAGCATCTACTTAGCTTGACAACCACAATGTTCAAATTTCAAAATACCTTCTCGTGACCTCACAGAGGTAGATCAGGAATGTCGATCCCTAATATGATTCAATGGAGTTCACCTTCATCACGCAAGCAGCCGCCATATTGAGACGCCGTGTAACATTACAGCGAAATTTCCAGCACAGGAAAGCTCTGAAGTTTCCAAAACACCGCTGAGGATGGATTGAGGATTTCTGCACGAAACTTCCTCCAATATATCCCAATATCACGTAGATTCGCTACGAGGAAAACTGCGAATGCAAAAATGAGAATCTGCCTTCCACGTGGTGTTCGTCGAAAATATTTACGAAGTATGAAAAAGCTATCCGCAAGATGTCCGCGTTTGCTTACAGTTGATCACAAACCCGATTATGTGACAACTTTGTAGGAGTGTTTGGCGTTATTAAACTGTTACTTGAACGAGTTTTTGCGCGGTTTTATAACCGTGGACAAAACATTAATCAACCATAATGCACTGGAGACCAAGCAACAGTCGAAATAGTGGTTTTCTTCCGTGTCAATCGGCACAGAAGAAAGCTGAAATGGGTCTGTCGGCCAACGAGGTCATGGCGATAATTTTTTGGAATGCACGCGGCGCAATTTACAACAATTACCTTCGGAAGAGAAAACTATCAACGGCGAATATTACGGCAAATTATTAGAGCGATTCAACGGCGACTTGAAAAAAAATAACCGCATTTGTTCAAGAAGAAAGCGTCCTTCCATCAAGACAATACACTGATTCACGCGCATAGTAGCCATAATGTAATTGCATGAATTAGGCTACGAATTGGTTTCCCATTCCGCCATATTCTCCAGTCTTGGTTCCCAGTGAGTATTTCCTGTTCCCAAACCTGAAGAAATAGCTCGACGGAAAGAGATTTGTGTCGAAATCATCGCTCAAACAAACGCCTATTTTACGAAAATCGATAAATCTTATTATTTAGAAGGGATCGAAATTTGATCCCTGAAGTGTAATGAGCTCAAATGAGACTATGTTCAAAACTAAAATGTTTTTTTAGCGAAGAAACTATCTTTCATTCAAAAAGTCACTAACATAACGGTTCAACCTCGTAATATTAAGCATGACCATATCTTGGGTGATCAAAATTGTCAGTTAATCGGATGTGTTCAAGCGAGATACGTACGTGTATGTGCTAATTATAAAGGCATAATCGATCTCTGGTTAGATTGCAATGTACATATATGTATATAGACTGTTGCACAAGATTACTTGGCGCTTATACCGTAAATTAATAGTGTAATAATGAAGAAGGCAGTTATTGGAATTATTATACAGACAAAACCAAATATGAGAAACAATATTTTTAAAATGACTGTCTTCAGATAACTCCCGAACAAAATGTTTAATATAATATGGTTTTATCATATTTTATTGAAGATGTTTTCTACATCGACTTCTTCGAATATTCATCATACAAATAAGTAAATATGATTAAATATAGTTAGTTTACGTATGACTAAAAAGCAGGATATTCTTCTCAAAAATTATATATTATTAATTACACAGGCCTGCATTTTTCAACACTTTGAAAGTTGATTTAAAAATTTTAATTGTTTTTTAATAATTGGGTAGCGCTGATTTCAAATCTGCTTTTATTTTTTTTGTATCACGTAATGTTATTTTTCAAACCAGTAAAATCAAAAAATATAGAAAAAACACGATTTATTTCATTTATAAGCTAGTTTTATATTATATTAAAAAAAAATACAAAAATATACACATAGAAACTCTTAGAAATAGTTATTTATTCTTTATGCTTCTTAAAAAAACGTTTTCGTTTCTCAGAAAAACTTCGTTTGGTTGTTTTTCTGTCATAGTCAGCTAAAGGAAGATCTCTTCTCAATGTCCAACAGTAATCGGCCATCATTTATGTGTCCCAGCGCCCTTGGTATCTTTTTTCCATCTCTTTAATATCCTGGTGAAATCTTTCTCCTTGCTCTTCACTCACGTCTCCAAGGTTTCCTGGGAAATAGTCCAAATGGGAATGTAAAAAGTGAATTTTTATGCTCATATTGCAACCAAGAATCCTGAATTTTTCCAGCATATTTTCAACAATCTCAACATAGTTTGTGTCTTTATAATTCCCTATAAATTTATGTACAACTTCGTTAAAAGCATGCCATGCATGTTTTCCTTATCTTCTATCACATTTTCAAATTCTTGATCTTTCACCAAGCTCCTAATCTGCGGGCCTACAAAGATTACCTCCTTTAATTTTGCCTCTGACAGAGTCGGAAATGTTTTACACAAATATTAAAAACAATTTCCTTCTTTGTTTAATGCCTTAACAAATTGTTTCGTAAGTCCAAGATTTATGTGAAGCGGTGGAAGTAACACTTTTTGAGCGTCAATAAGACTTTCGCGAATTCCATTTTTGGCTCCAGGTGTTAAAGTCGCCCTTTGTGGCCAGTCTCTTTTTATCCAATGCTGTTCTCGATTTCTACTATCCCACTCGCACTGGAAACATGGAAATTTAGTATATCCAGACTGCTGACCCAAGAGAAGGCCTAAATTTTTTAAACCTCCACCCACTTTCCAGTTGTGATTTTAATATTGTATTCTTAAAAGTAATTCCTGTAAATTTTCATAGTTTTCCTTTAAATGAACAGAATGGCCGACCGGAACAGAAGCAAAAACATTGCCATTATGTAAAAGAACAGCGTTAAGGCTCCTTTTTGAAGAGTCGATGAAAAGTCTCCAGTCAGAAGGTGTGTACTCAGGAGCTCCGAGGAAAGTAAGTAGATCAGCAATTTCTTAGCAGTACACGAGTGGTCCGTTTTGTGCAAAATATTTTACAAATCCAGCCTCACGATTTCTACACCAAGAGAAGGTAGTTTCTGGGGCAATAAAATTTTTTTGTTTCAACCTAGACCCCAGTACTTCAGAAAGATCTTTTGAAAATCCCAAATCTCTTACTAAATCATTCAGTTCGGCTTGTGAAAATAGCTTAGGTTGGTTTTGACCTGAGGTTGATGGTTCAAAATCACTATCCATCTGTACGGAGCCGGAAGGTGAAGAGGTTTCAATATCTTCTTGTAGTACTTTGGGGGGTATAGGTATAGGTACATGATCACTGTGAGGAACTGGTCTGATAGCTGATTTAATATTGTTTGGGTACAAAATATGTTTCAAAGTTTTTCTATTATGCCCCTTAATATCACAAAGACAAAAGTAGCAATCTTCATGATGATTTTGCTGTTCTCTAAAAACCATCGGTATTACAAAAGCAAGGCTTTTTCTATTCCCTTTGGTTCAATGTCTTAAACCTTCTTCACATACCTTACAAACAACGTGCGGTGCCCAATCTTTATCTTGATCTCCTAATTTGATTTTGAAATAAGCATAATATGCGGTTTTCACAAATTCACCAATTGGTCTCTTAAACTTTTTCAAGACGAAATATCCATAAATATAACAGAAATCATCTGGTTTGTTTTTGCAACACCGGCTAGACATATTTTTAAGCAATATTTATTTATCAAATACCACGCACAACACTAAAGACAAATTAATTTTACTTGTTTACTGATCGACACTCAGAGCTATAATGAAGTAAATGACATTAAAATATACATTTTGTTTGGAGTGATAAACTTGAAATCCTTCTTCGCAGTACTAATAAAGTGAAAGCATAATAAATAGGATTTAACAGGTAAAAATTCCCGGAAATCTTGTCCAAAATTAATACTTGTAATAAAAGATTTAACAAATTTCTTTAAAACCACAACAGAAAATCATTTTTGGGGTAATACCTAGAATTTGAAGTAGTACATTCATTTTAAAATGTATTAAAACGCCTATTATAAGACTTTTTTTATATTTTTTTCTTTTTCTTTTGTGCAAAAAAAATCTGTGGGTGGTAGAGACCAACTGTATTTTAATTAGTTATTGCTATATAAAAACTGAGCTTAACAAACAAAAATCACGTCATCACAAATTTTATGCAGGCCTGTGTTATCTTGAAAGAGGGTTTTATTTGTTTTAAGACAATTTATTTTAAGCATAAATAGATCATGAAATAAATACGTAAGTGATGGAAATATTACTTACATTAGTAAAATTTTAATCGGTTAACTGAACAAACAGAAATATAAATAAACTATACTTAATTAGAGGCGAAAAATATCCAATCAGTAGGAAATGTAAAGTTTACGTTAATTTTAATCAGTAAAATTATTAATAATTAGAAGCCAGATTATGTAGTTTGCATAAATTTGGATATTTGCATAATATATGCATTTTGTATATTATTTGCATACTTACTTATACGCCGAATACGGACTGCCACAGGGCGGAAACTTTCCGCCAACACTCTACATACTGTACACAAATGACCTTTTACAACTCCAACTAAGAGGACAGATACATTTATACTCTAATCATATATGTATATTGTATACGTCACAAGATATAAAAAATATAGAGAGAATGATACTGGAAGACGCGAAAGTACTGGAGGAATGGTGCCTCGATAACCGTCTTACCATCAATGAAACAAAAACAAACTATATGATATTTACAAATACAAAGACAAAGCCGAAACTAAATATTACTCTAAAGAACAAGCAACTACAAGAAGTAAAAGTAACTACATATCTAGGTTTAACTATACAAAACAATATGAAATGGGATTCGCATGTCGAGAAGATAATAAAACAAGATAGGAAAGTAATAGCACGTTGAATAAGATAAAATATGTAATACCCATGCACTACAGGAAAGCTATCTACCACGCACTATTCTCATCACATAATATGTGTCTAATAAATATTTGGGGAAATACGTCAAAGAACAACCTGACAAAAATACAACGACAACAAAACAAAATTATAAAGATTCTTTATAAAATGGACTATAGAACACCAACAGAAACAGTATATCAAGAAATTCAAGAACTAAACATCAAACACCTCATTACATTGAGCAATTTGTTACTACTATATAAAATAAACAACAACAAAATAAAAATTAATATACATTTACACAGAAGCAGAGAAATACACAGATACAGAACACGCAGGATATCCCACATCAGAACGAAAAGATTTATCCACCAAAAACACACACAACTACTTACTACAACAACAATAAACATATTCAGCAACCTTCCTAAAGTAATAAAAGATCTTCAATATACAAACTTAAGAGCAAAAATAAAAGAAATGTTAAAATCAAATGAAGTAATTTGACAAAACGCACGGACTCTGCCGCCCACATCTTATTTCATTTTAATGAAAAACATGAGACCCTCAAATCCAGTAGCCCGAGATGGTATCCCGTGGCGAAGAAGAAGGACGCATGCGTGTATATAATATATGCTATTTGTATTGTATGTATGTTGTGTCATAAGCGTACTGAAAATAAAAGTATTAAAAAAATTTGATTGGATTTAATTTTTGTACAGCCTGTATAAGATCACAAGTTTATTATAATTTTGATGTAAAATATGATCTATTGTTACACTTCACTGTAAATTTCGCTTACATAACTTAAATACTTCTTAATTGTTTGAAACAAAAGTGAAACTTTTTGAAAGTCAAGTATTTTGGCCACAATATTCCGAGCCGTATGGCGTGAACATTAGGGTGGAGCGAAATTTTTTTTTTTAAATTTAGTTTTTCCTGTATTAAACATCGATGCTCTAACTACTTAAAAGTGCAGAGAAAAAATCTTATCTTCCTAGGTCAACGTCTTGAGGTGGCGCACAAGACTTTAATTTGTGGAACTTTATCATTTATAATGTAATGTCCTATGCCCTAAGGGGCTGGCAAGGATCGCCATGTAATGTGCTATGCCCTAAAGGGGCTGGCAAGGATCGCCATGTAAGGTCCTATGTAACTGGAGGATCGCTATGTAATGTGCGCTTACGGCTCTAGGCGACTAGCAGTGATCGCCATGTAATGTGGGCCGTTTGGGCAACCACATAGTAGTGCATATTCGAGGCTGGACGGAGAATCAAATGATACACGGACGGAGTTTGGTTTACATACTATAATTAGTCAACACTTATAAATGGATAAAAATACTATTTACATTGATTTACACATTATAATTACATCAACTCAGACAGGGTAGAAAGGGGGTATTAGGATGTACCCACGGCTCATACCACTGACTGGTTGTTACTCTCCCTATGACTTAAACTATCGCCTTTATATATCAGAGAAGATCCTTGTCTCACTTACAAGTTGTTTACAAAGTTGTTTCTAGAACAAATGTACAACCCTGATGCATAGCCTTGTGTATGTAACAAATACGGAGTAAGGTCGTGTTTGGATAACACATTAATGTTTTGTATTACAGCCGAGGCTGTTGCCTTGCTAAAGTGTTACACATACACATGACTGTGTATCGAGATATTACAATAAAAAAGTAAACAGTGTGGTTTAAATTTGTTTTTATTCAATAAATTCAAACAGTTACAGTCTTTTATTTACTCACATAAAGCATATTTAATACAAAAACAAAAATCATTCGTTAGCAAATTGTAAAGGATCTCGTTGTTGGAAAAATTGAGATTTCGACTCAAACAGTGGTATGTCTTGCCTTGCTTTAATTCTAGAGCGAATGAAACCGTCTCTTGCTTCTGATCCACAAACAGATATTGAAGCTTCAGTGACGAGCTTGACACACCTCTCTACTGCTTGGGTATGACAAGGTAACATTCCAAATTGACTGAAATTATTTCCCGAGCGAATCAGGTTTGAAATTTCTGTATTAGAATATTTCATAGTCATTGGTGGTTCAGTTATTCTCACATTCGACCAATTTATTAACTCATAGTAATTCGTCGCATTTACTTGAAGTTCTGGAAGGCGGAACTCGCGAACTTTCTTGCTTTTAATACACACATTTTCTTTTCTTGCTTCTAATACTCTTCGGAGAGCCAATTCTCTAATTTTTGAAGTATCATCTGGAAGCATGGCCAACAGCATATTTTCTGGGTGTGCGAAGAATGAATTTCTGTTTATAGTTTTTAAAACAATACTCTTAAGGTCATCTCTTAAATATAAACTTCTCTTGACCATGTTGAAAACATGAACTGGACCATGGTTACAAGATGGCTTTGAATTTATGTCAAACCATGTTGGCGCGTATACTTTCATAATGAAAAGTGCTAGTTGCTTAAGGTTTTCTGGTGGTGTAGCCATTCCAATGTATAAGCGAAGAATCAATTGACGCAAGTTAGCCAGCGAGAGTGTGCTAATTTCCCAGGGTCTCTTTCAGCTAAACTTGGTGAAACTAAACCAGACGAAATGGAAGAACAAATCTCGTAAAGATATTTTTGATCAATGCTTAGCAACTTTATATCAATATCCGGCAATTCTGCAGGAATCGCTTCAAAAGCTTGTAACTTAAAATCAAGGCACTTGAGGAGGTTTTTACCTATAGCTCCAGAAAAGCTATTAGGACTGGCTGTGTTTCCATCAAGACTTAAAAACAAATGGCGTAGTGGCAATTCATTTGCGTGTAATAAGCACACAAACCATTGCAATGGTCTTTTTAAATGTGTTTCCAATAAGGCAATGACTCCATTTTTATACCCTGTGTTGACAGCCGTTCCATCACATCCGATTGCCACCAAAGATAATTACATTTATACTTTTTATCTAATAAGGCGACAATATTCCTCATAATATTAGCTGCTTTTCCTGAATCTATTGTTAAATGTCCAATATATTCAGAATTTGGCTCAGATACCATTGAAATATGTTCTTCGGTAATAGTCTTACGCTGTGACTTATTTTCTTTTGAAGTTATAATTAAAGTTTTGTCTTTACGACCATCAAAATAAATAGAAGTCAGAGGTTTTTTCCTTTCTCGACGTATTTTACTACAATCTATTACGCTTGATGAGTTTTCCGCATCTATAATGTTTAAATCAACCATTACTGCGTTTACAACAAATGCTGCAGATCGATCTGAAACTCCAGTCCTGTCACAAGCTGTAGCAAGGGTTTGCAACTTTTGTCTCATCTGCTTATTTCCCTTTTGATTTTCTCTTTTGTGAACTTTTCTTTTTCCTTCATTAAAGCAAAACTCATCTTGCTCTGATTCTGATGTTTCACTTGAAGTGCTACTGCATGACCGATGTAATTCTGACATAGACGAAGAAGTACTTGAAGTCATGTTTTTTTGAACGAATTGATCATATTTTCTCTTTCGAACTTCATTGCGTCGTATAGATTTTGTTGTCAACCTATCCACACAGCCAATATACATTCTACGCTCATTTCGTTGGTTATTAAAAAACTTTTCCTCTGCTGGAGGTATTTTTGTCACACATTTACATATGTTTCTGGACGCGCACTTACAGGTTGCGATGTCAAATAATTGTTTTTGAGATTCCTTTAAGAAATTTTGTTTTTTTACTTCACTGCGCAGTTTCTTCATATTTTTGTATTTGTTGTAATAGGAAATCAATCTTGCTAAGATTTGTTGATGACTTATTATAGGAATCGATGCCTTTTTCCATATTTGTTCAATATCAGTAGCAATTATTTCACATATGCACTTAATTGAAGGATCTTTTCGGTTGTTCAATTCAAGCATATCATTTTTTAGCCACAGGTAATATTTAATAATATCACAATGCGTAGGCAACACATTAGCACTTAATGTAATTGGTTTTCCAAATACAGAGCAACACAAATCTTTCCTAGTTTTAGGCATTTTAAATCTTTCCTCAGCAATCACGTTTTAACTTTTGGTAACGAAAATTTTACGTTTGATTAAGTTTTCTAAACTTTTTTAACACGTTGCACTTCTAAATACTATGAAGAAACTGAAAGAAACTGTTTAAAATGATACTTTATTTTATGCATGGGAATCCCCTAACTTTGTTTTTGAGCAATAAACTTAAATGTTGCCAACAGTTTTATTTAATGGTAGATAAAAAAGATTTTTAAATTGTACTTTTCTGCCTTTATGTAAATTAGGTTATTTTTCAAACTTCACCCTTCATGCGCCACCTCGAAATAAAGTCGCAGAGTCTTGTTATTTTGCATAAATAGTGCTTTCTAATAGGGTCATCAATTAACAATACACGAGTTTTCAAAATTAAAAAAAAAATGTTTGGTTCATTTTCACTCCACCCTACCCTGTATATCCAAAATAATAAAAAATGATTCTTCTTCTCTTCTTTCTCAACCTGTATCCGTCCACTTCTGGACGTAGGTCTCTCTCAATCTTTCCCACTCGTCTCTATCTTGTACAGTATGGACGCATCGCCCTCCCGCTACGCTTCTGATATCATCCACCCATCTCTTTGCAGGGCGTCCCACACCTCTTTTTGTTTGTCTTGGTCTCCATTCCGTGATTCTGTGTTGGCCATCTATCCTCGGTTTGTCTAGCTATGTGTCCGGCCCACGCCCATTTCATTTTTGCTATTTCCCATATAACGTCTCTTATCTTCGTTCTTTTTCTGATATCTTCGCACCTGATCCTATCTCTTAGTGAAATACCAAGCATGCTCCTTTCCATGGCTCTTTGTGATGTTCTGAGTTTATTGGCGGAAGCCTTGGTCAGGCTTATAGTTTCAAGTCCGTAGGTTTGGACTGGCAGAACACATGTGTTGTATACTCTAGTTTTTAGGTTTATTGGAATTTCCTTATTTCTAAGTACGTGTCCCAACTTGCCGAAAGCTATCCAGGCGAGCCTGATTCGTCTAGTGATTTCTGCATGCTGGTTTTCTTTTCCAAGCTTGATAACGTGACCCAGATATATATATTCCTCTACGCATTCAATGTGGTTATTGTTTATGTATATGTTGGCATCATCAGGGCTTAGTATTTTCGTCTTGCTGTAATTCATTTTTAGACCTATGTCTGCATATGTTCGGCCCAATTGTTGTAGCATTTCATTTAGTTCTTCAATGCTGTCTGCTATCAAGACTATATCATCAGCAAACCTAAGGTGGTTTAGTCTAGAACCATTAACGTTGATACCTTTGTTGTGCCAATCTAGCCGTTTAAAAGCATCTTCCAGGGCCAACGTGAATAGTTTCGGTGAAATGACATCTCCCTGGCGTACTCCCCTTTGTAGTGGTATTTTGTCTGTTTTCGTGGTTTCATCAATTTTAATATGTATTGATGCTTCCTCATAGATGTTTTGGATTATTTGTATATATCTAGAGTCTATTCGTGCGCTTTCTAGTGAGTTTAATATTGCCGTAATATCGATGGTGTCAAACGCTTTCTGAAAGTCAATGAAGGCCAGATGCATTGGTACATTGTATTCCGTACATTTCTCTACCAGAGTACGTATTGTATGGATATGGTCTATCGTACTGTAACCCCTCCTAAAGCCGACCTGTTCCACTGGTTGCTAAAAGTCCAGTTTCCTTGATAGACGACTTGTTAAGATTTTAGTAAATAGCTTATATAGGTGCGATAGAAGAGATATTGGGCGATAGTTTTCGGTATTTGTATTGTCGCCTTTCTTAAACATTAGTATAACTTCAGAAGTACACCACTCCTTTGGGATTTTTCCATCATGTAGGCACTTGTTGAGCAGTATTGTTATTGCTGCTTTTATAGTTTGTCCCCCTAATTTCAGCATTTCTGTTGTTATTTGATCCTCGCCTGGACATTTATTTATTTTCATTTGTCTTAAAGTTGTATCTACTTCATCTGTTGTAATTTCCGGCATTTCTTCGGATCCTGTATTCAAGACTAGCGTACGTGTTTGTGGGCGTGGTGAGTCAGATGAGCGTGTAGAAAAATGATTTATTAACGTTTATTTTAAAAATTCGTAAAAAAATAGTATATGAAACTCGTGGCTGATAAAATTGCAATATCTCGAGTTACCTTTTCAACGTTGAAAAAAACCACTCTCAACGTTGAAATTTTATTCAACCACTGTTTTTCTTAAATAAATAAAAATTATTTTCCGTTGAAAATAAGTACGACTTTTTTGTTTATCTCCTCACCCTAAGGCGATAAAATTATATTAAATTTATTGTATTATAAATTAAGTATTAAAAATACGCAACTCAAAGCTTTTCCATACAATCCATTACCTACTTGGATTCTTCATTAATCTGTTAAACAACATTCTTTCTGCTCTTTGATCTTAATAAAATTACCACAAAATATCTCTTTTACTTTATATAAATCCATCTCCACAGCGTTATGGAAAGTACCATTATAGAGACACCCTAAAGTAGCCCATAAACGTAACAAAGAGCATGGTACAAACGTTTTCTTTGTAAAAAAAAAGAGGATGAAAAGAGATATGAACCGACAGAGTATTGAAAATTGTTCAGCTCTTTGTAATGCGAATTCCCGAGTACTGTTCGTCGAGACTGATTCGGCAGTCACCTGGGTTACCCGGGCTATCAAACGCTCCCTGTTCAGCTGTACCCAGCATCCCTCACAGGACAGGGGCGAACATCGATCTAGAAAGCGTAACCTTAGCAACGGTGTGCGGAGATGTTAGTTTAAGACGTTACTTATATAACACCGACTTCCGGTTTTACTTCGGCAGGAATCGAATATTATATGGACGTGCATAGCGGTAAGTACAGCAATTTGCGAAAAATGTGTACAGAGGGGGCGATGCCCTATAAAAAAGACGTAAAAACTTTTTATTCTGCCGGAAAGGTATTTCGGGTAAAATGCGGCAAATTTCAGGTTACTGATCGTAAAAACATCGTTTATTTTATCATTAATGGCGTTTATGCAAAGGAACGCCCTTAAAAATGTTTGTAATTTTATTATTTTGAAAATATGCATTTGTCTAGTCAAAGTATGTTATACAAATAAAGCATTTGTTTTAACATTTCATTATATTACAATTCGGTAATTGCGGAATTATATACAGGGTTAGGCAAATGTATGGATCCATTCGAATGGGCGATTCGAAACTCCGCACGGAGACAGGTAAAAGGATTAAATATATACGAATCTCCGCATATCCCAAAATTTTGCTTAGAAAGTGATGTACGAAATTCCCCACAAATAAGTGCTTTATTTAATTTTAATAAAAGTAAATTATTCAAATAAAAATCTTTATTTATAAACAAATAGGTATTTACATTGACATACATTAATTATCACTAAGAGCCGGATTATAAGCAATTTGTATAAATTTGTATACAAATTGTATGGAAAATTATATCACTCAAGTGACGGCCGTCCGCTTGAATACAGATTTCAAGTCTGCCAAAATTCATTCACAACTCGTGCCAATAGCTCTTGGTCAATCGTATGCACCTCTTCTGTAATGATATCTTGCAACGCAATTAAAGTACGGGGTTTGTGAACATAAACACGTTCTTTCAAGTACCCCCACAAGAAAAAGTCACAAGACGACAAGTCCGGCGATCTTGGGGGCCACGGCGCGTCACCGAAACGAGAAATGAGGCGCCCAGGAAACATGTTTCTCAAAACTTCCATTGATGCATTTGCAGTGTGTGCTGTGGCACCATCCTGCTGAAAATAAACATTTCTGAGGTTTATCTGTCTTCTTCGTAGTTCAGGTAGAAAAAACGTATTTAACATGTGAATGTAACGCTCCGAATTCACGGTCACCGTAACGCCATTCTCATCAAAAAAATACGGTCCAATAACACCAAAAGCCGCAGCCGCGCACCATACGGTCACACGCGCGCAGTGAAGAGGCCTTTCACGGGTAATGCGAGGATTTTGTGGGGCTCAGTAACGAAAGTTTTGTTTATTTACTGAGCCATCCAAGCTAAAATGAGCTTCATCGCTCATTATCACTATTGGGTTTTCCTCAAACAACACTTGCATACGTACGGCGAAGTCTTCGCGTTCAACATAGTCCCTCTCGTTGAGCTTCTGAACAACCTGCATTTTATATGGGTGAAATTTCAAATCCAAACGCAAAATTCTTCTCACAGAATCACGGCTTAACTGCAACTCAGGTGCATGTCGCCGTGCAGATCGACTTGGGCTCCTGTTCATTGCCTCTCTCACTGCGTCGATGTTTTCGGGCGTTCTCGCTGTTCTTGCAGGGCCTGGCGGCTTCTTCTTTGCAATATTCCCTGTTGTTCTCAACGTTTGCACCCATTTCAGGATTGTATTGCGGCTTGGAACAGCGCTATTCCGGCGGATATTGAAATGCCGGCGGAAAGTTCGTTGTGTTATGAAAACTGATTCGCCATTTTTGACAAAAGTATCGTACGCGAATATGCGGTGCTGTATTGTCCACTGCTCCATTGTAACTGAAACGGTAAGTCATGCCGACGCGTGTGACCCCCTCCACCTTCTTCCTCCCACCACTAACGCCCTTATATTATCTATTTTAAAAACGTCAGTTTCCCGTAAGTCACCCTGTATTTGCATAATATATGTATTTTGCATATTTTGTAGTAATTCAGCATTTATTTGCATATTTTGCAGTAATTCAGCATTTTGGCATATTTTAAGTATCCAAGTTTTATTTATTTACTAAATCAAATTTGTTACAGGCATTACTAAAAATATGTCGTGGATGTAACAAACAAACAAAAATTAAACAGCTCTCTTCCCATACATCCAAGCCTAGACAAAATTCCAGGAAAAGCTAATTTACGGTATTAGCTTCTCTTCTAAGCTCTTCTAAAAAAATACAAAAATAGTTTTTACCAGAAAAATAGGAGTATATGTATTTCTTTGCTATTCGGAGAAGTTTATTCCCATATTCGAAAGTAATTTTATTTTAAAAGTCATTTGACGTTGGCTTTTCGAAATGTAAACTTGTGAGTTGTAATATATAATAGCAAAAATTCCGAAAATAGCGATTGTGCCTAGATGGATTGCACCTTATTCAGAATTGCGTATGGATGGAGAAAAAGGGTTTTGCGTAGCATGATGCAAGATTTTGAGTAAAATTTTAAGTTTATTTCCTCTTATTAGTTTTTAGTTATTCCTTTATCTTTTACTAACATTTATTTTACAAGAAAACAACCTATGATGTGATATTTTTTTGCAGATTAAGTGAGAGAATGTTCCAAGTCAACCAACATATGAAAACTCTATCTCATGCTTCAAAACTAACAAAGATGAAATTAACGAAGATGAGTCAGCAAACATTACCGCAATGTTTGCCATAAACATCCAAAAAATCGGAACAAGAACAATTTAATGAAGATTTGTGTCAAATGTTTGTGTCGGCAAATATTCCACTACATAAATTAAACAATTTAAATGTCAAGTTATTTTTGCAAAAGTACATTAGCAAATATAACATTCCCGACGAGAGCACGTTAAGAAAAAATTATATTCGCTGTATCTATGCAGAAACATTGAATAGCATTAAGAAGGTTGTTGCAAACAATTATCTTTATATATAACTACTGATAGTGTGGACCGATACATAGTTCATTTAATGATTGGTATCCTTAACGTATCGGTTCCAGCAAAATCTTATTTAATTTCATCCAAACAGTTGGAAAAGGCAAATAATTTGACAATAACAAGGTTTATACAGGAAGAACTGGCAACTTTCTTCTTATCGGAATCGATTCCAACAGAGAAAATTCTATTGTTTTTAACGGATGCTACTGAACATACTATTTCCAGCATAATGGCTACTTTTCCTGATAGGTTTACCTCTGGTGATGACGACATTCCCAGCTTCCTGATCAGGGACACCAAATTTGTTCTATCAGCACCACTAACCAAAATTATAAACCTAGCACTACAGACATCATCCTTCCCCGATAGATGGAAGTGCGGCGTATTGTTCCTATATTCAAGAAAGGTGATAGCAGACATATTTCAAACTACAGACCGATTTCGCTCTTATCAAACTTTGCAAAAATTTTCGAACAAGTTTTGTTTGATGCTATTTACTTCAATACCCATTCATATATCACACAGCACCAGCATGGTTTTATGAAAGGTCGGTCTACTACTACAAATCTAGCTTGCTTCACGCAATATACGAATGAAGTCCTGGACAGTAGGGGTCAAGTGGATGTTGTTTATATGGATTATTCACATGCTTTTGATAGCATCAACCATATGTTGCTACTTCAAAAACTTGATAGCTTTGGCTTATCTCCGAATTTATACATGTTGTTGGGATCTTATTTATCTAATCGATATAATTATGTGTTTTATAATGGTTATAAATCGTACACCTTTGCAGTGGCTTCTGGAGTACCGCAGGGTTCTAACTTGGGACCTTTGCTATTCTCATTATATATGAATGACCTTTTTCCACTGTTAAGATGCCAGGCGCTAGCTTACGCAGACGACATCTAACTATTTTCTGATATCGCCAAACCAGGTGATGCTATTGGCTTGTAGCATGATGTTAACATTCTTGTGGAGTGGTCTCAGAGGAATGAATTGTCTTTGAATATCGACAAATGTGTGGTGATGTCATTCACCAGGAAGAACGCACCAGTCTTATCACGTTATTTTATAAATAATCAGCAGTTGAATAATACAAACTCAGTAAGGGACCTGGGAGTGACGTTTGATCCGGAGCTATCTTTTAATGATCACATTGTGGGCATCTGCCACTCGTTTTCGAGAGCATTGGGCTTCCTCATTCGAGCCTCGGGGTGCTTCAACAGCATATCCTTGCTAAAATCTTTGTATTTCACACTTATAGTTCCGAAACTCGAGTATGCGTCTATTGTTTGGTATCCCTTCTACATCTCGAAACAGTTTCCAGTTGAACGTATACAGTGCCGATTTGTAAAATACCTCTTTTTCAAATCTAATCGTGTATATCCTGACTGGAACACGTCCTATGAAGAACTGCTTCGACTCTATGGGGTTCAATCTTTGACTGTTCGTCGAGTTAACTACAGCGCAAGGTTTCTTCATAATCTTGTCCACAATAAAATTGATTGTGCCGCGCT
The DNA here is from genome assembly GCA_935421215.2 of Melolontha melolontha. Lineage (NCBI taxonomy): Eukaryota > Metazoa > Arthropoda > Insecta > Coleoptera > Scarabaeidae > Melolontha > Melolontha melolontha. The sequence continues at coordinate 201,047,857 of OW285237.1, read as the reverse complement.
GTTGTCTAGGGTCAAATTCAATGTGCCTAGTGTTAGTACCCGTAACCCTGTTACTTTCTTGCTGACGACTCCAAGGACGAATCTACTGATGAGATCACCGATATTCCACATGATGAGGAATGCTGAGGCATATTATAGTGACATATTCATTGGAGAGGTGGACACTAAGGATATGTGAACATCATAATTATCGGTATTACTTATATGTTATATATTAAAATTATTTTAGTTATGTAATAATTTAACATAGTATGTGTATTCATACATCTAATTCATACATGTACATTCATACATTGTGTACTTATTGCTCTGTAATTGGGATTACGCAAATAAATAAATATTATTATTATTATTATTATTATTATTATTATTATTATACATGGTGAAGGCAGCTTTCAACTTGAAAATCTTTTACCCAAATTTCACACAACTTACTTGACGCACAAACTAAATCGTGTTGCAGAAGAAGTCAGAAACCATTTTCTCCTTAGTAAATACTTTAATTAGTAGTGGCCCCATTACGAGTTCAGTTTTACAAACATCATCTACCCGGTGTTCCGCTTCCTCCTCAATCAGTAATCTCACGATGAGGAACGTGGTTGGAGGCTGATATTTTTCATGCAAATCATTATGAACGAATAAAGACAATTATTATGGATTTTGATTGATAGGGATGCACAATCTGTGACAGACGCCCAAAAGGTGTATTCGAGTCAAGAAATAACAGTTGTCGTTTATTAATGCCAATTATAGTTTTATTTCCACTTCTATATTGCAGTTGGAAAAACAATTTATGTCGCTAATCGAGAGCGTTGAAATAATAAACTAATTTGAAAACTCATGTTTTGATGTTAAAGGAGGAGTGAGACAGTCCGTGTATGAAAAATTTTTAAGTGTAATAGGAAAAAATGAGAGTCTTAAAAAGCTAAAGGACATTGCTAAAATCCGGTGTGGTGATTCAGTAGAAAATATTGAGTTGACAATAGATGATATTTCTAATTTGAAATATGCTCCTATAACAAGCGTCGATGTAGAACGAACCTTTTCAATATATAAATACATGTTTTCAGACAAGCGTCACAATTTTTCTGTTGAAAACTTTGAGAAATATTGTAAAATGTTCTAAATAAACTTGTAGTAAACATAATAGAATATTTTTTTCTACAGTATTCCATTTTCTAACATTCCTCGTATTGTTTTACCTGCATAAATTTTCATAAGGAAGTGCATATTTAGGCTAAAACATCTGCATATTTATACCCATATTTTCAGTTTTTTTTTTGCATATAATCCGGCCTTCAATTATCACCGTATTAAATTTTGTGACACAAAGTGTTTTATTTAATTTTAATAAAAGTAAATTATTCAAATAAAAATCTTTATATATACACAAATAGGTATTTACATTGACATACATTCATTATCACCTTATTAAATTTTGTGCGAATAATAATGAGAAGCTAGTTTAACAAATTCTAGAGTCCTAATACTGCCACTCTGTTAATTCAAAATGTGATGTTTTAAATACATTTCACTTTTTTTCGAAACAGCATTCTGAGACTTGTAGGGAGCATTGACATTGTTTATTTTAATATAAACCTCCAACTGAATTTTTAATAACGTATCAACAAATTCAAATAGTGACGGATGAGCGTGATATAAAGAATTATTGAAATTGGAGTGGAACGACTCGCAGGCATTGGTCCTACGATTTAAAGCTGCAATGTTTTCGGTCCATATCTCGGAAGGAAAGTCTACGTCTTCTGATATGTAGTTATTGATTAAATAGTCTGAAAAATTTTAGAAGTTTCTCATTTTGTGGTTGAAATGTACATATTTCGAAAACAAACACATCACTCACATTTTCTGGTTCTAGAAACAATAGACCGAAACAATAACCCAACCATTGTCCAATTTCTGAGCTTCTGTCCCTGTAATCTGCAGTTAAGCCTAGCTGTTGAATTTTCCGCCACCAGGCTTGCGTTAAATGAAACCTACATCCCACAATTCTGGTTTCAGGCCATATATGTCGTACTACATTATGTATCGCTTTCTCGAAATCTGCAACTACAATATTTGGTTGTAATTCTAACTCGTGCTTTATCGTATGATGTACAAGGACTTCGAAACAGCGTTTGTAAGTACATTCATGCGTATCTGTTAGGAAACAAAAAAACAGTGGGATGTAATATCCATTGAAAAAAACATGGACGGTAAAAAGTTGTGTGAAATATTTTGTGCAGTAATTAAACGTTCCGTCTACGTAGATCATTTCAGCTTCACACAAACATTGCAAATTTGTTTGCGTAGTAAAAATGACGATATTGTCAATGCTGTTTTCTAACAGAAAGTTCTCGTTTCTCTTGGTATCAGGTTGCAGAATTTCTAACGCTTTTTGTGCTTCTTCTATATTTCTTGGTAATGCTGGCATTAATTTTCTTCTTGCATTATACATGTTTTTCTTAATACACTTTAAATCATTAGCTTGTATATGTTCACTATTATTACGTAAAATAGAGCATAAAACTTTCGATGGTCGCTCACGTGGTTTGTCCACAGCTTTACGCTTAGCGATTGCATAAAAATGCTGCCTTTGAAGAATACAATTACTTATTTTTTCATGATTATGAAAAAGACTTCCATAAGACAGCGTTCTTCCATCTCCCTCGCCAACAGTTAAAAGAAAAGCTTTACAAGTTTACGAAATACATCTCCATCGGGTTTCACCAGACGACAACGCAAGATGAGGCTAAACTTGTAGTTTTCACAAACAATCTGCCTTTTACCCCGTTGACTAACAGTTTTACTTATCGGATACATAATGTTTATCTCAAAAGTATATTTAGCACTTGTCGTTACAAAACTAAACTTTGAATTCAATCTTTGATACTAAGAAAAATTTAAGGGGAAATAATTACACATTGGTTTTTAAATAATGCAGGTGTAAACAACACTCAGAACTAGAGCAGACCAATTTCTGTGCGCGCCATGAGCGCCGGTATGGGAGTGTAATTCGTAATATATTAGAATATGCGATAGAATAGGGACGCAACATGAGTTTGTTACCGATTTAAGTATAGAAGTAGAGACATTTATTCTATCAGAAATAATTAAATATGCATTTGGTTTTCTGCTATTAAAGTAATATGCATAAACACACGAAAAATAAGAATAGTACATATTATAGCAGCGTTGTATGTACCTATAAATAAAATGGAAAACGTATGAAATCAGTGATTGTGTGCACGACAGAGGATTTTAAAAAACACTTACCGTTTTAAGCGTCTTCCAAGGATTGACAAACTGGAGAAACTCGATTGTATATTTTCAACATCAGGTGCGTTTCTAAGGTTATTTCTGAAAAACATGTCCGCCGTGAGGAAAAAATATGTTTATATTCGGAAAACGAGCGTTCTACATCTAGTGATGTTATATTCGTATAATCAAAATACTTTGTTAAGCAACTTAACGCATCTATAGACGTGCCCTCACAAATACGTGTTAAGGTGTCAAAATCTGCATTTCTGTCTAAAACACTTTCAAATTTAATTAGAACACTTTCACTTTTTGCGTCTTCTACAGCACACAGTTGTGCGTGAACATCTTTAACGATTTGCAGTGATTCCTCTAACGACAGCGACGAATTTTCTAATTTTGTTATTGCTTCTTCTAGTCCCAAGTAATTCTCGCGAATACTTTGTAAATCCATTTTAATCTGGGGATATTGAAATTTTTTCTGGCTTGTATTGATAGCTGCAATTTCTTTCGGATCGAATGATAAAACCACGTCCTTAATTTTTTTCAAAATGTTCATGATAGTAAAACCCCGCCCGTAACCATGTACCCCAACGTGTCAAAATCGGCTGCGGTGGCTCTGGGGTATGGGGACACAATTCGTCAAATTTTCGAATACGTTTTGGAGATTTCAGGAATACTGTCTTTGTACTCGATATTAAAGCATCTGCGTCTGGATAACATCTACGAACCTGTTCTGCCACAAGGTGTAGAGCATGGAGTTTACAAGTAATATGTAACAAGTTAGGACAATATTTTCTAAGAGACCGGCCTACAGAACACATGGTTGCGGCACCATCGGTCATAAACATTAATACTTGGTCTTTCGAAAGTTTTAATTTTTCCAAAGTATCTAATAGCACCTCAGAAATTTTTTCGGCATTACATTGTTCTAGTCGTCTGGATGCTAATAAAATTGAAGACGTTGATTGATGTGGTTCCATATTACGCGCCGTCACATTAACTACAGATTGTTTTTTGCTGTCAGTTGTTTCGTCCACACATAACCACAGTTTTTTATTTTTCAGTTCGGCTTTGATTTTATTTTCAACCTGTTTACGCACCGATGGTAAATTCCTTCGTAACGTTGTCGTGCTCGGTAATGTTTGATTCGCGTATTTATTTCAAAATGAAATCAATGAATCATTACTTAACAAGGTAAACGGCAGTGTACACATAATCATAGTTACACATAGTTCATGTATAAACTGTTGTCGATTAATTTTGTTATTATTGTGCTTCGAACTGTTTACGTCTTCTTTACAATGTGTTTTTGACCAACACATTAGATATGTATTGCACACTAAACATTTAATTTTTGAGCCAACGTATATTAAGTCCGGGAAATCCATAATAAACTTATTCACTTCGTCTGACAACGGTCGTTTTCTCGATTTATGTGTCCAATGTTGTATATAATAGTTAAGTATATACAGTAGTAATTTTAAATAACATCATAAACCACCCCCATATATTTTTGTGTCATTTATAAGATCTATGTAGACCTGTAACTTTTGCAGTTTGATAATGACGTTGTATGTCGAAACCGCGGTCACTATTACATGTGAATAAAGTGGTATAACAAAGTTATTGTTTTATTTTATTTTATTATTTTCGACATACTTTATTGTGTGTCATATTGTATATTAATCCGCTCTCGTAACAATTAATTCTTTTCGTAATAATATTTTGCTGAGAAGTTTACTAATAATTAGTTAATTAATAAATAAACTTTTGTAAAAATATCAATTATTAACCCATTATTTTTTTATAACTGATGCTAAAGATAAGAAGTTTAAAGATTGCGTTTATAAATTTAGAGCAAATTCTAAGACGTTTTCATAAAATACTTACGTACATAACTAGCGCTTTCTTCATTTCCTTAAAAGCCAAATCAGTCGATATTTCAATACGAACTTAATTCGCAATCGGATTATTGCAGTCTTTCAGAAAATAACCTATCGCATTCTCGTAGCACTTAATATTCCTTACAATTAGTTTTATTGAAAACTACGAAGCGTCGAGCGTTTTACGGAAACCCGATCCTCTCATTACTGCAACGGCGAAACTTTTAATTTTCTTCTCGCCAACACGTACAGAGAAACTCCCACGCAGAAGGAAATAAAAAAAACGAAAGGGAAGAAAGCAATAACTCAACTTTTTACGAAACCAAGGCCCGTCCATCATCGTGCATCCTGTGCAAACAACTACGATGCAGAAAAAGAACAATAATCTAGAAGAGAAAACGTTTAAGCAGCGAGAGAAACACAAAAAAATATAAACTTCAAAGAAAAAGGGAGGCTAACTAGGGAAGAATGGAACGTCGCTTTTTGAATTATATGTGTAAAAGGAGGCTAAAGCCGTGTAGATGATGTAATTTTTCGAGTTTCCAGCGAAAAATCAACTGTTGAAACAGTGGCGTAACCAACGCTGCCCTACGTGGTCGTTAAATTAAAATTTATTTTACATCTTTTATGGATATTAATGATATCGTTATCTTGGCACGAGAATGAAATGGTTTTAATTTAAAAAAACGTCCAAAAGCAGGACGAATAATAATGTTTATATTAAAAGTAATACTTCTCAGAAAAGAAGGGTTGCGGTATTCCTAAAAGTGCTGCATTATTAATTCAATTAAAAAAATAATTAATCTAATTAGAACCAAGGTTCAATACAGTCAAATGACATAATTAATACAGAAAATGATAGTTTTTATTAAAAACCATTACGCCACCTGGCGATCAATTACTGGACAGTAATATGCGTATTTTTCTTTTCCTGTAATAACGTAGTTGTTCGAGAAAAAACACTTTTCATCGACGTAGCCGGTTTTGTCCGTCAGATGTCATGAGGTTATCTGGTGTCATCTGATAGAACAAAATTTGCTACATGACCGCGAAGTGTACTACTGTCGTTTGTCTTCGTAAATCCTCCATTGATGAAGTCGTTAGACAGAAACGCATACGTCTGGGGGCGGATGTAAACTGGGCACCAAGTATATGGATTTACCTGCCCTGCAAAAAGGATTGCTTAATCCTACAGGTAATCTAGGCACCAGTACCGTTCGGGTAATGATCGCTTTAAAGCTTAAAGTAAGAAATTAGACGTTAATAAATTAAGGAATTTCCTAATGACCAAATAGATTATTTCAAATGTATTTTTATTTGTACATCTATTGTGGGCGTGCCACTATTGTATTATGCTATAATATATTCTATATATAAGGAAACATTTAGTTTGTGTATTTAGTTATTTCTATCTTGTTTGCGGCGTTTGCTTAAAGTAAGAAATTAGATTCGCTTCTCAGTCTCGAGTTTTGTTGCACACTGTTAAGAATTATGGAGGTCTCTTTCGTGGACAGTAATAACGGAAAATGTTTGCTAGTGGTTAACAAGTACACCTTTTCAAAACAGAAAGTGTTGAAGAATGGCGAAGTGTTTTGGCGTTGTACAAAAAAATCCTTAATTGTGCTTGGTGCAGAAAATTTAGTGAGCAGAAGCCAGCTAGAACATAATCATGAACAGAATCAGAGTAAATTAAACCGAAAAGTGATTTCAAATGCGTGTAAACGTAAAGCCGTTGATGATATTTCCGAAAAACCAGCGAAAATTATTCGTCGTGAACTAGCTAAGGAACTGCCGGAAGCAATTACGATAACAGATTTCACTTATATCCGAAGGAATTTGTACAATGCAAGGAGAAAATTTCTTCCTGGGCCGTTACCACAAAATAAGACAGAAGTCCATGATATAGTGGAAGCTGCTAATGTTAAAACAAGCAAGGATGAAAGTTTCGTTTTTATAAACTGTCCAGTGAGCAATATCATAGTGTTTTCTTGTGAAACGAATGTTAGAAGTTTATGTGGAATGCGTAAAGTGTACATGGACGGTACATTTTCGTATTGTATAAAATATTTTTTACAATTATTTACAATCCACGGACTTAATAATGGACATTATATTCCATTGATGTTTTGTTTGTTGCCTGATAAACGCAGTGAAACGTACGCAACATTAATTGAAATGCTAACAAAAGAAATCTTTCGACGTCACTCTACAATATTACGACCAGCTGAAGTTTTTGTAGATTTTGAGAAAAGCATTCACACAGCGGTTCGCGCTATATGGCCATCAGCACAAATCTATGGTTGTTGTTTCCATTTGCACCAATCGTGGTTCAGGAAAATCCAAAGTTTGGGTTTAACAGCAGAATTTAGGAACACAGATTCCGAAGTAGGAAAATGGCTGCGATATACATTTGGATTAACGTATTTGAATACTGACGAAGTAGGCGATTGTTTCGCCTTAGATTTGTTTGCAGAAAAACCTGCTCATGCACAGGCTGACGAATACGCCGATTATTTATTGGAGACATACATAGAAGACGATGCTCCTTTTCCTCCATATATGTGGGCTACTGCAACTCCATCGATCACTAACACCACAAACGCATGCGAAGCGTTTCTTTCCAAACTAAATGAGTCACTTTGTGAAGTGTATATCATTTTATTCATCAGTATGACTTCAAATACACTATTTTTTTATTATAGTTTTTATATAATTAAGTATTTGCTTTTATTATTGTTTTCATATGAGAACATATTTTTTATTTTCTATCTTTTTGCTGTACTTCAACTTGAAATACACTATTTCTATATTATTGTTTTTGTTTGCTTTATACGGTGCCCAGTTTACATAGACCCTCTGCGACTACATTTTTAGCTAGTGCCCGAATTACCAACCAGATTAAAATTTCAGGTAGGTTAGTGCCCAATTTACATCCAGCCACGTCTGGTGGTTGGAGCAAACGCTGGTAAATACGTACTGTGTGTCCATGTAAATACAGATAAAAACTTGTTTTTATACAAATTTGTATTATTTTGTATAGTTTTTATTAATAAAATTTTATTTATTTTACCCTAAGATGCATAAACCGGGCCTATCAGGTGCGTAATAATATTTGATTGCTTATAATTTGTATTAAATATTCTTAAATTAATTCAGCGCGTTGGTATTATCTAAGCAAGTATTTAATTCAAATGTTACTCAGATCAAATAATTTTAATTAATTTTTTAAATTAGAAAATATTTTTTATCACTATCCTGCTGAAAATGACGACGAAATCGCGATGAGTTCTCTAGATCCAGTAGCGATGACGATAATGATAACACTAACCCAGAAAATATTAGCAATAGTGATAAGTAGGGACCGGACGCGTCAGGCCGAAATTACGATGGACCATATAAATAGTCTATGACATCGCAAGTACAACGCGGAATTATTAAATAGCACTATTCATTCGGTTAACCGTATATCTGCTTCTTATCGTTGAATTGTGACACAATTACTTCAATATTACAGTGAAATTCCTTTCTTCATGGGTGTAAATAGAAGCGTGAAAAGTTTTTATAATTTATTTTATTTATTAGTTTATATTTCGTAAAATAAATAAAGTACGGTGAGTTAGTTTCTCTTCTTCATTGTTTTAACTGTTAATTACATACATCGTAGTTTTTGTAGTAGATCCTGTTTAATATCGTTTCATCGAATCTACTTCTCCCAATTATTTTGACGTATAAGTGTCCAGTGAATTTCGTTAAATTTCAATAACTTACGCATACATTTTTAATTTTCATTTATTTAGATCTAGAATATTGTTTAAGTTACTTTTTCAGATATGTTATGAAACAACGTCGAGAATGGCATCGTGAAACAATGGCGAGTTGGATTAAGGATCATATTGATTGTATGTCCATTGTCACTGATTCCGAAATTTATTGCAAAGTCTGTAAAATATCCTTCAAAAATTCCAAAATATCGCACGTTAAATGTCACTTAGCATCGCCAACATATACACAGAAATTAGACCCGTTGGAATTAGACAATTTTAACGAAGAACTCTGTGATACTTTAATGGCGCCAAATATTCTATAAAATAAACTTGACAATCCCACTTTGAAAACATTTCTCCAAAAATATACTGATCGAAATATTTCTGATCAATCCACCTTACGCAAATAACGAGCCATCGAAAAAATTCATAATTGGAGGAGACTGTGAAATTGGGTTGGTGCTTTAGCCACTTCCACATAATGACATTTATTATTTGACATTGAAACTATAAGTTTGTGTCAAATTTTTCAAAACTTATTAATAAAAATAAATTTATTTAAAAAATGGTATTCAACATAGAACAAAAAGCAAAAATTATCGAATGTTACTTCCGTACAGGTGTGAAAGTAAATGGCGAGTGTCAGTATTCAATTACGGAATGCATGGCTGATTTTAGTGAAGAACATCCTGAATTAGTGTTTGACTACAGTGATTTTTACAATGTTTTGACAAATTGTGTAAAGTTATTCAGAGAGACTGGTAGCGTCGGTCGAAAAACTGGAAGTGCACGGCCATCTAAACGTACAGCTGATAATATTGAAGCCCTTCAGCATATTATTGATGAAAATCCAAAAACATCCATTTCAGTAGTGACCCAACAAACAAATTTATCTTATGGTACGTGCCAATTCATTCTTAAAAAAGTCTTACATTGTGATCCATACAAGCTGCAATGTTTTCATGAACTTTATCCAGTGGATTATTTAAGACGTGTGGAATTTTGACAATGGTTTCAAAATAATCTACACAATCAGGATATCCTTAACACAGTTTTTTTCGCGGATGAGGCCTGGTTTTATCTTTCTGGATATGTTAATTCACAGAATATGAGGTGTTGGTCCTCCGAAAATCCTCTTTTTTTTTGTTGAAAAAACATTGCATCTCCAAAAAGTTGGTGTTTGGGTTGGAATATGTCGAAGAAGATTGGTGGGTCCCATTTTCTTTGAAGGTACACTAACTACTTAACTACAGATTATTTTTTGCTGTCAGTTGTTTCGTCCACACATAACCACAGTCTTTTTATTTTTCAGTTCGGCTTTGATTTTATTTTCAACCTGTTTACTCACCGATGGTAAATTCCTTCGTAACGTTGTCGTGCTCGGTAATGTTTGATTCGCGTATTTATTACAAAATGAAATAAATGAATCATTACTTAACAAGGTAACCGGCAGTGTACACACAATCATAGTTACACATAGTTCATGTATAAACTGTTGTCGATTAATTTTGTTATTATTGTGCTTCGAACTGCTTACGTGTACTTTACAATGTGTTTTTGACCAACACATTCGATATATATTGCACACTAAACATTTAATTTTTGAGCCATCGTATATTAAGTCCGGGAAATCCATAATAAACTTATTCACTTCGTCTGACAACGGTCGTTTTCTCGATTTATGTGTCGACAACATTTTATTACGTATGCTTACACTTACATGCAGTCTAAGCAAGCAAACACATACTGAATGCTTTTTATTAGTTCTGATGCAATACAATCATCCTCACATGGCACATGGCGCGCACGGATATTGGTCTGCTCTAATAATGATATTAACTTGTAATACTGACAAGTAACTTTCATAATTAATGCGGTGTTTTGATAACTTGATAACAACATTGATGTTTGCGCAATTGAGTAACAAATGAAATAAATAATACATCAAAAAGCAAAAAATTCTAGGGAAAGACATGGATAACTGAATGCATCTTTGCATTCGTGAACGCCTAACTAGTAAACATTTTCTCCAATATTTCCGCGTTAGGTTATTTACTTCATGTTTAAATGGGTTAACTGCTTCTTCGACCAGTGTAAGTCGAAAATCCCGTAACTTATCCGTCACATATGGAATAAAAAGGAAATCATTAGTTCAAGGTTCGGACTGTAGGGTGAATGATTCATTATTTCAACGTTTTGGGCATTCAAATACACAATCGTTGGAGAAGCAGTGAGTCTGAGCATTATCGTGATGAGAGATGATGCTTTTGGAGGGTTTTTGGCTAACCATTTTGTATTGTATGGCAGTCTTCCAGCACTATAGCGGAAACGTATGCATTAATTAAAAAAATGTGGTGGACCTTCTTCTTGCTTCAGCTCTTTTTTTGAACAACTTTTGTTGGAACCGACTCATTTTCAAATATTTAAACCGCCGATTATTGCTTTTTTCGAGATTGCAGCAGTATACCCAAGTTCCATCACCTATAATGATGTACGAGGTGCATTCAAGTTCTAAGGCCTCCGATTTTTTTTCTAACTAACTACTCACCCGAAAACTATGAAACTGGTGTTACTTCTCGACGTAATCTCGCTGCAGACGTACACCTTTTTCACAACGTCGACGCCATGATTCCATGGCCGCGGCGAAGGCTTCTTTAGGAGTCTGTTTCGACCACTGGAAAATCGCTGAAGCAATAGCAGCACGGCTGGTGAATGTGCGGCCACAGACAGTGTCTTTCATTGTGGAAACAGCCAAAAGTCACTAGGAGCCAGGTCAGGTGAGTAGGGAGCATGAGAAATCACTTCAAAGTTGTTTTCACGAAGAAACTGTTGCGTAACGTTAGCCCGATGTGCGGGTGCGTTGTCTTGGTGAAACAGCACACGCGTAGCCTTTCCCGGACGTATTTGTTGCAGTGCAGGAAGGAACTTGTTTTTCAAAACATTTTCCTAGGATGCACCTGTCACCGTAGTGCCCTTTGGAACACAATGGGTAAGGATTACGCCCTCACTGTCCCAGAACATCGACACCATCATTTTTTCAGCACTGGCGGTTACCCGAATTTTTTTTGGTGGCGGTGAATCTGCGTGCTTCCATTTAGCTGACTGGCGCATTGTTTCTGAATTGAAAAATGGCATCCACGTCTCATCCATTGTCACAATCGACGAAACGAAAGTCCCATTAATGCCTTGGTTGCGCGTCAACATTGCTTGGCAACATGCCACACGAGCAGCCTTGTGGTCGTCCGTCAGCATTCGTGGCACCCACCTGGAGGACACTTTTCGTATTTTCAGGTCGTCATGCAGAATTGTGTGCACAGAACCCACGGAAATGCTAACACTGGAGGCGATCTGTTCAACTGTCATTCGGCGATTCCCCAAAACAAGTCTCTCCACTTTCTCGATCATGTCGTCAGACCGGCTTGTGCGAGCCCGAGGTTGTTTCGGTTTATTGTCACACGATGTTCTGCCTTCATTAAACTGTCGCACCCACGAACGCACTTTCTACACATCCATAACTCCATCACCACATGTCTCCTTCAACTGTCGATGAATTTCAATTGGTGTCACACTACGCAAATTCAAAAACGAATGATTGCACGCTGTTCAAGTAAGGAAAACGTAGCCATTTTAAGTATCTAAAACAGTTCTCATTCTCGACGCTGCCGCTACAATTCCATCTGCCGTACAGTGCTGCCATCTCTGTGACGTATTGACAACGAACGCACGCTCATTTTAAAACAATGCACATGCTTCTATCTCTTTCCAGTCTGGAGAAAAAAAATCGAAGGCCTTAGAACTTGAATGCGCCTCGTATACAAAATAAGGCAAATAATAGCCCCGATACGATATAGTACAGATCACACGGTGGAAAATAATTGAAGGTACTTGGACTGCTAGAAAAAAAAATTACGTTTTCTTCGCAAAAGGCACAAATAGTTCTAGTGATTTCCGATGCATTAACTCCTTTGTTGAACTGAAACAAAAGAATATGTGGGAAATCTTCACTTCGTGATTCATTTTTTTGTCAATAATCTTTGTACGAACTCACAAATTCGAAAACTATCAATTGCACAATAAAAATACATTAAAATAACAATGACATATATTATGTCTAATAATTTTTTACAAAGCAATCTCATCCTACAATCCAAACATGCTACGAACTTATGCATCGACCTGATAAGTATACAAGGTCAGGGTTCAGCCCTATTTGCATAGGAAATAATTTTTGGCGTAGCGATTTCTGTGCTCTAAAATTGATATACAATTTTGTAAATACCATTGCAATACAACACACTTATAATAATAATATACATCATAGTTATATTCTCATGTTTCGTCCTTTCAATGCAAATTGAGTGCTTTCAGGACACAAATCAATTCAGCCAATTACAGCCATTTTCCGAACTATAAAAGAATTATGGAGAAATTCAATAAAACTGATGTCAATTTCGCTTATGTTGAAAAAATTGATATTTTAATACAAGCTTTTCATGATCGTTTTCTAGACTTCAAAAAAGTTAAACCTCTATTAGACATTTTCAGCAATCCTTTCAACATTTCACCCGAAAATGCACCGGAATCAATACAGCTGGAATTGATAGACATGCAAAATGATGATACTTTACGAAACAAGTTTAATGAAGGTATTTTACTAAACTTTTACCGTTGCGTTGACAAAACCGCTTATCAAGAGTTGCAAATAAATGCATTGAAATGCGCAAGCTTATTGGGATCGACGTATATTTGTGAGCAAACGTTTTCAGTGATGAAACTTAACAAAACAAAAAATCGAAACCGTCTGGCAAATGAAAATCTGGAAGCAATTTTACGTGTGGCGACAAGTAATGTGGAGCCAAACATAAACAAAATTGTTAGGTCAGTGCAATGCCATGCATCAAAATAATAAAACATGAAATATTACATTGTAATGATTAGATTACATTACGATTACATAATTACAACAAACATTTTTGAATGTTCTTTTATTTTTATCATTTGTAGTATTTCATACTATTTAAAAATAAAAATATTTGTGTTAATCAGTATTCTTTGTAGTGGCCCGTCCTTGGCTTATAATTTTCCCGAGTGGCCCCTGTTCCCTATAAGTCTGTGCATCCCTGCTCTACCAGAACAGATCTACCTACAAAATTATCATTTGTTGCGTTGCAAACTCAGTAATTTGGCTTTAGAGAAACTTGAAAATGTTTCCGAATTTTATAAGCATATCATCTTTAACGACGAAGCCCACTTTTGGCTTTTTGGTTGTGTGAACAGGTAAAACTGTAGCAGTTGATTTGAAAATCAGTCGGAAGTAAGGCATAAAGAATGCATTCACTTAAACTGACTGTCTGGTGTCTGTTTTAACATCTATGATACAAATAAAATAGAATTATCTAATGTAAATAATGATATTAACTTGGAATACTGAGAGGTAACTTGTAAAAATTTTACGAGTCAGTAATTCGTAAAAATAAACTTTCATAATTAATACGATGTTTTGATAAATTAATGTTTACAAGTGAGTAACAAATAAATATAATTTTTACTCCAAAATAAGTACTTTTTCCGTCAAATCATCATTGCATATCATACATGGCTATAAAGCTATATTTTGTATTTTCCTCTCTTAAATAAGTAATGCTAAAAGCTAAAAGTAACACCGTTAAAGGAAGTAATAAGAACATATAAATTCAGAGAAGAGGTGATAGCAAATATATATAAAGAAAAAATAGTGGCAGAAATGATAAAAAGCAAAAAGAGTTTAAACAACGTGGAGGTGGAAGACATGTGGAAAATAATTAAAGATTCAATAATGAAAATAGCTAAAGAAACGTGTGTAAGCAGCAAACCAGACAAAAACAAAAAACAAACAAGATGGTGGAATGAGGAAATTAAAAGGGAAGTAAAGATGAAGCAAGACAAATGGAAAAGTTATCTTAGTGAAAAGAACAAAGATAATTATGACAAGTACAAGGAACAAAGGATAAAAGTGAAGGGGATGGTGAAAGAAGCGAAACAACAAGCTTGGGAAGAATTTGGGGAAAAGATGGAACAAGATAGTAAAGGCAACCAGAAGTTATTCTATAAAATATTGAAGACACTAAGAAAAGGTAAACAAAACAAAATTAGATACATAAAAGCAGAAAACGGGAGAATTTTAGAAGACGAAGATAATATAATGAAAAGATGGAAAGAATATTTCGAAGGAATGCTTAACACAGAACGAATAAACTTAATATACGAAATAGAGGTGAGCGAAGAAAACATAGAAAGTGGGGAGAGGGGAGGAGAGGAACCGATCAAGAAGGAAGAAATAATGGAAGCTATAAGGAAGTTAAAACGAGGCAAGGCGGCAGGACATGACGGTATAACAGCGGAAATGATAAAAAATATGAAGGAAAACGGCATAGAAGTCCTAGAGAAATTGTTTAATAGGATTTGGAATGAACAAAATATACCAAAGGACTGGGAAGTAGGCATAATACTACCCAACCACAAAAAAGGTGACAATAAAGAGTGTAGCAACTATAGAGGAATTACACTACTCAGTGTAATGCTAAAAATATATGAGAGAATCCTAGAAAAGAGATTAAAAATATTAATTGATCACCAACTAGAAGAACCGCAAAGCGGATTTCGGAAAGGCAGAGGAGTGCACGATCACATTTTCACTATGAAACAACTGATAGAAGAAAACCGAAATAAGACTATATATGCGGCCTTCATAGACATAGAAAAAGCTTTTGATAGTATTCCAAGAGCAGAAGTTTGGAAAAGCCTTAAAAAAAGAGGAATAGGCGAAAAACTCATAAAAGCTATAAGAACCATATACCAGAAAACTAGAAATTATGTGAGAACTGAAAATAGGAAGTCCGAAGAGTTCATAACCAAAGAAGGACTGAGACAAGGAGGGGTGCTCAGCCCCGTACTATTTAACATAATATTAGATGATGTACTAAAAGAAATAAAGGGAATAACAAAGAAACTCCAAGTAGGGTATAAGAACATGGAGAGGGTTGAAATAGCAGAATGTGTCTTCGCTGATGACATAATAATATACGCAAAGAACGAAAGAGACTTACAAGAAAACCTAAGCACATGGAATATAGCACTAAAAAAGAGGAATCTAAAAATAAACATTGATAAAACAAAAGTGATGACAATAGGGAGAAATGATTTAAAAGTAAAAATTGAAATAGAAGGAAGAAACATAGAACAAACAGACACATTCAAGTACCTCGGAATAAACATACATAAAGACGGAAAAGAAGATATGGAAATAAACAGCAGAATAGAAAATGCAACAAAACTATATTGTGCACTAAACACCACATTTATAAGAAAGAAGGAAATAACGAAGAAAACAAAAATCACAGTATATAACGCGTTGTTCAAACCAATAACGACGTACGGATGCGAAAGCTGGATACTTAATAAACATATGAAGAGCAGACTACAAGCCGTAGAAATGAAATACCTAAGAGCGGTGAAAGGAGTTAGTAGAAGGGACAAAATAAGAAATGAAGTAATAAGAAAAGAATTAAATGTACAACCCATAATGGAAGAAATTGCAAAACAACAACTAAGGTGGTTCGGTCATGTAGTAAGAATGGAAGAAGAAAGACAGACTAAAAGAGTATGGCTAGCAAGAACAACGCAGAAGAAACCAAGAGGAAGACCACAAAAAACGTGGGACAATGTCATAGTGGAAAATTTAAAGAAAAGAGGAGTAACATTGTACGAAGGGAAGAGAATAGCGAGAAACAAAAAGGAATGGGCAAGATTTATATATCAGGAATAGTCATATAAGCAAAATGTAAATAGCTTGACACCCTAGGGGTAAACAAGCTTATAGATTATAATAATAATAATAATAAATAAGTAATGGAATGCCAAAGATCAAACATGGCAACATTGTAAAGTTACCAAAACGTTTCTATAATTTATTGAAACTGAAATAATAAACCCATTTCGCCTAAACATAAATCTACATCATCCCCCACACCAGAAATCCTATTTGCTTTTAAAGAGACGGTCATATAATTGTTTACAAATCAACCGTAATAAACATCGCATTTGAAACTTGCGTTTGAAACAAATTCCGCCTAATTATCACCCTAGTCCTCTTTGTAACTACGCTACTGTTTCGGCTGTGAGGTTCAACATTACCGGCATCGGTCGCATCGTCGTCAGTATCAGCATCTCTTGCGTGCGTACGGACGTTTCGGAGAGAAAGAAGAAGGGGGATTCCCGCACAGATCAATATCTGCACGGGTGGTTGAGACCGTCGCCAGGGCAACCAGCTGCTGCGAGACAGTGTGACGCCCACATCGGGCCCTAGCCACGCCCATTGTCCGATCGTGTCGGCCAGCCAGGATGCTTTTCCTCCTTTAGGACGGACATGAACTTCTGGCGTGAAGAGCGCGTGTTTTTAATCGTTTTTTTTTTTCGGGAGAATCGCCGGCTTCTGAAATTGATTACTGAAGAAGCCCCGGACAAGAATTCGCCGCTCTTATAGGTGCCCGTTCGGCAAAGATTCTGCAGGGAAATTATGCAAGGGCGTTGTTTATTTATATATGTGGAAAGTACGGGATTATAGACCTCCTCATTGATATTTTGTAAATATAAAGGAGAAAAAAGTTGAAAAAATGTACTAAACGTGTGAGAAAGAGAAAACGGATCATGAGCTACACTGGAGTTTAAAAATCTGTGCCGTGAACAAAGCCAGAATTTGTTTCATGAACTGGTCTTTATTGTGTTAACTTGCGTGATGCCACCCAAAAGGGTTTTAATATTTTTTCTCAAAAAAAAAAATAAAACGCATAAATGAAACTGAAAACACAAATATAATAGTAATAATAATGATAATTGTATTTTTACGATAAAAACGCAGTTGCGTCATCAATGTGCGTCAAACAACGTTGGCAAATCTATTGTTTACATCTTGCAAATAATTTTCATATGGTTTATAGGTTATAATTAAGGCCGGATTATATGCAAAAAAAAACTGAAAATATGCGCATAAATATGCAGATGTTTTAGCCTAAATATGCACTTCCTTATGAAAAATATGGAATGTTAGAAAATTGAATACTGTAGAAAAAATATTCTATTAAGCTTACTACAAGTTTATTTAGAACATTTTACAATATAATTAACTATGAAAACAATTTACAATCACATATTTCTCAAAGTTTTCAACAGAAAAATTGTGACGCATGTCTGAAAACATATACTTATATATTGAAAATGTTCGTTCTATATCGACGCTTGTTGTATGAGCATATTTCAAATTAGAAATATCATCTATTGTCAATTCAATATTTTCTACTGAATCACCACACAAGATTTTAGCAATGTCCTTTAGCTTTTAAAACCCTCACTTTTTCCTATTACTCATAAAAATCTTTCATACACGAACTGTCCCACTCCTCCTTTAACATCAAAACATGAGTTTTCAAATTTGTTTATTATTTCAACGCTCTTGATTAGCAACATAAATTGTTTTTCCAACTGCGATACAGAAGTGGAAATAAAACTGCACTTGGCTTTAATAAACGCCAACTGTTGAGGTATTTCTTTACTCGAATACACCTTTGGGGGTCTATCACAGATTGTGCGTCCCTATCAAGATCCATAATAATTGTTTTTATTCCTTCATAATGATTTGCATGAAAAATAGCAGCCTCCAACCACGTTCCCCATCGTGTGATTAGTAGTTGAGGAGGAAGCTGAACACTACATAGATGTTGTTCGTAAAACTGAACTCGTAATGGGGCTTTTAAAAATACTTTCTTAACACTACTACTAATTAAAGTATTTACTAAGGGAAAATGGTTTCCGACTTCTTCTGCAACACGATTTAGTCGGTGCGCCAAGCAAGTTGTGTGAATTAAATTTGGGTAAAAGATTTTCAAGTTGAAAGCTGCCTTCACCATGTATAGTGTAGCATCCGTCAACAATAGTATTTTCTCTGTTGGAATCGAATCCATTAAGAAGAAAGTTGCCAGTTATTCCTGTATAAACCTCGTTATTGTCAAATTATTTGCCTTTTCCAACTGTTTGTCAATCTAGGTTACTTTGAAATTTTGATAGAATATGACGCAAATATATTAGTATGTGTTTGTTGTTCCGTAAACGTAAATCCAAATGACATTTGATAATGTCAATCACAAATATCAGTTAGTGCATAAAATAATCGTGCGTCGATTCTAGTTTAAATAAATTGCTTCTCAGTTTTAAAATGGCTTTCACTTTAGAACATAAAATTTTTTTAGTCCAGGCTTATTTTCGAAGTGGTAATAAAATTGATGGTTTATGGGTTTATTCAGTTCAAGATTGCATGGTAGAATTTCAAGTTGAGTTTCCACATTTTGTAATAGATTATATACAATTTAAGAATACTTTGGATAGAACTTTAAAACTTTTTTCTGAAACTGGTAGTCTCTTAAGAAAATCAGGCAGCGGAGCAGTTAAGAAACGTACACCTCAAGTTGTCAATTGTGTTGAAGAAATAATGGAAAATGAACCACAAACATCTGTTCGACATTTGAATCAACTAATAAACCTTTCTGTTAGTACAACTCACAAGTTATTAAAAAAAGATATGCAACTTTATCCATACCGTGTCACAGCAGTACAAGAATTGTTAGAAATTGATTACCCACGTAGACTACAGTTTTGTAATTGGTTTGTAAATATGAACAATAATGGAGAACTTTCGCAAAGAGTCATCTTTACTGATGAAGCATGCTTTTATAAAACGGGATATCTAAATTCACAAAATACAAGAATTTGGAGTAGTGAAAATCCACATGTAATTAATGAAGAATCGCTACATCCAGAGAAAATTGGTGTTTGTGCGGCGATAAGCCAAAGGCGAATTATTGGACCAATATTTTTTCAGGGAACGTTAACTGCTCAAAGGTACCGTACGGAAATTTTACAACCATTTGTCAATCAGTTGCATGACGATGAACTTCAAAATGAATATTTCCAAAAAGACGGAGCACCTTGTCACTGTACTGCAGAATCTTTGGATTATTTAAGAGAATTTTTTTATGAGCGTATAATTAGTCGAAATACTGAAATTGCCTGGCCTGCACCTTCATGCGATTTAACACCTTGCGACTTCTTTTTGTGGCCTTATCTAAAAAAATAACATATTTCGAACACCTATTGAATATATTGAACTTGAATGATATGCTACAGAGAATCGAATACAAATGCATGGAAATTAATAACAATCCAGTAATGTTGCAGAATATCATCAGAAATTTTGAACGGAGGATTTTAAAGTGCATTGATCTTGAAGGACAACATTTTCAACATTTGTTATAGTTTTCAATAAATACCTATTATTTGTTATTTATTTGTATGTATGAAACTGTCAAAATATACGACTTCGTAGTTTAAGTAGTAAATTTTAATTTACGACATATGTACTTCAAAATATTCTCAGTAAATCACATGCTACTAGATTGACTTTTCAAATGAACACTTGTTATGTTTCGGTAAGTATAGCTTTTGATAATGGTATGAAAATAATAAATAAATAAAAACTAGCAAAACATATTTCAATTATTTTAATTTACTTATCCATAATTATCTTAACATAATTGTAAAGTAGTTTGATCGCTGAAGTTTGACACTTGTTTTTGAGAATCGCAGGTTGTAAGTCTGTTAGGAGATTTATACCAATAAAACACATTTTCACTATATGCAAAGCATATTTTATTGTAATAATTGTGTAGGAAATTAAACACTTACTTAGTATTTAATATACACTGTACGAGGGATTCCTTTGATATTTCGGGAATAGGCGATCATGGTGCTACCATCTGACAACCGATGTCTCTATCGTAAAGTTGGACATTTTTGACAGAATATTTACTCAGAACGTTTTGAAGTACAGGTGCTATTTGTGTTGTTTACAGTGACTTTAAAAATTCATCTCGGCCTAAAAATGGAATTAACTCGGCGATTATTTTTTACAACTTTCGACTTGGATTATCACACAATAGTGCATTCATACTTAATTCGACTTTTGACGAGAATCACTATCAAGAACCATCGTATATCAGCGGTATACTGAATTCATTCGTGACCATGCTTTGCTATAAAGGCATCCCTCGTACGCTGATGATGCTGTTTGGTCTAGATGCAACTAAGAATTCATTATTTTCTTAGAAACCTCCTAACAAGTAAACGCAATCGTTTAATGTTAGAGATGATCACTTTCTCCAAGAGTTAGTAGAAAGTGCTGTAATGCCGTGTTTCTAGATGAAGGACAATTCTCCGAACAAATAAAATACAGAAATTGACAGAGATATATGTATTTAAAAAATGTATTGTTATATGCTGTTAAGGGTTAAAATATATGTGAAAATAGCTGAGTTATGTGAACCTTCGAGGTAGAACGTCCACCAACGGCGAATAGAGAACGGCAAAATTCCTGAGAAATGATGGAACAAATGCCCGCAAATATTATAATGTTTTAATATACAAGATGTCCAATATCGTTATGTTCAAATTTTAGGACTGTAAAGTAGACTTCATTTCAAGTAACAAAAAAGCAAAACTTGTATATTCATTTTTATTTGTTACAAAGTTGCAGATCTATGAATGTGATTGTCAGATCATGAACAAAAATATAATTCTAAAGTCAATAAAAACTAAATCAAAATAAATAAACACGTGTCGTAGTGCATACAGTAATTTATTGGAGATCTACAAAAAAGAGTACTGGAAATTTATTTATGATAAAGCAGGTTCTTACTTATTTCGTAAGTGCTGAACCATGAATATCATACAATAAACAAATGTTCAGATGACTGTTAACGTTGTATTTTTTAATAAAGGATTACATTACGTTTCAGCCCATACAACAGTGTACACGTTTTCTTTATTCAAAATGCCTTACCGATTTTCTTCTCAAGAGTATGCGGACATGCATTTTGTGTATGGCTACTGTAACGGCAACGCACGTCAAGCAGTTATTGAATACCGACATCGGTTTCCCGATAGGCGCATTCCCCATTACAGAACGTTTCTGGAAGTACACAGACAATTTCGGGAATCCGGACTGCGTGATTAGATTTTCGACCGAGGAGTAAATTTGCCAGCAGACTTAGAGGAAGAAGCAGTAGCTATTGTTACAAGGGATCCAACTCTCAGTGTACGTCGAATCGCTAGACAACTAGGAATGCCACCAACGACAATTTGGCGAATTTTAGAACGTTAGGGCTTATATCCATATCACTATCGCAGGGGACACAGTTTTGCATGAGGCAGACCACTATGCTGGTCTAATTTATTCCACCTGGACATTAAGACAGTCACGGCTTCATTTTAATTTCTGCAGAACAGTCCTCTGGACAGATGAATCTAAGTTCACGAGAAGTAGTGTTACAAATCTGAGAAACCTGCACAGGTGGTCATCAGAAAATCCCAAACCTATACGCCCATCTAAATTTCAACATGAATTTTCTATTAACGTTTGGGCGGCCCTAATCGATGACTTGTTGATTAGTCCTGTCGTTCTTCCTGGGAGGTTAAATGCGGACAATTACCTTCAATTTCTTATTGACGAACTGCCAGATCTTTTAGAAAATGTCCCACTGAATGTTCGACGAGACTTGTGGTTTCACATAGATGGGGCACCACCACATTTCGGAATTGCTGTCCGAAATTGGGTTAACGTCAGTTATACAAGATGGATTGGTCGAGGTGGTCCTGTTGCATAGCTACCCAGATCACCCGATCTTAATCCTCTTGACTTTTATTCATGGGGGTACATGAAAAATTTAGTCTACGCGCAAGTTTCGAACACAAGAGAAGAGTTGTTGGATCGTATTCACCTGGCTGCCGAGCAAATCCGACAAAACAAGTATGAAATTCGGATAAGTACTTCTTCTGCTGGCTTACGGGCACAAGCCTGGATTCAACAAGTCGGTGTACGAAAATATTACACAGGCCTGCATTTCTCAACTCTTTGAATGTTGATTTAAAAATTTTAACTGTTTTCTAGTAATTGGGTAGCGTTGATTTCAAATCTGCTTTTATTTTTTTGTATCACGTAAGGTTATTTTTCAAACCAGTAAAATCAAAAAATATAGAAAAAACACAATTTATTTCATTTATAAGCTAGTTTTAGATTAACTTAAAAAAAATACAAAAATATACACATAGAAACTATTAGAAATAGCTATTTATTCTTTATGCTTCTTAAAAAAACGTTTTCGTTTTTCGGAAAAGCTTCGTTTGGTTGTTTTTCGGTCATATTCAGCTAAAGGAAGATCTGAAGGTATTTTTTGGGACAAGCAAATTTTTTTGTTTCAACCGAGACCCCAAGTACTTCAGAAAGATCTTTTGAAAGTCCCAAATCTCCTACTAAATCATTCAGTTCGGCTTGTGAAAATAGCTGAGGTTGGTTTTGACCTGAGGTTGATGGTTCAAAATCACTATCCATCTGTACGGAGCCGGAAGTTGAAGAGGTTTCAATATCATCTTGTAGTACTTTGGGTGGTATAGGTACAGGTACATGATCACTGTGAGGAACTGGTCTGATAGCTGATTTAATATTGTTTGAGTACAAAATATGTTTCAAAGTTTTTCTATTATGCCCCTTAATATCACAAAGACAAAAGTAGCAATCTTCACGATGAATTTGCGGTTTCCTCCAAACCATCGGTATTCCAAAAGGAAGGCTTTTTCTATACCCTTTGGTCCAATGTCTTAAACCTTCTTCACATACCTTACAAACAACGTGCGGTGCCCAATCTTTATCTTGATCTCCTAATTTGATTTTGAAATAAGCATAATATGCATTTTTCACAAATTCACCAATTGGTCTCCTAAACTTTTTCAAGACGAAATATCCACAAATATAACAGAAATCATCTAGTTTGTTTTTGCAACACCGGCTAGATATATTTTTAAGCAATGTTTATTTATCAAATACCACGCACAACACTAAAGACAAATTAATTTTACTTGTTTACTGAACGACACTCAGAGCTATAATGAAGTAAATGACATTAAAATATACATTTTGTTTGGAGTGATAAACTTGAAATCCTTCTTCGCAGTACTAATAAAGTGAAAGCATAATAAATAGGATTTAGCAGGTAAAAATTCCCGGAAATCTTGTCAAAAATTAATACATGTAATAAAAGATTTACATCAGGTAATGAGAGTCTATTTAACAAATTTCTTTAAAACCACAACAGAAAATCATTTTTGGGTTAATACCTAGAATTTGAAGTAGTACATTCATTTTAAAATGTATTAAAACGCCTATTATAAGATTTTTTTTAAATTTTTTGTTTTTCTTTTGTGCAAAAAAAAATCTGTCGGTGGTAGAGACCAACTGTATTTTAATTAGTTATTGCTATATAAAAACTGAGCTTAACAAACAAAAATCACGTCATCACAAATTTTATGCAGGCCTGTGTTATTAATTGAACTTTTTTAAATAAAATCAGTTTTTATTGACTTTAGGGTTAATTTTTTTTTCATAATCTGACAATCATATTCATAGATCTGTAACTTTGAAACAAATAAAAATGGATATACAAGTTTTGCGTTTTTGTTACTTGAAATAAAGTCTACTTTACACGCCTAAAATTTTAACATAACGATACGGGACACTTGTATAGAGGGCTTACGTAAAAATTAGCATATGCAATTTAGAATAATAATGTTTGGTTTTCTTATTTTTAAAAAACAAAAATAAAAATAGTGAAATAAGCTATATTAAAAGATCGTTGGAAACCCAGTTAATACAAATATACATATAAATAGAAGAACAAATAAAATTGATACAGGTTTTAACTAGAAATCATATTTTGATAAAATGTGCAGAGTGCAGAAATGGATAATTGTTTCTTTAGGAGTTAATGGCAATTCCTTCACATGAACTTCTAAATGAATGTAACCTTTGATTAAGGTATTGTTTATATCGGAAATTGATGTTTACGTTTCATCCCACTAATGTAGGAGTGAAGAATTTCTTGATCTTTAAAAATGTCATAGTTCATTTTTACAAATACTACACATTACGATTTGTTGTTTTTACGTTCAAAATGGTCTTTACTATCGAGTGAAATACATATATTGTAGCTAGGAACCGGAGACGAGAGACCGATGACTCATCGCCCACGGGCGTACTATTGAAAATTTGAATTTTGAAAGAGTTTTTAATTTTATTTATATAATTGGAAAACAAACGGCTGGCGATCTATAAAATACGAAATATATTTTTATTTGTTCATTTTATAGTTCAAGTTGAGTAAAGGAGTATTAATATTAACTAGCAATACTTTATCAAGGTTCCCTTCTGGCAAATTTGTTCTCTTTGAATGAAATAGATTCTTGTAGATAGAAAACGTCCTTTTTATACATCACAACTGGTTATAGGTGCATACTGGAAATATTCTTTTATTTCACCGTATTTAGCAGTTAGATTTTGAGGCATTGTCCCCATACACAATTGCCGCAATGATATTAAATCTGGATTTCTATTAAAAACTGCATCTAATTTTTACCGAAGGCCACATCCGAAGTCATTTGGAATATTTTTCAAATTATTAATAACCACATCTAATGTGGTTAATTCATCATTTAATATGAGATTTTTCTTTTCGAAATAAGTTATTAATTTTGGCAAAGTTCCAAAGTGTTCCCGAAGAAAGTACAAATGATTTTTTAATTTGTAATTTGTATTAGTTCCTTGTACTCAGAAATACTTCGAGCATCGTCATTTAACATCTATTGAAATTCTCTGCATAAAAACTAGTAACTTCCAACCATGTTGCTCATCTAGTTATTACTGGAGAGGGAGGCAGTGCCAAGATGGAAGTTTTTCCCTATAAAGAGCAACTCTCAATGGTGCTTTTCTGAAAACTGTTTTAAAAGTAAATACAAGTCTATCAACTTCCGAAAAGGTGTCCCTGATATATTCACAGATTCTGTGCTACACAATATGCAGCATATTAGGATATGTTTGTTTTAATAGTCTGCCTGTTTTAACATCTAGGCAGCACTGCCACTGACAAATAAAAGTATTTTTGCTTTGTACCTCTCGCCCGAATGAGGCATTTGGTGCATATCCTCGTAAATGGTTTTAGCTACTGTTTCCGCATCAACTGTATTTATAACTTTTGTTGCTATTACATAAGCGTTATACGGAATAGTTTGATGTAGCTACACCAGCTACAACATTTACCACACAGCGTCCTAACGTATCCACAGCTTCATGGGCACTTATCCATATGTACTGATTTTAAAAGTGGCTTCTAATACCCTAATTTTCGTGTCTATGCAAGGTGTCCCGTATCGTTATGTTCAAATTTTAGGAGTGTAAAGTAGACTTCATTTCAAGTAACAAAAACGCAAAACTTGTATTCCATTTTTATTTGTTTCAAAGTTACAGATTTATGAATGTGATTATCAGATCATGAACAAAAATGTAATCCTAAAGTCAATAAAAACTGATTTTATTTAAAAAAGTTCAATTAATAATATTTTCGAAATGTCCACCTTCTTGTTGAATGCAGGCTTGTGCCCGTAAGCCAACAGAAGAAGTACTTATCCGAATTTCATACTCGTTTTGTCGGATTTGCTCGGCAGCAGGTGAATACGATCCAACAACTCTTCTCTTGGGTTCGAAACTTGCTCGAAGACTAAATTTTTCATGTATCCCTATAAATAAAAGTCAATGGGATTAAGATCGGGTGATCTGGGTGGCCATGCAACAGGACCACCTCGATATATCCATCTTCGATAATTGAAGTTAACCCAATTTCGGACAGCAATTCCGAAATTTGGTGGTGCCCCATCCATGTCAAACCACATGTCTCGTCGAACATTCAGTGGTACATCCTCTAAAAGACCTGGCAGTTCGTCAATAAGAAATCGAAGGTAATTGTCCGCATTTAATCCCAGGTAGAACGACAGGACCAATCAACAAGTCATCGATTAGGGCCGTCCAATCGTTAATAGAAAATTCATATTGAAATTTAGATGGGCGTATAGTTTTGGGATTTTCTGATGACCACCTCTGCAGGTTTCTCAGATTTGTAACACCACTTCTAGTGAACGTAGATTCATCTGTCCAGAGGAGTGTTCTGCAGAAATTAAAATGAAACCGTCACTGTCTTAATATCCAGGTAGAATAAACTAGACGAGCATAGTGGTGTGCCTCAAGCAAACCGTGTCCCCTGCGATAGTGATATGGATATAAGCCCTCACGTTTGAAAATTCGCCAAACTGTCGTTCGTGGTACTCCTAGTTGTCTAGCGATTCGACGTACACTGAGAGTTGGATCCCTTGTAACAATAGCTACTGCTTCTTCCTCTAAATCTGCTGGCAAATTTACTCCTCGGTCGAAAAGATAATCACGCAGTCCGCATTCCCGAAATTGTCTGTGTACTTCCAGAAAAGTTCTGTAATGAGGAATGCGACTATCGGGAAACCGATGTCGGTATTCAATAACTGCTTGACGTGCACTGCCGTTATAGTAGCCATACACAAAATGCATGTCCGCATACTCTTGAGAAAAAAATCGGTAAGGCATTTTGAATAAAGAAAACGTGTCCACCCACTAATAAGCTGTTGTATGAACTGAAACGTAATGTAATCCTTTATTGAAGAATGCAACGTTAACAGTCATCTGAACATTTGTTTATTGTATGATATTCATGGTTCAGCGAAATAAGTAAGAACCTTCTTTATCATAAATCAATTTCCAGTACTCTTTTTTTGTAGATCTCCAAGAAATTACTCTATGCACTACGACACGTGCTTATTTATTCTAGAATAACATTTTATTATGCGACGTTAACAATCACAGGCCTGTTATTGAATCGTATAACTTTTTTAAATAAAATCAGCTTGTACTGATTTTAGGATTACATTTTTTTCATGATCTGACAATCACATTCATAGATCTGTACCTTTGAAACAAATTAAAATGGATATACAAGTTTTGCGTTTTTGTTACTTGAAATGACGTCTACTTTACACTCCTAAAATTTGAACATAACGATACGGGACACTTGTATATAAAAAAATTCAAATTTAATAGAAAATATATACATATTTAAAAAATAAAGATTTAGAGTGAAAGAAGAAAGAAGAAGAAGGAAGAAGACAACAAATAACAGAAAAACGGATCTGGATTCATATTGTTTCATGTGTACTAGAAGTGTCTTCTTTAATACGTTAGACCTGGCCGTCGGTAACAGAAACATAGCAGACAAAAGCATAAGACGTAAGATGTAAGATTGCACAAGAATATCATCCTGTGTTAGTAAACTTGATTTATCCATGAAGTTATTGACAAGTTTCAACAGAAAGGTAGCCTTTCCTTCTTCTTTCCAAGTGGTAAAATAGCGAAAATCATGTCTGTCGTCTAAAGAGTTACAATCTGCCGCAGAAACACGATAAATTCCATCGCACTTGAAACTGAGATATTTAATAAAACGCCTTGGATTCCTTTCTAAAGCAATGCTTCAGTAGACGGAAAATCGATACCACACAACTGCATCATACTCCAGTCTGCTCAGCAAATAAGTAAAAAGTCGAAGGCTTGCTGAAATCAGGACAAGTTCTTAGAGATGGCATAACAAACAGAACAATATGTAGCAAATAACTAATTATTTGAAGAGATATGGGTTGAAACTTCATTACCATAATTAACAACACAACGTTTGAGTTTCAAAAAGATATTATGTAGACATATATAAGTTTCGCCACACTTTGGTTTCAATATGTGACGATAAACGCTACCATCACAATATTTATCGCCATCTGATGAAGACACAGTGTGGCGAAACATATGCAGTATCTGCATAATATCTTTTTAAGACTTAAAGGTTTTGTTATTAATTACATCAAGCAAAATCCGCAAATACTTTATTTCAGATCTACAAAAATCACCATTTAATCTACACTGTACGGAAAGTGATAGGGATTCGCAATCCTGGGATATGTCACAATAGCACATTTTCTCTCATTTAGAGAGATGTTGTTTTAATTGCATCATTTGTGCAACAGCTTCAAGTTGTTATTCAGCTCATAAGAAACTTCTATATTCGTAACTTTCATACCAATTTTCAGGCCATCCGCGTAAGTTAAAACTCCGCAATCCAATAAACAGAGTAGATAAATAAGAAATATAATAAAAAGTAGAGGCTTCAAATTACAGCCTTGGAGTACACTGGATGTTGGATGGAAACGTTGAGAGTGGATATCATTACAACAAACATAGCATATGCGAGAACTTAAGTAAGAAAAATGAGATCCAATAGAAGAATTTCCAATGAAGGAATTTCTGAGTGACAAGAAATAAAGCCCTCATAAATTAACTCTTAAAAGCCTATGAACTGCTAGGATGTCGCATGAAAAAAATTAATTTTTTACACTGGCATTTGAATCTTTTCATGTAAATTTGTATGCAGTAAGTGATGAATAGAGAACGGACGCAATTTCCATAAAACGCAATCGGCAATTGGAATTGTGTATAACGTCGCTCAGTACATCCCGGCGTAATTCAATGAAGTATTTGTTTGACTTACTCGGACACCTGGTCTCGCCGCGATAACAATGGACAAGCCAGCTATTGTATTCCGAGAATATAGTGCTTTTTAAAGTGTTTTCATGAGCGTAGATAGAAGCGGGGTTTTTATAATGTATTTTATTTATTAGTTTATATTTCGTAAGATAAATAAAGTGCTGTGAGTAAGTTTCTTGTTTTCATAGTTTTAACTGTTAATTACATCGTAATTTTTGTGATAGATCCTGTTTAATATCGTTTGATTGAATCTATTTCTACCAATTATTTCGACGAAAGTGTGTGCATTGAATTTCGTTCAGTTTCAATAACTTACGCACACATTTTTAGTTTTCATTTACTTAGATCTAGAGCATTGTTTAAGTTACTTTTTCAGACATGATATGGAAGAATGTCGAGAACGGCATTGTAAAACAATGGCGAGTTGGATTGACGGTCATACTGATTGTATGTCCATTGTCAGTGATTCCGAAATTTATTACAAAATCCGTAAAATATCGTCAAAAATTCGTCACTTAGGATCGCAAACACATCTGAACTCTGTAAAACTTTTATGGCGACTAATATTCCATTAAATAAACTTAGCAACCCCACTTTAAAAATATTTCTTCAAAAATATACTGGTCGAAATGTTCCTGATGAATCAACTTACGCAAATATTATGTTTCCAGGTGCTATACGAAAACAGTAGAACGCATTAGAAGCCATCTTTTAAATCAATACATATGGATAAGCGCCGACGAAACGGTGGATATGTTAGGACGCTGTGTGGTAAATGTTGTAGCTGGTGTACTACATCCAACTATTCCCTATAACTCATATGTAATAGCAACAAGTGTTATAAATAGAGTTGATGCGGAAACAGTTGCTGAAACCATTAAAGAGAATATGCAAAAAAAACCAGTTGCAATCGATGCGATAATTCACATCAAGCTTTGATACAAAATAATACAAATCTGTATAAATACAAATTTGTATCTGTATATGCATGGACACACAGTACGTATTTACCAGCTTAGCTTTGCTATTCGAGAAGAAACACTTTGCACCGGCGTGGTCGGTTTTGTCCGTCAGATGGCATGAGGTTATCTGATGTCTTCGGATAGGACAAAACTTACTACATGACCGCAAGTGTACCTACAGTCTTTTGCTTCTTAAATCTATCATTGACAAAGTGGTTACACAGAAACGCATGCGTCTGGTAGTTGAAGCAAAAGCTGGTAAATACGTACAGATACAAATTTGTTTTTATACAGATTTGTATTATTTTGTATCAAAGGATGTTTACTTATTTTAATTTCTAAATTGTTTGTGAAAATTTCGGGCAATAAGGGGCTTAATGGGTTCCCCATTACTAGACCTTCTGTTTGTTTATAAAATTTCTGAAGCTCATTTCTGGTTAAATGGTTACGTCAATAAGCAAAATTGCCGTATTTGGAGCCAAGACAATCCTCAAGCCGTTAACGAATCACCATTACATCCATTAAAATTGACTGTTTGGTGCAGTTTACACGCTGGCGGCATCATCGGTCGTTATTTCTTTCGAAATGAGCAAGGAGCTGCTGTTACAGTGAATGGCGAGCGCTATCGAGCCATGCTGACTGAATTTTTGTTTCCAAAAATTAATCAGCTAAACATCAACGACATTTGGTTCCAACAAGACGGCGCAACTTGCCATACAGCGCGCTTAAGAATCGATTAATTGCAAAATCAATTTGGTGAAAACTTTCTTTCCAGAAGTGGTCCTGTTCACTGGCCCCCTCGTTCGTGCGATTTAACGCCTCTGGATTACTTTTTATGGGGCTATGTTAAGTCATTGGTTTATGCCGACAAACCAGCAACTCTTGAAGCATTAGAAGCCAATATTCAAGCCACCATTGACGCCATACGGCCAGATTTATTGGAAAAGTAGTCAAAAATTGGACTGATCGATGGACCATGTAACTCGTAGCCGCGGCGGACGTATACCGGTAATCATATTTAAATAATAATTGCCATGAAATTATCTACCAGATTATAATAAGAAAAAATTTAATTCCAACAATATTTAACATACATTAAGGATTCTATTATGAAACTAATCCTTAAATTATGTTGAAATATAAATTTGGAAATTAATGTTGAGTCAGAATATTTTAATGGCAAATATTGTAATGAAACGAATTTAAAAATAAATTCCATGAATTCGAATATTTTTTAATGGCTTTCCTATTTTTCTTGCTTTAATAACATCTAACTGTCAATTAACTCAAATAAAGAAGAACCTGGTATAGGACCCAAATCTGCGTTAATTACGTTATTCCTATTTTTAAAGATAAAAATGCTCTCAAAACTATCTAATTCGCGGGGGCGTGTGACATTTTTTATTAATCTCAGACAGTCAGATGTTACGTTGTGATCTGATTCAAGAATATGTCGGGCAACACTTGATTTTTCCGGTCTATTGAATCTAATAGGCGAAACATGTTCTTTATAACGAGTTAAAATCGAACGTTTTGTTTGGCCGACATATTTTTTATCACAATCCTTACAATTTATTTCATATATACCAGACTTGTTGTTTACCTCAACTTTGTCTTTCGCGTTGCCTAAGAGAGATTTTACGGAGTTATTCGACCCGAAATGCTACTTGAACATTATACTGTTTAAAGGTTTTACTTAAATTTTTCGTAGTTTCGTGAAACTGTAAACTAAATCGCAATCATAGCAATCACGTTGAAAAGGAAAAAATAAATGAATATTTACAGTTAACAAGCCTTTGTATGGCCAAAAATTGCTTTCAATTCGAAGGCAAATTCTTTGAACAGCAACAGAGTACAGCCATGGGTACTTGCTTATCTCCATTTATCGCGAATTTATTTATGAGTCACATTGAGATTGAGTTTAAAAAGTCAGCCAAATATTTTCCAAACATATGGGTCAGGTATGTAGACGATGTGTTTGCAATTTTTGATACCAATAAGTGCGACTTAGATTATTTTGTAACAAAATTAAATTCAAAATTTCCTAGTTTAAATTCACGGTTGAAAAGGAAAACAACGGAGGTTTGCCATTTTTAGATACCTTAGTAATTAGGAATGACAAAAACTTAGAGTTTGATATTTACCGAAAAGAAACCAACGTCAACAGATTTATAACCGCAGATTCAAACCATACTTTTCAGCACAAGAGTGCCTCTTTCAATTTTGTTATCAATCGTTTGTTAAGCAGGCCATTGACAAAGGATAGATATGAAAAGGAATTAACTTTAATTAAGAAAATCGCGAGTTACAACGGTTTCGATTCAGAAATAATAAACAAGCTAGTTAGAAAACATAAAGTAAGAAAAACAATTCAGGATTCCACATGTTTGCTACCTCAAATTGATTCGAGCAAAAAATTTATTAGTTTACTGTTTCACGAAACTACGAAAAATTTATGTAAAACCTTTAAACAGTATAATGTTCAAGTAGCATTTCGGTCGAATAACTCCCTAAAATCTCTCTTAGGCAACACGAAAGACAAAGTTTAGGTAAACAACAAATCTGGAATCTATGAAATAAATTGTAAGGATTGTGATAAAAAATATGTCGGCCAAACAAAACGTTCGATTCTAACTCGTTATAAAGAACATGTTTCGCATATTAAATTCAATAGACCGGAAAAATCAAGTGTTGCCCGACATATTCTTGAATCAGATCACAACGTAACATCTGACTGTCTAAGATTAATAAAAAACGTCACACGCCCCCGCGAATTAGATAGTTTTGAGAGCATTTTTATCTTTAAAAATAGGAATAACGTAATTAACGCAGATTTGGGTCCTATACCAGGTTCTTCTTTATTTGAGTTAATTGACAGTTAGATGTTATTAAAGCAAGAAAAATAGGAAAACCATTAAAAAATATTCGAATTCATGGAATTTATTTTTAAATTCGTTTCATTACAATATTTGCCATTAAAATATTCTGACTCAACATTAATTTCCAAATTTATATTTCAACATTATTTAAGGATTAGTTTCATAATTGGATCCTTAATGTATGTTAAATTACGGCTTTTATAATATTTCTAATCGGTTTTTCTATAGAATTTACAAATAATGGGTTAATGCTCTTGCATGAATAGGTGGGGTTTACCAAAATTTAGGTAATTTTTGTAGCATTTAAGATTGAAGATTTTAGTGTTAAACTAGAAGACGTTCAGAACAATCCTTCTGTGAGTGTTTTTGTGCGTTCAAGTGTTACACTGTTTTTTCTACTGAAGATGACAACGTGGTTGTAGAAAAACGTATTTAGAATCATTAAATTCTATTGTGGTAAGGGTTTTTTAATTTATTTTATTCACTTATAAGCCACAGCCTCCGATTTGTTAGTTAGATATTACTTGTAATCTTTAGTGTGCCCCACGTTAAGTTCTGACGTTCTTATTGGTAAAATCTTTACAACTTCTTCCTTAGATATCCTATAGAAATTACGCCGCCAACGTTAAAAATACTACTGCTTCGATACTAGGAATAGAATTAAGATAAGTTTCAAAATAATTTCAACTTTCAACGCATATGAAAGCAAAAATAATATTTGCATTTCATTAAACAGTATTTAACGATTTAATATTTTAGGAAATATTGAATAGACAAGTCTACTGGTTTCAACATGTACGCATCCGTATATTTTTTATTTTTTTCCTTTTCCTACTAATACAAGACGAATGCATGTTCGCTCACAAAAGAAGGCCGGGCCGGAAACGTTGTACAAAAGAAACACACACGTACCAACATATCGAACAGAGTGCAGCATGATTCCGGGCCGGTCCGGATCGACTCGACCCGTTCGTGAACGAAGCGAGATTCTCTCCATACACATGATGCTGAGGCGATGGAGCTGAGCGTTCGCGCTGTCAATGTTGGTTTCCCGGGGAATCGTGAAAGCTCTCTCCTAGCACCCCGAGCTTATCGATCCCGTTGCCATGGTTACGTTTCACAGATTTCATCTCGATATGTTCGCAGTTTCGGCTTCGGCGCGTTGCAGTCTACTATCATTGTCGACTCTGATGTATTAGTGTCAGAGCCGTATTTAGGTGTTAGGTTTCCTTCATGTAAAAGCCCATTTAACATATTTAAACGTACATTTTTTGCAATCCTATTTACTATTGAATTAATCCGGGCTTTATTTACTGAAAATACATGTTAGTATCCATTATTTTTCTTTAGCAATTTGTTCTCATTTAATTCACCAAAAAATTCAGATTAAAATAGCGAGTCAGGGCTAATATCCGTAGGTACAGACCAAGGATCAAATAAGAGTGTCACATACCATGTTAAAAATTAGACCCTTACGCTAACGCCACTGATGTTGATATGGTAGTACTAAATTCGTAAACAACCACAATGGCGCTATTTTTAAATTACTATGTTTTTCATCGTTCTAAATATGCTCTAAATACATGTTTTGATCTTTTTTGATCTCATCAGTGCGATATATCTATAAATATAGAAATCACAGACACGTATTTATGTTAGGATAATTAAAAATTACTGAAAAGCCACTTCCATCAACGGGAACGTACAGACGCGTTTCGCTCTAATTGAAGCTTATAAGTGTACTGTATCTCGAAGACCGACATGGCTTTTCAATTCTCTACTTTGTGTATATATAGTTAACATTCTGAACTTACTGCAAATGAGAATTAATGAATATTAATTCCCATTTTTACATGTCAATGTCGCCTTATGTGATGCATTAATAACTACAATCCGACAAACCAAGTTTGTACTAGCATGTATAACACACCTCGTTGCGACTACGATCTTACTTGTTAGGATAATTAAAAATTAAGGAAGTGGCTTTTCAGTAATTTCAGTAATAATTCACACAAAACACTTTTTCTCTGTTCATACGTAATTCTGAATAAGGTGCAATCCATCCAGGTACAGTCGCTATTTTCGGCATTTTTGCTATTATATATCACAACTGACAAGTTTACACTTCGAAAAGCCAACGTAAAATGACGTTTAAAATAAAATTACTTTCGAATATGGGAATAAATTTCTCCGAATAGCAAGGAAACACATATACTCCTAATTTTCTGGTAAAATGTATTTTTGTATTTATTTAGAAGTTTTAAGGTATTAGCTTTTCTTGGAATTTTGTCTCGGCCTGGATGTATAGGAGAGCATTAATAAATTCTTGAAGACGCTTATCGGGAAAAGTAACGGGAAGAGACTTAATGAAATGCTATTTTTAATTTAAAGAAGGCTGCTTAATTTTTGTTTGTTTGTTACATCCACGACATATTTTTAGTAATGCCTATAATAAATTTACTATTGAACGTATTTTCAGCAATGAGTCGAATGAAATCACGTGAGCAAGAAAGATAATTACCTCGCCATTTCGGAAATAACCGATTCACCAAACTTCTCTCACAGTAAGTGAGTTGTTTGACTAGAGAGTGTAGCAAGTAGCATCTTCCTGTTGAAATTACATGTTGGGAAGTGAGCATAGAGCGACAGCGAATTCCACTAACGGAAACGGAGCTACGAACATAGTTAAAACAAAAGTAAGCTCCAAAACTTCTCAAGCATTAAATACACACCAGACAGTCAGTTTAAGTGAATGCATTTTTTATGCTATTACTTCTGACTATTTTTCAGAACAACTACGACAGTTTCACCTATTCACACAATCATTAAGCCAAAAGTGGACTTCGTCGTTAAAGATGATTTGCTTATGAAATTCGGAAACATTTTCAAGTTTCCCTAAAGCCCGATTACTGAGTCTGCAACGCAACAAATCATCATTTTGAAGGTAGATCCGTTCTGGTAGAGTACGCATAGCATCTGTGACATTTTGGCGTGGTAGTTACAAAATCGAAGACCAATTTTAGAGCACAGAAAACGCTACGTCAATTTAGAACTTTTGACAAGTGCCAAAATGTTATTTTATTTTTATCATCTAATATCCATACCACACTATGGGTTTTGTAAAAGTAAGACAACATGAACATTTCCAAGATATACTGATCTTGTTGAAATTTTACACACTTGCATAATTTATCAATCTGAGCAACTTTTCTTCTTACCGGCTTAGCCGGTCAAGGGAAGGGTTGGCATTTTCGGCATAGTCTCTTTCGTCTGTCAGATGTCACTATATTATATGGTGCTATCTGATAGGACGAAATTTGCTATAACATATAGGCGATTTAAGCTTTTAAATTAATTCACTAGCTTAACTGACGACGCTTAATAGTAATAGCAGAAACTGCTATAGATTTTTCCCCACAATATTTAGTGAACATTTTTGAAAAATAATATTTTTATAGTGACTATTTTCTATTACAGTGTATGATTTTATTTTATGTACACTGATTTTATTTTGAACTGATTTATTTTGATATTGTGGTGGGATGTCGGTTCCGACTTCCGCTTCAGACACGTCTTTGTATTCAAATTTGTATATTTGGAGA
Source organism: Melolontha melolontha (assembly GCA_935421215.2). Taxonomy (NCBI): domain Eukaryota; kingdom Metazoa; phylum Arthropoda; class Insecta; order Coleoptera; family Scarabaeidae; genus Melolontha; species Melolontha melolontha. The sequence goes on along the minus strand of OW285237.1, from coordinate 201,010,931 downwards.
TAAAACTTTTTTATCTCTTAGTTCATTTAATTACGGTTTTTGTTTTGAATTAATTGTGGTTGTGTTTATTGAGTTTATTACCGTATTTTTACGAGTTTGTATACTTGCAATTTTTGATATTTTTAATCTCTTATTTGCACGTGCTCTCAAGGTTATATAAAATAAAAACCTATGTAAGTTTTATTTTACCTTTATAATATTATTTCTTTATTGTATGCATTGATTGTAATATTAATTGTAGAATTTCTATATATTAGTTAATAATAGATATCAAAGATAATTTTTCGTGTCAAGTAAGTTTTTTTTTTTGTTACGATATATTTCTAGAACGATTTATATTTTCAAGGTTGGTTTTTATATACTTGTGATATCTGCGCAGGTTTAATATTTCGGTTTGACAGTTTAATCTGTTTACATTTTTGATTTTATTTTGGGGTGATTGAAAAATATATCTTTGGAATTTATTTAGTTTTAATTTTGTTTCGCGAGTCATAAGAGGATGTTTAAATTTGCTTAGCTGTCACCCCCAGCAAATTAAGTTTACCTCTATGTGTTATTGTAAAACACAGTTCTTTAAATTTCTTAAAGAATCAAATTTTTGGATTTTTTTTAAATAAAATATTAGTTGGATATTGTGATTTTTATTATTATTAACACTTTGTGTGAACAATTCATTCTGGCGCCCATATTAACTTTTGTAGAAGAGAAGTGCCACGTTTTTCCATTGGAAACCCTAACAGGAAAGCTGTTTCATAAAATAAAATTAACCGATTGAGCATTAAAGTTGGACAGTGTTGTGGTGAATAGTGATTCATTCAAGCACGAACTCACTATTCATAGCAATATGTCTTAAGCAGAAGTAAAAAGCTGGAAAATACGAGGTGTGTTGTCCATGTTTACAGTTACAGATGTGTATTTCTTTTTTACATGTCTGTTTCATTTGTAGCTTTTCTTGATAATATTTTGTCGTATCTCCAACAAAAAAGCACTTTATTAGTGAAAAAAATTATATTTTTGTACATTATTAAAGCATGCTTGATTTTTCGAAACTATAATTAAGGCACAAATTATTTCCTATCCAAATAGGGCTGAACCCGAAAAGATGAAATTTAAACTCAAAAACTTTTTTACCTTTTCATGCGTCGATCTAAGGACTCCTATATTTTTACCAGGTTGATGCATATCTGACTAATCTGACTAATTTGAGAAGAATCGGGAAGGATCGCCGAACGTTGCGCAGTTGCATTGCCTCAGGATTCTCGCAAATTCCAATGAAAAACAGAGACGGCCTAGAGTTGATATTCGAGAGAACTGGAATTTGTGGAGTGGTTATTTTTTATTACTTCACGATCCACTACAAAAGCTCTCGCAATCGACCGTTTGGGCACCTCTTTTATATGCTATTACTACTTATCTCTATTTTTCTTCTAACGGGTGTTCAGAAACATTCGAAGTCAAAGTAGTCCTTGAAAATATGAAGTCATGTCTGATATAGATTAATACATTTACTTAATACAATTTTATAGGTTATCATACACGCATATGTCAGTTTATGTCGAAATATATTACTTTAATATGCCATATTAATTAATATAAACTAGTCAAGTAATGATTTTAGAAGGTAACAGTAATTAATTTGCAAATTTCGAATTAAGTATTTTGATATTTTAGAGAATTCTTGCTGAACAATAGCACCTCTTCATGCGATAACTGGAAAAAATTACATAATCTAATTAATATGCTATTCATTCTTGTGTAATAAAGCTCATCTAATCTGTAGTAACATGTAAAAAGACAATGCAGAATTAAGAAGAAATAACTTTACAAGTAAAGGTTTTATCCATCTTATAGTGACAATAGTATCTAGTTATCGTACTAGTTTAATATATTAACATTCAATAAATTATTGTAAGAAATGGCTTAAAATAAATTTGAAACAAATAAATTGTTTGTAGAGTCGTTAGATTACAACCTTATAATAAATATCATAAATTGTAGTTGTATAAATTACCAACAATAATGACCATAATTATAAAAGATGTTGAAAATGTCCACCACCTTCTTCCAAGCATTTTACGCACCTCCTCCGAATGCAACTAAATACATTTTGCAGAATGGGACTATTTCTAATTTCACTAATTTTATTTATAATTCTGTCTTGGAGATCTATATAACCTTGCACTGGTACTTGATAAATTGAATTTTTTAAAAAAGGCCATAACTAGTAATCACACGGTGTAAGATCACAAGATCTTGGAGGAAATTCATGATCGCTGTTCAAACTAATTAAACGATTTCCAAACACTTCTTGTAACATATTCATTGTTGCCCCGCTGTGTGAGCTCTAGCACCATCTTGTTGAAAGTATCCCAAAGCTAGTTCATCATCGCGAAGTTGATTAAAGAAAGGCAATAGTATTTCTTGTCGATATCTTTCTGCTGTCATGGTACCATTAAAAAAAAATTGGACCAATAATCCTTCTTCTACTTATAGCGCACCAAATACCAACTTTCTGAGGATGTAAAGGAGCTTCAACATAAAAATTATTGGGCTTTGTATCACTCCACATTCTCATGTTTTGCGAGTTAACATATCCACTAACATGAAACCATGCTTCGTCTGAAAATTAAGTTTTGTCTAGGACATCATCATTAAAATTATTTGTAAACCATTCGCAAAATACTACTCGTCGCGGATAATCAATATCGAGGATTTCTTACAAACAAGTTATACGATATGGGAATAACTGTAAATCTTCTTTTAAAACTTTATGGCAAGAACCAACTGACAACCCGGTTTGTTGAGCAAGAGTTCTTACTGAAGTTTTAGGGGCATCAGTCATTATTTCCCTAACATTCCCAATCACTTCTTCTGTCAGGACTTTTGGTCGCCCACCACCCTCTTGGCGTCCCACAATACCAGTTTGTCGAAAAACTGGAACAATTCTGATTAGTGTACACTGAAAAGTATTATAATGAAAAGCAAGGTTGGGAAATTCATCTCGCAATTCTTCCAAACAAGCTTGAATTGAATACTTCCACGGGCCATCGATCTTTTGACCATTTCGAAAATATGCTTCAACCATGAATGCTTTGTGTGCGTTAGTAAATACCATTTTCAAAATTAAAAAATATAAATTAGTACCTTCGATATTAGATTCTGACAATTTTTGACAGACAACAGTTGACATTTAATAATTATTACAAATCAGATACTTAAGTAAAGATATACGATTTTTTGTTCAGAGCCAACTTGACTTCGAATGTTTCTGAATACCCGTTATATTGCTTTAATTATGTATATATAGCATCAATTTTCATTCTTAATTCTCCAACTGGGAAGTAATTGTTACTTCCTACATCGACACATCTATTACTGCGTGCATTCTGCAAGCATGCTTGCAGAATAGATTTAGTAGATCACATTTAAAAAACATTTAATATGTACTTAAATTACTTGTTTTAATCGATGCAATCCAGGATCACAGTTTATAAATTATAGAAAATACGAAATCTCGATAAAAATCGTATTTTTTGTATCACCGTATGTATTAATTTAGATTCTATGCCAACACATGTAATAAAATGGATTTGCGCCGACGGAAAAAAATAACTCAGGTAATGTTTCCCAATTTTAAAGGTGAATTTTATTCAGTATCTTTATTAAGAGTATCAATCAGGATTTGTCGCGCTACATACCTGTTTTTCAATTTCGCCGGTCGGACGTAGCAGAGTTGACATATGATAATTAATTCTTGGGGCGCATATATACAAGCAGGCTGAAGAATCATTGGTCTTGACTGGTGCCAATAAGTGTCACCTCGAATGATATGCAGTCATGTTGGAATGTCTAGTCTAGAATTCGATCGTATACATACAGGCTTAGTTAAAAGTATGGAGACGGCGATTTATTGTCGTTAATATTCATTTTAGGGATTTATGTTCAATATAAAAGTTTGTTAGAATATTTTGATCTACATTTGAGAATATTTGAATTTTTTTTTTTCTTCAATTGTTGTTTAGTTACGCCTGTCCGCGCAGTTTTTTTAAATGGGAACTAGTAAATTTTACCCTACCATTCGATAGAGATTTTTTTTCTCTTTACAATAATATTTTTGTTTTTTTTTAAATTCATTTTAATAACTTTTTTACAAGAAAAATTAAACAAATTAATAACAAAGTAAATTAAAGTAAGTGTTCAAATTGTCGTCCATTAGTAATTTGACAATGACCCAATCGATTTGCAAAACCCCGAACAGAGTTCTGTAAAAAATCTCGGGGAATTTCTTGTATCGTTCTGGTAATTCGGATTTGTAAATCTTCGACGCTATCGGGCTTATCTTTGAAAACTTTGTTTTTTACGTATCCCCAAAGAAAAAATCTAAAGGACTTAAATCTGGCGAACGGGCTGGCCATTCAATGGTTCCTCGTCTTCCAATCCATCTGTGGGGAAAAATGTTGTCCAGATATTGACGAACATTTACACCATAATGTGGTGGGGCGCCATCTTGCTGGAACCAGATACTGTCATTGGGCAGGTGTTCATTGTTTTCATGAGGATAGAGCGTAGCATTAGCAGGTATTATTTCGTTTTGCAATAACTGCAAATACAGAGCCGAAGTTAAATTGCCATTGATGAAAAAGGGACCGATAATATGACCGCCTAGAATGCCAACCCAAACATTAACCTTTTGGGGGTACTGCGTATGGTGCTCCAAAAACCAAGAGGGATTTTCTGATGACCAGTATCTGCAGTTATGTCTGTTTACTTCACCAGTAAGGCAAAAAGTAGCTTCGTCTGAGAAATGAATATTGTTGACAAAATTTTCATTATTATTGCAAATATTTAACATTTCTTCAGAAAATTGTAATCTCCTATCAAAATCATCTTCCGTTAACTCGTGTACAAGGTACCTTATAAGGTTTATACTTTTCACTTTTTAAAAATGACACGATCGATGACTGTGAAATATTGAAATTGACCGCTAATTGATTGGTCGATAAATGGGGATATTCAGATACAGCCAATAAAATATCCAGTTTGTTATCATCGCTTTTTGCTGTTCTAGGTCTACCACTCCTTGGCAAATCTTTAACGCTGCCCGTTTGTTCAAAGCGTCTTAAAGTTTTACCAACAACGAATTTAGAAATTGGATTTCTATTTGGATGCGTATCATTAAATAAATTACTAACGTCTTGTAAACTTCTGCTTCTATCTCCATAACCCAACATCATAAGTATTTCAATTCGTTCATGTTCACTTAAACTCGCCATTGTTAATATTAACAGCAACAAATTGCACAAATGAATTATTTCTGTCAAAGATTTGACGTACACAATAACCACTGATAAAATTATGTCGCTCAAATTTGTTTATCGCTACGCTTCTGTCTATCTGCGATGTACCGAACATCTGTTAAACACATGAACCGGCTTTTTCTTATAAAAAAGTTATTAAAATGAATTTTAAAAAAACAATAAACAATTTGTAAAGAGAAAAAAAATCTCTATCGAATGGTAGAGTAAAATTTACTAGTTACCATTTAAAAAAAAATGCGCGGACAGGCGTAACTAAAAAACAATTGAAGAAAAAAAAATTCAAATATTCTCAAATGTAGATCAAAATATCCTAACAAACTTTTATATTGAACATAATTCCCTAAAATGAATATTAACGACAATAAATCGCCGTCTCCATACTTTTAACTAACCATGTATAGCTAGAAGTTACGGGATGGAACTCGACTAAATAAATATCTTTGTTCTTGTTCCTAACCTAACTTCATTTTATATGTTTGCTTATATTATATACTTAAACTAATATTTTTATGTTAATTTTGTTTTTAATTCATGCAAGTACTTAATCAAAATAATAATTTCGTATGTTATGCACGTTGTCCTCTGAAATTTTGAATACCGGATTTGAATGCATAACTTGGCGCTTAGCTACCATGCTTGTTTTTTGCATAGCTGGGTCAAATATTTCAATTCACTAAGCGACGGGAAATAATTAGTAATATCTAATTTGTAATAAAATAGAGAATCAAAGTGAAAATATTTATAAAATATTTTAATAATACAAATTATACTTAAATTATAACAAACACAATGCGAAGCTAACGAATAATAAATAGTTCCAAGATTAATCTTATTAAATGTTCGAAAACATCTCCCTGTTGAACCAAACAATATCCCAGACGATCATAAAATTTCTGTCGCATTGCTCTTAACATCGCAGGAGTGATATTTTGAATAGCTTCAAGAATTTTCAATCTGAGGTCATACACGTTTTAGGCCTTAGATGCTGATGGGTACAAATTCTTTGCTTTATATGGCCCCACAGAAAAAACTCATTCGGGGACAAATCGCGAGATCTTGGTGGCCATTTTATGTCTCCGCTGTTGCTAATAATGCTTCATTCTCAAGTAGTTCCAAATACTTTTGGCCATTCTGATTCCCATTAATAAAAAATGGTGCTATAACAGTGTGTCCCAGAATACCAGTCCAAACGTTAAGTTTTTTGGGGGTAGTGAGTTCTTATTCCTCGGTGCTTGTTTTCTTGGAACCAGTATCTCACTACCGAAAGATTATGGCGACCATGTAACGGGGAGTTCATGGTATACTCATTCTCAGAAATTGTATTAGTTTTACAATTAATTGTAATTTTTCATTAATTTGTTTTCACCCTGCCTCTAATTCTTCTGTATATAATGGATTTCCATATTATATATTGTCTCGTAGATATTATGTTTAAACAGTACTACTGATGATGGGCGCAGAGCACACGAAATGTACATTTAGTTTATTAAAACTATTTTTGTGAAAAAAGTGTTTTGTTTTATTTCGTTATTTCAATATTTCACAAGTGCTCAACATATAATACTAACATATACGTTAATATACAGATAGGTGTAAGTGTCGAAAATGATGTTTGCACGTTACTACGATCTTAAGTACGTTAGCAACGTCACAATGCTAAAATGTTTAAAAATTGACTTTACATATAACTTCACTATTGTACCACTTTTTTTTTAATTCGATAGTACTCTTGTATTGAAAAAAAACGCGTACACCATTTAAATCAAGTTAACATTTTTTATTCGTTTTTTTAGCGTTTAAAAACGCACTTTCTGTCATTTAGACAAATGTTATTACCTTCTTCAACTTTTACTATAATAAAATACTTCTCTTGTTCGGAAACTTTTGGTATTTGCATTTTTAATTAACTTAATTGTCACGGCATGACGTTAATAAACGTCAGAAAAAATCAAAATTAAACGGGAAAAAAATAGATGTACGCATTTTTTGGAATAGAAGGGTATAGGTATATAAATACATATTCTATTTTTAACGAATATAATATTTTAAATAAAATCATATTAAAACTGATATTAAATAAGTTTATATATATTTCATAAGACTTTTTATTTTGTAATGTTCAATTATTATTACAGTAAACAATTTTATTAGTTTTTATTTATATTAGTACTTCTTTTTATGCTACTTTCAAATAACATGAAGCGTGTGTCAGGATGGCCGAGCGGTCTAAGGCGCCAGACTCAAGGATATTCCTTGCCCGTGGAACGGGTAATCGAGCGTTCTGGTCCTCTCTGAGGGCGTGGGTTCGAATCCCACTTCTGACACAATTATTTTTTAGTTCATATTACTATAATTTTTTTCTAATTTACTACAATAACAACACTATTAAAAGATCAAAAGCGATATAGAAAAATTATAAAATCGCCACGAGGCAATCTTCGATATTTTATGTTTAATATTATTCCTTTTTGAAATGTAGCTTTAAAATTTGTTACCATGGATCATTACCAAAATTTTCAAATGTACTATTCGCTCACCCTAATATTAATAACAAAAATTTTGAAACTTACTTAGTGACATAAAACGTCACACAATGTCTGGAAATTATGTCGATGAAGAAGTTGCAAATACTCATGCAGAAAAAGACATAAAAGACAATATTAGCAAGTATGAGGTGACTATATGGAAGAAAATATTTCATTTACCTGCGGAACCAGTATGGTATTACACAATAATGGTATTAAATTACATGACCGTCATTGGATATCTGACAGTTGCAGTTAATGGAGAGTGCATGTCGCAAAAGTTTCAGAATTTGCATATTTCTGGTAAGAAAAGGAATAACTTTCGTAAAATATTTATTTGGAATAAGTTTATATTTTTGTTGTTTTACTAAGTAGCAGTCATAATTCATAATATTACATCTTTAAGTTATTTTACTAACACTGTGAGACTAGCAGTCATCCTAATGAGGCTTCTTCATTAAGAAATCCTCCTAGACATTACATCAAGTTTATTGGTCTTATGAAACAATTATCATCTACTTCTAACGTTAATGTTAATTATTGCCTGGAGTATGAATATAAAATTACAGCAATTCCTGTTATACGCATTAAAACTCCAAACAAGGAACCATGAAGCAAAAAGAACAGGTCAATTTTCACAATATTTGACTGAGTTCTTCGCGTTTTTCAATTATATTCCAAATCAAAGTATCCAAGACAAATTAAGTAACGATAATGCAATAATTACATATTAAATTTAATAATTACATTATAATTAAATCAACAATTCTCAAGGGTATTAAAGAAAATAATATCTCTCTTTTAAAAAACGAAGAATTTTTGTATGAAATTTCCAGAGAGCGGACTGAAGCCATTGAATGACCAATTGCCCCAATAAAACGTTGTGGTGGTATCAGGTATAGTATACATGTTATAACAGCCTCAATATTTGCTTGCGCGAATGCATTCGTCGAGCAGATGTTATTTTCGTCGTTATGAATAGCACATTGTGAGTATTCCCTTATAAATTCAATTCAACAGTGGCGTGTAAGACGGAATATACATAATCGTTTAAAAAATTATTGTTCTTGAGATAGTATATTTTCTATTCTCCTCTATAAGAGATTGTTTCTGGTTCCGTTTCTTTCAGTGTTATTTGGTTACAACGTTTAGTATTTTAAAAAATCCGTTTTATATTGTTATATTCTATATTTATCCTATAATTTTGCATAAATATTAAGTTTAATTTACTACCTTATTTTTAGAGTAGTTTTCGTTTCTTGTTTTTAGTCCATTTCTTTCTGTTTTGAGTATTTCTCTTTATTTTCATTAACTATGGAGAATTCTCGTAGTAGATCGCAATATCATAAAGAAGTACAAAATCAAATAAAAATGACAGCTACCGTTTCGAGGGCACTGAGGAATGTCATATGGAGAAAGAAACACTTACAACAGAATGTAAAATACGAATCTGTAAGAGTTGTGTTCTCCCAATACTGACATACGCCATAACTCGGCTGGCGCCTCGTGTGTCACACTGACACACGCGTGAGCGAAACTAGTACTTTCTTCACTTGTACTGTAATTTACTATTCTAAAATGTAAAATTGACAAATTAAATGACAAATTGTTTAGAACATGATCAGTTTATTTCACTTGTTACTATAGAAATAAATATATGAATACATTGAAAGTAGCATTAACAACAGTTAAATGGTACTAAATTCGCTATTAAGACTTGCCCTCATTTTTTACGCCGCTCATTGTACGTATTGCTATGATATGTGGTTTTTATATTTACTGCACCACCATCCACAACTAATCTACCCAACTAGGATACTCGGTCGGTTTATTTCCAAAAAATGGGACTTCTTTCTTCTCAGGGTTCCAATCGGAAAAACGTGGAAATAAAAATGTTATTTAGGCGTCAATCAAAGTTTCTTGATAAATGTTATAATTATATTTCTTTAAGTAATTTATTAAAAATACACGGTGAGAGGTATAAGAAATAATGAGCACAATATAAAATTTAAATGAATATTTAATACTACAAAAAAATCAAAAAAAGAAAAAAAGTTGATCTTTATAAAGTATAAAGACTGTGTAATATAATTTACAACCAGAGGTAAAAGAATTCACTGAATATGACCGCTAAGTGAATTTAAACATCCTCTAATGACTTCCGATCAACTTAATTAAATAACAAAGTTTATTTTTAATTTCTCTCCAGAGAACAACATAAAATAAACAAACTTGAAAACACGATCAAAAATCTAATGCATGTGCAAACATCAAACACATGAAAAAAAACCTTGAACTTCCCAACGTATAAAATTTTACATTTATATTTTTTTACGTAGAAATTTTAAAAATATTCTTTGTCATTTATCTCAACTAATTAAGACTAAATCTCTAAATAACAATATTATTACAATTGAATTACAATATTCAAATCTTTTGAATTAATAAGAAGTATTATATTTTTACTTACATCAAAAAATTATGTGAGACACGTAGACAAGAAAACGTTGTTTAATCAAATATAATCAAAATTACGAGAACACAATCTCGTAGAATATACGGGAATTGATAATCAACCACCAACAACTAATTAACACAATAATACAACCCGAATTACTTAAATATATAATTATATATTTTTCAAATAAAAAGAACGTTCTTGTCTAAAGGTTTAACTTCGTCTGTCTGTCCACATCACCCGCAATGGCTTGCACTAAAAGCCTTCCTTCAAACATCCAGTTTTTTGCTTACACATAAATATACAATCAAGTTCAAAAATAATGGTACATACATTTTTAATAAATTTTAAATATACTTTAGGGGAAAATCCATAGCAGTATGTATGCATGAATGTATTTTGCTTGAAACTCTAAATTTCATTTAAGAGTTTCTTTCCTGGATCTCGATCTAAAACCAGGGCAGTCATATAAAGCTCTAGTTTTTTACTAATTAAAAGGCATATAAAGCTGTCGATTATAGGAAGAAAATGTAGGAAAACTTTAAAGCTCGAAATCCAGTTACTTTCCCTCAATCCATTCATTTTTTATAAGCGACTTTTGATAGTATTCTTTATATTTTAATGAGAATAAATTATATTTTGCTGCTTCTATAATTTCTAGAGCGTCATTTGATTTGAAATACATTTTATGTATTTCAACCATAAGTATGTAAGGGAATGTCAGTAATTAGGTCACAAAAAGGTTTTGTAAAAATAATTAGAGAAATAGTTAGCCAAAAACAAGTTTTATTTTTCAACAAAGTCTCCATCTACATTAATACACTTATCCCATCGCTTTATCAATGCCCCAATGCCTGCTGCATAAAAGTGTTTGGGCTGGCGTCTGAACCACGTGCGTACCTCTTGTTGAACATCGTTGTCACCCTCGAAATGTTTGCCGCCAAGATGCTTTTTGAGTGGACCGAACAGATGATAGTCGCTTGGGGCCAGGTCGGGACTGTAAGCCGGATGTTCAAGAAGTTCCCACCCTAATTGCGCAATTCTTGCCTGGGTCAAGTGGGCCGAATGGGGCCTGGTATTATCGTGATGCAGCAATATTCCTCTCGTCAGTACGCCTGGACGTTTTCGTCGAATTGCATCCCGAAGCAACAACAAAACTCTACAGTATGATTCAGCAGTCACGTTCTCTTTTTTGTTCTGGAAATGGGCTAGGAGCACTCCCTGAGAATCCCAGAACATGGTAAGCCTAACCTTACCAGCTGAGGGCACAACCTTAAATTTCTTTGTTGACGGCGAAGAAGGATGTTTCCATTGCATTGAAGCACGCTTTGTTTCGGGTTGGTAGTGGTGCACCCATGACTCATCACCAGTAACAATCCTGTTAAACATGTTCTCCCCTTCCACTGTGTATCGAGAGAGGTGTTGCAAAGACAAGCCCATTCGAATTCTTCTGTGTTCCTCGGTCAGTTGTCTAGGTACCCAGTGCGCAAACTTTTCGGAAATTCAAACGATCGTGCATCAGTTCGTAGGCTAAACCATGAGAACACCCTATTGCAGTTGCTATACTGTCTATTGTTACCCGCCTGTCAGTTCGAATCATCTCCTCCACCCGTCGAAGTGTTGCATCTGTCGAAATCTGAACGGGGCGGCCACTTCGCTGATCGTCAACAACTTTTGAGCGTTCTTGAGAGAATTTCTCGACCCAGTTATATACGGCTTTACGCGACAAACACTTTTCACCGTAAACAGGAGACATTTCCTTATGAATATCTTTTGCAGAAAGTCCTTTTGCCCAGAAAACCGCACAATAGCACGTTGCTCTTCCACAGTACAATCTTCGAGCACGGTCGCCATTTTAACACTGCCTGTGTTCGCGCACACCAACTGTCACTTGAGAATTATAAAGCTGGATTGTGGTGACACCTATTGACAAATAGGGAAACAACTCACTCCTATTTTCAGCTTTCCTACAGCAGTTTGTGACTTATTTAATGACTTTCCCTCGTAGTAACAAATAAATAGTTACTATCAAAGAAACAATACTGAATATAAATCCCGTTATTTCTGATTGCAGACATATTCAATGTGATGGATGGAATTTATCTTGTGGACATTATTCTGGTAATATTAAGCATGTACATTCCAAGACTAAATTTATCCGAAATAAATATTTCCGCAAGACCGGTATATATCGTCTTCACCGAAATACTATCGATAATACCATTGCAACTGCTGATGCCTTGGTTTAGGAACAAACCGGTTATATATTGCATTTTAAATATGAATTCCGTATTGCGAATTATACGGATCATATACTTCCACAATAGAAGAAACACTCTGATCACAACTAAGATGTACATGAAAGTGATTCAATTGTTTTCTTACGTCATCTTCGTCGTAATGATCGTCTATGCATCGTATTGTAATATCTTTTGCGTATATTACGATTGCACTGTAAGGAGCTGCAGTAGAAATAATATCACTGCAATCGTGTCAAAGGTACTGGGGTCTGGACACACGGTACTTCCAACTGATTTGACCTGGCAACTGATTTCAACTCTCGGACAGATAATCATATTTTATTGCATATCTTCGGTTTCCATGGCCCACGTTACTATTGGATTTATTACTGTGAACAGACATCAGATCCGATATTTGGATCGGTCTAATATTCTGGTGACCAGGTTGAAAAAGCTAAAGCTACCTAAAAGAATAGTAGGTATATTTCGTTTCAATATATTTTAATTTGACTAAATAGCAAGTAAAAACTGTTATAGCGCCCCCTGCGATGAGGGCTTTATGTAACGTAAACACATCTAAGATGTGATCTGTTTCTTACTTTAATAGCGAATTAAAAAAGTCCATTAGACTTACAATAGAAACAGTAAATGTACATATACTTAAAAAATGTGAATATTCATCAGGACATTATAATTAACTTAAACGAAAGTTATGAAGACAGCACTGACCTTGAGGAGGTCCAACGTATATGAAAAAGTGTTTGTCAAGTATAATGTTTTTCTTATGTCATTTCAAATAGTTCATTCCAAGGACTTCATTAATGTTGGATTATTGTTAACATTACCAATTGTTACGTATAAACGCAGTTATTATAAATGGGTAATTATAATTAGAATTGACAACATAATTTGAAACATACTTGAGTGGGTAAAACCTCTCCAAAGACGTAGATACGTCAAAAATTGTGTTCTTCACACCCCATTTTTAATAATATTTTTTATATTATTAAAAATACATTGGTATTATAATTAAAATTGTATCATCAATCAGTGTTTGACCATTATATATTTAAAACATAAAAGAATTATTTTTTTTGTTTACAAAATAATACTAAAAATAATAGGAATTTATTCATAGTTTACTTCTATTTACAATAACTCATTACATATTGCTATGAATAGTAGTTTGTAGATTTTACCACGCCACCATCCACAACCAATTTTCCCAACTAGGTTTCTCAGACGGAGAATTTTCAAATATGAGACTTCTATCTTCTCAGGTTCCAATTCAGAAAGTCATGTTATTTCTACAAAGTAAGTTGAGCGCCAGTGAAATGTTCACAATTTATTTACTTATTTTATATATATTGAGCTTGAACAGCAATATTGGTATGTAAAATAAAACAAATGCAGGATAAAATTTAAACTGAATATTTAATACAAAAATCAAAAAAAGAAAAAAAACTATCTTTATAAAGTATAAAGATTCTGTATTATACAACAATACATGAGGTAAAAATATTCACTGTAAAATTGACAGCTAAGTGAATGAAAAAACTTCCTCTTAATGACTCCGATCAAACTTATCTAAAAATAATAAAGTTTATTTTTAATTTCTCCCCAGAGAACCACACTGTATAATAAGATATTGATACACGATCAAAATTACGCATGCGCAAACAGACATGCCCAAAAACCCTGATACCCGTCGAACAAACTTCAAATTTAATTATTACCGAGAAATGTTAATAATAATCTTTATTATTTATATTTCTAAAAATTAAATCTCTTAATTACAATCTAATACAATAGAAATATATTTATAATTTTATATATTATTGACGTCTTAATATCTTAATATTACTTACAAGATTTTTTTATTGGAGACGAAGAAAGGCGCTTATAATTTTTAATATCAAAAATATCGGGAATTTAATATCTTAAATCATCGAGAAACATCAATCTCAAAAATAACAACAATAAACCACTCTTTAACAAGAAACCCGAATTAATTCAATATATTTAAATATATTTCACAATACAAGCAACCTTATACACCCATGGTTAATTTACGTCCCCACGAATTGGCCTCAACTACACATTGGCCTCGGATAAAACCAGTTTTCATATTCGCACATTTAAATACATTTTGAATATACACACACTTGTCCCAAATAAATGGACATTTTTAAATTAAATTATTTATACTATTAAACTTAAATAAAACACCTTATATTTCACAAACAGTAGTATATTTACTATATGTACATTTCATGTTCACTGCACACATCGTCAGTAGTTACTAATTTAAAAGTATTATTTTTTAGTACATGTCTAGTAAAAAATATCTATTTTTTTTTTTTTGGTTAGGGGTGTAAAAATTACAATTATAAATGGTCAACAAATGGTCAAAAACATGCAAATAAAAATATAACAATAAAAATAAATATAAATATAAATATATGAAAACAAAGTCAAAACCATGTGCAATTTTTTTCCCAAATTTTGGGCAAGATACGTAGATGATGTTCTGGCAGTGATACCTGATTCTTTCGATACAGTTTCGTTTTTAAATATATTAAATACCCAATATCCATCAATCAAGTTTACGTACGAGTTGGATAAAAACAAATCTTTACCCTTCTTAGATTTAAAAATTACTATTTTAGACAGGAAGGTTGAATTTGACATTTACAGAAAAGAAACACACACTGACAATTACATACATAAACAATCAGACACTTTTAATAAATATAAAGAAAGTAGTTTTTATTTTTTAATTAATAGATTATTATCAATCCCTCTATCACCAGTGAATTTTAAGAAAGAACTAGACCACATAACAAAAGTAGCAGAATCTAACGGATACGATAAACAATTGGTGGATAAAATCAAAAACAAACTAGAAAAGAAGAAGCTAAAAACTTTTAAAACCAGATTAACTCCAAATACAAGGAGTAATACCAAAAAATATTGCAAAATTACTTTTCACAAAAGTTGGCAGAATAACGTAACTAAATTGTTAAAAAAATATAATCTAACTCCTGCTTTTTCCAACACTCATAAGTTACAACAATATCTTCAAACAAAGTTAGTTAACACAGACCCACTGAAAGAATCAGGTATTTACAGAATTAACTGTAATTCCTGCCCAAAATTATATATCGGCCAAACAAGAAGAAATATTCAAACCCGTTTCAAAGAACATTTAGCTCATGTAAAACTTCACAATGTAGATAAATCAGCATTAGCTCTACATCATTTAGATACCGGACATAATTTCAGCGTTGATAATGTTAAATTAATTAAAAAATGTAATAGCAAAAATTTAGACATGTGGGAAGCCATACATATGAAAAAATACAAAAATTACCTCCTAAATAATGACATGTCACCTATTAATAATAAACTTTTAAATTGTATACCTACAGTATCTAATAACTAATAGATCCTCTTCACGCTACTATATTGTTATTTAATAGAACCCGACATGCCAAACACAGTCAGATGTCCTGTTTTTCATAGGTAACGGTCTTTCCCATAATTTGTCCTTCTTGGAATTTCAATAGATTTTAGCAGACACTGTTACAATACATCCATAAATTTTTTATTTTTTATTTTTTATTTTTTATTTTTAATTTTTTATTTTATTTATATTTATATTTATATTTATTTTTATTGTTATATTTTTATTTGCATGTTTTTGACCATTTGTTGACCATTTATAATTGTAATTTTTACACCCCTAACCAAAAAAAATAGATATTTTTTACTAGACATGTACTAAAAAATAATACTTTTAAATTAGTAACTACTGACGATGTGTGCAGTGCACATGAAATGTACATATAGTAAATATACTACTGTTTGTGAAATATAAGGTGTTTTATTTAAGTTTAATAGTGTAATAATTTCACAAGTGCTCAACATATATACTAAAATTATTTTTAATTAAAAATCCATAGCAATATGTTAGAATAACATATAATACATAACACATAGTTTCTTATATATGTATGTACATTTATAATCGATTCATTTTATGTTTCTGCGTTTACGTATTTTAACATATTAAGAACTCATATTTATATAAATTTGAGTTAATATATATATATATATATATATATATATATAAAAAGCGTTCAAATAAGCTTTGCCTCTAGTAGGCCATTCCTTTAAAAACGTATGATTATTAATAATTTAAATTTGCATTAGTTGTAAATTAGACAGATGCATAGTTGACAAAAATTGCTTTGTAATTTAAAATTGATTTAACATGGTTTTTACTATACAACACAAATCATTCATGCTAGAATCTTATTTTCGAAACGGACGAAAGATTGACGGACAATGGCAGTATTCTCTTCAAGATTGTTTAGAAGAATTTAGAAATGAGTTCCCTAACGTCATCTTTGATTATGACAGTTTTCGGCACACAGTGACACATTCCGTTATGGTTTTCAGAGAAACAGGGAGTGTTAAACAGAAAGAAGGCGCAGGTCGGGCGAAAAAGCGTACAGAAGAGCTAGTTAATAATGTAAGAGATATTATAAATAATGCACCAAGAACTTCCGTACGAGCATTATCACAACAAGTGGGTGTGTCAATTGGCACATGTCATACAATTTTGAAAAAGGACTTACATTTATTTCCATATCACATGACCTGTTATCAAGAAATCAAGGAAATCGACTATCCCAGAAGAATAACGTTTAGTCAGTGGTTCTTAAATAATTTTGATAATGACCTTCTTGACAAAACCTTTTTTTCTGATGAGTCATGGTTTTATCTGAATGGATATGTGAACTCACAAAATATGAGGATGTGGACTAATGAGAAACCACATAATTTTTTTGTTGAAACCGCACTTCATCCGCAGAAAATTGGTGTATGGTGTGCGATTAGTCGAAGGAGAATTATTGGCCCTATTTTTTTTAACGGAGCCTTAACAGGAGAAAGGTATCGACAAGAAATTATTATGCCATTTATCGAACAGCTTGACGACGAAGAAATAACACAGGGTTACTTTCAACAAGACGGAGCTAGAGCACACACAGCAGGTGAAACAATTAATATTCTGCAGCAATTTTTTCAAAATCGGTTGATAAGTTTAAACACTGAAAATGAATTTCCACCAAGATCTTGTGACATTACCCCATGTGATTTCTTTTTATGGCCATTCTTAAAGAACTCAATTTATCAAGTACAGATACCTGATCTTGCAGGCCTTCAAATCAGAATTGCTGAAAGAATTAATGGAATTGACAATGCGATACTACAAAACACTTTTTCCTCCATTAGAAGAAGATGTGAGAAATGTTTCGAACAAGGTGGTGGACACTTTGAACAATTTTTATAAAATTTTGCTTGTTTGTTGGAAATAAACATATTTCATTCACTTAAAAATGTTCGTTTTATTATTTTGACATTTGTCATTTCAATCAAATATCTCATCTCATAACCAACAAAATTCCTATTAAAATTAGTAACAAGCTAAGACATAATCATAATTTCCAAGGGCTACTTTGAGGTAAAATTTATTTGAATTCTTTGTATATATATATATATATATATATATCAATTCATAAATTCTTGGAGTTTTTCGGCTTTCATATGAAATATTTACAAATATTATCAAATTAGTATGTAATTGCAAAGTAAATGGGGATGTAAACATTGCTGTCTACAAATTACAAAGCAAATCACACGAAATTTTTAATTGAAAAATATTGTCTACGTTAGGACTTGAATCCAAATCTACGGTTTGCCGGACCGTTGCTTTACCACTTAAGCCACGATAGACCTTGGTTGAAGCTACTTTGAAATACATTATAACAGACATCTGCTTTCAAAAGTGACATTTGCTTTCAAAACAGACATATGCTTTCAATAACTGAAATCTGCTTTCAAAACTGACTTCTGCTTTCAAGCCTGACATCTACATTCAATAACTGACATCTGAATTATTAACACTGATACTTTATAATGCATTTCTAAATAGCTCGAACCAAGGTCTATCGTGGCTTGGGTGGTAAAGCAACGGTACGCAGGTATATCAAGTTATCGAGGTCATAAACCAACATCTATATACAACGCTAAAATAATCGAATTGTTTCAATATTTCGCCTTAAAACTAGCTTAATTATATACAGTCGCTTGCAATAAAACTGCGTACAAATCTTATGTCAATTTCGTTGTATTGAAATGTTCTTTTTAATATGAGGTTGGGAATGTGATAGTAGAGTCAACTTGAGAGTATAATTTTACATGTTTAATATAAGTAATATATTTTCAAATGTAACGAACATTTGGACAAATTATAGATGACAAATCACATTCAAATTACATAGATATAATAAAACGTACGCAATTTCATTTTAAGCGAGTGTACATTAATTCATATTAATTACTTATCTTTATTTACAAGTCAATATCCACGATACTTATTGATAAATTAAAATATTAATACATAGATTCATATGTAGGTTATATTATACGTATAAATGATCTAATTTATGCAATTTCATGCTGTTGTTGACGCTTACACCTAATATTTTAATACGCACAAACATGCTAATATTTTAAAGACCTACAAATAAAAACACTGATATATATTTATTTATATATTGTTTTATTTATACTGTTAGTCATTATGATTATTCAGTTTAATTATTCAATAACGGTATTATTCAGTGTATACATGGACGCCGTATAAAGAATTAGTGGATATTTATTGTTTCGGTTAAAAAGGGTTGTAAATATTAAAATAAATAGTATATATACAGGTGAGTTTTTTGAATGTTTAGCATTGGGATCTCAGAAACTACTGGAGATAGAAAAACGCTTAAATGGGGAAAGATGCGCAGTTTTACGAGTTTGATTTAAAACTGCTTTTGTTTCTCCGATAACTTTCATGGCTTATTAGATATTCAAAGAAAACTAAATTTTACGATTTTCTTTAAACATGCTTAGCATCGTTAATAGTAATTTTAGAGAAAAAGTGTTCAGACAAAAGTTTTAGATAATTTTACGCCAAATAAAACTATGTAGCTAATATTTTTTCTTCGTTCACCATTATCGAGTTATGACACAAACTTGTGTTTTTTTAAATAGAAACCATAATTGGTTTTGACATCATTAAAAAGCTTATTTTTTTGCTGATTACAATGATATAAGGTTTGATATGGTTATATTAAAAAATAAAGAGGATATAGACATATCTATGATTGTTCACTTTTTAAGATATAAACTTAAAAAAAAAATGTTTCGTGTTTTGTAATTCAAAAAACGAAAAATCTGAGTTACAATAGTGTTCGTTGGAGCAGTCGAGATAAATATACTAACATTGCTTTCACGTTGAGTCACAGAAGTGAGGGCTGTTAATTTTTACTTTTAAGTCAAGTTAATTGTCAAACATTGACAATTAACTATTAATTAATTTAATTGTAACTTAACTATAAGCGGTGCAAACGGCCGTTAATCATAAGTTTGCATTGGCTATGGAATTTTCTAACGTAGAAAAGCGTGATATGGTTGAATGTTACATTCAGTGCCAGAAAAATTCTACTAGAGCTGCTGAAGTTTATTTTGAAAATTATTTTGATCGACGTCAGCGGTCGCTACCTACTTTTAAGAGATTATGGGATAATTTAGCAGATTATGGTTCATTCGTTAAACCAAAATCAAAAAAAGGGATGGATGAAGATAGAGAAATAAACATATTAGCAAGTGTCGCTCAGAATCCATCTACATCGATCCGACAAATTTCAACAGAAATTGGCTCCTCTCAACGCACTATTGTCAGAGTGTTGAAGAAGCATAAATTTCGTCCCTACAAATTATCAGTATCACAAACTTTACATGAAGGTGATAACATCAGACGAATAGCTTTTTGTAGATGGTTTAAAGATCAGTGTCAAAACGATCCACACTTTTCAATGAAAATTTTATGGACTGATGAATCTCGTTTCACAAATTGTGGAATGTTTAATAGGCACAATGAGCACATATAGTCTCAAACAAATCCACTTCACGTTGAACATAGGAGACCACAAATTAAATTTGGGTTTAATGTTTGGTGTGGTGTTATAGGATCAACTGTTCTTCCTCCTTTTATTTTTGATGGATCACTAACTGGCAATCGTTATCTTAATTTTTTACAACAAGATTTCGAGGAAATGTTAGATAATTTAAATTTAAGAACCCGAGCAATGCTGCAATGGTTTCAACATGACGGAGTGCTTCCGCACAATCAACTGAATGTTAGAAATTATTTAAATTTGAACTTCCCTAATCAATGGATAGGACGAAATGCACCCATTGAATGGCCGGCTAGATCCCCTGATTAATCAGTTTTGGATTTTTTCTTGTGGGGTGTACTAAAGGACACAGTATACAAAAGAACATATGAAACAATAGACGATTTAAGAGAAGCTGTCTTAGTCGCTTTTAATAACATCGATAGGCGTAAAGTTCGCAATGCTACAAATTCTGTTGTGAAGAGATGCAATTTGTGTATTAATAATAATGGAGGTATCTTTGAACATTAGTAATGTTGTGTGTCCTTAATAAAAGTTCTATAGTTTTCATTTTATTACTACATAAGATTTCAAAATAAGTTTTCGTTTGGTTTGTATTTTATCAGTTTGAAATTCAATTGTTTTCCATAAAAACCATAAAAATGTCTATATCCTCTTTATTTTTTAAAATAGCCATATCAAACCTTATATCATTGTAATCAGAAAAAAATAAGCTTTTTAATGATGTCAAAATCAACTATGGTTTCCATTTAAAAAAACACAAGTTTGTGTCATAACTCGATAATGGTGAACGAAAAAAAAATATTAGCTTCATAATTTTATTTGGCGTAAAATTATCTAAATCTTTTGTCTGAACACTTTTTCTCTAAAATTACTATTAACGATGCTAAGCATGTTTAAAACAATCGTAAAATTTAGTTTTCTTTGAATATCTAATAAGCCATGAAAGTTATCGGAGAAACAAAAGCAGTTTTAAATCAAACTCGTAAAACTGCGCATCTTTCCCCATTCAAGCGTTTTTCTATCTCAAGTAGTTTCTGAGATCACAATGCTAAACATTCAAAAAAATTCATCCTGTATATATAAATGATTGCACCCCTTTGCATCTACGGCCCAGGTTACCTGAAACTCGTTTACATTATCTTTAACTGATCGCACTATTTCTATTCAGCCAAATTAAAATAAGTTGAAACGAACTGTACTTAAGATATTTTATAGAATCCCTGCCAATACAATATCGGTTCGACAGTAATGACGATTCCAAGTTCGAGTTGTTGTTTGGGCTATTTCCATCGTTTGTAGAACATTGATAGTCCGACGTTTCGGCAGTCCGTCTACTGCCGTCATCAACTACTACTACCACGCAAATAAGGAAAAATGACATACTGCGCATACCCACCGTGCCTATACGAAAAAATGCACACTGCGCATACCTACTGCGCATATACCTGTAACTTAAATATAAGTTTAAAATAGTAGTTTCTGTCCCCCTAATTAGTCGAGTGGTAAATGTGTATGGTATATTGGTATTCGGAAATTATCGACCGGGTTCAAACCTAGCACAGGACATTTCAACTAAAAGATAGGGAAGACACATACCGCCAGATAAAGTCATTATAAATGACAAGTTTGGCATGAAACAGGCCTTCTCAGGACTACCCTGATGACGGCAGTAGACGGACTGCCGAAACGTCGGACTATCAATGTTCTACAAACGATGGAAATAGCCCAAACAACAACTCAAGTTATACTCCATCGTCAACAATTACACGTCATGGGATTCCAAGTTCCTCGAAAACCGATACCAATATATTTAAAGAATTTTGCTATTTACAGATAAATAACATCAAAGAATATTACGACATCATCTGGAAAAAGACCAAAGGCTATTCCACGGATAATTCATATTGGGGCTTCCTGCACCAGTCTATGATTAACGAACTTATGATCGATGTATTCTGGCCAGCATTGAAGCACTCCAGCCTTTTCCGCTCCATAGACCTGAATTATCTCCGATACCTCGCCAATTACATACAATTAGAATACATGTTACCCGGGCAATACGTTTATACGAAAGACGAGTGGAAAAGCAAAATGGTTTACGTAGCTTCCGGCACGATACAATTGATATCCAACGAAGATGTAGAATCTCCTTTAATAAGCTTGTGCGCGGGGACGTGTATTGGTGAATCTTGCCTCGTAGTAGACTACAAGTCCCTGAATCACGTTGTTTGCAAGACTTTCTGTGAATTTCACGTCTTATGGAAAAAAGACTTTATCAAGTGTGTAACGTATATTTTGCATTTCTTATATTATTATTCTGTTGCAGTAATTAGAAAAACATTGATAATAACTTGATAAAAGCAAATTACTTATTCTTAAAGGTTTCTGCTTCTTTCCTTTCATATATTTTTTTCTCTTTTTTGAATTATCAAATTAGTAAATTTTTCAAATTTAACTTAATTATCATTAATGCTTTTCAACATCTTTATTAATGATCTCTTAGATAAATTAAACTGCCAATTTATTTTTCTATCTTTCTGTAATGTATACGATCGATCAATATTCATTTAATTTGTTTTTGTTTTTTTTCTTTTACATATTCTTAAGTAACAAGTGTCCATTTGAAAAGTCCATCTAGGTTACTTTGAAATTTTGATAGAATAAGACGCAAATATATTAGTATGTGTTTGCTGTTCCGTAAACGTAAATCCAAATGACATTTGATAATGTCAGTCACAAATATCAGTTAGTGCATAAAATAATCGTGCGTCGATTCTGGTTTAAATAAATTGCTTCTCAGTTTTAAAATGGCTTTCACTTTAAGACATAAAATTTTTTTAGTCCAGGCTTATTTTCGAAGTGGTAATAAAATTGATGGTTTATGGATTTATTCAGTTCAAGATTGCATGGTAGAATTTCAAGTTCAGTTTCCACATTTTGTAATAGATTATATTCAATTTAAGAATACTTTGGATAGAACTTTAAAACTTTTTCCTGAAACTGGTAGTCTCTTAAGAAAATCCGGCAGCCGAGCAGTTAAGAAACGTACACCTCAAGTTGTCAATCGTGTTGAAGAAATAATGGAAAATGAACCACAAACATCTTTTCGACATTTGAGTCAACAAATAAACCTTTCTGTTGGTACATCTCACAAGTTATTAAAAAAGATATGCAACTTTATCCATACCGTGTCACAGCAGTACAAGAATTGTTAGAAATTGATTACCCACGTAGACTACAGTTTTGTAATTGGTTTGTAAATATGAACAATAATGGAGAACTTTCGCAAAGAGTCATCTTTATTGATGAAGCATGGTTTTGTAAAACGGGATACCTAAATTCACAAAATACAAGATTTTGAAGTAGTGAAAATCCACATGTAATTAATGAAGAATCGCTACATCCAGAGAAAATTGGTGTTTGGGCAGCGATAAGCCAAATGCGAATCATTGGACCAATATTTTTTCAGGGAACGGTAACTGTTCAAAGGTACCGTGCTGAAATTTTACAACCATTTGTCAATCAGTTGCATGATGATGAACTTCAAAATGCATATTTCCAACAAGACTGAGCACCTTGTCACTGTACTGCAGGATCTTTGGATTGTTTAAGAGAATTTTTTGATGAGCGTATAATTAGTCGAAATACTGAAACTGCCTGGCCTGCGCGTTCATGCGATTTTACACCTTGCGACTTCTTTTTGTGGCCTTATCTAAAAAATAACATATTTCGAACACCTATATTGAATTTGAATGATATGCTATAGAGAATCGAACAGAAATGCATGGAAATTAATAACAATCCAGTAATGTTGCAGAATATCATCGGAAATTTTGAACGGAGGATTTTAAAGTGCATTGATCTTGAAAGACAACATTTTCAACATTTGTTATAGTTTTCAATAAATACCTATTATTTGTTATTTAAGAAAATTAATACTGGTAGCCGTAACTTTGTGGTAATTCATTTTGAAAATAATAAAATAAAATAAAACAATAACTTTGTTATACCACTTTATTCACATGTAATAGTGACCGCGGTTTCGACATACAATGTCATTATCAAACTGCAAAAGTTACAGGCCTAAATAGATCTTATAAATGACACAAAAATATATGGGGGTGGTTTATGATGTTATTTAAAATTACTACTATATACTTAACTATTATATACAACATTGGAAAAGAGGTGTATATATAAGATCCAACTGGTCGTTAAGAACAATATCTATTGTGTTGTTTCCGCTATTAAAAATTTCAAGTGACTCTAAAAGATTTAATTTACGACCTTTCTCGGCCAAATGCAATATTTTATGATGACCAAGTGGATGCCTTTCTGTAATAAGATGGTTTGCGAATGTTGAATCTGTCTTCTTTAGTTTATATGACCTCATGTGTTCTTTTACCCGTATAATAAAACTTCGACCAGTCTGACTTATATATACACTTTTACAATCATTACAATATAATTTGTACACTCCTGATTTATTATTGATATCTGTTTTAGGTTTTGCGTTAAAAATGAAATTACTTGTTTTTACATATGGTTTGTAAGCTATATTAACATTACTATTATTTTTGAAATTATATTTCCAATTTGCTCGCTTATTTTACCGAAGTAAGTTAACGAGATAAATTGTTATAAATTAGCACTATCTTTAGGATATACTAAACTAGTGGCCCTATCTGTTTTATTGTTAATCTACACCACAAATTATATAATCCAATATTATCCTCTTAGTAGCAACCGCTGTTGGACGAATAAAATTTTTTCTTATTATTACTATGTTTTAAATTATTATTACTATTATTACTATTATTATTATTATTATTATTATTATTATTATTATTATTATTATTAATATATCGTCGTTGTCTCTTTTAGGTCATACTTAAAATATCCCAAAGAATATAAAATGGCCAAAGAGTTTATATTTGATCGTTATAAGCACACACGTCTCCTAAACGACATTAGTGCCGTTGCAAAGAGTAAATTGCTAATCCACAGAAACATCGACATTTATACATTGTTATGGGTAAAAAACACCCTTCATAAACTAATGGCCGTTGATGAAGAATCCACGTACAGACACGAACTCCAAAATATCTACTTCATCAATGAAATAAACGAAAGAGACTTCAATAAATTATCTTTCACGGCTCGCTATCTCGACATGCTGGTCGTCGGAGAACGCATCGAAGTCGACACGGACACTGTCTTCGTTCAGATCAAGTTCCCTTGCATATTACAGCCGAGTTCTATTATCGGTATAATGTGGGAGACCCTCATAACCTTTCTCACGTTAATTTTATCCTTTGCCATTCCGTATATGTCATTTATTGAAAGAAATCACTCGGCCTGGTACTATCCTGTGGTTTCGCTCATCACTCACATCTACTGGGTGGACATATACGTTCAATTATCCACTGCAGTGCGTTCCAAGCATGGAATCTCCACGAAAATCAAAGCCATTGCCACTGCTAAGATGCAAACATTAGCACTTTGGGTGGATATTATCTCGTGCGTTCCTTTCGAAATGTTTACCAGCATCATTGCGAAGAAGAACACACCTCAAATCCAGGCCACCATGCATATTAATAGGTAAGTTGAATTAGGTCATTACCAATCAATAGATTATAGCAATTACAGGACGTACTCAATAATTTAAGGAAAATTAATAAGACAATGTCACACAGTTCAGCGTAAAAACACAATCATATCATCAAAGCTTAAGCAAATAATCGAATATAAAAATAAACTTTATGTAAAAGTGTCAATATCATACAATAGATGATTTTTTTCAAAGCCTATAATATTAGTGACATTTGATTAAAAGATAAAAAACATTTTAATCGATCCCATTAAAACGAACTCTCATGTTCTGACTAAAAAAAGAGCTATATACCAAACATTACAACAAAAACGCAAACTTAAATTTTGCTTGGTAAGATGTTTATTTACAAATTCTACTTCTTAATAAAAAGCTAAGAAAATTTGCTATTATACAGATGAAATTAGTTTTGACAAGCCTTGTAGTGATACAAAAAGATGTTTGCCCGTTAATTTATGCACTTAATAAAATATACGCCTTAATTTCCATTTTTAATATCGACTATAGTTTTCATTATTTCTTGACGAGTCGCGGTATCTTATAATAAATACGTTCATTCGGATACTTGTTCCGCCGTCTGTGGTAACTATATTACCTCTGCCGCGTAGACGCGGGTGAGATTCGAGGATTAGCAGACAGACCTTGGCTTTAAAAAATTACGAGTGTACATCTTCTTAATGGAAGTTAATTCACGCATCTTTGACCTTTAGTTAATTCATCGTTCATAAACGGATCATGTCTAAGGGTGAATTCTAATTTGTTGGAACAGCCAATTTACCGTTTGCGACTTACGTAGGTTTGAGTAAAATATAACCCAACCTTGGCTTTTGTGTGGCGTTACATTTCGTCTTCGTAAACTGAAAAAAAAATAGCTTCCTGCTGAAAAGTTGGCGAGCACTGCAGGCTATACTTCAAGGGCAATTTATGGTCGTCTAATTCCCCGAACTGCGATCGACCTGAGGAATTAATTACCATCTTCCACAGACAGGGACATATCAAGTAATTCGTATTATTAAAGTTTTTGTGTTATTTAAATTTCATCTTATAATTTTTTTTCATATTTTGCCGAAATCAATTTAAATTCTTTTAGCATAACTTAAATTCATTTTTGCAATATTAATATAGTTATTAGCATTTTTAATGCCATATTAATCAATTTGCATAGCGGCTTAGAGCCCAACTCATTTAAACTTCAATATATCTTGTATAGTATAACTTAAAAGAATTCATTTCTTGTGAATTAAAGTATTTTTATTACTTGCATTTAAAGTCAAATTATTCTTTCGTATATTGGAAATTAAAATCTAAATTTTGTAGCATATTCCAACATCGTTATATTTTATAGAAATTTCTTCTGCGGTCACAATTGTTTTGCCGTGTCGTACGTGACCCCAGATATTCTTTTTTGCATACATGCAGGTGTTGATAAATGACGACGCATTTTTGTAATTTCATAATTTTGAATTTAGAATTTAAATCATTAGTATTTGTGAGTAGGATATTTTGACTATCGCTATTTTTGTTTATAAAATTATTGTGAATTTATCTCTAATGGTACCTTTAGAAAAAATTCTGCGGGAATAAACTATGTAATTAACTTACTATTAACAGTATTATTACGTTCAACTTTTGAGATATTATGTTTACCGTACTGTGTTCACCTTTTTGCGATATCTAGTTTTGGATTTTGTATTGAGTTATATACATATATATATATATATATATATATATATATATATATATAGTAAATTCAATCAGTCGGCGATTAAAGGTCTGGTTTACTTCAAAGTATATATATTTACAACAACCCTACATGTTTCGGCAATGATGCCTTTATTAAGGATATAAAATATAAATGACAGAATACAAATGTCAAATAATTGAGTTGCTATGGTTTAAATTATTCAAAGATACATTCCAATTGCATAATAATAAATGTTGCTGCCAGCAGCAACCAACACACAAGTTCATACCCAGAAAGAGACACAAGCTGCTAGCAGCGAACAACACATATTGAATATGTTCACACCTTGCTATCTGTTTTTGGAATACTAAGGCATGATTTATTATTATGAAATTGGAATGTATCTTTGAATAATTTAAACCATAGCAACTCAATTATTTGACATTTGTATTCTGTCATTTATATTTTATATCCTTGATAAAGGCATCATTGCCGAAACATGTAGGGTTGTTTTAAATATATATACTTTGAAGTAAACCAGACCTTTAATCACCGACTGATTGAATTTACCATATCATACCAAGGTCACGAAAATATTATATTTATATATATATATATATATATATATATATATATATATATATATAGGCATCATTGCCGAAACATGTAGGATTATTTTAAATATATACACTTTGAAGTAATAACCAGACCTTTAATCGCCGACAAATTAAGTTTACCTTATATATATATATATATATATATATATATATATACACTTTGAAGTAATAACCAGACCTTTAATCGCCGACAAATTAAGTTTACCTTATATATATATATATATATAAGGTAAACTTAATTTGTCGGCGATTAAAGGTCTGGTTATTACTTCAAAGTGTATATATTTAAAATAATCCTACATGTTTCGGCAATGATGTATATATATATATATATATATGTATATATATATATATATATAAGGTAAACTTAATTTGTCGGCGATTAAAGGTCTGGTTATTACTTCAAAGTGTATATATTTAAAATAATCCTACATGTTTCGGCAATGATGCCTTTGTCAGGGATATAAAAAATATAAATGCATTTATATTTTTTATATCCTTGACAAAGGCATCATTGCCGAAACATGTAGGATTATTTTAAATATATATATTTAAAATAATCCTACATGTTTCGGCAATGATGCCTTTGTCAGGGATATAAAAAATATAAATGCATTTATATTTTTTATATCCTTGACAAAGGCATCATTGCCGAAACATGTAGGATTATTTTAAATATATACACTTTGAAGTAATAACCAGACCTTTAATCGCCGACAAATTAAGTTTACCTTATCATACCAAGGTCACGAATATACTATATTTATATATATATATATATATATACAGGGTGTCCAGAAACTCTCCTGACAAACGAAGACCGGAGATTCCTCTGATAATTTTAAGACAATTAAACCCAAATTCACCTAGTCCGAAAATGCTTCCTAAGGGAGCTAGAGTTCTTTGAAGATGGCGCCTTGTATTCATTTTTTTTTT
Organism: Melolontha melolontha; assembly: GCA_935421215.2. Classification (NCBI taxonomy): domain Eukaryota; kingdom Metazoa; phylum Arthropoda; class Insecta; order Coleoptera; family Scarabaeidae; genus Melolontha; species Melolontha melolontha. Next base: position 200,981,500 of record OW285237.1, on the reverse strand, counting down.
AATTCCTCCAGAACGCTTCTATTTAGAAAAACAAAAACTGGTATGGTTATTAATCCTCCAGAGATGAATCGATTTCATCAATTGCGAATTTCTAGTACCGGTCATAGGCGTCCGTTTTTTGTAGGTCAACGGTTATTTTAAGGCATAACGTTTTTGTCTTTCACTTTTAAGCATTTGTGACACTAGATTATTAAATTTTCTGGTATTCCAGTACTAAAATGTACTCTTACTTTAAGTCGGTAGGATACACCGTTTTCTAGAAAAATCGATTTGTAAATTTTTCGTTTTTTCTTCATTAAAGTTCAATTTATTATGTACCTACTTATTTTTAGCGACGAAGTTGGCGTGGACTATCAAGGCATGGATGAAAATTAATTTAATAAATTAAAAACAAATTATTTATTACAATGGAACGAAACTAACAAAAAAAGAACAAGTATCAAAGGTAGATTGTTACAAAAGTTGCTCGATGTGATGACCATTAGTCTCTAGGCATAAGTTTACCCTTTTGCTTAGAGAACGCCGAATTCTTGCAAAAATTCCAAAGTTATTTCTAAATTCGTTGCAAGAATCTTGTATCCTTAGCCAGAGTTGTGCGCGATTTTGTATCGGAACGGAATAAACAAATGCTTTTATGTATCCCCAAACACAATAATCGCAAGGATTCAAATCCGGCGACCTTGCTGGCCAAGCAACTGGACCGCCTATTCCAATCCAATGGTCTTCGTAGTTATTATCTAGAAAGTCTCGTACATTCCTGCTAAAGTGGGCCGGACAGCCGTCCTGTAGGAACCATAAGTTTTGCCGAATATTTAAACGCACCTCATCTAACAAATCAGGTAAAATATTTTGCAGGAAATGTAAGTAATCAGCACCATTTAAACGAGCAGGTAATTCCACAGGTCCAAGTAGATAATCGTCAACTACTGCTATCCAGACGTTTATGCTAAACCTATGCTGATGCTTAAATTCTTGAACAACGTGGGGATTGTCACCAACGTACGAATAATAATGTGCATTATGTACATTAAAAATTCCATTTTTTGAGAATGTAGCTTCGTCACCAAACAAAATGTTCCTGAAGAAATCTTCATCTTGATTTTTCTGATTTTGTAACCATCTAGCGAATTCTACGCGAGCAGGAAAATCTCCTTCTAGCAGTGCTTGCACCTTTGTAAAATGAAAAGGATATAAATTTTCTTTGTGTAAGATATTTCCTACGGAAGATTTTGAAATTGTGGGGTACATGGCAGATAGTCTTCGAACGCCAATTTCTGGATTTTCCTCAACTTCCATTAAAATAACATCTTCATGTTCTGCTGTTACATCATTATGTCTCCCTGTTTCATTATTACCAGAAAATTTAATAATCTTCTGTCACAAATGCTTAAAAGTTAAAGACAAAAAAGTTATGCCTTAAAATAACCGTTGACCTACCCAAAACGAACGCCTATGACCGGTACTACAAATTCGCAATTGATGGAATCGATTCATCTCTGGAGGATAAATAAGCATACCAGTTTTTGTTTTTCTAAATAGAAGCGTTCTGGAGGAATTTTAAAAAAATAAATACAAGGCGCCATCTTCAAAGAACTCTAGCTCCCTTAGGAAGCATTTTCGGACTAGGTGAATTTGGGTTTAATTGTCTTAAAATTATCTGAGGAAACTCGGGTCTTCGTTTGTCAGGAGAGTTTCTGGACACCCTGTATATTTACCTTAACATACAGTCGGTATAATTATACAGGGTGAAAATTCAATATTTCATTATTTGATTTTAGTCAATGCTTAAATATAATACATCCATTTACTTAATTTTATTATAATCATTTATTTTCCTTTAATCGTGAATATACGAATTATTTGTTAATGTTGTTTTTTATTTCTTTGCCTTGGCACTCCCCGTAGCAATTTCCTTTTCAGGTATCCTGGGCAGAATTTTAGAGTTAATACGTAGGTACTTAGTAAGTCTAGATATATAGCATGAGTTTGAATAGTTGTATGTGCATGCGCCGAAAATCGCGCAATCTCTTTTCTCAGTTTTCAGTCTGAGCTTCCGTAAGCAAAACTGAGTGGAGCTACCTTCTAACTTTTATTTTAGTCACCCACACCTCTCTCCACTGACTAAGGGCATATATAATGAATAGAAGCTCCCATACTTTGTGCGATACAAATACAATTTTTTTATCTCGACCATCTTCAGGCGCCTTCGTTGCGCCAGCTTCGTGAGTAGGTAGCAGCACGTCTTGTACATTAAACGAACTATGTAATTGGGTTTAGATTAGATGATGCGCCATCAATGACAACGATGTATCGCCGTTCCAAAAATGCAATACCTCATCCAACGGTCTTTCAAAGAGAGAGGTTTATATTTACGTTGATGGACATATCGGGGTATATTATTCCAACACGTTGTTCTATTTGGTTTTTCAATTTCTCAAACTATTCCGAGGATGACAATAGATTAGTTGTCGAAACGTCGAAGAAATTTACCATGTTTTAAATAGATATTCCTATTATACAGAGTGGCTAAGATAAAAGAGGCCCGGTATGAATACAGTAGTACAAATACTTACAGAAAAGTTAATTATATAACATTCAATAGTTCACAGGAGGTGTTGAAAGTGTTCACCATGGACTTCGATACACAAACTAGCACGTCTCAACATGTTTTGAAAAACTTGTGCCAGTTCATTCGGTGTGATCAACTCGTTTTCAACTCTTCAATTGTATGCAGGTTGTTACTCTACACTTTATCCTTTAAGGAACCCCACAAATAAAAATCGCAGGTAGACAGATCGGGCGATCAAGAAGAGTCTCTTGAACACGTTGAATATTTTCCGCTGAACAAACCGTCTTTACACGGTTACGTTTGGCGTTAGCGACTGAACCTGTAGCTCTAAATTTAGTACTAATCATTTTCTGCACAACACTTTTAGAATGAGCAGACGTTTGTGGATATTTTATCGTGAACCTTTCATTTAAGGTTACAAACGATTTACATTTCAAATAATTTTCAACAATAAACACTCTTTGTTCGATTGAAAACGGCATTGTGGAGAACGCACAACCACTATTAATAACTGACAACGCAACTCTGACAAACACAATATGACAGTCAACACGGAGTGGCCGCTGGACATCACGTGACGCCTCTCAAGTGTTCGATTCAAATATCGCGTATAATATGACTTCGGGGCTCTTTTATCTTGGCCACTCTGTATAATCCATTTGTAATCTCACTTTTATAATATTCTAAAATTGCTTGTAGATTATTAAAGTTATGGCGCGTCGAGAGACTGTTTCGTGTTTGGGAATCCAAATTCAACGCTAACTTGGTTGCAGTCAGATACGTCAAATTTAGTTGGATAAACTTGTACACGATATTCTTCCTATATTGTCTGTTATATTACTTCGAAAAATCATCCAGTATCTACATGCTCTTCGCTTCGGTGCAGATCGTGGCAAGCACTAGCATAGTGGACAAGGCATATAACGCACCGGCAACACTGGAATCTCTCGGGAACATATCATCGACGTTCATCACTCTAGTAATGTACGCCAGCATTATGTCCGCTTACATATTACTGTACTTGAAGAAGTTCGAGGTGCAGCACATGTGCGTCGAAATGTTGAACATCATCAAGAAAAGAAATTTGGGTCAGCGCTTCAAAGAGAGAGTCATGAATATCCTCTACACGGAGTGGGACGATAATGAATGCACTTTGCTCAAACGTCCGCGCGGCATCGTCTTCGACATACCTCTGTATATTCATGAAGAGATTATGTGTTATTTAGCTGAGGAGGCGGTACGATCGCATGAAATCTTAAATATTTTTTCGGACATGGCTATATATGATATATGTTCTAAAATGAAACTTGTAGTTTGGCCCCCCGACGAACCAATAACTTATGCAGGACATATTCCAAATGTAAGTCTGACCACCATAAATTTCATATCATTAATTGATGTTGCGAACACTTTTTAGTGAAACATTTAGTAACTGACTTAGATTAAATATCGAGAATAAAACACTTTATTATTTTCATTATTTTCTGCTTGTTAGCAGAAAATAATGGATATACTCCCAAAATCATTGATAATATGCTAAAACGAAGACAGAAATATCATCAAATTATACACAGAAATAAAAGAAATATACAAAACTAAGATGGCATTCGATTACCTATATCCCCCAGATCTCGGATAAATTGAATAAAATATTAATAAAATTAGACATTTGAATAATATAGGTTAATAAAATTAAATTAGGTACAATGTTAAACAATGACAAAGATAAATTATATAAGTCAGGTGTATATACCATTAAAGTAAAGATTGTGAAGCTATCGAGCGATCAAGATAATTTGTAATCGAGTCATTCATGAATTCGAAATTGTATGTCGTTACTTGAACTGTACTTACATTACAAACGTGAAGTAAAATGTCTGTCGAAAGCCAAAATGATGGTAACAAGTGTAAAATAAGATTGGATTGTCCCCAAATGAAAAGACGGACTCAAATTCATAAATGACTCAATTACAAATTTGACCGAGGCGCAAGCCGAAATCTACAATGCAAGGTGTCCCGTATCGTTATGTTCAAATTTTAGGAGTGTAAAGTAGACTTCATTTCAAGTAACAAAAACGCAAAACTTGTATATCCATTTTTATTTGTTTCAAAGTTACAGGTCTATGAATGTGATTGTCAGATCATGAAAAAAAATGTAATCACTAAAGTCAATACAAACTGATTTTATTTAAAAAAAGTTGTATGATTCAATAACAGGCATGTGATTGTTAACGTCGCATAATAAAATGTTATCCTAAAATAAATAAACACGTGTCGTAGTGCATAGAGTCATTTCTTGGAGATCTACAAAAAAGAGTACTGGAAATTGATTTATGATAAAGGTTCTTACAGGGTTGGCCATTTAAGGTTGCAGTTTTTGAAGTCATATTAAACATACAAAACATTAATTTAAAAAAATTATTTATTTGTGCAATTAAACAACAAGATCTGCGGTTTAATAAATCAGGTTTTCGTAGTGAGAGCCTCGAGCAACTATAACATTTCGCAGCCTCTTCTCAAATTCTCCACAAACTGCCTGAAGTGTGGCGTACGGTATCGCTTCTATTTGCTGCCGTATTGCCATTTCAAGGTCATCCAGGGTGTCTATACCATCGCGATATACCGTATCTTTTAATGATCCCTACAGGTAGAAATCGCAAGGATTGAGGTCTGGACTATATGGTGGCCATGTTATCCCTCCGCCTGTAAACTGTTGAGCGTCAAGACCAATGATTCTGTTACCGAAATGTTCTTCAAGAATGTTGAAAACTTCTTCCGTGCGATGCGGACGAGCCCCGTCTTGCATAAACCATGCATTCTCCACCATATTTAATCCATGCGCCACGGAAATAAAAGACTCAGTAAGCATTTCACAATATTTTTGCGAAGTAACGGTTCCATTGACAATCACTGGACCGATAATTCCTGCCGACGAGATAGCACACCATACAGTCAACCATCGAGGGTGAAGAGGACGAACAATAACTAGATGTGGATTTTCTGTTCCCCAATGTCTCCAATTTTGCTTATTCACATAACCGGATACATCGAAATGTGACTCATCCGACCACCACACTCGTTCCAATGACATGCTGCCATTTTCAATGCGTTCGATGATTTCGTTCGCAAAATTGTAGCGTCGCTCCATATCAAACGGTCTCAACGGCTGATCGATCTGGATTTTGTATGCTTTCATCTTTAGTTCTTGCTTTAGGATCCGCCTTAGTGTTGTACGGGGTATTTCTTCTTCTTGAGATGCTCTTGAGGTCGATGTTGAAGGTTGAGCTGTAAAGTGCTCCCGTACTCGTTCTATGGTTTCCAGTACCCGGATGATCTTTTGACGTTCTCTAACAGTTGATCTTTCGTCTGCCGCAGATGCCGTTGCTTCAAATTTCACTACAATCCCAAGATATTGTCGGATTAGTAGACATGGAAACACGATAACGAATACTTTGTTACTTTTCTAAATTTATCTTTTTTCCTTACCTTTTTATAGTGTTTTCCGTTGGTGCGTTATTTCTCCCGAATAGAGTACGCAAGTGTCTTGCCGTAGCTGCAAAAGATTCCCCATTTCTATAATAATATTTTATTAATTCCACACGCACTTCCGTTGGATACGACGCCATCTTGAAAACTGACAAGGCAAATTTTTCATATTTATTGTAAACCACGCTTGGCCCTCTAGTGTAAAAAATATATATTATATTAATTTATATATATACAAGGGAATAGCGCGATTTTTAAAACCGCAACATTAAATGGCCAACCCGTTACTTACTTCGTAAGTGCTGAACCATGAATATCATACAATAAACAAATGTTCAGATGACTGTTAACGTTGAATTGTTTAATAAAGGACCAAAAATCGAAGATTTCCTAAAAGTTATCGTTCAATAATTTTTAATTTTCGTCACGTTACCGATTTCTTTGATATTTGGTATTCCTATGAAGTTTTGCTTTCTAAAAACGATCTTACCATTTATATTCCAGTAAATATAATAGTTTGCACCCCAGCGAATACTAAAGTTGACAAAAATGTGAACCTATTTTGAACGGACTATAACAAAGGGCTGTATATTTGACTTGGCCAAAAGACCTGAAATAGAAAAAAAATAAAATCGCTATACTCCTCACGGCGATTTTCTATATTCTAAACACAATGTCAGAAAAAATTCTCAGAAAACAAATTTACCTTTCCCAGTTCATTTTCTCAATCACAGTACGTTCTAGACCCAACAAACTATACAAATTTTCGATCTACGCAAAACGCGCTTTAATTTGATATATAACAAGCCTCGCTTTCTCAAAATTCGTAACATGCCCAAAATTTGATGTCCGATGTCCGATGTCATAACACCTCGCTCAACTTTTCAATTACCCTTATAATATTCCAAAATATGCTTTATTATATATAAAATCACTGGTCTCGACGTATAGATTGCGAATCCATAATAAAAAATGCATGTATTTTTGTCGTTCTCGAACTATCCAACCCAAAGTCCAGATGCCTGCGAATTTCACCCACTGCTATTCGCAAGCCGTTAATTGCACTATAAAAATTGATGAGATTGGTTTTGAATTGATTCACCAGCAGTTCTATTCTCCGGATTCCGCACTGTCAGCCTATTACTTACTAACAAAACTCAAAAAATATTTTAGAAGTAAGGGATTTTCGACAAACGATGAAATCGAGCAATCCTATAGACGTTTATAGGCCTTTCACGATACGACGACGTGCACGTCCTTGATGACGTTTGCACAGTGTAGCAAGATGTGCATCTTTGTTGTGTAATGAATAATGATTCTTTAATATAGGTTATAACAAGTGTTCATTTGGAAAGTCAATCTAGTAGCATGTGATTTACTGAGAACATTTTGAAGTATGTCGTAAATTAAAATTTACTACTTAACCTACGAAGTCGTATATTTTGACAGTTTCATACATACAAATAAATAACAAATAATAGGTATTTATTGAAAACTATAAGAAATGTTGAAAATGTTGTCCTTCAAGATCAATGCATTTTAAAATCCTACGTTCAAAATTTCTGATGTTATTCTGCAACATTACTGGATTGTTATTAATTTCCATGCATTTCTGTTCGATTCTCTGTAGCATATCATTCAAATTCAATATAGGTGTTCGAAATATGTTATTTTTTAGATAAGGCCAGAAAAAGAAGTCACAAGGTGTTAAATCGCATGAACGTGTAGGCCAGGCAATTTCAGTATTTCGACTAATTATACGCTCATTAAAAAATTCTCTTAAATAATCCAAAGATTCTGCAGTACAGTGACAAGGTGCTCCGTCTTGTTGGAAATATGCATTTTGAAGTTCATCATCATGCAACTGATTGACAAATGGTTGTAAAATTTCCGTGCGGACCTTTGAGCATTTAACGTTCCCTGAAAAAATATTGGTCCAATGATTCGCCTTTGGCTTATCGCTGCCCAAACACCAATTTTCTCTGGATGTAGCGATTCTTCATTAATTACATGTGGATTTTCACTACTCCAAATTCTTGTATTTTGAGAATTTAGGTATCCCGTTTTATAAAACCATGCTTCATCAGTAAAGATGTTACGAAAGTTCTCCATTATTGTTCATATTTACGAACAAATTACAAAACTAGTCTACGTGGGTAATCAATTTCTAACAATTCTTTTACTGCTGTGACACGGTATGGATAAAGTTGCATATCTTTTTTTAATAACTTGTGAGTTGTACCAACAGCAAGGTTTATTTGTTGACTCAAATGTCGAACAGATGTATGTGGTTCATTTTCCATTATTTCTTCAACACGATTGACAACTTGAGGTGTACGTTTCTTAACTGCTCCGCTGCCTGATTTTCTTAAGAGACCCCTAGTTTCAGAAAAAAGTTTTAAAGTTCTATCCAAAGTATTCTTAAATTGTATATAATCTATTACAAAATGTGGAAACTGAACTTGAAATTCTACCATGCAATCTTGAACTGAATAAACCATCAATTTTATTACCACTTCAAAAATAAGCCTGGACTAAAAAAAATGTTATGTTCTAAAGTGAAAGCCATTTTAAAACTGAGAAGCAATTTATTTAAACCAGAATCGACGCACGATTATTTTATGCACTAACTGATATTTGTGATTGACATTATCAAATGTCATTTGGATTTACGTTTACGGAACAATAAACACATACTAATATATTTGCGTCTTATTCTATCAAAATTTCAAAGTAACCTAGATTGACTTTTCAAATGAACACACGTTATGTATCGAATAATTGACATGACATGGAAGATGTTTAGGTTATGTTGAACTCATAAATGTCATAATTTATAATAAAATATATACAAATGAAGTGGGTGCAAACGTATTAATTAGTTAATATATTTATTGTTTATACTTTTGTTTATTATAACAAAGTTAAAAGCACATGAGTCTGATGAACTATCTTCATCGTCACTTTTATTTCCATTAATTAAAAATTCAGGAAGTTCATCGTGATCTATACCCACTTCCCTATCCCACCATTCTTGTACTAGTTTTTCCGTATGATGAATGCTGTTTTGCCAAGTTTCAGATGAAATTGTATTCAATGCCCTTTCCCACATTATTTTTGACTTATCAATGGAACGTCCACTTTCGCCTCCATGTCGAGTATAGTGAGCTTTTGTAATACTCCAGATCAGTTCTATCTGATTAAACACACAATGGTGGAAGAATAATTTAATATTCTCTATATTTTTCGACCAACTTTAGCTTTGCGAACACTTCTACTCATCATCTTGCCATGAACGTGTCACTGTGCCATCTTGAAAGATCCAAGTTTGATCAACAAATATAAATTGATAAATATCGGATTTCTTCAGTCGTTTTCTTGATGAAATCTGTATTTTTCAAGATGGAACTTCTCAAAAACCACGGCAAGATGAGAATATTGAATCTGTAAAAGCAAAACAAGTAGTTGGCAAAAGGTATTAATTATTTAAAAAGTATTGGCATGGCATTGACTTTTATCGTGTACTTCTCAACATTTATTTCATTTGCAATGTGCCTAATGCTTATGTCGTCTCCTAGGCTAGTTCTAATTATCTAGTTTTTCCGTTCGTTTAATTGAGGCATTTTAAAAATTGTGTACGCTTCTGACTTGCAATAAACTGACACTAACATACCCATACCAGATAATAGTCAAATTTACAAATCAGGAATTTTTTTAATTTGACAAAATGTGTCAAAAGTAGGTGCCTTAGTTTGTAGCGGCCGAAACTGCACATAGGTATTTTATTTGGTACCGATTTGGCATGCCGAAAGTTCAATAAATGACGTGCACGTCTTCGTATCGTGAATGGCCTATACTATCCTTGGGGAGATATTGAGTTTAAAATTTCTGGAAACACTGGTCACAACTGTCATTATTCATGTTGCTCTTTTCGTGTTGCTTTTCTGTCATTTAAATTTATCAACGCATAACCTAAAAAACATTCAACGAAAAATATAAACAAAAGTTAGTATGCAAAACATACTTTTCAATATTGTTGACTAATTAATTAAATCAAGAATCATACTAGTTTTGCTTGAAAAGTTATGTGCGCCATCTAACGTGATAATATTCAGTCAGGGTTTGGCTGTAGTACCTTAGACCTTAGAGCATACCCACCAAATTACGCATTGTGCAAATGTTACTGGAATTTTAGTGAACACTTCATGAACTAACCTAAATGAATATGTATCATGGCTTTTTATATTCTATCCCCACTGTTGTAATTTCTAGACCATTATACAAACACCCATATTATTAAATTAAATTAAGGAATAAGTTTATCTTCCCCATACTAAAGCGTTATATCTTTTGTAATCAATCTAAACTTCATACATTCATAATTTTTCACGTTTCAGACAATATACTTCATAATTCAAGGAACCTACATCATTCTAAGCGACAATACTCGCATCGTAGCAACTATTTCTAACAGGGGCTGCTTTAACCTACTAGAAACGCTTTTCAATACGCCTACTATGAATACTGTGATAGCAAGATCCAATTGCAAGTGTTTGCAATTGAAGTATCAGGACTTACTTGAGATATTTCATAAATATTTTAACGAGTCAAGAGCAATTTTCAATGTTATTGCTGCATCAGGTGACATGAAGGAAGCTATCTTAGATCGAATTAAATCCAGTAAATCTGATCTGGTGTCACTCAGCATACAAAAGTAAGTATGTATGTAGATTTTTTTGTATAGTAAACTAAAGAGAATAAAATAGATGTTAGCACTTTGAAAGAATAATTATATAGTCTCAACTTCTATTGACCGTTAGTTGTTTTTGAATCGTCATAGCATTTACGAGTGTGGTTTGGAAACTACGCGTAATTGAAAGAATTGAAGAATATTTGAATGATCTAGATCAGCGTTTCTTAAACTGTGTTCCGCGGAACCCCGGGGTTCCGTGGAGATCACTCAGGGGTTCCGCGAAAGTTACGTGCTTTTTTTATAACATTCAAGGAAGTAATGTAAAAAAAGTAATAAAAACTTAACGGCACAACTAAATTCCACTTACTAATCTGGATAGTCGGTGCAAATGCGACAGTCCGACGTCGCGAATTGTAACGGCGCTGTCGGAACAATTTTTGGTATTTAAAAGCAGCCGCCCTGGTATAATCACGGGAAATCCCGGTATAGGTGATTCCCCGGCTCAATTTTTTATTGGTCATTAGTCATTACACTGCGAGTATCCGGGCATAATAGTCACTTGCCGATGTGTGTCTTATAAATAAAGTGATTGAAAATTAAAATAAAGTGATTGAAAGATAAATAAACTGATTGAAAGTTATTGATAAAGTGATTTTGTTTATTGATAAACTTTATTGGTTCTGTCTAAAACCAATTGTTTAAAACCAAACTGTCTAAAAACTGTGTTAAAACCTAGAAATTGTAATTGTTTGTGTTTAATATTTCACTGTTAAAAATAATATCAACGTAAGTAACCTTTAAACTTTATTCGGTCTTAAGGGGGAGTTCTCATTTTTTGATTAAAAACACGACGATTTTTAATAATTTTTTTTAAAGAGGATTGTTTTTTTATATATAGAAACTTTTTTTTAATGCGTTACGCATATCTTTGCAAAAACAAATTGTGTTTTAATTTGCCATAATTTGCCTCTGTAGCAGAGGGCGTTAAAGTTGACGCCCGAAAAACGAGATACCAAACGGTAGCAAAGATTACTTCTGTTGAGTAAAATAGGATCTTTTCAAAAAATTAAAAATTATAAGAATGGCGCGCATTTTACTAAAAATTTGAGAAAACGACCTTTTTGGATTAGGAAAAGTGGAATTAAAACTGAAATATAGCATTTTAATCAAAGTTCCCAGTTTGCCCACTGGTGTACACGTTTACAAACATAATACAAAAAGATTTAGATCTAGATTGGTCAATTAGCGTCTGAGAAATTCTTGTTACCGATTTCAGAAACATCATTTTGGGAAAAATTTGCTTAAACTTTATACGAGTGATGTACACAGCTTGTATACAAGTGATACATAAAGCTATAACTTTTATACGGAACCGAGTACTTATTCTAAACTTATTCTAGACACATATAGCATTAAGATAATAAAAGAAAAAAAAAACTTTTTTAAATTAAAAAATTAAAACTCCCTCATAAACGGTAACTAACTGGTGCTGTTCTTTTTGTCTTAAAACCAGTTTCGATATTTTGTTGCAGGATGGCTTAAAGAAGGCACTTTAAAGCGTTCTGCTGCAGAACTTGACTCTTCTGTTTCGGACCCAGCAACTAGCTCTTTTGCTAAAGATAACTGTGGTAATAATAAAAGTGATGCAACTGAAATCGCCACAAACGAAATTAGGCCAGTAATGGCCTCTACAAGTAATCAACCCAGAGCAGTTACTAAAAATCTATGGAAATATGATGAAAGTTATATATGTTTAGGATTCATGAACGATAATGATAATCCTCAGTGTGTTATATGCAACAAAGTTCTACCTAATAGCTATATGGCTCCAGCTAAAATGCGTCGTCATTTAGAATCTGTTCATGGCGAGCTTAAAGAAAAAAATGTTGAATTCTTCATTCGGAAGCGTGACGAACTTTTAAAAATAAAAACGGTTATGGTTCAACCCACAAAAACGGTGAATGAAAAAGCAAGTGAGGCTTCTTACTTAGTCAGCTATCTGATAGCTCAACGCGGTGAAGCATACTCAATTGCGGAAAATCTTATTAAACCTTCATGTATGGAGATGGTAAAATGTGTGTTAGGTGAAAAATCTGCAAAAGATTCCACTTTCGAATGACAGGGTAGCTCAGCGCATCAGAGATTTAGCAGCCAATATAAAGAATGAACTTACTTTTCGTCTCAAATCATGCAAATTTTCATTACAAATGGATGACTCAACCGATGTATCTGGACTCGCAATATTAATTGTAATCGTTAGATATCAGCACGAAAACGCATTATTGGAAGATCTTCTTTTATGCAAATCCCTACCAACACGTACTACTGGAGTCGAAATATTTGGTCTTCTAAATTCTTTTCTTGAAGAGAATAAAATACCATGGGACAACTGTATTGATATCCGTACCGATGGAGCAAAGGCCATGAGTGGCATAATTAATGGGGTTGTACAGCTTATTAAAAATATAGCTAAAAACTGTTCTCGTAGCCACTGCATGATCCATAGGCAGGCACTTGCTGCTAAAAAAATATCCCCCAGTTATAAGAATGCTCTTGATGAAGTCATTCATCAAAATCATTAACTTCATAAAATCTCGACCGCTAAATAATCGTTTATTCAGAATACTCTGTGAGGAGATTGGAAGTGTACATACATCTCTTCTTTTACATACTGAAGTCAGATGGTTGTCTCGAGGAAAGATACTAACCCGTTTTCTTGAGTTAAGGGACGAGGTGCGTGCTTTTTTTTAGAACACAATTTTGAATTGAAAGGTCGATTATTTGATAGAAATTGGTTACTTAAAATTGCCTATTTAAGCGACATTTTTACAAAGATAAATTAACTTAATTTAACCCTCCAGGGCAAACAAGTAAATGTATTTATTGCCCACGAAAAAATTCTTGCTTTCTAGAAAAAAATTGAATTTTGGACAATTTGTATGCGCTCCAACGAGTTTGATTGTTTCCCAACAATAAAAGGCTTTTTAGAAGAAGAAGGGGTTGAAATGGCAGAGGCATTTATTCAACCATGTCAACGGAAGAATACGAAACTTTTATTGAAATGACATCTGATTCATCATTGCAAAATAAATTTAAATTAATGCCATTAACGGAATTCTGGTGCAGTATAAAAGATGAATATCCTCAATTGTCGCAAAAGGCCGTGTTGGTGCTTTTACCATTTGTAACCACATATATGTGCGAAACGGGGTTCTCAGCTTATTTGTCGACAAAAACTAAATACCGGAACAGACTTGATGCTGAACCTGACATAAGAATTCAACTTTCATCAATTAAGCCTAATATTAAGTATATTTGTGATAATAAAAAGCAATATCACTCATCCCATTAAAATTTAAATTTAAAAGTCCTGTAAATGCAAATTTAAGTTGTTTTAAGAACTTTTGTGTTCATTTTTGAATTACTTTTTGAAGAAAATAAATATTTTTTGAAATAATTGTCATTTTTGTTGCATATAATCCATTTACAGAATGTTACATTAAAAGCATACTATTGAAACAAACCCGGGGTTCCACAATAAAAGTGACTACTAAAAAGGGTTCCACTTATCAAAAAGATTAAGAAACGCTGATCTAGATCTTTCGCAGGCGTTTCAAGAGTTCAAGATAAAAAATTTTATAAGTCCTCCGTTATGAAGTAATTTATTTTATTATTTTTGTAGTTCTCAAGAAAAAAAAATCTATGAGGTACAAAGTATGGGTATTCCCAGTCTTAAACTCTGAGAATTCAAAATAGGTCATTTTAAACCGTTAACAGGGATTTTATTCTACCTATATTTACATAAGTAGGTAAACAATAAATCTATTTCTGTATTTTATTTCTGATTGTGCTTTTAAAGAGATATCACCGATTTGTGTTTTGTAGTCTTGTGGTATTTTATTTATTTTTATTTGTACAATGCCCAAAGTCAGTAGAGTGTCAGTGTGGGTTATGAAAAAAAGCTTCCTTAACCCTAGGACTACCAGGAAAACGGCCTATCGCTACTTACCGCGCGTATTACTATATGCTGGGTTTGAGGTAATATTCGGGGATTATTTTGAATTCAATATAGCGTAAACATTATTATATTTGACTTTTATTTTATTCAACATAAGAAAAGACCTATAGATAAGATAAGACATAAATATTGTAAGATAAAATATATAAATGACTTACATAAAAGTAAAAGTGGGTTAAACACATTTCTTACATATAACTACTGAGTGTTCACTGCATACATTGGTTTAACAACGTGCACAAGTTGTTCTTGTTTTTCTGTCTTTTGAAGATGGACAAACATCACATCTCTTCTTCTTTCTTGGAATCTCAGTACTAGTAGATGCTTCAGCTTCTTCTTCTGCTTCTGGTTTTTCGTGGCCCTTGTATTCTGCTAGCTTCTTTCCTAGTTCATTTAGAAACTTTCTTCTCTTTTTCAAATCAAAAGCTGAATTAGGTTTCAAGAGCTTCCATAGTATGTATGCGTCCATGGCGCTGATGTCTATCATGTTATAAAAAACTACAAAAGGCATTTCTTCCTCATTCTTTTCACGGTGTATGATCGCGTCATTTTGTCCATGTTGTCTACGCCACCTTTTGTTTTATTGTAGTCCAGGATTACCTGATGTTTCTCTTTTTGGTCATTATCAACATTTTTCACCTGCGCAGAGTAATCAGCAACGTTACAAGCTTGCGTTTCTTTGGGCAATATGAAATAATCATCGCATCGTCTGTAAAACCAAACTGTGTGGAAAATACATGACAATGTTTTGGATCAACAAATGAAGACGGCAATTCAGGCTTATTTTTACGGATCGTACCAACTAATGTTAGGTTTTTTGATATCAAATACTTTGCAAGATTGTATGAAGTAAAGAAATTGTTGCAGGTGACATTCCTTCTAGAATTTTCAATTTCTTCTACTAAACGTTTTACAACCTTTTCGCCTTGATTCTCGTCTCTTTTCTCTCCCTGCTTTCCAGGATAAATTTCCAATTTCCAGGCATAGGTTGTCACACTATCACAAATGGCCCAAAATTTTGTTACATATCGTCCAGGTTTTGATAGAATATATTGTCTAAAGGCATTTCCGCATTGGTGCTATTTTGTCGCCACTTCTTTTTCTTCGTCTTTCCGCTGCATCGTCGAATCTAAGTACACGAAGTATATTTTGAAATTTATTTCGAGCGAAAATAGTTCCAAAGATTTTTCGACCATTGTTTTTGCTCCAAAGTTGTGTTACGTCCCCGTTATAAGATTTATATACATCTATTAGTATCAAAACTCCAATCAATTTCTTAAATTCTTGGACATCCATTTTTATCAAATTTTAGCCGAAAACAATCTCTCCTTCATTCATCCAGTTTAGGATAATTTCAAGAAGAAGATCTAATTTCAGAATTGCTTGACGAATTTTCTCAATCCCTCACTGATGTTAAGCAATTATTCGAAAACGAAGATATAAAACAACAACTTTCTTTTTAAGAAACAATTATAGCTTTGTTTCTAATACAACAACACAAATGGGGGAATCTAATTTGCTATTTATCCGAAGTGTAGAACTAGTAAAACAATCCGAGGCAGCTTTTCAAAATGTCGCAGGCAAAATATGGGACAAAATTTTTCAAAAATTCAAAAATGTGATTAAAAAAACTTGTGGATTTTGGTTTCTTAGTCAAGTAGCTAATATTTTAGAGGGAGAATTTACTTAATCCATTGATTTGGATCCTGTAATATTAAGCAATTTTAAAAACGCCCCTATTCCATCGGTTGATGTGGAAAGCAGTTTTTCCATTTATAAATTTTTATATTTAGACAGGCGACGAAACTTTTTAATTGCGAACTTCGAAAAAACAGTTAGAGGTTTACTATTTTTACAACTAACGACAATTTGCTTTGTGTAATAAATGCATATTTAAGTTTAGTTCAGTATGTAGAAAAATTAAAATGTCTTGGTGATTTTTAAGTGAATCAATCAATTTATATATTACAAGTATTTTTTTATTTGAATAATTCCAACATTTTTGTGCATATTGTGACTAAATGATTTGCATATTTATGTGCATATTTTTGGGATTTCCACTTGCATATTTGGGTTTCCCTAATTATTACAAAATGACACGAGACGTTCACTTTAGTAGCGTACTGTCAAAAACAGACTGACAGATCCCTCTATACTGCCATATTTAACCTATTAAAGGATGATTCTACAGAATGGTAAAGAAGATTCCTACGAATTCGCGCCATCTCTGTGAGGCCACGTAGTTTCCAAACGATCCTCGTAGACCTTTCTATGTTCGTCGCTATATCTCTTAAAAGATGTATGATTAAAATTTTTTTTTGCGATACCCAAGTTAAAGTACAATAATTAAATAATATAAAATCATTGCAAGTACAATGGTAGTAAGAAAAGATCTTGGTTTAACGCTTAACACAAAGCCAATTTGCTATTTTTTAAGTAGATACGAAAACTTCTTTGAATATGCTTCCGGATTCCCGGCTATAACCACGTCTTTGGCAATGGCACTCTTGCAAGCTGAAGCTTGAAGCTGAAAGTTCGTCAGTTTGGGACGGGATTATATCTTGTTCTGATTGAGATCTTTTGGGCCGCAACACCTAACCAAGCCGAAACATCCTTATCACTCAAAAACACACCTGGAAATTCCAATCTTTATTACCCACGGCTTTTCTCTATGTCACATACCGTTGTCAACCTGTCTAAGCGCCTGTTATCGACCACCGTCTATCCTATCCAAAGGACCAAATTTTGCCCCGGCCCCCAAATATATCACCACTGAAGAAATCACTGGTATAGAATCCACTCTTGTCAGAATTTCCACCAATATCGCTGGTCCCATTCGTTTCAAAGAATTTAAAATTCCCACCCACTAGGTCCAATCTTTCAAAGCCTGAAATCATTGCCCATAAAACCCTGAAATCGTAGTCCTCAAAGGTGATAAGACAAACGCCACCAACTTTACCAATCTTTACCACCAACGTCGTGGATGGTATAAATTGGAATTTCCGGGTGTGTTTTTGAGTGTTAAGGCGTTTGGAGGTTTCGACTTGGTTAAAGGTGATGCAGTTTAGAAGATCCCAATCAGAAGAAGAACTAACAAACTTTCAGTTTCAGTGCAGCAACAGGGTAGCAACCCTGAAGATGTCCCTTGCAACAGAGTCCCAGAACTCTTTGACTATGATTACAAATAAAAAAGTTTATAACTAACTTTTTTTCTTTCAGAAAACCAAACTTCTTCCGGTTTAAGCTCAACCTACGCAGATCGAGTTATTCCGAGTACGATTACCACATCCCATTCGATCATCTTTACCCGTTCGCGTTCATACGACACTTTCTTATGCGAACGACCATAAACTGCGAAGGTCGTTTTATATATTGTTGGGAGATCTCTCGATGTATTCTCGCCTTCTTCACCGGCTTACTCTACTTCATTTTACCACTGTACGAATCTCGATACAAAGCTATCCTTTATTTACTGGACACGATAGGTCTCGTAGACATATATTTAAGATTACACGTCTGCTATTACGATTCTAACGGACTTATAATAACACACCCACTCAAAACGGCCATCCACTATCTTCGTACAGCATTTATAGTTGATCTAACGGCCATACTCCCGTTGGGATTCCTATTCGGTCAGTACAAAGCGAAAAATACATATTCTTACTTCATTTCGAAGCTGAATAAGTTGCTTCCAATGTATCGATACATGAGATTTTTCAGTTTTATTCATAAAAACGCTCTAACTCCTATACACAAGACATTCGGACTCACGTTCATACCGGTTGTGTTGTTGCTGGGTAATTTATTCGGTAGTTTCTTGATATCGACAGAGTGTTCATTCGCCGACATAGTTCAATTGTCGGGTTCGGGAGAATTTCTAAACATGAGTTGCACGTTTAACTCGATAATGGCGCTCTCGCCATTTAAGAAGCCCATGGGTCGTTTAAGAGTGCACTTATACGCTTGGTACATCGGAGTCAGCGTGTTGACGACGAGCGGTATGCAGGGATATGTTATATCATCAGACGATGTCAGGATTATAGTTATGATCATGAGTCTCCTGGGATTTTATTTGACCGTGGTTTTTGCCGGAAAGTACATTACATTGTACTTCTTCTATCACCGACTGTTACTGGAATATCAAGAAGCGATGCGTTCACTTAATAGGTTCCTCATGACCACTAAGGTAAGTAATATCTCCAATTTTGGTGGTAAAGATTAAATAAAACGTTAGTACTACAACAATCAACGTTTATACCCAGAAAGTTGATTATTGACTTTTTCTATTTTCTCCCAGAATTCAATAGTTAAACCTTTCCTTAATTTCCTACTTAAAAAATAAGATCACCGTTTCTTTTATTGGCAAGTAATTGCTTTTAACGTATACGGCTCGCGAAAACAAAACTCCAAGTTCTTTAATTCGCGATGCCAAGTTCGTTCTTGCAAAAACTTCAGCACATATTATCAATAGAGATGGCATATTGATGTCACATACATAGCCAGAGATATTGCTGGAGTTATCGGGTTTGATATCGGTAGCTAGCCGTGCAAATGAAAGGAACCTTGAGTTGCAAATTAGTATGCAGTCCTGTCGTGTATAAATATGCCACGATCAGTGAGCTCGCTTAACCGTCTAACCTGGAATAAAGTGGGTAAATTCATTAATAATTTCCCGAATCTAAAATACGATGGATGTAGAATAAAATGTACAGCGTGCATTTGACTTTTGATGTGTCGTAGAAGAAGAGATTGCGAAATACACGTGAACAGCATAACTCATGACAACAAAAAAGGGGTGTACCAGAAAATCAGATTTTATTATGATTTATGTTTAACTCTTATTGCTTATAATATATCGTTTGCTGTACTAGACCGCTATGCACTTATCACCTTTTGGCTTAAATACGCAAAGTGCGAATTGCCAAGTCGGGCAACGTTCTGGTCGCAAAGATATTGAAAAAAGAATTAAATCGGAGTTAATTCAAATAAAAAACTGTGTATGTATGTGGATGAAACGACGGATCGAAAAAAACAGTCAGTAGTTAATGTTATGGTATAGTTTACTTCAAATTATAAGAATATAACTTTGAACGGCTCTAATGCTTTTATTTCACCACCTGCGGCAATAACTACCTGGCCGCCCAATACGATTATCTTTTACGCAAACAAACTGCTGAGATCCGTAATGACAAAATTTAAGTAAATTATAATTACTGCAATTTAGATGAAATAAAATTTAATAATAATATAAGTACCAACAGTTGTTAATTTGAATATATAGTTATTATATATAATTAAATACCCATTAAATTACAATTTAGTGCTTATATTTATTAGACAAAATTTAAGTAAATATAGTTAGGAGAGTTGGCAATCTAATATTGAGTCTATTTATCATTTATTGTTAATCTTTATTGCTGTTTACATATTTGATTTTTCTCTCTTTACTTAACGAACATGTGGCGACCTTTTGCTGAAAGTGTTAGTGATTATGATGTGGATAGTGATAATACTGTTAGAGAACGATAGAGAAAGCATATATTAGAAGATGCAAAACAGATCATTTTCAATGTCTATCATACCCTGATGGAAGAAAATAACGAACTACAAACCCAGAACATTCAACGAGCGTCGCAATTAACCAGGGTGCCTTTCGGAACAATATATAAAATAATTAAAAATAACGCAGGGCCTCGAAAGCAAAGAAGTGACAAAGGAGCACCGAGATAAATTGAAGAGTATGAAATTGATACTATTAGGCAGCAAGTATACTCCGTCTACAGAGGAAATGTTGTATCTACACTTGACTGCTTACATAAAAGAATCAGTGATGAGCCTATAAATATTCCGTTCTAAAGCAACCTTGTGGCGGACACTAAAGTTTGGCACTATAGACAAACGTCGCACAATTATGGAAAGCCCGAGGTTACAGAAACTTCGATATGAATACTTAACGGCAATTAGAAGGTATAGACAGGAAGGACGATTAATATGTTATTTAGACGAGACGTGGTATGACACCCAAGACACAATTTGCAAAGGTTGGATGGATAGTTCAAGTATGTGTCAGTTGGACGCGCCGGTTTTGAGAGGGAAGAGAATAATCATTCTCCATGCTGGGTCAGAAAAAGGATGGATCGGACAGCCGCTATTATCTGTTAAAAATGTTAAATCCTCAAGTTTAGATTACCATGAAGATATGACCTCATCTTTAGTTGAAGAATGGTTTTGTGACACTTTGCTGCCAAATTTACCGAAAGATAGTGTGATTGTGATGGACAACGCTCCGTATCATTCTCGACAGCAAACCAAAGTTCCTACAAAATGTAATAACAAGAAAGATATTAAAACATTTTTAGAAGCAAATGATTTATATTTTGAGGATCATTATACCAAAAACCAATTAATAGAGGTGATGAAGACAAAAGAATATTTAAAGGATTATTATGTGGATAACAGAGCCAACGAAGCAGGACATACAATTTTGCGTTTACCACCATACCATTGCATTTTCAATCCCATTGAATTGATATGGGCCCAACTGAAAAATACCATAAGACGAACAAATCAAACACCGAAATTTAGTGAAAGCAGTGTAACACACATAAAAAATGCTATGGAACCTATAACCACTGCAGATTGGAAAAATGCTGTTAAACACGCAATAGCAAAAGAGGACGAATATATGCGCATGTACAAAATAGTAGCACCTTGGATTATAAATTTGCAAAACGATTCAGACACAGACACCGATTTGCAAGACGACTCAATCACAGATGATTTATGAAATGCGGTGACACATAAAAATTTTATTGTGTATTACAAATAAATAAGCTTTATATATCTATATGTATCTACTACACATGTTGCCACACGATTTGTAATTTTTTCTTTGTATATAAACTCAATGTACAGATATTTTTTATTATATACTTGAAATTAACAGCGTTTTATTATTATATTATAGGTCCCTAATTTATAGTCAATACGGCCCCTAGATTCATACGTTGCAAATAGGTAAACCGTACCCGTTCAATAAGGAGACCAGGTATAAAAATTATCATAACAGAAGGTGGTGCAATAAAAGCATTAGAGTCGTTCAAAGTTATATTCTTATAATTTGAAATAAACTATACGTACCTCATCAACTGTCACCTGCTATGTTACTTGCTTCCAGACGAGTTGAAAAGTGTATTGCCAATGAGATTTTGAAAGTGTGTTGAAGTCATTGGACAAAGTTGAAATTTCACCAAAGCAAGTATTAATGTTTGTGAGTGACGGTGCTGTAAATATGCTGTCTTTAAATCGATCTCTCAAAGAACATAGTGTCAACCTCTTACATGTAACGTGCAAAATCCACCCTTTGAATTTTGTGGTACAAACGATTCGTGAATGTTATCCACGAGTAAATGATTTAATAGCTAGTACAAATGCGGTGTTTCTTAATTTCCCAAGACGTACTCGACTATTTCACAGACTGTGTCCCGAAATACCTGAACCATCAGAGCCGATAATTACTCGTTTCACTCGTTTGACAACATGGTTGAAGGCTGCGTTTTACTATCATCAATATTTTGATCATATAGAGAAGGTAGTTTTAAAATCAAATCCGACAGAAGCTGCAGGTATCAATAAAAGCCAGGAATTATCTAAAGATCCTCAGGTTAAAGAAGATTTACAAACTATATACAACAATTACTTCGAACTAGCCGAGGGAATAGAAAAATTACAAAATGTTTCGATGTCATTTGTGGATTCTTTTCAAATTGTGAATGATGTTTGAGCTATAAAAGTCGAAAGAATTAGTTGTTTAAAAAAAAATTTGAAAATGTTTTAGACAAAAATTTCGATTTTCACGTATTAAAACTAATTTGTGAAGATGCGTCTAAAGAATCATTAAGTTCTTCCAAGATTATTTGAAATATGCAAATATAACATCGTTAGATATAGAACGGTCGTTTTCGACATTAACAAACAACTCTGGAGACATATCTGGTGATTGGAATATTTTAAAAATCTTATCCAGATAATGAATTCACTAATAATTCATAATGCAGTAAGTGTTTGTGGACGTTTTATCATTTTTGTCTTATAATTTATATATAAATTAAACGCAAAATTGCATGCGTACGCCGCTGGCCCATGCGTCGAATCTGTCATCTATGGAATAAAGCCTGTATATAAGAAAGATTAACAATTACAGACCTATAGTGTATCAAAGTTTGCAATAGTTTTCGAGCATATTTTTTATTGTGAAATGCAATCCAGCACGAATTTATGCCAGGCAGATCCAGGGTAACTAACTTAATTACCATCACGAAATATATAAATGAAGTTCTTGATTCACAAGGACAAATTGTTGTTTACACCGACTTTTCAAGTGCTTCTGATACAATAAATCATGGCATTTTACTCAAAAAGCTTAATTATTTTGGCATATCTCCTGGCTTCCTGCAATTAATGAAAGATTATTTGCCGAAGAGATTAAATCAAGTTTTTTAAAATGGGTGTTATTCTTACGAATTTTTAATATCGGGCGTGCCACAGAACTTAGACTCAATATTATTTATAATATACATAGACGATCTTCTTGGTATTCTTAAATGTCCTGCATTGTGTTATGCTGATGATATCAAGATATGCTATTCTATTTCGACAGACAGTGGTGTTCGAATCTTGCAGGAGAATGTTGACGTTTTATCTCAGTGGTATCGAAATAATAGCTTGAAATTAAATACCGTCGTTACCTATACTAGAAAGATTATTTCCTCATTATATATTGAGGAAAAAGTTTCATCTAAGATTAACGTATATAAACATCTTGGTGTAGTTTTTAATCGACGCCTGAGGCTTAGGAATCACATTAAATACGTTTCTACAATGCCATCTAAACGATTGGGATTTATAAAACGCAGTTCCAATATACAAAGTCCCTATATTTCGCATTTGTTTTGAGCTGTTTGGAGTATTGTTCCATTGTCTTGTCACCATATTACATCTGTCATCAATTGAAAATCGAGAAGCTTCAACGACGATGTTTGAAATGTGTCTCGTTTAAGGTTGATTGCCAGTATTCTGTTAGAGCTATCGACTATAATTCATTATTACGTTGCCATGGTTTCCAATCCCTTCATGGACAGAGAAAAAGACATTGATCAATATTTTTATGGAAACTACTAAATGGGATTACTGACTGCAGCGATCTACTACTTAAACTGGACTTCAATGTTCCTAGCCGTCCATCTAGATGCGTTTCAAAATTTGTATTATCGACGCCGAATTCGCTGGCTGACTGAATGCAAAATCTCGTCATATGTCGTTTGCAGTCTCAATGACATGAAGAGAGCCAAGGGATCATTCACTGGCAAAATCATGTCAGTCAAGAACTAAAGTAAAATATCGTATGATCAAAAAGCCTTTGGATCGCTATTGCCGTGGAATTTACGACATATCTATGAAATTATTTATTTCAATTAGTTTTGACATTGACTTGACAACTTTTAAGTCAGCTGACTCTAAAATATACATAAAATGCAACAAATTACCATAACCTAAAATCTATTTTATTTGTGACTTATGTGTACTTCAAACTACAGAAGTAAGTAATTCTATAGATGGTTTTTACACTTCATGGCTATCGCGATCCAAAGACTTTTTGATCATATGTTATCAAATCCCATACTATCCCCACCAGATTTATGAACACTGGATTCTTAGAAGATTCTCTAGATGGCTTCGAAGGCTAAGAAAACATGGAAATGCATGAATGGCGTTATAGTATGTACCTACAGTATTCCTTAAAAAAATTGAATTTCTGAAATTTCAAACGCGTTTTACACTCAAAAACCTTCCAGGTCCAGAATAAACAGGTAAAATTCTGTATGGGTCATCTTTTCTAGTTCATGTATAGCAAGCGCCAATTAAGTTGGCGCGAGGAGGGGGTGCACAGAAGCCGTTTTTAAAAACGTCCACCCCCACTACTCAAGTAATTGTCAGAATACATTAGTCATTGACGTTTGACGGAACATAATGTCTTTGCTACGGGATCATAAAGTAATACACGCTCAGAGTTTAGAATTATCTGACATTTGATGTAAAACCAAATACAAATCTCCCCACTACTTATAATCCTGCGCGAACTTACCCCTCCTCGCGCCAACTTAATTGGCGTTTGCTATAACATTCCAAAAGTTTAATCTTGTATATTAGTGTCCTCCCTAAAATTGAATTACTAATTTCTTCTCCAAAATATATTTTCTAAATAGACTTGAATTAGCTATTTTGTTTGTTAATAACAGTCTTGTACCTATTTATCCATAGGAAAGTATGGAAAAATTTGGAGAAAGTAACTTTTATCTTACCTTCAGCACCTATAATTTACAATTTCTAAAAAAAAATATTTTTAATTCGTATATAAGAAAATAATTTGAAACATACATGAGTGGGTAGAAACCACACCAATTTGTAGAATACAAAAGTATTTTTAATAATATAAAATATTATGAAAAATGGGGTGTGAAGAACACAATACAAGTTATATATTTGTGAATGTATCTCCTCTCCAGAGACGCAGATACGTATTTCACCTTTCTACAGGATCGTCGGTACGCCCCTGCTGGAGAAGAGATACATTCAACCAAACATAACTACCTTGCTATCAACCAGAAATTATTAAGACAGAGCGTGAAAGAATATTCAGCGCTGTCTACATAATAACTGCCGAACTAAGCAACGTGTTTCTATAGACGGTAACAACCATATCTATAAAAAAAAAAAAAACTTTTGTATTTTTAATTCGACTATTGTTTTACTAGGTGAATCCTCATTTAAGAAAAACAATCGTCAACAGTTACGAATTGAAATGGAGCTTGCACAAAGGCCGAAATCTTCACCAGATATTTGAACCATTATGCTTACAGATGCAATATGATCTTCTGTACGAGATATATGGAAAACAACTGTACCAATCCTCCATATTTACTAAAAAAACGAAGACGTTCTACAGAAACTTAATGCCAAAGGTGAAACACGATATCATCTTCAAAGGTGGATACTTGACTACAATCAACGATATTTCTGCTCATTCTTACATTTTATACAAGGGCGTGGTCGAAGTATTAGCTCCGGATGGTACAGTAATCGACACGCTATTTGTCGGCAGCATGTTTGGTAATTTAGAAAAATATGCTTGGAGTAGGCAGCGTGTCAGTGTGGTAACGAATTGTCATGTTGAAATACTGATGGTGCCTACAATTGAATTCCATCAACTGTTAGAATACGAACCTTCAATGAAAGACGAATATAGGAAACTCAAACTGAAATATATTAATTATATACCGGGAAAAATGCATCGTCATCACGAAAAACGAAGAACATTATCTGAGATAAACCAAAACCCGAAAACGTATTGGAACTACGTCTTCGATCCCCACACAAAAGAAATGAAAATTTGGCTAACGATCAATTTGATATTTCCCTGTTACTTAGGTGTAATTCTCGATTTATATCAATTAGGTTCCGGTGAATATTCACTGTACATGATCATCATGCAATTCTGCAATGACATATTATACGCTGCTCAGTATTTTCTCAAGCTTAGAACCGCTTTTGAAGACGACACTGGACTATTAGTGACCGACTTGCGCTGTATTGCCAAGAAGCATTGTGAAAATAAACTGCACTTATGGATCGGAATTATAAGTTTATTGCCGTTGGACTTCCTGGCATTGACACTAACGAATATTGAGTATAGCAAGCGAATGATTGCGTATGGTTTATTACGAATGAACCGACTATTACGACTGATTAACATCTTTCGTTTTTTCACGTCCTCCATCGAACGACTAAATGTAAACATACTCTGTATGCGGTTCGGTTTTGTGTTATTGTGGAGTTCTCTGGCCCTCACTGGAATCACCGCTGCAATGACTATGGTATCGTGTCCTTTCGCAGTGAACATCGAACCGCCGGTACCGTCCTGTCGAGCGATGATACACATGGCTTCTTATGAAAAATTCAGGATATACATACGACACGCATATTTAGCGGCAGATTTCTTAAATTTTGCCTCGCAAAATTGGTATTATCCAAACGGCGCTGTACATATACTCTTCTTCATTGCCACGATGGTTCTATCGCAAAATCTCTTCTACATTTGCATCAGTCAAATCTACTCGGTCATGTCCGAATGCAACAGAAGAAGAATATCCTATGTCAATGACATGGAACGATTAAAGACCTTCATGAGTAACGAAGACGTTTCCATATCCCTCGTCGACAGGGTCATCAACTATATTCAACTTCTATGGGTGCAACAAACGGGAGATGTCTTTCCGTCCTTAATAATAGAGGCCCCGCCTTATCTTCAAGATGCCATTTTGAACGATGCCTTTCTATTTTTATTCGTCGACCATCCGATTTTTAATAAATGCCACAACGATTGCCTCCGACAAATCATACAGAAATGCACAGCAAGAACATTCTTTTGTGGAGACTATGTTCAATTTAAAGGCGTTATCGACAACACTATGTACTTCATTTTTAGCGGAGAAATCGCGGTTTTAAACGATGAGGCGGTTTTCGACGACGATATCGTTCAAATTTTGAAAAATGGCGATTCATTTGGCGTTACACAAGGATTACATTACAAAAAACAACACTTGTATTCATACAAAGCTATGAAACGTTCGATGTTGGTGATTTTAAATTACAAATTGTGGGAATATCTATTGCCATTCTTCCCTGCTTCTAAAGAAAAAATATTCAGTGCTGTGAAGGAATATAAAGGGTTATAAGTTAATATTGCTTTTCAGTTCTTATTATTAAATAAATATTTACTTTCAATATATTCGATTATTTCATTATTTTCATTATTTATCTCTTTTCAAAAATATTACCTTTCAAATATCTTGTTACCGAACTTTTGACCGTCTTTGTAGACAGAAATATTTCCAACCATAATACTTGTAAAGATTACTGCGTTGCCAATTTATTGGTTAGAAAATAGTAATTGCTTAATTTAACATTTAATAAATCATTGCAAGTTCTTATAAGTTAATATAATATAGGATAAATACTAAAAGAATAAATAAGTTTACATTGCATTCACTAGTTTATCAATAAAAAAATGAGGATGGCAACGTAGTATATAAACACAGTTTTTCCCGCCAATCCTTTTACAAATATATTTACATAACCTCCAGAAACAAACAAATTTAAGTTAATAAAATGGATTTTGTTGGGACCAGACGTAAAAAAGCCCAGAAAATAATCATATCAAATAATTTAAAGGATACGTATTCGCATGATTTGCAAATGTACACTTTACCACCTGGTAATGAAATTCAACTTTCCGAATTTGAAGAATTAGCTCTAGAACGTTTGCAGTTATTCAGAATAATTGAACAAGCCTCACAGAAGGGTCTCAAAATCTACAGTAACGATTGGCGAGAGTGCATATTCAGTGATTTGTTAAAAAATCAATTGAAGAAATGGCATCGTTTAGCTAAATCAACAGACTTTGAAAATCCAACAGATGCAGATTTGCAGGCACGACGAGCTGATCATATATCACATTTTATATTAAGATTAGCATATTGTCGCACGGACCCGCTACGAAAATGGTTTCTATCTAGAGAATTAGAATGGTTTAGATTACGTTTCCAACTACAATCTCCTAAAAGTATCGAGGCGTTTTTAAAAATAAATAATTTAACATACGCATCAATTTCAACCGAAGAAAAAAGTAAATTTTATGAAAAGTTATCTGAGTCAACTGCGAATGCTTATGTAATCGATACAATAAATTTTTATAAAGTAAAATTTATTGAAGTTCCTAGTTTAGTAAGATCAAGAAGAGTATTTGTTTGTAATGGATATGCGTACATTCCTAGTTTCGAGTTGATCACATGTATTTTAGGCGTTTTCAGAGCATCTCTGAACGAAGCCCTTGTCGTATGTATATGTATTAATATCTTATCATGTTTATTTCATTATTTACTTGTAGTATGCTTATCGGCGTTTACCTTTAATGGATGATGATCGCATTAATTTTCTAGTTAATAATTTACATCATATATACACTGGTAAAGATTATTCTCAGAATACTAATAGTGGCAATGTTGATTTGGCAAGTTTAAACTTTTGTGCAAAAGAACATTTTCCGTTATGTATGAAATATATTTACGGTATTCTTAAATCAAGTCATCATTTGAAACATGAGTGCCGTTTACAATTGGGCCTCTTCCTAAAGGGGATCGGCTTGAAATACGAAGATTCAATGACATTCTGGAGAGAGGAATTTACTAAGAAAATAGACAGTGGCAAATTTGAAAAAGAGTATGCATATAACATTAAACACATGTACGGATTAGTGGGTTCTGGAACTAGTTATTCACCATACAGTTGCATTAAAATAATAAGTTGTAATGTAGGGCCTGGTCTACATCATGGTTGCCCATATAAACACTGGGATTCGACATTTTTGAAATCAAAATTAACTGAACAAGGAATGTCGTTAGAAGGTGTGGAAGATATTGTAGAAACAGCAACCAAAGGCCATTATCAAATAGCATGTGGCAAATATTTCGAATATGTACATGGCCAACCAAGTAAAAATGCCATAGATCATCCAAATAAATATTTTGATGAAAGTTCGGCATGTACAGGAGATGTTAAAGATAAATCACAATCCTCTACAAAAGTGGTCAAGAAACAGAAACCCACAGAGACTAGTATCCAGGTAAATGATGTAAATTGGGATGAAGAAATGTAATCGTCCAAAATATAATTATTTTGGTCGATATGTAAATATATAATGTTAATTAGTTTTCTTAAGCCAATCTACATATTGATTTTTATACCTATTAACATATATTTTTTAATTATGTAAGTATTTTATATTCAATATAAATACATGTTTTTTAAAGATGACTATTTTTATTTAAATAGAAAGGATAAGTAGTTAGAATCCAAAAGATATAAGCGAATGTGGATATATAATATGTTAACTTACATGCTGTTTGAAATATTGCTAAAAATAGAATTTTAAACCAGAAAAGTAATAGAAACGTTTTAAAGTGTTAGAAATTGATATTCCACTTGTAATTTTTTACCAAAAGTTCAAATAAAGAACATCTTTCCTTACAAATATGTTTAATTTTATTAAATTTATCAAATTAAACAAAAAAAAAGAATACTATTCGAAAACATTATTAAGGCCATCTCTCGGACATCATCAAGACTATTACAACCCACAATTGAGAAGTACTCGTTATTCTTAAAATATTCAACTTATGTATTATATTGCAATTAATATTAAGATCATTTATAATTTTATTTAGAAAGTTGGAAAGAAGTTTACGGAGGTTTTGAAATAATGTGTTTATGCACAAATCAATGACAAAGTAAAGTAGTTCTAATTTATTTATATTATGTCAATGGTTTATAGTCTATTTTTAAAGTAGAGAGACGAATTTCTGAACGTAGGCCTGGCCCAAAGTACATGCACGAAAATCTTGAAAACAATTTGTACGCGGCAAAATTCAAATAATTTTTGCATTTGTGACACGCATATATTAAGTATAGACCTATGCAGAAATCAACAACAGGAATTTATCTAGGATGACAGAAGAGGAAAGAAATTAAGTAAATATTAGAAAGTGTAAACGGAGAATAGATAAGATACATAACATTTATTTATTATAATACAAAATATACATTAATAATACATTTATTGTAAACTTACTGGTTCAGCAAAAATTACATTCAAATATTTATTTACAGAAATGCAAATGTAATAAAAATATTTATCATAAACTTATGAGCTGCTCATAACTATTAGAAGTAAATTAATATATCTCTAAATTATGATGATGATATCGAACTACAATCAAAATCTTCACTGTCACTATCCTCTTTAATGATTCCTAATGATGAAAGGTTCTACTACTTCGTCAATTATTGCATCAAGATCTTTCATACGGGATTCTTCTTTTATAACATGGTTTATGCATTTTAGCCAAGTAGTAGCTGTTACATTTCCCAAGGCGTCAAGTAATAATTGTCTCACTTCAGATAATTTAAAGGTTTTGTTTTTGGCAGCCACTTCATTCTTTATTTGGGCCCAAACAAGCTGGATAGGGTTCAGTTCGCAGTGGTAAGGAGGTAATCGTAACACAGTTTTATTTTGTGATTTTGCTAGTTCATCAATAACATAGGAATTATAAATATTCTTATGAATTTTAACCAAGCTTAACAGTTCAGCTCTGACCATATCCTCATCAAATTGTATTTCCTTACTTGTTAGCCAATTTTGAATATCCACCTTTCTCCATGATGATGATGGTGGCTTTTCTATTTTACGACTATGATATGATGCATTATCCATAACTATAACAGCATTGTCAGGTAAAAAGTTTAATATTCGAGAGAACCATTCTTCAAAAACAGTGGCATTCATTTCATCTTGGTAGTCAGTGGTTTTCTTTCCTTCAAATAATAATAAGCCATCTTTTACAAAGCCATTACAACTTCCAATGTGCAACAAAATAAGACGACGTCCCTTTCCTGCTGGATTTTTTAATCCAGTTGTAAGCCCTTCGATAAAGGCTTGTCTACGACTGTGAATACTTGTGTCAGTCCACACTTTCTGTACTGTATGACCCTCATTCACCCAAGTTTCATCCAAATAGAAAATTGATCTGTCCTGAGCTCTATATTGTGAAATATCTCTGGGATATTGTCGCCTCCATCTTACAATGTCATCTCTTTCGGTCAAAATACTATTTCTGCTCCTTTTTAAGTATCTAGAGGACATAGCACAATTATATACATGTATTTCTATATAATAAATATTTCTTACTTAAAATTCATTTGCTTTATTAGCAAATACAATGTTGATCGACTCATGTTTGGCAAATCTTCGTCATTTCTTACTTGCACCAGCACCTTATCTAATGTCGGAGGTTCATTTTGTCGAAACATATTGTGAACTATTTGGCGTATAGCAGTTTTCACAGTCTCATCAAAGGATTTCAGTAAAGAAGGCCTACCACTAATCTTTTAGGATCTGCACATTTTCCAGAGGCTTTATACTCCTTAACCACCCGATACACTGTTGCTCTTGAAATTCCTGTAAGCATACTCTGTAAAATATAGATCATATGTAATAAATTGTATTCACTAATATGTCAGAAATTTGTTTTATCATGTCAAGTTTCTTGATATTGGGTGTATCAGCTATAATTTTCTTGTAAGCATTGATCAGGGTCTGCTTTTCGGTACTACGCAATGATTCGTATTTTCACGCTTTTTCGGAGGAGAACAAGCATGTTCACGGCCAGCGGCACTTGTACTTGGTTGTGCATTCATATAAAACTCTTTTAATTGTATTTATTTCAATATATTGCTTATAAATTACTTACGAGTGTATCTGATAACTATTACTGTCGAACTCCGAAAAGAACTGGTAAAGTATATAATGAAATAACGGGGAAATAATAGAAACAAGGCTTAATTATAAACAATGTCAGTTGATCAGAATCTGAGCAAGATTTGTACGGTGTCATTTGGCCTTTCTTTCAACCAATGAGATTTCACTGTCAAAGTGGTCTGTTCAGAAATTCGTGTCTCTACTTAAAAATAGAGTATAGTGGCAGTCAATAACAGAAATGAACATATTCACAATCCAAGCCCATAAAATAGACTTAACTGGCGTAGAGAAATAAGTAACGAAATTGTGACAAAGCAAATTATGATGCATTGCAAATGTCGTAACTTTACTAATATGAATTTCATTTAACAATTCAGAACGGTGCGGTTAAATTACGACATACCTGAAAAATGGCCTACTCCGAGGCTGTTTTTTTTCTTGAACACACGGTATTTTAGTTGATAGGTAGAGAAATGTCTAAAAGATGACACTAGCAACTCATATATTTAAAATAATTTTATTTTATTAATTTTAGGATAACTGCTACAAACTTGTTTTTTTATTAATAAATTTCTCACTTAAAATTGTTATAAGTTGTTTTGTGAAAAAAATTATCATTATTTAGCGTAGAAGGCACTAAAACTTTCTTAAAATGATCAGTTATTGCGTAACATTATAACTAAATTGCGGTTAGAAAATTTTAACAAATTTATAATAGATACTATATAGAATATTTCAAATGTTATTTTTTAATTTAAACATCAGGTGGTAATAGTTAATGTTAAATAATAATATAATTTAGAATTACATATTTCTATTCCGCAACCATTTTAACACTTAGTGAAAGTTATTGCCTGCTACAGCTTCTCTTATATTTTCATATTCGCTTATTGGTTCGTATTGGCACAGATTTTGTGGTATTGGTTTGAAACTTAATTCTGGTAGAGCACGTGTCGTAATAGTTTCAGTCAAAAGTGAATAGTGTAATTTGCAAGTGATTTCATCATCCAAAAATCAAAGAAAATGAATAGCGATTTAACCGCTAAAGAAATTCGGGATGCATTTATCAACTTTTTTATTAAAGATAAAAATCATACATATGTTCATTCCTCTTCAACCATTCCTTTGGATGATCCAACATTGCTATTCACAAATGCAGGCATGAATCAGTACAAACCCATTTTCTTAGGAACAGTCGATCCAAATAGTGATATGTCCAAGTGGAAACGTACAACAAATACACAAAAATGCATTAGAGCAGGTGGTAAGCACAATGATTTAGATGATGTGGGCAAAGATGTGTACCACCATACGTTTTTTGAAATGTTGGGCAATTGGTCTTTTGGGGACTATTTCAAAAAAGAAATATGCACGTGGGCTTGGGAATTTTTAACAGATGTTTTAAAGTTACCATCGGAACGTTTGTATGTTACATATTTTGGGGGTGATGAAAAATCTGGCTTGGAACCAGATAATGAATGTAAACAAGTAAGTTACTTCTTTCATAATCATTATTTAAACTGATAATAAAAAATTTAAGATCTGGTTGGATCTTGGGGTTAAACCAAGTCACGTATTACCAGGAAGTATGAAAGATAACTTTTGGGAAATGGGTGATACTGGTCCCTGTGGTCCTTGTTCAGAACTGCATTTTGACAGAATTGGTAATAGAGAAGTTCCGGAACTTGTTAATCAAGATGATCCAGATGTACTTGAAATTTGGAATCTTGTATTTATACAGTTTAATAGAGAATTAGATGGTAGTTTAAGTTCATTACCCAAGAAACATATTGACTGTGGATTAGGATTGGAACGATTAGTATCGGTAATACAGGGAAAGAGATCAAATTATGATACCGATTTATTCATGCCCATATTCGAAGTGATACAAAAAAATACAGGAGCTCCGGCTTATCAAGGAAGAGTAGGTGATGAAGATGTTGATGGTACTGATATGGCATATAGAGTATTAGCTGATCATGCTCGTACATTGACAATTGCTTTGTCTGATGGTGGTACTCCTGATAATACAGGTCGTGGGTAAGTAATTTCTCTTTTTGTATGTATGTAGAGATAATTTAATCAACTTTCTAATACCCATTTAGAATATTTAATCTGGGAAAACAAACTTAATGCTTGTTAATTATATAACAATTATTATCAAGTTCTAAATCCATTTTTTTGACTTTAATTCATACAGATTAGTTGTTGCTTATAAATAATTTTAGAATTATATGCAAATGTCAAGGTGAAAGTATGCTGAACTAATGTAGATCACATTCTCTTAAGGTGTGGTTTTAAAATTTTGTTTAATCCAATGTTTATTTATGTTTGTATCTAAGGATAAAGTTCAATGAATTTAAAGAAATAAATGTATGAAACGCAGCAAAATATGATATTAAAATAAATTATAAATAAAGCATCTTTTTTCATCTTGATATCATAGCTCATAAAATTAATTGAAATTTGTTATTTATGTCATATTAAATCAACTTATTAATACAAGAAATATTGGCGTTTGAAATACAAATATTTACATATTAGATCAGTATTATTGGATTACGTGAAATGAAGTGATTTATATTATATGTAGATATCACTAGTAATTAATCTAATTAATAATCAACATTAATGAATTATAGGGACTGGCCCTAAGAATTGCAATATAGTTACAATGGTAAGTTCAATCCTACAGCTATTAAATTAGCACCATAAAAAAAAAAATTTTAAAAATTTATTATTTAAAAAATTATCCAAATTTATCCATCTGGCGTTGGTCACAGGAATTGCTGTTCTGTCCATTCCACTACGGTGTGCAAAGATCTTGGCCTATACTCATATAAGATCCAGCTGGTATGGGAATTAAAACGACAAGACTATCATATCCCTCGTTCTTTCGCGCGAAACTGACATATTTTATCGCAAAATTGTGTTTAGCGAATAGGCTATTTTTGACTGAACGAGTTTGTTATTAAGCAAAATTGCCGCAAGCAAAACCAATCCACAAGAAATCCTGCAGGCTCTATTACATCGAGAAAAATGTACCGCCTGGTGCAGTTTACACGCTGGTAGCATCACCGTTCCTTATTTCTTGCGGAGCTCGCGTTACAGTCAATGGAAATCGTGATAATTTTTTTTTTGTTGCAAAATGTGGTTAATATTGATATGGATGAGATGTGATTACCACAAGATGGCACTACGTGCCATACGGCAAAATTCGACGATAAATTGATTTCGAGAAATGAACCAGTCAATTGACTCGATTAGTGTGTCGTCACAAAGACGAAACACATGACAACATTACTTTTTATTCTTTTATTAATTTAAAAATAAATTTTCTGTAAAAATAACGTTCTGTAATGAGGAATGCGCCTATCGGGAAACCGATATCGATATTCAATAACTGCTTGACGTCCACTTCCGTTACAGTAGCCATACACAAAATGCATGTCCGCATACTCTTGAGAAGAAAATCGTTAAGGCATTTTGAATAAAGAAAACGTGTCCACTCACTAATAAGCTATTGTATGAACTGAAACGTAGTGTAATCCTTTATTAAAAAATGCAACGTTAACAGTCATCTGAACATTTGTTTATTGTATGATATTCATGGTTCAGCACTTACGAAATAAGTAAGAACCTTTATCATAAATCAATTTCCAGTAATCTTTTTTGTAGATCTCCAAGAAATGACTATGCACTACGACACGTGTTTATTTATTTTAGGATAACATTTTATTATGCGACGTTAACAATCACAGGCCTGTTATTGAATCGTATAACTTTTTTAAATAAAATCAGTTTGTATTGACTTTAGGATTACATTTTTTTTCATGATCTGACGATCACATTCATAGATCTGTAACTTTGAAACAAATAAAAATGGATATATGTACAAGTTTTGCGTTTTTGTTACTTGAAATGAAGTCTACTTTACACTCCTAAAATTTGAACATAACGACACGGGACACTTTGAAATGCCGATATTCCCAGCTAGCTCTAATTTCGATAAAAAAAAAGTATAATTTTTCACTTATTTATTTGCCTGTTCTTTAAAAAACATACAATATATATTAATACAGTTCATAAATGTAAATCTTCTATTTTAGATACGTCTTAAGACGAATATTACGCAGAGCAGTTCGTTACGCCACTGAAAAACTCCACTCCAGTCCGAAATTTTTCAGCACGCTAGTCCACACAGTCGTCGATATTCTCGGTGACACTTTCCCCGAAGTCCGGAAGGATCCTCAAAGTATTGTGGACATCATCAATGACGAGGAGGAGCAATTTCTAAAAACGTTATCGAGAGGCCGAAATTTATTGAATAGAACCATTGGAAAGCTCGGTGATTCTAAAAATGTTCCCGGAGATGTCGCATGGAGGCTATACGATACCTACGGATTTCCAGTTGATCTTACCCAGCTTATGGCGGAAGAAAAAGGATTAACTGTCGATATGGGGGTTTACGAGGAGTCTAAAAGAATCGCCCAGATTATTTCGCAAGTACGTTCATGTTTTTTGTCGTTTTATAGAAGCTTAGGAGCTCCCGTTTTTATTAGTTTATCAATAGCATATGAATGAATGATAGATGAAGTGATCAAGTAAAAATTTAAAAAGGGAAACTAAATAAGAAAAAATGAAAACATTAAGGTTAGGACCATAGAAAAAGAATACCTTAGAATGGCAACTCCTTGAAGAGAGACGTGAGATAGACAACAGCGCCGTCTTGCGATTCTGCTAGCGTAACAAATAGAAATCTGTAGTTCGTAAAGTATAAGTTTTCAGTTCAAGGCCAAATTCAAAGCATATGATTCAAATCAGTACTGCAGAGTCAATATTCAATCGCGGAAATAACCGTTTGTCAGCATAAAATATAAACGTCATGTTTTGCAATATTGTCAAAATTTTAGTATGTCACTTGCAATAACCAAAGAAAGCATATACATAACCTACATGTCAAAAGTAAAGTAGGAACATGAATAGTTCAAAAGTATTGTTTCTTTTCTAGTATATTCATTCTATCCAAGAAAACTATGCGCAAATTATTACTTTAATATTCGAACAAATTACCAGGCATCTAAGAAATATTCTGTAAAATAAATAGGTAGGTTAGAAATGTCAAAGTGATAATCAAACAATTTCGTACTTATTGTCACTAATTGATATTACTGTTTATTATCAGTATTGTTCCGAAAAGAACGAATTTTGAAATTTTTTATGACAAACTAAATATTCAAATTAGAAGAATTGTTAACCTAGAAGTCAGAATACCGGAAACAAAGTCAATAAACAACAGTATTCAAATAATTAATATCACACTGGACAACTTATCCTTTTTATTTAATATAATATTTCAAAGACGTACGTTTTAACTTAAAATGACAAACGTGAGTAGTATTACAGCGCGTATTCATGTGTGTTAGAAAGAGATAAAGTACAATTTGCGGTTCCCACTTGGGCAGTACGAACTGAATACTTATACTTTATGAACTGTATAGTTGCATTCTTTCTAGGTTCGTAGATTTACTGGGACCACGAAATTTAAAATACTAGTTATAGCGAATTATGTACTAAATTATAAGTAAACATGAAATGTATTATAAAATAGCTAATTAACTTCTTTTTTATTTAGTAATCAATAGGATATCTTTTAAATAATTTGCAATTTATAATACATTCCAGGTTTACTTATAATTTAGTACATAATTCGCCAAAATATTTTATAATAAAAAACGTAGTAATAATTTGCTTCTGAATAAATTCATTTATATCAGAATATAATATGTGCTTGGACTAAAATGTATGGGTAAAGAATAATAAAATACTATAATATATTATAAAAACATTTATTAGAT
Organism: Melolontha melolontha; assembly: GCA_935421215.2. Classification (NCBI taxonomy): domain Eukaryota; kingdom Metazoa; phylum Arthropoda; class Insecta; order Coleoptera; family Scarabaeidae; genus Melolontha; species Melolontha melolontha. Next base: position 200,943,442 of record OW285237.1, on the reverse strand, counting down.
ACATTTGCACAAAATATTTGTATTATGTCAATTGTCATCTAAATACATCGACAAAAAAGTTTTTGGTATGAATCAATGTCAAATACAAAACAAATGAATATTACACATACATGCTATGTGAAAAGAAGTATTTATATGATTTGGTACAAAGTATATAATATACCGTGAGGTTTTTATAACACCGTACATAGCCCCTATGTTCGATTTTATTTGTCCCATGTCAACGCATGGGCAGTTATGCAACTAACATTACTCCTATTAGATTTCTACATAAACAATTTTATCGATAACTGTCAAAGTCGTGACAAGATAGAATAATTCATACAATGTATTCTAAAGACGAAAAAATTGAATTTATAAATTTGCAAGCTGGAAACAGTAGTAGAAGTATACGAGATCTGTTTGCTGCAAAGTATCCCGACAGACCAATACCGGCTCTATCAACCATCCACACAATTATTAAAACATTTAATAGGGATGGTTGTATAAGAAGCACACACAAAAAGAAAAATAAACCTTCCCATGTACTTACCGAAGAACTAAAATTAAATGTTTTATGTTTCATCGAAGAAAGCCCAATAACCGCAACAAATAAGATTGCACAGCACTTTAACATTTCAAAAACGTCTGTACGTAGAATTTTTAAAATGTATAAATACAAAGCTTACAAATTTAGTAATCACCAAGAACTCTTCCCTGAAGATAAATCAAACGCATAGATTTTTGTGAAACCTTATTTAATATAATTAATGAAAATGACAACATTTTAACAAAAATATTGTTTACCGATGAGGCGTCTTTTTCTTTAAATGGTTCAGTAAACTCTCAAAATTTTCGGTATGTATAAAAAGTATTTTTTTCAATAAAATCTAATTAATTCGTTTCTATTGCACTTTTAGGTATTGGTCACGGACTAATGATTATCGTCAAAATTTAACACATACGCAATATAATGCACGGGTCAATGTTTGGGCAGGTATCATTGGTACTGCACTTGTAGGACCATACTTCATTGACGGAAATCTCAATTCAACCAAATTCTTAGAATTGCTGAGAACACGAATTGTTCCTCGAATTCAAGATTTCAATATTGAAAATCCCTGGTTCCAGATGGATGGGGCCCCAGCACATTCTACTGCAGCTATTTCACACTTTTTGAATATAACTTTTCCTGATAAATGGATAGGCAGGTTTGGTCCGATAATTTGGCCGGCCCGTTCACCAGATTTATCGCCTAACGATTATTTTCTTTGGGGATACCTGAAATCAAAAATTTATAACAATATAAATATAACGAATATTGAAGACTTAAAAACTCGCATACTTACAGAATTTCAGGAATTGCAAACCAAACCTCTTTTTTTATCAAACTGTTTGCAAGAATTTCATAATAGACTTGCATATTGTATGGAATGCGAAGGTGGACATTTCGAACATTTGTTAAAACGTTGATACTCTTCCTTAGATATAATGTTGCTTTTTTATTCACTATTTGATGAGATCTTTTAATTTTATTTGACAAATAAAAGGTGATTTATTTACGAGGTTATGCTTATAGTAGTATCATCGAGATTAGTATAGTATGCATACGCCGCATGATTGCAATAGGAGTAATGTTAGTTGCATAACTGCCCATGCGTTGACATGGGACAAATAAAATCGAACATAGGGGCTATGTACGGTGTTATAAAAACCTCACGGTATATTGTATATAAATATGCAACACAAAAAAGAAAAAAATATACACAGATTTACAAATAAATGAAAAAATATTATAACAAAAGAAAGGAAAACAATACAAAGGTTTAAAATGGATGTCGCACATTGCAACACCTGTAAGATAGGCCCAAAAAAAGTGAAAACTTGCAATACAGTCGGTATTGTCAAATTTATAAAATATTCTTTGCAAAAGTTTGTAAATCGTAATTTATTAATAATACGTTTCTTTCTTTTCATAACCCCTAATGTTAACATAGTTAAAATCCTATTAAATTGTGAGTTATAGCTAACATTTAAATAATTGATGTACTCGGTAGGAATAACACACTTGGCTATATTTCATAAATTTTTATTATATTCTCTTAGATATATGTTTCAGCTGTTATACCTTTCTCAAAACTAACTTAATCTACGTAACAATGTAACTTATATACCTAGTTTTAGTTATGAGGTGGTGGTTAGGTGATGTTTACAATGGTGTCTACGACGGGGGTGTTTATAAATTCAAGCTGTGTATTAGTGACTATTACGTTTTACTTTTGGGCTTTTTTAATTTTAATTTCACTTTAATAGTCACTAATACACAGCTAGAATTTATAAACACCCCCACTATTGTAAATATCATCTAACCACCACCTCATCACTAAAACTAGGTATATAAATTACATTGTTACATAGATTAACTAAGTTCTAAGAAACTCTTTGAGAATGGCATAATGGCCGAAACATATATATTAGAGAATATAATAAAAATTTGTGAAATATAGCCAAGTGTGTTATTCCTACCAAATACATCAATAATTACTAAAATGTTTCACTAAGAAGTATCTGCAACATCAATTGAATAACATTTAAAGAAAATAGTCCTAGAAGAAGTAATTTTTTACTTTCTCCTTTGGCAAAACTTTCGATATGCTAATCGCAACACAGGATCACAATTTTGTTGTGGATGAAAACGCGAATCCCCTTTAATAATTTTGTTTATACGACTTACCCAAGAAAATATGGATAATTTCGTAATTTCGGTAACCATAAAATACTTAACATTTTCGTGAGTTTCACAAATTATTGTATGAAACTGTATATTGTTGACAACTGTATCTGCAATTGTTTTACTAATATTACTGCATAAACAATATTTGGACAATGAGGTGTGGATTATTTTGTCGATTTCCTTAAAAATTCCTACAAATTCCGTTGTAGGCAACAATAAACACTTAGCGGAATATCTTTTCGCTTGGATTAACAAATGATGGTTTTCATTCTCTGCTGTTGTTAGTTTTAGCATGCACATCTCACATGATTTAATCTTTCTCAACTGTTTTAGCTGAACTTGTGTATTTTGAGATAGTTGATCATGATCTAAAAAATAGGAAAACATACAATTTAGAAGTATGTCCAGCTGCGAGTAATATATTTTGGTCATTGATGTCATTTTAAATTTTAGGAAATTGTCACAATGTAGATTTTGCCCCTGATTGATTATATCGATTGTCAATGAAATGGCAATATAGATTTGCAGTTTGCAAAAGTCTCGTTTTTTGAATGATTTTCTATATGGTTTCAATATCCTATTTTAATAAGGTAAAGATTATTTCCTTAATAGAAACTGCACTCTCAAGCTATGGTAGCATCTCGTCTAGGACTTGCAAAAAGTTTAGTAAATTTTATTAACTTGTGACATATTAAATTCTAGGTTATTACCATTACGGCCGTTCCACAATACAGCAACTTACATATTGTCAAAAAATGACATTGAAGGCCAAAATTTGTTGCTCGCAGGTGTTCATGGAATGGCTTGCAAATGTACGCTTAATATTCATTTAAAAAAAAATCGCTTCCAAATCTCTGGCTTTAATTTGCGTTGATTCAACTTTTTCCTCAATAACAAGAACTGTTTAATGATATTTCTATTGACAATAATGAATTATAGAATTTAAAAATTTTTATCGCTTGATCTTTTACTGGAATCTGATGCCTAGAAACAATTTTTTATTTTTATTAACAGATTTATTTGCATTATAGTTTTGATAAATTACCTGGCACATTTTCGATCATAACATCCTTTCACAGAACATGATCGAATATATCCACCACTCATTCTAAACGCAAAAAAAAAGCTTTTAATACATAATTCAATTATTTGTATAATTCGGTTCTTACCTTACTACTGAATATAACCCCCGGGATATTAGAAAAAAAAATTGTCCTCTATAACACACTATATTACACTACTATAAAACACAAGATTTACGAAACTATATCCAAATTACATATATGTACAAAATAACAATACAACAGCTCACAACACAATACGAATATCAAATATGTATGGCGAAATACCAACAAACAAGAAATCTATCGCGTTCAAATACTGCAAACGCTAAATTACGCTAGCAGAATCGTCAGATGGCGCTGCAATCAGTGATTTTTTCGGTCCATTTAACTTCCCTACCCCTGGTTAGGACTACGCTCATAAGTATTTGAGTTCTTCTATTTGAAAGTTTGAAAAGTTCTCAACCTGATGGTGAAATTGACAATTTATTTTATTATCTTTCAACAGAATTTCCTTTCATTATTTATAAAGGTGTCTCAGATTGTTTTTCATTTTTGATACTTAAAAATTAAACACCACAATTAGTTTAAACTCGTTTTAATTAATGATAAATTAAAGAGCAGTTTTTGAATTTTTATTTATGAAAAACCATTTGTAAATATGCACCATTCACTTCTTCACACGTTTTAGTCTAGAACCAAAATTTTCAATAACTCGCTGGAGCATTGCTCTTGGAATTGCGTGTGTGATTCTTTGCTTTAAAACATTTAAATTGGGTGGTAATAGGTTGTGCCCTTTACTTTTTAAGTAACCTCATAGAAAAAAATCAGCAGGCGATAAATCTTGACTCCTTGGTGGCCAGTTGATGTCTCCTCGGCGACTAATCACTCTTTCAGGGAATAAATCATGAAGAGCAGCTAAGGTATCATTTGTAACGTGGGAAGTGGCTCCATCTTGCTGGAAAAATATGTTGCGGGTTTAGCCAATCTAGTTTTGCAGTTTTAGAACCACAAAAGTTCCGATAATATGGTAATATCGATCGGAATTAACAGTCTGAGCGCGACCACGGTTGTCCTCAAAAAAGTATGGCTCGACAATTCCTTAACTTGATATGGCAGCCCAAACGTTAACCTTCGACGAGTGTAATAGTTCCTGATGGAGTTCCAGCGGATTATCGGAAGCCCAATATGTACAAGTTTGTTTATTCACGTGTCCGTTGATGTGAAAATTGGATTCATAAGAGAACCATATGTTATTGAAGCGATTTCTCATTGTCCTGTAGAATTCGTCTCGGTTAGCGAGATCATCGGGCTTCATCTCTTGCACAACAACAATTTCGTAGGGGTGGAAATGTAGATCTTTGCGAATAATACGATGCATGGTGGATTTGCTTAAATTTAGGGAAACTGCGTCCATAACAGACTGGCGAACGCGATCGAAATTTTTGTTCGTCTTTGATATCTTTTTTCGCCCAGTTGATTTATTCGGCATTGTGTTTCCAGTCTCTTCGAACTTGCGCACCCAATGTTTGGTTAAATTCGCACTTGGCACATTTCTCATGGTCCTTAAATTAAAATGTGTACGGTAAAGACGTCGAACAACAATGTAAGAATCTAACAAATCGGAGACTGTGGCTTATAAGTGAATAAAATAAAATTAAAAAAACCTTACCACAATAGAATTTAATGATTCTAAATACGTATTTCTACAACCACGTTGTCATCTTCAGCAGAAAAAAGTGTTACACTGTTTTTTCTACTGAAGATGACAACGTGGTTGTAGAAATACGTATTTAGAATCATTAAATTCTATTGTGGTAAGGGTTTTTTAATTTGATTTTATTCAATGTAAGAATCGTTATTTTTATAAAACGCTCGGACGCTAAATGCGCGCTGCGGTCTCCTGAAACGATCCATCGCTACTAAACTAAACAAACCAGGCAAGCGTTTGTCACCACACCCCTCCCAACCCCCGGTATCTGTGTTTGGCGCGTAACGGTCAAAACAAAAAAAAAATTTCTGAAACACCCTTTACATTTCATCCAGCGATGTGCCAGTGCCATTGTCCTTTCCCTGTTCCAGCGGAACACAGCTGGAAGTGCTGCAAAGTACCCGTTTACAGTCGTAATCACTTCTTGATTGGACCATAAACATTAACCAAAAGTCAAAATCTTGACTTTTGGAAAGAGAGATTTGCACTTCATAGTGCAAATCCCTCAATTTTTCCATCGCCAAAACACTCTTGTGGGCATGTGCATTGTATTGACGGAGGGTGATTTTTTTCTTTTGCTAACTGGCGAACTTTTGCGTCCAGTTTCATTAGATGGTTCGAGTAGTATTCCCCAGTTATTGTTTTACTTTTTTCAAGATAGTCGATTAACAGAATTCCTTTCGCATATTAAAACGCCGACGCCCTACAATTTCACGCTTCTTACACCGATCTTTCAAAATCATATCTTGCACTTCGTCGATGATTTGCACGTTTTTCACGTGGATCACCTTGGATGCTTTCACGGGCACGCATTTCTTCACGGTGGAAATTGAAGAAGAATAATCAGCTTCCACATTTACGATCCTCGACCTTCTAAATTTAACTAACAGTCGGCGTTAAACCTTCTTTTGTCATGAATTTGATCACCACACGATACTAGATTTTTCCCCGAAAAATTTTTCACGAGATCAAAAAGACAACAGGAAATAAACACGTTTTGACATTATGTAACGGATTGAAATTTATCCTCGCTTTCTGAAACCTGTGACGAGCCTTGGATTTTAAATACGAGTCGGAAAAAAGCCACAGACACTAATGATACTGCCAAAATATGGCAAAGCGAACAAACCAAACATCAGAAACATGCTAGTTTGATGGCTCTATAAGAAATCGTGCCTCAAGACCAAAATGCAAAGTGCTAGTCTTTCGGGTGAGACCTCTCTCTCGATTTTTCTCATAATAAGCCCGCATAGGTTTTCTTAGCTTGATTAACTATTTCTTGTGGTGTTTTGGGAATATCTAAATCACTTTCTGAATCACAAATCATGATAAAGTTACAAACAGCACAAACTGACGTGATTTAAAAATGTCGTGATGTTGCAACAGCAGGCAACTAGACTAACAACACTCGCAACTGGTTCAAACGACTGACTGCAACCAACTTCTGACTGAAATGACTTGCAATTTGCGTCTAGTACAGTATCAACATAAGGGGAAAAAATCATGTAATTGAGGCTAAGAGATAAATATGCTCTGTAAGATTCTCAGTGCACCGTCAACGACAGACGGTCTATAGTAAAGTGATGCGTCTAATTACTCTGTTTATTTTAATCATACGAGAAAGAGATATTTCATATCTCTTATCTCTATCACTCTCGTCACTAATATTAGAAAACATATATTTAACGATATTAATTTTAAAAATTATTTCATTACAGGGCAAAGGGACCGGCGTCGAAGACACAATTAACTTGGACGTACACGCAATAACCGACCTGCAGCAAAAAGGTATTCAACCCACAGACGATTCGCCCAAATACAATTACCATGCCGATAGTAACGCCGACGAATATGTTTTCGAAACCTGCACAGCATGCGTTATCGCAATCAGACATAACAAGGAATTCGTCCAACAAGTCCAATCTGGCCAAGAATGCGGTGTCTTACTAGATAGAACCAGCTTCTACGCGGAACAAGGCGGCCAAATCTACGACACCGGTTACATCGTGAAGGCGGATGATGAAAGCGTGGAATTCACCGTTAAAAATGTTCAGGTGCGCGGCGGATTCGTCGTGCACATCGGAAACGTGGAAGGTGTTTTAAAAGTCGGCGACAAGGTCGTTTTACAAGTAGACGTCTCTCGAAGGAGATTGATAATGAACAACCACACTGGAACTCACGTCTTGAACTTTGCTTTGAGAAAAGTCTTGGGTACAGATGCAGATCAAAGAGGTTCACTCGTCGCTCCGGATCGCTTAAGGTTTGATTTTACCAATAAAGGAGCGATGACTGTGGATCAAGTGAAGGCAACGGAAAACTTATCGAAAGAAGTGGTTGCCAAGAATGAGCAGGTGTTCGCTAAGGATTCCCCGTTAGCTCTTGCGAAAACTGTCAATGGTCTGAGAGCTGTATTCGAGGAAACGTACCCGGATCCAGTCAGGATAGTCTCAATCGGTGTACCGGTTGAAAAGTTACAGGAAGACCCTTTCGGCCCGGCAGGGACACAAACTTCCGTGGAATTCTGCGGCGGTACCCATTTAAAATACGCCGGGCACATCGGTGACTTCGTGATCGCCAGCGAAGAAGCCATCGCTAAAGGGATAAGGCGTATCGTAGCATTGACGGGACCTGAAGGTGCAAAAGCTTTAAAAAAAAGTGAATTATTAGAAAATAAACTGAACGCGATAAAAACAGATGTCGATAAAGATACGATTGGTTCAGAATCAAGACAACACGTTAAAGAAATTGTTGAATTAACGGAGGAGGTTTCACGCGCGACTATTCCTTATTGGAAGAAGGAATTTATACGAAATTCGCTGAAGAATTTAAAACGTGCCTTAGATGATAAGGATCGCGCTAAAAAGACCGCGATCGCTAACCTTGTAGTGGAAGAAATTAAAGAATTTCTTAAAGAGAATCCGAATTTGCCGATTGTTGTGAAGGAATTAAAAGCTTTCTCGAACACTAAAGCTTTGGATTCCGCTTTAAAACAAGTAAAGAGTCTAAGCCCCCAAACGGCTGCTATGTTCTTCTCTGTAGACGAAGATAATAATAAGATATTTTGCCTATCCGCTGTGTCTAAGGAAGCGCAAGAAAAGGGGTTGAAAGCGAACGAATGGGTCCTATCTGTTGCGAATGTGATGAACGGGAAAGGTGGCGGGAAAAATGATTCTGCGCAAGCGTCTGGTAGCAATACGACTTGTATCGATCAAGTATTGGAATTGGCTGTACAATTTGCTCAGACGAAACTACAATAACGCTGTGTAGATTTTACTAATTAAATTGTTAATTTTATGAATTCTTTTTTAAGTGTATATTAACATATTTAATTTATCTTTATATCTGATTTTGCTATGAAAAAATAAATTATTTCAAGAATCTATTTTTTAATTTTTTTTTTTGGAACGAAGTAATCATTTAAAAAGGTATATAACCCCTTACCACAATTATTAGTCGTATCCTAAATACGTATTTCGACAACTAAGTTGTCATCATCAGTAGGTAAAAACTACTAATTAAAGTCACACGGGGCACAATAAAGTAAGATAAACGCTTCCGCACAACTACTATACACTGCAACCCTTTACAGGGTTGCAGTGTAGCAGTGTATAGTAGTTGTGCGGAAGCGTTTATCTTACTTTATTGTGCCCCGTGTGACTTTAATTAGTAGTTTTTACCTACTGATGATGACAACTTAGTTGTCGAAATACGTATTTAGGATACGACTAATAATTGTGGTAAGGGGTTATATACCTTTTTAAATTATTATTTAACCACAGTCTCCATTGAAAGAATTTTAACGAAGTAATCGTTAATTTCTCACAGAAATAACTTTGACCTGCTTCTGATACTCTGATAGTCTTACGGGGAAATATACAAGACATTTTTAAAGTAAGAAAATGTGTGATTTTAAGTGATCGAGCGTAGTTCTAAATTCCCGCCGTGTGTTTTATTGCATTTCATATTTTGAAGTGATTGCCAGTCCTAAACAAGCAAATGTTACTATCACGAGAAAAAAAAGACATTTACACAAATATTTGTCCCGCATTTCAAGAAGTGCACTTTCTCATTGTAAAATAAAGAGTAAGCGGATTCGTGATAATTATACGAGGGAAGATCAGTAAGTACCCGTGTTTGAAGACAGGTGGCGCTGCTGAGGGAAGTTGGCATTACCGTCGTGTACTACCATCTGTCAGACAACACCATCATAAATTTCAGACTGATTCATAGGTTAGTTTTTATTTGGCAGTCAGTTGTATCACTCGTGTTTCTCGATAAAATGGAAAAAGAGCAATATCGATCCGTAATTCGCTTTTTATTTTTGGATGGAAAAACATGCGAAGAAATAAAAGCGAAGTTGGATGCTGTCTATGGAGACCCTTCACCATCTATGACAACCGTAAGATATTGGTTCAACGAATTTAAACGTGGTCGTACATCTGTTTTTGATGAGGAGCGCCCAGGCCGCCCGGCAGACGTGGTTACCGAGGAAATCGTTGAAAAGGTCCACGACATGATTCTCGCTGATCGCCGAACGAAAGTGCGCGAAGTAGCAGAGGCCGTAGGCGTGTCGTATGGAACGGCAATTAATATTTTACATGATAAGTTATCGGTGAGAAAGGTGTCGGCCCGATGGGTGCCGCGATTGCTTACGGTGGACAACAAGCGGATACGGTTGTCAATGTCGAAGCAGTTTTTTGACCTCTTTAAGTGAAATTCGCAAGAGTTTTTGCGTCGAGTCGTCACCGTTGATGAAACCTGGATCCATTATTATACGCCAGAGTCCAAGCGACAGTCAAAACAATGGATTTTTCGGGGTGAATCTGCTCCGAAGAAGGCAAAGGCGGTCCCATCGGCCGGAAAGGTCATGGCCACGATTTTTTGGGATTCCAACGGAATAATCCTCATGGACTTTTTGCAGATAGGAAGAACGGTCACGGGGCAGTACTACAGTGAATTATTGGACCGATTCGATATAAAATCGAAGGAGACACGGCCCCATTTGGGTAAGAAAAAAGTGCTGTTTCACTACGATAATGCACCAGCACATTCATCCAGAATTGTCGCGGCAAAGTTGCATGAACTGCACTACGAATTGCTGCCGCACCCACCGTACTCGCCTGACTTGGCTCCCTGCGACTTCTTCCTGTTCCCCAACATGAAAACGTGGCTCGGGGGAAAAAGATTCAGCTCAAACGAGGAGGTTATCGTCGTGACAGAAGCGTATTTTGCAGAGTTTGACAAATCGTATTTTTTGGAGGGGTTAAAGAAATGGCAGAAACGTTGGGAAAAGTGTATTGTACTAGAAGGTGATTACGTTGAAAAATAAAAAAAAATTTGTGAAAAACTTGCGCCTTCTTTCCTAACACGGGTATTTATTGATCCACCCTCGTACAAAGTGTCCCGTATCGTTATGTTCAAATTTTAGGAGTGTAAAGTAGATTTAATTTCAAGTAACAAAAACGCAAAACTTGTACATATATCCATTTTTATTTGTTTCAAAGTTACAGATCTATGAATGTGATTGTCAGATCATGAAAAAATGTAATCCTAAAGTCAATACAAACTGATTTTATTTAAAATAGTTCAATTAACAATATTTTCGAAATGTCCACCTCCTTGTTGAATGCAGGCTTGTGTCCGTAAGCCAACAGAAGAAGTACTTATCCGAATTTCATACTTATTCAGTCGGATTTGCTCGGCAGCCAGGTGAATACGATCCAACAACTCTTCTCTTGTGTTAGAAACTTGCACGTAGACTAATTTTTTTATGTACCCCCATAAATAAAAATCAAGGGGATTAAGATCGGGTGATCTAGGTAGCCATGCAACAGGACCACCTCGACCAATCCATCTTGGATAATTGATGTTAACCAAATTTCTGACAGCAATTCCGAAATGTGGTGGTGCTCCATCCATGTGAAACCACATGTCTCTTTGAACATTCAGTGGGACATCCTCTAAAAGACCTGTCAGTTCGTCAATAAGAAATTGAAGGTAATTGTCCGCATTTAACCTACCAGGAAGGACGACAGGACCAATCAACAAGTCATCGATTAGGGTCGCCCAAACGCTAATAGAAAATTCATGTTGAAATTTAGATGGGCGTATAGCTTTGGGATTTTCTGATGACCACCTGTGCATGTTTCTCAGATTTGTAACAACACTTCTCGTGAACGTAGATTCATCTGTCCAGAGGACTGTTTTGCAGAAATTAACTACTATACACCGCGTCCCCGTATACACTGAGTGTATACGGGGACGCGGTGTACAGTAGTTGTGCGTAAGCGTTTCTCTTGCTTTACTGTGCCCCATGTGCGACACTTTTAATTAGTAGTTTTTACCTACTGATGATGACAACTTAGTTGTCGAAAACGTATTTAGGATACGATTAATAATTGTGGTAAGGGGTTATATACCTTTTTTAAATTTTTGACATAATTTTGTTGAATGTAGGTCAAGAATTTGGAAAGAGGCAATGGGAATTATCTCAACTGATTCACTTCGCAACCATAGAATTTGCAGTTGATACTTTATGCCTTATTCCTATCAAAGCTCGCTTTTGATTTGAATCGTGATGCAGTTCCAATACTTTATTCGATGACTACTTCATCCTCAGCTTTATCACAAGCCTCTGCTAATATTACAGAAGAACTTGTGGGAGCAGATTTACCTGTAGCCTTAACATCTTCAGCTTCTGATAACCGCAGAGTGGTATTTGAAGAAATGCAACCCGGATCATCCAAACAACCAGATGAACTACTGTCTCTATCAGATGTATCAGCATCAAAGTAATTTTCTTTTTATACATTGCTATTTAAACACAATAGTCTTAGAATTATTTATCAAAAGATGTGTTTTATTTCCCCTTGGGAACGGTACGCGGGGCGTACCGATGAGCCTGTAGAAAGGCGATCTACGTCTCTGGCGTGGGATATGTTCGGACACGTTCACAAAAATATTAATAGTGAACCTGTATTTGTGTTCTTCACACTAGATTTTTAATAATATTTTATATTATTAAAAATACCTGTGTATTATTAAAAATGTTTTTAATTTTTAATGAAAATAATCAACCTTGTTTATATGAAAATCCCCTATTCACAGATATTGTAACTTTGTAAAATTTGCAAACCTATTTCAGACTATATAAAAAATATACTTAAAATGTTATTAAATAGTAATATGATGGATGGGTCAGTTTTTTTGTCCACCATTTACATAATTATGTACTTACAATTTTTTTATATATTTAAACTACCTTATAAAAAATAGAAAAGCATATATGTGTAAAATGCTATTCTTATTGATTTTTAAACAATTATTATTAAAATTAGGAATGATTGCAATGGTAATTTAAGCGAAAATCTTAAATTACCATAGTGATAGATAATATAGGTATATTATTACAGAAGTATGCATATTCTGAATTTGAGGTACCTACTTTATTTAATAGTAGTCACATTTACGATAGACAACATTATATTACATTTAATATTAAATTAATTAATAAATTAAGCCAGTATTATTTGTCTTTGTATCGCAAGTCAGCGATTCTAAACTGTGAATGGTGAAATATTAGTTTACGGATGTGTACGATTCTAATCGGTGAATGCTAATGGTGAAATATTCTAAATAGTGAATGGTGAAAAACACGAAGCGAATATAAAACTGTAATCACTGTGATTGGAGCGCTGAAAACAGTGATTATTAATTCACTGTGATCAATATATTCGCTACATAGTAGGCAACCAGTTATACATTAGTAAATATTTACAAACAATAGCATAATTCTTAAATTAGTTTGCAACAGCTAGAAAAAAAATGTTTTTTAATGGCAAATATTTCCGAAATTTTATTCATACATGAATCTTAAATTAAATACATTTTATTGAAAAATAGATAATTTATTTAAAACATAAATAAACACTATAAAAACGAAAAAGTTGCAATGATAATATGGTACTACAAGAATAATAATAATAGTTTAAGAACGGTCAGAGACATGTTTATAAATTACAGAATGTCACCCATTTATTAAGGGTGATTGGGGGCATTTCAGAAACACGATAACATAATGCATACGTCATATTAAACAAATTACACTTCGTGTAAGTGGTTTTATAAAATATTGTTATAAAAGAGTGCAAAATAATTGGGCATATATGTATATTTGTGCATTTAACGAATATAATTTGCTTGAATTGCATTGCAGTACCACTTAATTTCTAAGCAATGTCGATAAATTGTTATAAATTTACTAAATTACTTTTAATAGTAACTAAAAAACAACAAAACCTCATATTCATACATATACCATTCATATCTCTTAAATTATTATCAGCTGTCATATCATTCGTAACTAAAAAATGATATATTTATATCATTCTATTGACCATTGACCTACTGTTTCTGCGAAATTCCGAGGTAGTGTTAAAATTTGCAGTTTGTTATCGTTTATATTAATTATGCAGTGAAACATTGCGTTTACTATAAACATGGAAAACGAGAAAATCTAGATCAGGATACCTTAACTAATAGACTAATTTGTACTAAATTCATTATGAATAGTACTAGATGTTACATATTCCGTAAAGATCTAAACATTTTCAGAATTCTGATGTTTAAACAAGTAAGGCGAAATACAAGGCTTAATACCAAATATATATTACGGTTATTAATTGAAAAAGTATAATTTACGAATCAAATTCGAATACATTTGTCAAATTTCGTTGAGGTTTTTAGTTAATTTCGTGCTAGGTCTATATTATGGTATTTACTACTAAAACAGATATTTCTTAGTCTTAAAAAAATTAAATTATAAAAACATAAAAAAATGTCAGCAAATTTGGTGCAAAGTTAATTCAAGGCATAATAATGAATAGACAATATATCTTTTACTTTATCTTTATATCAAATACATATTTAAAAAAGGTATTACTTGTGCAGAAATCATTTTGATTGAATTCCATATTGATTTGTGTTTTCAATAAATGATTCAAATATGTATTTGAGAAATGTTAATAATTCTGTTTGTATACTTGTACGAGTACAAATTGCATCATTCTTTTGGCAAATTGCCCCAAGGTTAGTTAATATTATTTACTTTTGAATATGAACATTTTCCAGCTTTGACGTATTGCGGAAATCAAAGATCTTTTATGAGATGGAAAACATTATATCGATAAAACTTTTTTTTTCAATTATTGTAGTAATAAATTGTGCAACTAAGTTATATAAGTATGATCTTATCATACTAGATTATCATATCAGTAAAATATGCAAATTTACATTTAGATAAAAAAATAAATTAAGAAATACTTACTTACCTACCAATATTAAAATTTATTCGTTCGAATTTTAAACAATAGAAACAATAATCATACGAAAGTCACATATTTATTGTCAATATGAATTTATAAAGATACCTCTTGTAACGACAAATTTTCCTATTTTCACAATGGATCAACATGGTTTTTATAAATTACACTTAAATGAAAAATAAAAACTGTCGCACTGACACGAATACTAAAAATGGGGAAAATTGAAGATTCTTAGATATCAAATATCATTATTCTAGCTTTTTAGTGTTTTGACTTCTCCATTAAGCGTTTCAAGCTGAACGAAGATAATCCAACACCCAATCCAGCTAATAAAAATGCAGCGGGATATACCAATTTATCAGTTACCGTTGTCTTTACGGGAACATTCTGCAAATAATAAAACAAATCAATTATAATTTGTTAAAAACTTTTAAAAGTATTTTAAATTTACCTGCTGAGGGACAGTCAACCGAAAGACTAAGTTTAGTGCTTGAGATATTTTCATTCTATAATCGACTGCGCCCTATAATAAATAGAAAAACATTTGAATACTTAACGGTAACGATTTAAATAAATTAATTAAATTCACCAACTCAATTAATGCAGCGGGTCGTGGCAGCGCGTTGGTATATGATCTGGGGCAAAATTGCGATTACGCAATGTTAAATATACAAATTTACATAACCTCTACAAGGTTCATTTAATTGAGATGCACTGCGTCAATTGAGCATTGTACGGCCAAAGAGCATTTATAATGGGAGTACCACAGATAATCTGACACACGAGTGTTAATCTAATTATGATAAAAACGTGGAAAAAGCCAAGGATACTTACAACCAGAAAAAATAGATACTAGCAGAGAAAAGAGATGCTTACAACAGAACTTCCCTCTTCCCTGATAATTTTACAAACACAAAAGGCAGGTTCAGAAACGAACCGTCTAGGACTTCACCTACAAGAGAATCAAGGTTAAAAGAAAGGCGCATGGCGCCTTTAAATATAGAAATTTAATTAGATTTTAACTTGTTTCGGTTGGAATTAGTTTGTATAAAACTCTTTTTTTTATAATTACCGAAAGAATTATGTTTAATTTTTAATAATAATTTTGCCAATTTCAAAAAAATCGTTTTTAATTAGAAAATGTGTTGGCAATATGTACGTTTAAAAGGAATTTTGTATTTTGCCTAAAAATAAATACATGCCATACGACGAACAAGTGGTTAAATTGGAAAGTATGCTAGCCAATTTATCAGATAATGAATACGAGTAATACGACATTTCGTTTCTAAAAATAAAGTACAGCGTACCCACGTAATGATGCCAAATATTGAAAATTCTTTACAGTCTTTACAGGGTTGCAGTGTATAGTAGTTGTGCGGAAGCGTTCATCTTACTTTATTGTGCCCCGTGTGACTTTAATTAGTAGTTTTTACCTACTGATGATGACAACTTAGTTGTCGAAATACGTATTTAGGATACGACTAATAATTGTGGTAAGGGGTTATATACCTTTTTTAAATTATGCCAAATATTGTTTTTAGAGATACTTCGCCTAATAATTTTTATATTATCTGTACCTTATTTTAAACTATGAGGAGGAAATGAAAAAGCCACTTTTAACTCTAAATGTTACTAGATCAATCACATAATCGTGGATGTGTTTTTGTAAATTTCTATTATGGATCTATACTTAGGTATTTATAATATTTATCAGTTTTTCCTCATTCACAAAACCTAAAAGCAACATTTAATATTGTAACGTTCCTTCCCTCTCAATTTTAACCACAAACCTCACCTAATTTGAATATTTATTAAGAATTAATTACCTACATTAAACAGGAGAAAAGCATTAATAAAGAAAATAAATAAATAAAAAGGCTATTTTAACTGCTTGTTACTTACATAAAGTAAACTAAATGAACTTTACTTATTCTTTTATTTCTTTCAATTTGAAGGTGTTATTCTTGAATGCCACTTTATTCTTTATTTTTGTCCATATCAATTCTATTGTAACGCTAAGAAATAAGTAATTAAACTTCTAGTTTCAAAAATTCTTTTATTGTAGTGGTAGTTACAATAAAAGAATTTTTGAAACTAGAAGTTTACTTACTTATTTCTTAGCGTTATAATGAAGTTTCAACAAGTATCTCCTTCGTTAATTAACTATCAATTCTATTGGATAGAGTTCGCAATGATAAGGCAGCGACCTTAATACAATTTTATTACAAAATAATTTGAAACATACATGAGTGGGTAAAACCACACCAATTTGAATAATACAAAAGTATTTTTAATATAAAATATTATTAAAAATGGGGTGTGAAGAACACAATACCAGTTATATATTTGTGAATGTATCTCCTCTCCAGAGACGCAGATACGTATTTCACCTTTCTACAGGATCGTCGGTACGCCCCTGCTGGAGAAGAGATACATTCAACCAAACATAACTACCTTGCTCTCAAACAGAAATTATTAAGACAGAGCGTGAAAGAATATTCAGCGCTGTCTACATAATAACTGCCGAAGTAAGCAACGTGTTTCTATAGACGGTAACAACCATATCTATAAAAACTGTATTATCGTGTCTTCACTACTTGTCGGGCGAACCGAATGCGTATATAACAAAATAATTTGAAACATACATGAGTGGGTAAAACCACACCAATTTGAATAATACAAAAGTATTTTTAATAATATAAAATATTATTTTAAAATTGGGGTGTGAAGAACACAATACAGTTATATATTTGTGAATGTATCACCTCTCCAATACGTATCTGCGTCTCTGGAGAGGAGATACATTCACAAATATTAAAAATACTTTTGTATTATTCAAATTTTACCCACTCATGTATGTTTCAAATTATTTTGTTATATACGCATTCGGTTCGCCCGACAAGTAGTGAAGACACGATAATACAGTTTTTATAGATATGGTTGTTACCGTCTATAGAAACACGTTGCTTAGTTCGGCAGTTATTATGTAGACAGCGCTGAATATTCTTTCACGCTCTGTCTTAATAATTTCTGTTTGATAGCAAGGTAGTTATGTTTGGTTGAATGTATCTCTTCTCCAGCAGGGGCGTACCGACGATCCTGTAGAAAGGTGAAATACGTATCTGCGTCTCTGGAGAGGAGATACATTCACAAATATATAACTGGTATTGTGTTCTTCACACCCCATTTTTAATAATATTTTATATTATTAAAAATACTTTTGTATTACAATTTTATTGTTACGTTTTGCCATTATTTCATCAATGCAGGCGCGGCTCGTGTTGACGTATTTGGGAGTGCAAGTACAATGATGCGAGTGCTTCGTGTATTCTCGTGTACTGACTGTAACGTTTTCTTAGAAAACACCGAAAACACACGAGGCACTCGTATCATTGTACTTGCACTCCCAAATACGTCATCACGAGCCGCGCCTGCATCAATGACATATAATTTGCTATATACAGGCGTATTACATATATTAAATCGCGAGCGACTTCATTAGGGATATGACTACTTTAGTTTTAGCAGAAATTCGTGCACGTTGTAATTCATTTAAGTCCACCATTTTAAAAATTTAAGAGTATAAAATAATGTTTGGTTTAATAATTTAAGGAATATATATTATCAATACCTTATTTACCGTTAGGTGTTAAGGTTAAATACAAAAATCAAACAATTCCTTAAAGTTACAGTACATTAAATCAGTAAGTGCAGCCTATCAGAATCTATCATTATTATTTTATTCTAATTTCGTTCCGTATATCATCCTTGCCCATTCTTTCTTGTTGATTGCCATTCTTTTCGCCTCTCTCCCTGACATTCCCTTGGCTCTCAATATGTCTTCCACTTGGCAGTCCCACAAATTCCTAGGTCTACCTCTTGGTCTTCTCTGATATCTTCTTGCTTGCCATACTTTTCTTACTGTTCTCTCCTCTCCCATTCTTGTCAAGTGTCCAAACCATCTTAATTGATTTCGTTGTATATCGTCCTTCAGCGTCCGTACTTTAAGTTCTTCCCTTGTTTTGCTATTTCTTACTCTGTCTCTCTTAGTAATTCCCATTATTCCTCTTAAAAACCTCATCTCCATTGCTTGTATTTTGTTTTCCATTCGTTTCGTCAATGTCCAACTTTCGCTTCCGTATATCAATACGGGCTTAAATATGGTTTTGTAAACTGAGGTCTTAATTTTCCTTGACACTTCTCTTCTTCTCAGGAACGAATTGTTCAAGGAGTAATAAAGTGCTGATGCTGCTGCATCTAACCTGTCATTCAGTTCTGCCTCCATGGTTCCTGTTTTGTGTATTTTCACCCCTAGGTATTTAAATGTTTCTACTTGTTCTACTTTAGTGTCGTCAAGTTTTATTTGTAATTCATCATCTTTTTTCCCTATTACCATAACTTTGGTTTTCTCTGCGTTTATTTTTAAATTCTTCTTTCGCAACGCCTCTGCCCATATATCTAGATTACGCTGGAGGTTGAGCTTATTTTTCGCATAAATCACCAAATCATCTGCAAATATGCTCTCTGCTATTTCTACCGGTTCCATGTTGTAGTATCCCACCTTCATTTTCTTAACTTTCATTTTCGCTTCTTTTGTTACATCATCCATTATTATATTAAATAATACTGGGCTAAGGTTGCCTCCTTGTCTTAATCCCTCCGTCGTTACAAATTCTTCAGATCTTGTGTTCCTGGTTCTAACGTAATTTCTTGTGTTCTTATATACAGCTTTAATACAGTTTATTAATTTTTGCCCGACTCCTCTCCTTCTTAGACTGTTCCAAACTAGTTCCCTTGGCACGCTGTCAAAAGCTTTCTTGAGGTCTATAAAGGCCACATATATATTGTCATTGGTACATTTATCTATTAATTGTTTCAGTGTGAATATGTAGTCCTGAACTCCTCTCCCCTTTCTGAAACCACTTTGTGAATCTTCCAACTGTCTTTCCACTGTTCTTTCTAGTCTTTTGGTCAGTATCCATTCATAGAGTTTGGCCAGCGTGCAAAGCAAAGTAATACCCCTGTAATTAGCGCAGTCCCGTTTATTCCCTTTCTTGAATATCGGTATCAATATTCCTATCTCCCAGTCATGTGGTATTTGTTCCTCTCTCCATACTTTGTTTAGTAGCTTTACCATTATTTCCACAGCTTTCGGTCCTAGGTTCATTATCATCTCCGTATATATTCCATCGTGCCCTGCCGCCTTGCCCCTTTTTAATCTTCTCACGGCTTCCGACACTTCTTCTATTGTTATCTCTACGTCTTGTTCGTTATTTTCTGTTAATATTCTCTTGTTCTTCTTTAGTTCCTATGTCATTGTTCTTTTCTATCGTTAAGAGTTCTTTGAAATACTCCTTCCACCTCTTTATAATGTCCTCATCTTCATCTAGTATTTTCCCTTGTTTATTTTTAATAAGATTCGGGTTATATGTTCTTCCGTGTCGAAGGGTTTTTAGAATTCTATAAAACAACTTTAGGTTTCCGGAATGGTCTCTCTCCATCTTGGCTCCAAATTCTTCCCATGATTCTTGTTTCGCTGCTTTTACCATGGTTTTAACTTTATTTCTCTGCTCTTTGTAACTGTCGTATTTTTCATTTGTTTTATCGTTCAAATATTGCATCCATTTCTCTTTCTTGGTTTTTATCTCAGCTTTTATTTCTTCGTTCCACCATCTGGTTTGTTTGCTGTTTTCTCTAATTTTTGTCATTCCGCAAACTCTCTTGGCTGCTTTAATTATTAGTTCTTCCATAAGAGTCCACAACTCTTCTACGTTTAATTCATTTATAGTTTCTTTTATTTTGTCAATCTCTATTTCTACCCGTAATTTAAATTCCTTTGCCGTCTCTATATCTTTTAACTTGTACGTTTTAATTCTTTCTGTATCTAAATTTATCTTTTCGTAGGTTCTGGGTGGTCGTTTTTGTTGTGTTTGTATCTTAATTTTAGTCACCACTAGATAATGGTCTGAGTAAATTTCTGGTCCTCTTTTTACCCTTGTTTCTTTTACTTCCTTTCTGTGTTTCTTATTTACTAATACGTAGTCAATTATGGACCTTTCATTTCTACTCTTTACTTCTCTTGCAAATTTGTGTATGTCTTTGTGCTCAAAAAAGGTGTTAGTTATCACTAGGTTATTCAGTATGCAAAAATCTATCAGTCTTGATCCATTGTTGTTTTTATAGTTTTCTCCATATTTTCCAATTGCTTCTCCTGAATCGTCCGTCTTTATACCTACTCTTGCATTTAAATCTCCTATCAATATCACCCTTCCCCTGTCACTTTCAATTGTTTCCGACATTAAATCCCAGAAATTCTCTTTCTTTTCGACACCCTCGTCCTCATTGGGTCCAAAAACACCAAAACAGCAATAATAGTGGCCTATTATTGCTGTTTTGGTGTTTTTGTCCATATTCATTTCAATTTTTATAATTCTTTCTGATATTATATAATTTAAGGAATGTGACATAAATGAGTTAGGTTTAGGTGTGATATAAATGACTTAAATGTGACAGCGATGATTGACAATCCATGACAGATCGGAAACCATTTTACAATGCAAAAAAACAGCGCGACAAATTTTATGATCTTGAGTTTACAGTATCCATATCAAGAACAATGGGATGGTAAATAAAACGATTCGCAAATTCTGAAACGGATTTATTTACATTTTGAAGAACAACAGAATTGAACAGTACAACAATAACAAAAGCAAAGACGAAATTTGACCAGCGTTTGACATCGATACGTCAAAATGGATTTCGGCAGTATAAACGTATCTGTGAAACAACCAATCACATATGCAGATTTTAGTGCAATTAATTTAAAATGCTCCTTTTAGTTTAAAAACGCACTGTATTATATATAAATAAATCTGTGAAGACAGATTTGTTTACTGACGACACCACTGCTATAAAAGCCCATAAGCAATTAATTAGGGGGGAGTCGGGTAATTGTGCGCAGCGGCTAATTGTGCGCATCCCCTGATCTCAAACCACGTGTAATATAAATTAAAAATTATTAGTCGTGCGCCATCTCCTGTTCGTCTTGGGGAGTATCCGAAAAAAGTTACCTGCATTGTCGACTCTTCATGATCATTATGGCCGCTTTAGTGTTTTCAAGAGTTTTTTTGTAATTTATGCTCTGCAGTAAATAAGACGTAAGTGTTTTGTTTTTCATTGTTTTTTATTTCTAATTGTATCTGTACTATGCCTAATACATTCTCTCAATACTGTTATGCTTTTTTCCGAGTTGAAGAATGTTTTTCCATTATTTTTGAAGGTCAGACGTAGAAACATCACTGTCGGTTAACTGTGCGCAGTTGCGCACCATTACCCAACATTGCGCACGATTACCCGACGTGTAATAGAACTATTTGCCACCACTTTATAACGTGTTTTCAATATTGTTTTCCATTACTTCAGATGCCAAAGTACCAACGCAAAACAACAAAAGCGCAATGGGATACTGGGACTATGAAAAAGGCTTTAACTTTTGTTGCAAAGGGAGGTTCTATCCGGGAGGCTGGCAGAAAATTTGATATACCAGAATCCTCGATTAGAAAAAGCAAAAATGCCCTTGAAAATGGACACAACGTAGTAGCACCACATTTAGGAAGGTACTGCGTTTTTTCGGCTCTTCAAGAAAATGAATTGAAAAATCACGTTCTTAAATTGGCAAAATTGTATCATGGCTTGATGAAAACTCAACTGAGGAAATTAGCATTTTGTTACGTGAATGCAAACAACATAAAACATAATTTTAACCAACAATCCAAAATGGCCGGTAATGACTGGTATTATGGTTTTCTCAAAAGGCATCCCGAAATTACATTGCGAACCCCAGAACCGACCAGTGTAAATAGAATTTCGGCTTTCAATAAACAGCAGGTTACCACTTTTTTTGGAAACCTAAAAAAAATGTATGACAAATTCAAATTTAAAGAAGATGCTATTTACAATGTGGATGAAACCGGGATTTCCACAGTCCAAAAGCCTTGCAAAAGACTAGGACCCAAAGGTGTTAAGCAACTTGGCGCTAAAACATCGGGTGAAAGGGGAAAAACAGTTACTGTTATTTGCTGTTTCAACGCCTCGGGCACCTGCTATGTTCCGCCAATGTTTATATTTCCCCTGAGCAGAATGATAAATACTTTAACAAAAAATGGACCATCTAATGCAATTTATTCTTGTTCTAAAAGCGGCTGGAGCAACGATAACCTTTTTTACCAGTGGTTGGAACACTTCAAGAAGACCGTGAAGCCATCACGAGAGCAACCAGTTCTACTATTGTTAGACAACCATTCCAGTCACATTTCCTTAGCAATTTTTGATTACTGCAAAGAACACGGTATTATGCTCCTTACAATACCGCCTCATACATCACACATCAGCACTCCACAGACAATGTGACTATTACCTAACAATGGCAGAAAGAATTACACAATACGATTTAGCAGAAATATTCAATAAAGCCTATACTCTTGTTGCTACAATGAATAAAGCCCAATCAGGATTTGACGCAACAGGAATATGGCCCTACCAGCCAGATAAATTTACTGATGAAGATTTTCTAGCAGCTTCTTATCATCTTCCAATTGTGACTGATGATGAGTCACCTTCTACTTCTTCAGGCTGTGTTGGATCTTTTAAGAGACTTGAAGTTCCTGTTGACCCTGTTCCTGGTACATCTGTTAGTTTCAAGAGTTGAGTCCACTCCCGCAACCATTTACAGTCAATAAGTCACGTGCTCGCAAGAAGAAAAGTCTGAGATATTGACAGAAACACCAAACAGAGAAAAATTGGAAGAAGCGGAAGCTAAAAAAGCAGACAGGCAAAAGCACTTAGCAGAAAAAGAAAGAAAAAGTCACAGTAAAATTAAAAACGACCGCAAAAAAGGACCAAAAAGAAAAGTCTTCGAAAACAGTGAATCAGAAGATATTTCAGAGACTGCAGTATGTGATGATGATGTAGTAGACGATATCGAGTCAGACAACGAGATTTGCATTATTTGTGGTGAAGGCAGTATAAAAGATGAAATGTGGTTCAAATGCTCGATTTGTAAGAAATGGGCACATTCACTGTGTACGGGAGAGGATGGTCCTGAAGGATATGTTTGCGATTTGTGCGATACATAAAATTTTATTTATTTTTGTTTTAGAAAAATTTAAATTTTCGAGAAATTATGTTTAGTTACACCAAAACTTTATTTTTTATACAGTTTAATGTACAAGGATAATAATACATATAATGTTTAATAAAGTTTGTTAATAAAAAATCATAACTAATTTCCTTTTTCAAGGTTTTTTTTTTGTTTTTAGTCAATTGTATGAATGCGCACAATTAACCTCCACGTGCGCACCATTAGCCGCATACGGCAGGTAATTGTGCGCAGTGCTACTTTTTTTATATTATTTTTCACTACCACCATATAAATTTTTACAAAAAATCTAAAGCGGATTATTATAGCTAAATACTTAAAGTATCTTGGCACAAAATCTGGAAATCTAAATTTGTTTAATTTAGAAAATATGGCAGTTTAGCCTTAAATGCGCACAATTACCCGACTCCCCCCTAATGATCAAATGACTTGAACATGAGATACAATAAAGCTAGCAAAAATCGCAAAATACTTTACAAGACATACTGTGAAATGAAAGAAATGCTTTCTATACAGACTGTCCCGTAAAAAACGCCAACATTCATAATTCCGTTATTTATTGTCCGGTTTTATTTAAACAAAAAGTAAATTTAATAGCATCAAAAACACTATAAGATAGCAGTGTTTTATTTGTTTTCAATTGTTTTCATTAATGTCAAACGACAGTCAAGTTTTTTATTTTAAATGGCAACATATATTTTTGGCTATATTCGGATTGTATTTTTTTTCTAAATTCAACGATGTATAACATGTTTATTTTTGATAAACGTTTATTGCAAAAAAAAAACTTTATAAATTTCATCTTTGTCTTCCATTATTTATAAATATTCGAATGTGTCATGAAACATTTGAAATGTAAGTATTATAAATATTATTATAAGAAACAAAACACTTTACAGTAAATGTTGAAATTGCCCGCCACCTTGTTTAACACATATCGCACATCTCCTAATAATAAAAAATAAAAAAAAAACTATAAATTTCATCTTTCATTATAGTAGACTTGGCCCAGTCCACTAGCATTATGTCAATGTGCCTTAAGTGTCAGTTTGACTTTATTAAGTTTTCTGTATTATCCTGTTTGAACGTTTTGCCGCAACAAAAAGCGTATTTTCGTTAAAAATGAATAACAATGAATTAACGAACATGTTACAAGTGTTCTTTGAATGTAATAAAAATCGCCTTCAAGCAGTTCGTCGGTACAGTGCTCGTTTTCCGGACAGAGAAGTTCCAGGTTCGAAAATATTTCAGAGAATTGAAAAGAATTTAAGAAATTATGGATCATTTACCAAACCATGTTCTTCTTGCAGTACAGCAAAATTCACGAACTTCGATTCGCGAAATTGCACATAATATTGGGGTATCAAAAATTACAGTTCATGGTATTTTAAGAAAACACAAACTTAAACCGTACATAGCTCGAAAAGTTCATGCATTAGAACAAAATGATCCTGGCCGAAGAATCCAGTTTTGTCGTTTTTATTTAAATGCATTAGAACAAGACCCGAATTTTTACAGAAGGATAATTTGGTCTGATGAATGCACTTTTAGCAACAACGGTATTTTTAATAGAAACATACATCGACAGTGGAGTGCAGACAATCCGAGATTTGTAATTGAAAATAATTTTCAAAGACGTTTCAACGTAAATGTTTGGTGTGGCATTTTAGGTGATCAATTAATTGGGCCATTTTTCATAGATGGTTGCTTAAATCAAGAAAAATACTACACTTTATTACACGAAAATCTCCAAAACTTTTTAGATGAATTACCTTTGGCAAATTTAAATAGAATATTTTTTCAACAAGATGGGGCTCCCGCGCACAACGCCAGAGTAAATACTGATTTGTTGAACACCCAATTTGGAAATAGGTGGATAGGAACATCCGGTCCTATCGAGTGGCCTGCGCGTTCACCGGATCTTACGCCCCTCGATTTTTGGTTGTGGGCTTATCTACAAGATCGAGTTTATTTAACAACTCCAGAAAATGTTGACATTTTAAGACAAAGAATTATTAACACTTGTCAAGAAGTACCTGCCGCTTGTCTTTTAAATGCGACCTTTGGAGTAATTAGGAGATGTGCGATATGTGTTGAACAAGGTGTCGGGCAATTTCAACATTTATTGTAAAGTGTTTTGTTTCTTATAATAATATTTATAATACTTACATTTCCAATGTTTCATGACACATTCGAATATTTATAAATAATGGAAGACAAAGATGAAATTTATAAAGTTTTTTTTTTGCAATAAACGTTTATCAAAAATAAACATGTTATACATCGTTGAATTCAGAAAAAAAAATCCAATTCGAATATAGCCAAAAATATATATGTTGCCATTTAAAATAAAAAACTTGACTGTCGTTTGACATTAATGAAAACAATTGAAAACAAATAAAACACTGCTATCTTATAGTGTTTTTGATGCTATTAAATTTACTTTTTGCTTAAATAAAACCGGACAATAAATAACGGAATTATGAATGTTGGCGTTTTTTACGGGACACCTGTATATACGAAGCTAATTAATCGATTTTTTTACTGAAAAAAAATTCGCCCTTATGCGGGAATCGAACCTGCGTCCTCTGGTTTGCCAAACCACGCTGTTAACCCTTGAACTATTAAGGGGGTGAAGTTCGAGTCACTTAAATTTCATTAAGAACAGATATTATATTGTGCCCGCAGTTGGCGAATTTGTGCAAATCAATTGCATTTTCGCGAAGTGATGTGAATGAAATAAATGCTTTCTACATATACGACGCTAATTAATTAAATTTTTTACTGAAAAAGAATTCGCCCTTTTGCAGGACTCGAACCTGCGTCCTCTTATTTGCCGGACCACGCTCTTAGCCCTTGAGCTATTAAGGGATAAATAACTGTTCTGAATGCAATTTAAGTCTTTACCTGTTACTCGAACTTCAGTCCCTTAATTGCTCAAGGGTTAAGAACATTGTCTGGCAAACCAGAGGACGCAGGTTTGAGTCTGCACAAGAGCGAATTTTTTCAGTAAAAATTTCGATTAATTAGCGTCGTATATGTAGAAAGCATTTATTCGCATCGCTTCGCGAAAATCGAATTGATTTGCACAAGACGTACTGTGTTTGACTAGTTTTACTATGCCCCATGTTCAATATTGTTATTTTACCTACTGGGGATGATAACTTAGTTGCTGAAACACACACCACACGTAATTACGTTACATTAATGTAGACCTGCTGTCTATATGTCCGATTATGTCCCCTACCAAGAGTTATGTACACATATCGCGCAATGTTCGTCTTAGTTTAAAAACAGACTGTAGTTAATAATCCACTGAGCTTTTTAAAATGGGACAATATAAATTTAGAAATTGAAATTGTTACAAACATTTCTGGGAACATAAGAAAAACCCCTTTCTTTTTTTTGTTAGATATGAAACGCATTAATACATATCAAATTATTTAATATTGCATAAGCTAAGTTATAAATAATCTTTTAAAGTGATGATAGTGATGATTGATGAATCATCAATCATCACTATCATCAATGATGATGTAACTGTAATCAAGTAATAGTAAATATTTACGTTGCAACTTGGAATAATCAAGAAATAGACATCGGTCAGACTTTCTGGGTCGCATATTTTACGAAGTATTGATTAAAACGTATGTATATTCTGGTTTTGTCTACGTTTGTATAGCTTGTCAAATACATCTTGTTTATCACAATTCATACATTGATAAATACTATATAGACACTAATCGTAATAATTTAGTAATAAAATTTACACATACATGCAGAGATGCTTTCTTAGATTTACGTTTATTTACATTAAACAAATTTTTTGAAGAATTTGTTATGCATTTTCAAAATGAAAATTATCTTGTGATGAAAAAATATTGTCATGCACTAGGTGTGACATTGTTTAACCTCTAACTGTCGATTTAAACACAATATATTTTTCCATAGATTTTTGTAAACAAAAATAAAATTTCCCATCAAGAAATGGAATTGTTTCAGAGAATTAATTATCGTTTTTATCACATTCTTGTATGTATTAGGTTGTGTTTACCATGCACATCAGAACACTGTATCCACAACTTGTAACACTACCAACAACATTAATATAAACGACCCAATATCGGTCTCTAATTTAAAACTTATCAATAGGAAGCGTTATTTCTTCGAAGGTAAGCCATTGTGTAGCGCTTATTGAAGATAGCGTACGAACGATTTGGTAGGCTCGATATAGGCAGAAAAAAACTGCTAAGGCACCGTAAATGCTGTAACATATTTGTATGTGTAAGTGTGTCTTACTGAATTTTGTGTTCATAGGCATGTTTTTATTCATAGACACGAGCGTAACATGAGGATTGTTATTAAATCTGGATTTCTATTAAACACTGCGTCTAACTTTTGCCGAAGGCCACATCCGAGTCACTTGGAATATTTTTCAAATTATTAATAGCCACGTCTAACGTCGTGAAACCATCATTTAATTTGAGCTTTCGATTTTCAAAATAAGTGATTAGTTTTGGCAAATTTCCAAAGCGTTCCTGAAGAAAGTACAACTGATTTTTTAAATGTGGAATTTGTGTTAGTTCCTTGCACTCAGAAATACTCCGAGCATCGTCATTTAAACATGCAACGAAATTTTGTAAACTATCGAAATTCTCTGCATAAAAACTAGTAGCTTCCACCAATGTCCCCCATCTAGTTATTACTGGAGAGGGAGGCAGTGACAAAGATGGCAGATTTTGCCTGTAAAGAGCAACTCTCAACTGTACTTTTCTGAAAACTTTTTTAAAAGCGGATACAAGTCTATCAACTTCTGTAAAGATGTCTCTGATATATTCACAGATTCTGTGGAGAGCATGCGCTACACAAGTAATATGCAGAATATTAGGATATGTTTTCTTTAACAGTCTGCCTGTTTTTAACATATATGCAGCACTGTCACTTACAAATAAAAGTACTTTTTCTTTGTACCCGTCGTCCAAATGAAGTATATTTTGAATATTCTCGTTAATGATTTTAGCAACTGTTTCCGCATCAACTGTATTTATAACTTTTGTTGCTATTTCATATGCGTTACATGGAATAGTTGAATGTAGTACACCAGCTACAACATTTACCACACAGCGTCCTAATATGAGGTGTGGCAATTAAATAACGAGACTGCGCCCCTCCTACCCCGTGGTCGCATGGTGGGAGGTTGTCAGTGGAATGTAGTCGACCTTGATCCTTCCCGAGCAAGCATACTTCGTTTCGTCGCTGTACCTGCTTCAGTTTGCTTTTGAGACTTGGTTGTAGTGGATGCTGAATACGCTGGATATGAAATACAAAATTTTTTAAAAAATTTCAAATTTAAATTCTTCCTGTTTTTTGTGCCCCCTGGACAACAAAATACAAGATAATTTTTGAAGTAGAGCCTGCACATTTTGTATATTTAGAGGGCGCTGACTACAGAAGAGCTTACTGCCATCTTAGAGGATGAAGATTTTTGGAAAGTTGACGTTTTTATCACCCCACCTGAAGATGATGGTGGTGAGAGCGCGGAAGATAGTGGTGATAAACATGATTGTGCAGATATAAACAGGTTTTGTGGTAAACAGTTAATAGCCCAAGCCACTGCAAAAGTAACAGATCGAGGTAGAACTTTTAGACTGGGTGAAGAAAGCAGCGATAAGAAAGAAGACTCTGTAGAGATGCCAAATGACCAAAAAAAACGGATGGGGTGCAGCAGAGGTACAGAATGAGGTACAGTTTGAAACCAAAGCTGTTTCTGATGATTCGGAAAGCGACGAGGAGATGAATATCCCATTATCTCTTCTAAGAAACAAGTTTCCACTTGGGAATGTGTCTAGACAATGGACGAAAGGTGTCGACCTAAAAACAAAATTTCCAAAATTTATTCCTCCAGATAGTACCTTTGAAGTGGAAGATGATCCAGTGAAGTGCTTTGAAAAGTTTTTCGATGAAGAAGTAATAAGATTTCTTATATTCTTACGGAAATAACATGTCACTATGGAAGAAATCAAAAACATGACCCTAATTTCCTTATGGATACAAATGAAATGCGTTGCTTTATTGCTATTTTGTTGCTCTCTGGCTACTGTACGGTACCAAGATGACGTATGTGGTGCAAAATTGGTACCGAAACGGAAAATTCTTTTGTTATAACTGCAATGCGTAGAAATCGCTTTGAGTTGATAAAAATATATTTACATTGTGCAACATACATAATGACAACTTGCCAAAGGATGACAAATTTGCAAAGGTAAGACCCCTAATAGAAATGTTAAACAAAAGATTCTTATGTTTTGCTGGGAACCGTGAGCAACTTAGCATCGATGAGAGTATGGTTCCATACTTTGGTCACCATGGCGCCAAACAATTTTTAAAAGGAAAACCCATACGTTATGGATACAAGATGTGGTGCATGAATGAACCACTTGGATATCTAATGAGCTTTGAACCCTATCAAGGAGCTCTGAAAAAGGAAGATGACGCCTTGGTGTAGGCGGATCGGCGGTGTTAAGTTTAGTGTCAAAGTTACCAAAAAGTTTACCTTTTAAAATTTAAGGGGACCGTTTTTTTTCGTCTCTAAAGTTGGTGCACAGACTAAAACAAAATGGAATCGCATATACTGGGACAATAAAATACAATCGAATTGAAAAATGTACCATTCCCGATGCTAAGTCAATAGAGAAAAAAAATAGAGGGTATTATGAGTTTTGCAGTGATGTAAAAAATGATGTAACAGTAACTGCTTAGCATGACAATCGAATCGTTTTAACAGTAAGTAGTTGCGATAGTACGTGTCCAGAAAAAATAGTAGAAAGGAGGATATCGTCAGACAAAAAGAAAATGTAGATAAGTCAGCCATTGGTAGCTTCCCAGTACAACAAATTTATGGGCGGCGTGGATCGAATGGATCAGAATATTGATAATTATCGAGTTGGTATAAGGTCAAAAAAATTGTGGTGGCCTATGTTTGCTTTTTGTCTAGATGTATCAATTCATAATGGATGGCAGCTATATAGAAGAGGACATGGAAAAAAAATGGATTATCTAGCTTTTGGACGTCAGGTTGTTCAAGCATATTTTCAAAGGTATAGGCAGCCACCACAAAAAGGGGGACGTCCATCAACACCAAAAGCATTGCCAGCAAGAGTTTTAGATCAAGTAAGATTTGATCAGACTGGGCACTGGCTAGACTCAGCACCCAAGCAAAATCGGTGTGCATATTGTAAAAAAAATACAACCAAAATGTGTTCGAAGTGTAATCTAAACTTACACGAAAACTGCTTTATTCTCTTTCATAAAAAATAGAGTGAAGTAATTATTTTTTTTAAGAATTAAAAAAAAAATTTTCTATTTTGCGTTCGAAACGAACTCATTATGAAACCCAAAACAGTATCGAAATAAGCTTCATTTCGATACACTTTTTTTCATTTTTCAATGTTGGCGTTGTTCGAATACAGAAATAATTATCATTGCTGTCATTTGATTTTAAGAATTTATGTACATTTGACAGATATGATATATGTCCGTATTTTACACAAACAACGTATGTTGTATACAATTGACAACAACATATATATGTTTCTATGTCACTCATGTTTATATTTTTAAATGAAATATCAAGGAATGTTAACGAAAATTAATAAATAATATGTAATATAATAAATATACTTCGCGGATAGCAAGATTTAAATTTGAAAATGTCAAGTATCAATGTGACCAACTGCATGCTTTATATAAAAATTAAACTATGAACTTTCAAATTAAATGATTCCAATTTAAGCAATTTATTAATGTAAAAAACGCAAAATAGGAAAAATAGTATAAAAAACTCGTTTCATAAGGCCTTTTGCCGCACTCGCTCTTTAGAAAACTCGCCGCTATCGCGGCTCGTTTTCTAAACTGATCTCGTGCGGCAAAATGGTGCCTTATGAAACTTGTTTTTTAATATACTATTTTGTGATTTTTTGAATTTTTTTGTTCTTTTTAGTTATATTAAGTTCTGATAATCTATTTAAGGGTTTGTATAAATAAATATGCGTATCTGAATAAATTTTTTTCTTACAAAAATTGGTAATGTCATTCATGCCCAGTGTTCCAATTTTGGAACTTGCCTAAAATGATATTTTTTTTTTGTAAAACATAATTTTACACTTAGTTATTACTAGAGCTGAGGATTTTTGCGGTAAGGCAGGACCGTATGTAGTGCATCCCCACCGGCGTATAATCAATACAAATGCAATTAAATTCTGGTATTTCAAAAATGATTATATGTATTACCTTAGTATTAAAATAAACCATCCATTTTTTATTACTAATACATGAAAGAAGTTTCTGAATCGATAGTTTATAAATAGTTCTACGAATTTTGAAAAAAATGTATGGGTGTACATGCACCAGTATGCATATACTTGCCGGTAAGCGATTTCTGTATGAAAGGATTACTGTAGTAAATAGCAATAAAGAAGATATGCATTATATTTCGTTTAGAGTACCTAATTGATTTTGTTGAATGTTTCTGGACAATCGTTCTTTATTCCTTATTATCCTGGCATATGTTCTATTCCTATAACGAAAGTATAAAAAGTATCGTCTATTGTTCTGCAAACCAAATTTTTAAAAGAAAAGTATTATGAAATGTATCAATTACTTCTTTGAGTGGATAAACACTACCTGCCTCTTATAATAAAATGTTTTCTAAACTTTAACAATAAACAAAGCGCTTAATTTTTGCATTTGCGACACTTTTGATTATACATTTGTATTTGTAACATCAGTCATCACTGATGACTCATCAGTGATGACTGTAAGTGTACTGACTGAAGTAAGTGTTTTACTTTATTTTTTCAAAATAAAATCAAGTTTCCTAGTCAGCAGCTCCAGTTTTACAGTTTATGATGTACAATAGGAGGCAGGCAAGTAGTGAAATGTAGTGAAATTAATATGCAGCAGCAAAATGAATCACGCGAGAGCATAGCCGCGAAATGATGAAAACGTATTGGCCTAGTGCGAAAAGTCGCGATCGCGATAACGCTTTTAAATCGCCGTTATTTAAAAATCGCGATCGCCGATAACGGCGTTATGCAAATATCGCTGTTTGGCTCGACCCTACTAAACACCTTATCACTAGTCTAAAAAAACCATTTGTTTAAAAAAAAATCAGACAAAAAAATAACTTGGGCAATAATGGGTTAAATGAATTAATATTTTTTATTCATTAACTTGTTATATTAACAAAACAACAATTATTAAGAATACAGTATATTTAGAAGATTGTAGATAATATAATGTGCCTTCAAAAACTTTCTTCATTAGAGACGGCCATGCTTATTCACAAATTATACGTTCGTGCCAGATTACGTGCACTGTCACCAACTATTATAAAAAAGCATGACCGTCTCTAAAGAGGAAAGTTTTTGAAGGCACGTTATATGTATAATATTAGAAAGTTTAATTCTAGCACTATACACAGATAGCGTGTCTAGACTTAAAAACTAACGTCAAATTTTTATCTTAACAGGACATTTATTCGTGTTTCATTAAAGTTTTTACGTAATTTCTTATCACTTCTTTTCCTGTGTTGATAAACTCAAACAGAACGATTGCTAAACACATACCTTTACATTTTCAATCGTATCATGGAGCATACGCGGAGTCAAGCTCCACCGAAAAACAAATCTTTTGAAGACACTCAAGCTCAGGTCGACGAAGTGGTCAATATTATGATCAATAATTTTGATAAAATGTTTGAGAAAGAAAAGAATCTGGAAGCGTTAGATGTGCGAGCTAATGAGCTAGAAGCGGGAAGTAAAGAATTCAAAAGACACGCGCAAAAAATAGAGAAAAAACACCGATGGAATTATCGAAAAGTGTCAATAATTTTAGGAATTGTTTGTGTCGTCGTATTTATTGTTGTTATTGGTGAGTATTAAAGTTACTTAAATTTAAACTGAATTTTTAATAATAGTAATCTCGCGAACGAAATATTTTGGTGTAAAATATCAATTAGAGGTGAATATATTTCAAATTTCAAGTCCTGGTAATTTAATTTATAAGAAAAATGATAAAATAGATTTTGAATAGTTAATTGACGAAGGAGATACTTGCTGAAACTTCATTATAACGCTAAGAAATAAGTAATTAAACTTCTAGTTTCAAAAATTCTTTTATTGTAAGTACCACTATAATATTGTTTCGCCATACAATGGCTTCATCGGGTGGATGAAATACTGAATATGTATAATACAAGTTTGAATATTTATGTGAAAATTATTGGGGATATGGTGGTGGAAAAATTTTTACAATCTTAAATTTAGTAGAGGGGAGTTGTTTAAATCTAGTTGGTCATTTAAAGCTAATCCTAAACTATTGTATCTATTAATTTCTGAGTTTTCTAACAGGTTAAGTTATTTTACTTTTTTCTTGAATGTGTAAAATTTTGAAATCTATATTAAATCTATGATTGATATCTATACAATGACTTGCGAATGTTGAATCTGTTTTCTTTTCTTTGTGGCTTCTCTCGTGTTCTTTCATCCTAATTTTGAATGTCCTCCCCGTTTGTCCTATGTATACCTTATTACAATCTTCGCATGTTAACTTATATACACCAGAGTTTGATTCTTTGTCTATTTTATCTTTGTTGTTTTTAATAATGTTCTGTTATAGTATTGTCTGTTTTAAATGATATATGTTCGTTATTCAGTATTTTAATGAAAGTACTAATTTTTTCCGAAATTTTTCCTAAGTAAGTGATTGAATTATAGGAATTAATTATCTTGTATTTTAATTTTGGATAAACTAAGGAAAGGGTTTTAGATTTTTGTTGGCTATTTAGGATGTTATTGACAATATTTATAGAGTAACCATTGTTTAATGCTATTGTGTATATTCTATTTAGTTCAAGGTCGCAATTACTTTTACTCATAGGTACATCAATTAATCTATATACCATTGATTGGTATGCTGATAATTTGTGTGTTATAGGATGAAAAGAATTAGCGTGTATTGTGGTATCTGTATGTGTTGGTTTATGGTATATAGCGAACTCGTGTTTATTAGTTTTGTGTGATATGGTTAAATCTAGAAAATTAATGTTTTTATTTATTTCTGTTTCTATACTAAAATTTATTTTGGGGTGAATAGTGTTGATATAATTATGTAAAGTTTTTAATTGTCTATCTGAACCGTTAAAGCAAATTAATATGTCATCAACATACCTAAACCAATATACACAATTACCAAACAAGGGATGTGTACTAATTATAGTTTCTAAATTATTCATGAAAATTTCCGCTAATAATGGGCTTAGTGGGTTTTCCATTGCTAACAAACAGAGGGTCTAGCAATGGGAAACCCACTAAGCCCCTTATTAGAGGAAATTTTCATAAATAATTTAGAAACCAAAATAAATTTTACTATAGAAACAGAAATAAATAAAAGCATTAATTTTCTAGATTTAACCATATCACACAAAACTAATAAACACGAGTTCGCTATATACCATAAACCAACACATACAGATACCACAATACACGCTAATTCTTTTCATCCTATAACACACAAATTATCAGCATACCAATCAATGGTATATAGATTAATTCATGTACCTATAAGTAAAAGTAATTTCGACCTTCAACTAAATAGAATATACACAATATCATTAAACAATGGTTACTCTATAAATATTGTCAATAACATCCTAAATAGCCAACAAAAATCTAAAACCCTTTCCTTAGTTTATCCAATATTAAAATACAAGATAATTAATTCCTATAATTCAAACACGAATCAATATAATCAATTGACGAATTTTAACATGTTTAGTGCCGTTATTTGCTAAATTTTAACTCTGAATTACACTCCTGATGAAGTAACCAATGCGTTATGAAATATAGAGTGGAATAAAGGAGTTTTATTTTTACTTGACAGACCGCTCACCCGTTAATGAAATTTTTACTTATATATACCGGGTGTATTATGAAAAACCTTTGGGGCTGTAGCTTCCTTATATTTTATCTGATTTTAATCAATGATATGTCAAACTAAATCGCTTTTAAAGCGCTGTAACCTGTTTTTTTTTTTTTTTAATTTTGGCATTTTGTTTTTGACAGACAGTAGTAAATTTTTTTTTTTAAGTTGTACTACATATTTTTTTTTACTTATTCTAATAAACATTTATTTCCTGAAGACACCTCCATTAAATTGAGTGACAAATTTATTATTATTAAAAAAAAACTACGAAATTTACAGAAATCAAGCTATCATATATTTTAATGAATCAAATGTTCGAAATTGGCCCCATTTTGTTCCAGATACATTTGCCACCTTCTATTAACTCCAACTGCTGCGTTTAATATAAGATTTGGTGGTATTTCATGACATACTTGTACTATCCTTCTTACTAAATCATCTCTGGTATCAGGTGGAGTCAAATAGACATGATCTTGAATGTAAGACCACAGAAAGAAATCCAGTGGATTCAGATCTGGCGATCTAGCAGGCCATCGAATAGGTCCGTAAGTGCCCATCCATCTGACGCCAAAATAATTATTTAGAAAATCAGTATTCATTCGTGCATTATGGGGTGTGGCACCGTCCTGTTGGAACACCACCCTGTTGAACTCGGCAAGTGGCAACTCATCTAAATAATCGCCTAATTCATTGCGTAACAAATTATTATACTTTTCTTGGTTTAGATTACCCTCCACAAAAAAAGGCCCTACTACTCTATCGCTTAAAATGCCACACCATACATTTACACTGAACCGATTTTGAAAATTGTGTTGCATCACAACATGGTTATTTTCAGTGCTCCAATGGCGATGATTATTTCTGTTGAATACACCATTTTTCCCAAAAGTGCATTCATCTGACCACAACACACGACGATAAAAAATTGGATCTTCCCTTAGTTTATTCATGAAAACCGTGCTGAATTGAACCCTTCGTTGAGGGTCGTTTTCACCGAGAGCATGCACCTTCCGTGGTTTATAAGGAAAGAACTTGTGCTTCTTCAGAATGTACTGAACTGTAGAATGTGATACCTGCATGTAGTGAGCAATTTCTCGCGTAGACGTATTAGGGTTTTCTTCCACATAGAGCAAGACACTTAATTCTAAATTTTGATCTTGAATTACACGTGAGTTTATTTTCGGTTTTTTGAATGATCCAAAATTTCGTAAATTTCGCACGAGCCTTCCAAACTTATCGGCACTTGGACGTAGTCTGTCAGGAAAACGATTTCTATAAAGTCGCAAAGCAGCTGCAGAATTTGTTCCGCATTAAAAATATGCTATTGTGTATATTCTGTGTATTTCTTGAATCGCATCCACACATTCGCCATTATCCATTTCAATAACAAAATTTAGAAATAAATCGTTGAAAATGTTATAATGAATGTGTGACTGACAGATGTCACAGCTCTCTTCGAAAATTTGGAATGCACTTTTATCGATCAATATGACTACTTGATTTTTAAATATTTAAAATAAACACTGAAAATGTTGTTGTTGACCCACCGCTCACTGATAACATTGGTTTGTAATCCTTTATGGGCTATATAGTATTGAATGTAAGTGATTTTAAAAGGTACACACATTTGCTGGTAATAAAATGAAATAGAGTATTTAAAATGCATTTAAGAAATCTCTGTGTTTGGAAAAACCAGAATAAATCGAACTAAAAAGAAAACCTACAATTTCTCGATTTTTTTTCATACAAGGATATCGTTGTTTACAGTTTCATATTCAGAAAAAGTAATATATTTGAATAAGGAAAAAAAAAATAGTGCAATTTAAAAAAACACAGTTTGCAGCTGTCTGTCAAAAACAAAGTGTAAAAAAAAAATTCAAAGCGGATCACGTTACAGTGTTTTTAAAACGATTTAGTTCGACGTATAATTTATTACATTCGGATAAAAAATAAAAAAGTTACAGCACGAAAGGTGTTTCATAATACACCCGGTATATATATATATATATATGTACGAAATGATTCGTTGTCTACTAACTTAAACGATACATTACATAATATGAAAGATAC
This sequence comes from Melolontha melolontha, assembly GCA_935421215.2. Classification (NCBI taxonomy): domain Eukaryota; kingdom Metazoa; phylum Arthropoda; class Insecta; order Coleoptera; family Scarabaeidae; genus Melolontha; species Melolontha melolontha. The sequence goes on along the minus strand of OW285237.1, from coordinate 200,905,425 downwards.
ACATAAATGAAACAAAAATGTCTATCCACTTTTTTTGCGATTATGCATTACACTATTTGCAGTGAAATTTCCTTGAACACATTAGCGTTATATCACACACTTTACACTTTATTATACTGTCATGGTACATAAAATCCGGAAATCCCTTTATTAATTTATGAGCTATATCATAAAACGATCTCTTTCTGGCCATATGTGACATAAAATTATTGTTTATTACTGTAAATCAGCGAAGTGCACTATACGGTGTTCGGACGGCCATTGACAAAATATATATACGCGCTAGGACGAGCTGCCAGTGGGATGTTACTCAAATGAACCTCTCTATATATCTCCTGACAGTGTAGTATTAAAAATTTGCTAGTACATGTGGAAGTAGAATATAGAAAGCTAATTATTCTTTTTTTTAGCTTTATTTTTTCTGTTCTAAAAAAAAAGAGGCAGCAGTTTTATAAATAGAAGGAAAAAGCAGTTCATGGAGATATAGCTTAGTGGTGATTCTTATTACATATTATACATGACACATTTTGTATTACCAAATTTAAAATTCACAACAATTTCTATGATTCTGTGACAGAATTTGTAATACCATAATTTAAGAAGGATTAAAAAGTATTAATTTACTCAGTTTTTCTCTGTTATTTTAAGCAATCAAATATAAGTATATTGTAACAGTAATAACTAGAGCTGAGGATGTTTGCGGTACGGCAGGACCGTATGTAGTGCATCCCCACATTTAACTATTTATCTAAATATTCTCTGAAATGATTTGCCGGATGTCATAAATTAATAGAGTGATATTTTAGTATGCACTGGATATTGTTATTATACAAAATCATAATAGCCATTTGTATTTATGGATCATAAATAATAATACACATGTATTTGTATTTGGTTGTGAATTCAATTTAAACTTAAAACGAATCGTAATATTTTAACAACAAGCCGTCCTTACAATACATGCATTCGAGACAAAGTTTGCAACTCTACGAATAACTTCCATAATTGATCGAAAATGGACATTTTGGAGCTGAAGTAAAGCCCCTATTCTTAGAAAATTTTATTACTGTCGTTAAGAACTATTATTATAAACAACAAAGGCCTTTTATTAGTGTTGAAGTTTTAGTTTCATTGAATTTCCATGTTGTAAGTAGTCAATTGTAAAGTGTTCATTCACAATATTCTAAAACAAGGTGTAAATTTAACTAAAATCCAGAAAAACACATTCTGATAATATATTACTAGATTAGAAGCTGTGTTTATTACTATTTATTATATTATTTTTATAACCAAATGCAATAAAAGCTACGAAACAAAAGAAACCTCGATTTATTAAAATCTTGTCACACAGCCTTTCAAAGCCTGGCAGCACATATTTTGCATATATTTTATATATACTACCTACTTGAACTAGGTGAATGAAGTTAGAAGTTATAACTTATAACTTCTAACTTCATTCACAGCTTCTAATCTAGTAATATATTATCAGAATGTGTTTTTTTGGATTTTAGTTAAATTTACACCTTGTTTTAGAATATTGTGAATGAACACTTTACAATTGACTACTTACAACATGGAAATTCAATGAAACTAAAACTTCAACACTAATAAAAGGCCTTTGTTGTTTATAATAATAGTTCTTAACGACAGTAATAAAATTTTCTAAGAATAGGGGCTTTACTTCAGCTCCAAAATGTCCATTTTCGATAAATTATGGAAGTTATTCGTAGAGTTGCACACTTTGTCTCGAATGCATGTATTGTAAGGACGGCTTGTCGTTAAAATATTACGATTCGTTTTAAGTTTAAATTGAATTCACAACCAAATACAAATACATGCGTATTATTATTTATGATCCATAAATACAAATGGCTATTATGATTTTGTATAATAACAATATCCAGTGCATACTAAAATATCACTCTATTAATTTATGAGATCCGGCAAATCATTTCAGAGAATATTTAGATATAATAGTTAAATGTGGGGATGCACTACATACGGTCCTGCCGTACCGCAAACATCCTCAGCTCTAGTAATAACAAGACTGTGGAACCGGCGCTATCACGTATCGGGATATCACCTATAATTAAAGTGAATGCTTTGTCACACCACAGTAAACATTTTTTATTCACATTAATTATTACAATATATTCTAAACTTTGTTCTGTAAAGTGCGTTCTTTTATTGGACAGTATGTATTTAAATATAGAAAAAATTCGCGTATAGAAATAATAATCTTTAAATTTAATATATCTACCGATTTCCGTATTTTGAACATTACTACATAAACCTTTTTGGGCTTAGGGTCTGTTCCGCATTCTAACAAGTTTTTAATTTATTTATGTTAAATATGCTTAAATTATTGTGTAGTTTTTTTTAATAAAGACTTTTTTATATACCCCAAACAGTGTTTCTTTAAATTTTCCTCCTAACTATAGAGTATAACTAATATGCGAGCGAAAATGATTGTCACCCATGTGCTCTAACTAGTCATATGGCAATTTGAGCAATTTAGTGAATTTCACTTTGATAAAATCTCAAAAAAGGCTTAAAACTCCTTACCACAATTAATAATAGTATCCTGAATACGTATTTAGACATCTAAGTTGTCATCATCAGTAAGTAAAACCACTAATCTCAACGTAATCAGGAGAAAAAGTACATGTGTTTACCATACCATCCAATCACGCAAAAAAAACGAATAGAGTTGTTAAAGAACCAGGTCACCAAGTTGCTTTTCGGTCCGGAAACACTATCTCTCCTAGGTAATACCAAAGATAAAGTTAATTTGAATTTGAAATCAGATATATATGAAATTAACTGCGACGATTGTAATTTGAAAGATATAGGTCAACTAAACGCTAAATAATAACCCGTTTTAAAGAACACATATCACATATTAAATTTAATAAATCGAGTGTGGCAAATCATACATTAGACACAGATCACAACGTGTCAGTTAAAAGGTTAAAACTTGTCAAAGCCATGAACAACCCCAGAGATCTCGACGCATACGACGACCCGCATTCATATCGTTAAAAACAAGTGTAATACGTTTAACTCGGACAACGGTACGATCCCATACAGTTGTCTTTGTCCTTTCCTGTAGGTAGAAAAGGTTGAGGGCGTGAGAATACAGAATAAGCACATGGTGTTGCCGTTTTCTTAAGAGAGGTAAGTTGTTGTAATTTTTAGTCTATGTATTTGTTTTAAAGTCAGTGTATACGTGGACGCCGTGTGAAGTTGTTGCGCGATTATATGTGTTAGCTTTACTGTGCCCCATGTGTGATACTTTGATTAGTGGTTTTACCTACTCATTTTGACAACTTAGTTGTCGAAATACGTATTTAGGATACGATTACTAATTGTGACAAGGGTTTTTATACCTTTTTTTTTGAGTTTTTACTCAACCACAGTTTCCAAAGAAAGACCACTTTTATAGGTTGCCGATTTCATTCTATTTACTATACATACAGGTCAAATACTATCTGCTGTTGACATTAGTGTCGGCTCTAGGAATTGTTCTTGTGATATTTAACTTTATTTTTGTGATTAATAGTTCTTTTCAGAAAATTAATACTGGTAGCCGTAACTTTGTGGTAATTCATTTTGAAAATAAAATAAAATAAAACAATAACTTTGTTATACCGAGAGTATATCTTATTGTGAAACATGCAAAACATGCATATACGATTGTTGCTAGAGTAACGTAATAATTAAATGACAGCAATGTATTAAAGCGTGTATTTTATTTTGAAACATAGGTTGTCACAATAATTAATAATTTCATTTTTTTGACTTAAGTGTAAACAAATCAAATACAGACATAGAAAACATTTTATTTTCAGATAAATCCTTCAATCACAGTTTCTTACTACTTTTAGGTTGAATAAAACAAGAATTAATTGAAATTCAATTTATTTTATTAACATAAATGAAGCAAATTTAATAAATTAATTTGGCAGATTTTCAAAAATATCGCCGTTGACGGCCAAACAGTGTCCTAAGCGATGATAAAATTCATTAATCGCATTTTGTATTTGTGCAGGAGTTATTTCCCTTGCAGCCACTCGTATCTTATTTTTTAATTGGTCAATATTAGTTAGATGTTCTCCATTAAAAACTTTATTTTTGATGTAACCCCAAAGAAAAAAATCATTTTGAGACAGGTCTAGTGACCTTGCGGACCAATCCACTTCTCCCCCACGTCCTATCCAGCGGTTTGGAAATCTGTTGTTTAGAAAGGTTCGGACTATTTGGGAATTGTGCGCTGGTGCACCATCATGTTGGTACCAAATCTCACCAGGAATATTTAAGGCGTTAAGGGCCGGTAAAACTCTCTGCGCAAGCAATTCTAAATATCTGTATCCTGTAAGAGTACCCTAAATAAAAAACGGTCCCATGACATGCTCGCCCATCAACCCTGCCCAAACATTGACTTTTTGTGGTCGTTGAGTCCTAGTAGAACGGTATCTGTGCAAATTTTGTCTGCTCCAGTAACGGCAGTTCTGTGAATTAACTTCACCGTGTAAATAAAATGTTGCTTCATCCGTAAAGCAAATTCTGGGTAGTAACGTATCGTCATTATTCTCTACTCACAGATATTAATAATAAATCAGGAGTGTACAAATTATATTGTAACGATTGTAAAAGTGTATATATAGGTCAGACTGGTCGAAGTTTTATTATACGGGAAAAAGAACACAGGAGGTCATATAAACTAAAGAAGACAGATTCAACATTCGCAAACCATCTTATTATAGAAAGGCATACATTTGGTCACCGTAAAATATTGCATTTGGCCGAGAAAGGTCGTAAATTAAATATTTTAGAGGCCCTAGAGATTTTTAAAAGCCAACACAACACAATAGATATCGTTTTAAACGAACAGTTGGACCTTATATATACACCTCTTTTCCAATTTTGTATATAATAGTTAAGTATATAGTAGTAATTTTAAATAACATCATAAACCACCCCCATATATTTTGTGTCATTTATAAGTTCTATGTAGGCCTGTAACTTTTGCAGTTTGATAATGTCATTGTATGTCGAAACCGCGGTCACGATTATATGTGAATAAAGTGGTATATATAACAAAGTTATAGTTCTATTCAGAGCTCAATACATCAACTTTATATGTGTGTGATGTAAGTATAACATTAAAAGCTGTGTTAATTACTGTGGCTAATGGCTAAATGAATATTATTTTAGAAACGTTTTTGTGACTATGGCATTTACATCAGAACATCGGTGCATATCAATATATCTAGAATAAGTCCATGTTCTATTTGGATTACGATTCGAATTATCGCTTCGAAAATGAGTCATTACAATTAATTGGTCATTTTCGAAGTGGTAATCGCAATTCAGATGGAATAGAGACTTATTCTTTACAATCTTGTATTGAGCAATTCATTTAAACCTTTCCCGAAGTGGTTTATAGTTATGAAAATTTTACTTGTCATAAACAGATTCCTACATCGTTGTGAGCTTGCTCAAGGTGAAGAGGCAAAAAATGACATGTACTTAGATAGAAGGCAGATGTAAATTAGATATTTACGAAATTATGGTAGTTAGGTTTAAAACTGAGGCAAATTGAATTATTACGGACGATTACAAACATTCCGTGAAAATAAACTCAACAAAGGAATCCACAATGAAGCCAATCTGGGCGTACAATATGTATTCTTATTAAATGTAGTAATCTTTACTTGTGTCGTAGGCTATATTATGTGCTTTAACACTAGATGGCGCTCTGTTGTCAACTTGATGAAATTCAAATATCCAACTGAACATTATTTTAGTTGGAGTGCGATAAAAGTATTGTGCTATTAGTTATTCCAAATCTATATAGCAGGTAAGGTACTACATGATATTGTTTAGTTAATACAAGCATTTATTGTAATATTGAACAAATTTAAAATGTAGTAAATAAATATTATTGTGTTACATATAAGGTAATGTACCTTGAACCTATTCTAAGACATGTATGTACCTTAGACGGGTTCAAGATACAACACCATATTATATCTTTCTGCTTAATTTCTATTACGTTTCTTTTTTTCTGGTATTGACTGTGGTTTCTTTAACTTCAGATGTCATAATGCCTCGAAGTATGCAAGATATTAGAAAACCAGGCTCTGATAAGACCAATTTAGAAAGAGCGGCGAATGAAGTTTTGAAGGGAAATTTGTCATTTCGCGGAACTGCTAAACAATTTAATTTAAGCAGATGCACGTTAATGCGACATATTAAGAAATTTAAAAATTCTGACAAACATACCTTTGAATATTTCCTCGTGTACATTTTAAGGATTTTATGATGAAAAGGGCACCAGTAGGAGCAATAGGGAATGCAACTCCATCGGGATGGTCTAATGAAGAAATTTTTTTTTAATTTCGGGAGCATTTTATTACTCATATGAAGCCATCAGTCGAACAACCATTGGTTCTTTTGTTAGACAATCATGAGAGCCATATCTCCATTCCTGTTATCAAGCGAGCAAAAGAGGTTGGAATTATACTACTAACTTTTCATCCGCATACTACACATAAGATGTAACCTCTAGACCGAACGGTGTTTGGACCTTTTAAGCATTATTATAACTTAGCTGTTAATGAGTGGAGGCTTACTTTAGATAATAGTGGACTAACAATATACGAAGTTGCTGAAGTGGTTGGTAAAGTTTACCCATAGGCGTTTACTCCCAACAATATTATAAACGATTTCTGAGTTACTGGTATATTTTCGATAAATGAAAATATATTTGAAGATTATGAGTATTAACCTTCTAATGTTACTGCTCGCCCATTACATATTAATGAAGAACAACTACAATTACAAAATGAAACACTTGTTGCAGGTACTTTGGGCGTAAGTGTTATATCGCCAGAAAGATTAAAACCCTTTCCTAAAGCTTCAGCCAGGAAAAATACTCGCAAACCCAGACAAAAAGGAAGATCTCGTATTCTAACCGATACACCGGCAAAGGAAGCACTGGAGCAGGTTAAAACGAAAACTAGTAATGTGACAAACGTTACTAGAAATATTTGTGAAGAGGAAAATATGTCTTCTAACCATAAACTGAATGAGATCTCATACTGATAATCTGCTTTAAAAAAAAATGTAGGAAAACAAAGAAAATCGAAAACAAGCAAAAATTACAGTGCTTCAGATTACACTGATGATAAAGGTAACCTTTGTACAGATACAGACTCTGATTTTTATATAACGGAAATAGATGGAAGCAATCAAATAGAAAAAGAGCTAGAAAATTCAGTTATAAATCTGGAAGATTTTATATTGATTAAACTAGCTGGAAAAAAATCTATTAACTATTATGTCGTGAAAATTGTGCAGAAACAGAACATATTTAAAGTGTGTAAATGGTAAGAATAAATTTTGTGTTAGAGAAACCGAAGAAATATTGCAGATGAAGATATCGTTATGTGAATTATTCCTTTATAGTCGAAGAAACAGACCGATATGACTTTAAATTACGACCTGCATATGTATTAATATTTGCACCTTAACCCTGCGAATTTAATCTTACATGAGTCATTAGTAGTCATTACATAATACGCTTTATTTAAGCTCAAGCTTTGTAAATTTTCTTCTATGAAATTGTTCGTGTTTCACACAATAAAAGTTGAATGTAGAACGCAATTTCATTAAATGTCGTTTAATAATATTCGCTTATCTATTCGTATATTTTTATTTGACCCATGCTAACGGTTCATATTTGTATGTAAACAAACAAAAGACTTGGTCTTGGTGCCCCACGTCGATGACTATATCGATAACATTTGCAAACAGTACAAAAAAATTAAGTATTCTTCATTGACCTTTGATGAACTATGACCATTACATTGGCGATTTTTTTAATTCATTGAATCGAATGGCGAGGTATAAAATATATGCGTATATAAGCAAAATTTTTATGGAGCACCAAAATGACAACCACTAAAAATGCTATATTTATTAATTTTTCTTTCATTTTTTCCACCTTTAGATTATAAATTTGTATATTTTTCTTAAAAAAATACAATAATTATAAATTATACTCGTTCACATCTAAAAATTACATAAGAATATTTAATTTTGAATATTGTACATTGTAAGTTACATTATTTGATTTTCACTTTTACTAGTTAAAACCAAAAGATGTAATAGGAGCAGTATATTACAAACTAGTGTTGAATTGTGATAGAAGTGGCCTAATTAGATTTATGAATATAGTTATTTATGCACCAAGGGCGTTATAGGTATTGACAGTTGACCGGTACATTACAAATATTCTCCTGGAACCTGTTGTTAACTTCATATCGATGCACGATAATGCGCGTTGTCACACTTCACGTACCACTAGAAATTTTCTAAACGAAGTCACTATACGGACGATGGATAGCGGTCAGTCCAGATGTGAATCCAATAGAGCAATTATGGGACCAGCTTAAACGGAGGGTCCGGGTCAGAAATCCAGTTCCTGCGAATGTTGACGTTGACAAAACAGCATTGTTAGAGGAGTGGAATGGAATTCCCACTCCTCTAATAAGAGTTAGAGGAGTCTCCAAGACTTTGTAGAAAGGCTGATAGCATCAATGACAACTCGATTACAAGCTGTTATCAGGGCTAGAGGGGGTAACACCATGTACTGATTAAATAATTTTTTCCTTATTTTACAATTTCTTGCCTCATTTGAAAAATAAACAATCAATATTCCTTTTCGTAAATTTTTATTTTCGCTACACTTAAACTTAAATGGCATTATTTTAAAAAATACCGAGTTGACTGTTATGTTGATGGTGTCAAGTTGAAGCCAAAATTTCAGGCTTGATAACGACATATCTTTTTCATGAATCAATTATGTCCTTTCTAAAAGAAACATGTCTGTACGCGCGCTTTATGGGTGAGTCGATTTGGTTGCTCGCAAGTGTAGATTAATGGCAAACAATAAATAAAATTGCGACAAAAATAGATGCGTTGTACTCGACACCCGGTTCACATGTGTTTAACAGCTAGTGCTAGTCGTAAGCGCGACCTCCCCGCGCCCGTTTATTTCCGCATATACCGACTACTAGAGGTGATTATAGAACTCTCGCTATATACGGCATATTGCCCGCTATGCATCGGAAAACGTCAGATAAATTCGATAATGCATATATCTTAAAACATATTTGTGGAGAATATGACATGGTGACTTTCGTCGTAAGCTAATGATAATCTCCAACGCGAATAACGTATAATAATGTGTATTTAATAATGTAAGTATTTAACAGGTAAATTAGAACACTCCAAACAACACAAATTACATAATTTTCCCACTTAGAATTTTATATTAAATAAAATTTGAACAATTCCTTATGGAAACGGATTTGCTGTCTCGTTTTGTTGTAATTGGCAACAAACTTTCAATAACTCAACAGAATCAGTACTCATATTTGAAAATTCATTTTTAAAATTGGCACTATCTTCAGGTTCACTGAAGCGAGCAGCGGAGAGCATAGTACTATTTACAATCTTTTAGGCAATTTTTATCTTATTTGTCACAGAATCTTCAATGTATCCTTCCGCCACTGTTGAAGATTTCCGACCAGCATGTCTTTTATGTTTATTTTTATGTTACTTTTTTATGTTACTTTTATGTTAAGGATATCCTCGCTTGCATCAGCTAACAGAGTTGCTGAGGAACGTCTAAAACAGTGGCCAATGTAGTATTTTAGAATGGACAGTTTTAAATAGGTTGCTATTTAAAGCTGTCCATTGACCAAATTTATTCTTTCCAACTACTTGACTGGAACATTTTCCATTGTTATAATTAGAGAACGGATGCAATTTCCATAAAACGCAATCGGCAATTGGGATTGTGTATAACGTCGCTCAGTACATCCCGGCGTAATTCAATGAAGTATTTGTTTGACTTACTCGGCCACCTGGTCTCGCAGCGATAACAATGGACAACCCAGCTATTGTATTCGGAGAATATAGTGTTTTCAATGGTGTCGTGTACGTTGATAAAATAAATAAGTTTATCGTATTTCGTAAGAGAAATAGCACGTACATTCCTTTTCTTTTCATTTAAGCAACATCTTCCAATTATTTTCACGTAAGTGTGCATAAAATTTCGTTATTTAATTTCGTTTATTTGGATCTAGAATATTCTTACTTTTTCAGACAATGGAAGAGCGTCGAGAATGGCATCGTGAAACAATGGCGAGTTGGATTGAGAGCCATACTGATTGTATGTACATTGCCAATGATTCCGAAATTTATTGTGAAGTGTGTGAAACGTTATTGAAAAATTGCAATAAATCAACCGTAAAACGTCACGTAGGATTGTTAAAGCACGAAAAAAAATTGAACCCGTTGGAATCTGACAATTTTAACGAAGAACTCTGTGAAACTTTTATGGCAGCTAATATTCCATTATTTAAATTGAACAATCCAATTTTGAAGACATTTCTGAAAAAATATACTGGTCGAAATGTTCCTGATGAATCAACTTTACGCAAATATTATGTTTCTAGGTGCTATACGAGAACAGTAGAACGCATTAGAAGCCATCTTTTAAATCAATACATATGGATAAGCGCCGACGAAACGGTGGATATGTTAGGACGCTGTGTGGTAAATGTTGTGGCTGGTGTACTACATCCAACTATTCCTTATAACTCATATGTAATAGCAACAAGTGTTATAAATAGAGTTGATGCGGAAACAGTTGCTGAAACCATTAAGGAGAATATGCAAAAATGCTTCATTCGGACGCCACATACAAAGAAAAAATACTTTTATTTGTCAGTGATAGTGCTGCGTATATGTTAAAAACAGGCAGACTATTGAAGAAAACATATCCTAATATGCTGCATATTACTTGTGTAGCACATGCTCTTTCACAGAATCTGTGAATATATCAGAGACACTTTTCCGGAAGTTGATAGACTTGTATCAGCTTTTAAAAAAGTTTTCAGAAAAGCACCATTGAGAGTAGCTCTTTTCAGGGAAAAATTTCCATCTCTGTCACTGCCTCCCACTCCAGTAATAACTAGATGGGGAACATGGCTGGAAGCTACTAGTTATTATGCTGAGAATTTCGATAGTCTAAAACATTTCGTAACACTGTTAAAGGAGGATGCTAGAAGTATTGGTGAGTGCAAGGAGCTCACACAAATCCCAAATTTAAAAAATCAGTTATACTTTCTTCACGAACACTTTGGAAAATTGCCAAAACTAATCACTTATTTTGAAAATCGAAATCTCAAATTAAATGACGGATTAACCACATTAGATGTGGCTGTTAATAATTTGAAAAGTATTCCAAGTGGCTTCGATGTGGCCTTCGGCAAAAGTTTGAAGCAATTCTTAATAGAAATCCAGATTTAATTACATTGCAGCAATTATGTATGGAGACAATTCCACAAAATCTAACGGCTAAATATGAAGAAATAAAAGAATATTTCCAGTATGCACCTATAACCAGTTGCGATGTAGAAAGGACGTTTTCTATTTATATGGATGTACTTAATTCAAAGAGAACAAAATTGACAGAAGAAAACCTTGAGAAACTATTGCTAGTCAATATTAATACTCCTTTACTCAACTTGAACGACAAAATGAACAAATAAAAATGTTCCAATTATAGAAATAAAAATAAAAACTTTAAAAATACAACTTTTCAACAAATACATATGTATTTCGTAATTTTATAGATCACCACCCGTTTGTTTTCCAATTATATAAATAAAATTAATAAATAAATATGTATTTCGTAATTTTAGATAGATAGATCACCACCCGTATGTTTTCCAATTATATAAATAAAATTAAAAACTTTATAAATACAACTTTTCAACAAATAAATATGTATTTCGTAATTTTATAGATCACCACCCGTTCGTTTTCCAATTATATAAATAAAATTAAATATTTTAGAAATACGGCCTTTCGCCAGTACTGCACTGGGCTCTGCGTCATGTGGTAAGCGTGTCCGTTCTCTAGTTATAATACACAAAAAAAGTCTGTGATTAGTACTTTTAGGGCGTAGTGAAGCGTATCTTCTATAAATGTTGTGATAAATTGATGACGTCTGCTAAAATACTGTCAATCTTAGTTTTTGATGCTCGTTACTAATAGGGTTACTAATAGGGTTGTTTCTATATCTTGAATGTCGTCCGTTGTAATATTTGCTAATTCTTTTCGATGACACACTCTACAACTACCAAAAATTAATGCAACCTACAACATATTGAGCGAAACTTAAAAAAGGACAAATAGTGTAACTTACTTTTACCATAAGATATAAATTATCTTGAGCATCGTTTAAAAATAGTTCTATTTCTTCTATGGTTAGAATTTTAGATTTTTTAGGTTTATAACCGTCTGATTTTCTTGTTAAGAAGGCTATTAATCTTGAATATTTACTGATATCTATATTATTATGCAAATTTACAGTTGCCTTCAACATTGAATAGTATGACCACATAGACGAAGGCTAATGGCATTTTGATTTTTCAAGAAGATATGCAAAAAAATACATTTTCTGTATAGTTACTACTTTTAATATTCTGTATATTACACCAGGTAACAAATTCATCGTAGATCTTGTCGTACATCTTCATTGATTTTATAGGTAATAAGCTTAATTTTCTTTGATATGCTGCTTTAGACATTTCTGGTGGTGTATTGTGAACTGTTTCGTCGCTACATTACATTATAGGTGAAAACTGCTTTACTTACAATTATAAGAAATTGACAATAATAATGGCAATTACTTATTCTCGCTTCGTTGACAAAATTATCATAGAAACATTGCATTTTATTAATTTTTAAAGACTGTATGATGCCTACGATGTAAATTTTTTTATAGAAAAGATGACAGACAATGATAGACGAGGTGTCAATTTTCACTTAATTGACAGCATGTAGAATTTATCGGAATTATTATTTATGAAAGTTGTTTCGTCTTAAAAACGAAATTAATTTGTATTATATATTAAATATAAGGAATCGTAGAATATAGTATTTGAACCTAAGGGTCAGGTACAAAATTGAAACCTTTGTATAACTATATTTTATTATCGTATTAAAATGCAAACGTTTCCCTGAATTTAAGATGCGGCATCGTTCATATTTATCATCCTTTATTCAATTAGGTGCTGGACTATTTAGACATTTTTCATTTTACCTTGTTTTATGAGTGAACGTGCCATGTACACAGTTTGGAACTTTCAAATGCTTTATCAAACGCACGTTCACTAAATTTTGTACCATAAAATATCAGAATAAAAGCATCATAAACTGGGAATTTTAGTTATAGTTAATATAGAATTAAAAACCATCTGAAATGTTTGCTATTTTAGTAGGCACAGTTTATAAACAAGGCGGTTCTTGGGAATTTTGCCGACCTTTGTTCGTCATCTGGCCGCATTCTGATGAGGCCTATTTTGTTAATTATTCCAGAGTTTACTGAAGTTAGGGGTAAATTTTGCCTACAATTCTTAAACAGTCTCAATAAATCAGCGTGCGCGACAACAGTCGCAAGTGTCAACACAACAGTGTTCAAGACAAGACTCTCAACATAGCAGCGTTCTAGACAACAGTCATAAGAACAATGCTCAAAACAACAGTCTACATTTAATATTAAGAGACACTAGTCTCATTTTTAACAACAGTCTTGCTTTATCATCAAATCAACAATTCTTATGTATCAAATAGTGTAAATTTTGTAAATAAAGGTGTTATATTGGATTGCCGCGTTTCATTAAAAACTGTCATCGACGAGTAAATAACACAGGTCTACAAAATTAAAATTTTTGACAGATGTTTTTATTTTGAAAACTGATTTTATATAATTTTGGTAGGCTGATTTCAAAAATTCTATGCATTTATTTGTATCACGTAAGGTTTTTTGCAAATATTAAATGAAAAAAAACGATATTTATAAAAAAATGTATTTGTTTATTGAGTAAAAAGGTGGAATACAAGTTAAAAAAGTGGAAAAAAATACTTTACTCAGTCTTTTTTATGTAAAATCTTTGTCTTTTTGCCAGAAAGCTGCGTTGTCCGGACATTCGGTTGTATGTTTTTAAGAGCATATCCTGTTTTAACATCCAGCAGTAGTCCGCCATCATCGTTATGCTTCATCTGCCTTGGTATCGCCGTTCCATTTCCTTAATGTCTTGGTGAAACCTCTCTCCCTGTTCTTCGCTAACTGCTCTAAGATTTTCAGGAAAATAGTTCAAGTGTGAAAACAGGAAATGCACTTTCAAACTCATATTACAACCTAGACGATGAAAGTATTGTAACATATTTTGAACAATATTTTCGTAGTTTTCGTCCTTAGAGTTCCCAAGAAACTTATCAATTACTTCTTTAAATGAAACCCAGGCGTTTTTCTCGACATTGGTCATTGTGTTTTGAAAATCCTTGTCTTTACATAATGTTCTTATCTGCGGCCCAACAAAAATACCTTCTTTTAACTTGGCATCGGATAAGGCTGGAAATGTCTCGCACAAATATTTAAAACACTGTCCATTTTTGTCTAGGGCTTTAACAAACTGCTTCATCAAGCCAAGTTTGATATGGAGAGGAGGCAGTAAAACTTTTTTGTGGTCAACCAAGCTATCTCTTAATGCATTTTTGCTACCAGGTGTAAGGCTTGTTCTAGAGGGCCATTCTATTTGAGTCCAATGTCTATCGCTTGCTCGACTATCCCACTCACAAATAAAGCATGGAAATTTTGTATAACCTCCTTGTTGTCCTAGTAGCATGCACAGCACTTTAAGGTCACCACAAAGCATCCACTGATGTTCATGGTAGTTTATGTTCTATAAAAGAAGTTCAAAATTTTCATACGTTTCCATTAAATGTACCGAATGGGCAACGGGAACCGAGGCCAGCTCGTTACCATTGTGCAATAAAACGCCTTTTAAACTACGATTACTTGAGTCAATAAACAAGCGCCATTCTTCTTTTACATACGGCACATTTCCTAATTTTGAAATTAAGTCAGGAATATTGTTGCAATACACTAGCGGTCCGTCTTGAGTAAAATATTGACATAACTCTTTTTCGCGATCCCGGTAAAAGCTTGATGTGACGCCAGGTGCCAGTAAATGTTTCTCACGAAGTCGGGAGGCTAATAATTCGGATGCAACCTTTGGAAGGTGCAAATCTCTAATTAAATCATTTAGTTCGCTCTGGTTAAACACTTCGGGCTCTCTGAAATCTGGTGTGAAATCTGAGTCATCTGGGTCACAATTAGATGCCTCTAATTCTTCTAGAACTTTTGGGGCGGTAGGTATCGGTACATCTGGTCCATGAGGAACTGGTCGAATAGCAGGGCCAAGATTGGGATACACAATTTGTTTCTTATTTTTTCTGTTGAATCCTTGAACATTACACGAACAAAAATAACAATCATCACTGTGATTTCTAGGCTCTCGCCATACCATAGGAACACCAAAGCTTAAACATTTCTTCCTACCTTTTTGCCAGTTTCTTAATGCTTCAACGCAAACGGAACAAACAGTATGAGGAGCCCAGGACTTGTCTTGGTCGCCAATTTTTACACCAAAATAAGCGTGGTATACATTTTTCACAAACAAAGTTATAGTTTGCCTCTGCTTTACTACGACATAACTACCACAGATATAACAAAAGTTATTCGGATTGTTCACACAATGTCTTCTTTCCATATTTATACGTTCTAGAATACTTAAAATACGCAACAACGAAGACAACAAGCGCGCGGACACAGTAGCACGACGACTAACACAACCAAACTGCACATAAGCAGGTTTCAACGTTGTATTGACGCTTCTGCGCCGACTCTGTTGCTTTGCTGAGAAATCTAATATTAACCAGTGTTGCCAAATCACATTTAATTTCATAAAAATCAATTCATTTAAAAATCATGCCTAACATGGAACAAACATATTCTTGTCATAGGCATGTATATTAATAAATTAACATTTTTAAGATATAGAGCGCTATAAAAAAAATTTACGTGATAAAGCAAAAATATGGCGTTTTTTGGAATAAGGGCCCCCAAACATATAGAAATTAGCAAACAGCTTTCAAACATCAAAATCACTGTAGACCTGGGTAATTAATGCGTATACGGGCTTACAACCCTTGCGCTGTGAAATAATACACTGGAGCATCAAGTCCACGTAACAGTGCAACTGCCCCAACAAAAGTATCATTAAAACGGTAGCGCATAAAATTGTGTATGTATCTCTGATGTAAATAGCGTCCATATAGTCTGTATACAGGGTTAAATAAAACACAAGAAGTACTATCTTATTTTATTTTTTAAAAAATCTTTACATTTAAGCATAATAATCAAATAAATTTTTACGCGCATGCCCATTTATGCACACATGTAATATTGATTTCTTAAAAACACGTAATGTATATTTGAGATTTAAACCACACGAAATTTAATATGGTCATTACTTACATGCATACATTATTTTTTTTGTCACATCACATTGACTTTAGACAATGTTTGTTCGTTTATAACATTTTCAATAATTACGTTACGTCTTTATTTATATAGCGAATAATAATTTAATTTTTTTTTTGTGTGTTTTAAGTGTTTTGGCAGTGGGAACCACAGGGGCGGATGCGTGTGATACCCCCGTCATTCTCACGTTTTTTTTTTTCCTTAATGATATGCAGAATTAAATAATAACAACTACAATTAGAATTGTTTTACCTTACAATAATTACAAATCACTAGAGTGGTTTTAGTTTATTTTAGTTTTAATCTAAACTATATATTATTACAGATAACACTTAGTTATAGTATCTATAACAATTTTATTTGTTCATTTTCTTCAATATATTCTTTTTTCATAATATTTTAACTAGCTTTGTAACAGTGTTAATAGTCTTTACTACAACATACAGTAAAACATTTCATTACACACCTTAATGTATTTATAAAACATAGTCGATTCATTAAATAAACAAAAGTGTCGATTTTTAAAGTTGAACTTGCAATTTAAATTTCGCGCGTTCTTAACGCTTCGAAGAATTAGACGAAATTAATATTGATGTGAGTAATTGTTCCAAGCAGTATCAAACAATCCCGCGATGTTTGTAATTACTTTAATCAATTCGAAGGATACTTTAGACACTTCAAATGAAAATTTTGATATACCTCATACGTAATTGTTCTAAACAAGAAATTGAGGTTAAGTTTTATTGGCAAACAATTTGAAGTATTGGACGATACAAATACATAAACATATTTAGCAGCGTTTCTTAAAAGTGAACATATTTGGTATAAGTAAAATAAAATTGGAAAGTTCATAAACGTAATCAAATGAAAAGCAACAAATAAATTTATACTGACGTAAATATAATATATATAATTGTTCTAAACAAGAAATTGAGGTTAAGTTTTATTGGCAAACAATTTGAAATATTGGACGATACAAATACATAAACATATTTAGCAGCGTTTCTTAAAAATTAACATATTTGGTATAAGTAAAATAAAATTGGAAAGTTCATAAACGTAATCAAATGAAAAGCAACAAATAAATTTACACTGACGTAAATATACTTATTTATTAAACTTAAAAAGAATGAGAAAATTATCAAATCAGGTAAGTGTCAAAGTTCAGTTTGCAAATGTTGAATAAATAGCAATAAATTAAATTTGATTTTTCATCTATTCTGGCCAAAGTTTAGAATATTACACTCTTGTTGATTCAATAAATAAATAATAAGTGAAAAGTTTATGGTGCATATTCAATATATTTTTATTAGAAATCTTTAATATATGTTTATAATGTTTGGAAAAATAACTAAATTTATTATGTTTTACTGTTTGCTTGTAGTATACAGTATGTTCACGGATTTCCATAAGAAAAAACTTTTTATTTCGAATTTTTATGAGAGAATATATTCATTATTATACAGTTCCTAAATCTGATCTTGAGTTTAATATATAATATATAGGATATTTTGTTCCTTTCAGGTAGCATAACCTGTTTTATATAGCTTCTTTTAAAACGCCTAAATCAATTTTACGGTTGTCCATTTCTAAAAATCTATCAATCTGTAGCTTTTCATAGTACAGATTACTTCAGTTGTATTCTAACCTGTATCATGTTCAGTCAATGTTGACTTTGGCAAAATATTTTTAAAGTTACTAGATATTGAATCAAATTATATTCAATTCATATCATTACGAAAAGTTTGTGCTGAAATATCTTCATGTTAATTAGTTATAGATTAACATTTCCGCAACTGTTAAGAGATTATTGAGGATAAATTTTTTTGACTGGAATAGGCATACATTCAACAAAAACGAAAAGGAAAGGAATTGGCTTTTTAGATAGTGAACACACATGTTACATATATTCTTTTAAACTTTATGCAACGATTGATTTAAATTTTAAAATCTTTACCCATATATATTACATACTCCTTTACTAATTTGGACAATGAATTTCTTCTTTCATTATTAATTCATGTATTGTTTTGGAATTTGATCTGTGTTTGAGGGTTTAAATATGATAAAAAGCTAATAAAAAATAGATCGCGAAAAAATGGTAGAAACAGTTAAAAACAGGAAGAAACAGAAAATTATTACGAAGTACATACTGCCTGTTAACACTTAATTGCATCGTTTCTTTTGGAACTGTTAGTTCTATTAATCTCTTCAATATTTTTTTAAGCTTCTAATCTCTCTTCGATCATTAATTTCTCTTTAACTTCCATATTCTTTTATCCGTCTTATGTGTATGTTCTTAACATTGGATTTAGATTACCCTTTTATGCTTTGCCTTATATACCATCTCTTTTATATGCTGTAGTTGATTTTTCAAGCATTACTTCCTCATGGAGTACCAATCGAGTTGCTATTTGAAACCGTTCAAAGAGAGAAATTTCTTTCAGGTAATTTATCTGATTAGTGATCTGATTATGTTTTCCCATAATTCAACCACTTACTTGAATGTGACAAAGTGTGTGGGACTATAGATATTCGGAATTTTAAGATCCAGTTCATATCTTACATCTTATACTGTATAAGAACCAAATTAAAAAAAAAATGGGAAGACATACATTATCAGACAAATTATGAAATGAATTTGGTTGACTGACTTGTTGACTGTAGAGAAACAGCCAAAACGTTGGATTGTATAAATCCTTTAGGCGATAGACGTAGCCCATATTGTAACTCGAACATCATTGTCAGAGAAAGCACCTGTTAAACATTAGTATCTAACATGATGACTTTGTGATGGAACTCAACTCTCTCGTGTTTTCTGAACGGTTACGTCTTGTACTGACAGGTAACAGATACATTTTTATGCCAGCTATTTCTAACCTCTTTTTTGAATTCTCGATACCTTATTATCGTAAATCTTAATCTCTGTGCTGATTGTTGAGCTATGGAGCTATTTTAACATGATTTGTTAATGGTCGTTCTTGATAACCCAAGAATCTTTCCTCAAGATATACAACAATCAACTCACTATGGAAATGATTGCAAGGAAGTAATACCAAAAATCTACAATATCTGAATTTAAAGATCACTTCCAGATGTCACGAACTGACGACGATGACTGTTTAACAGTTGGAGGATGATCGGATAGATGATACTGAGAATCAAGAAAGTGGAATAAATAAACTAAATTATATTGTTTTTTTACTTAATTGAAACACCAGCGGTTAACGATATATTTTTCTAATAAACTTAAAAAATGAAAGATGTCTTGTACTAGATACGGATATATAATTTTTTCGTACAAATCGAAAACATTATTATTATTATTTAGACATTATTTTGTATGTTGAAACAATTTCGGAATAGTCCTAATTTTAATTTCTCTTTGTATAACGTTTTCTTCTATATCTTCACGAATTTTCTTTATTTCTTCAACCTGTTCTTCCACTTCTATTAGCAATTTGATCGATCTTCTTTGGTTTGCACAAGGCACAAGATATTAAGGTTAAGTTTGAAGTGTTGAGCATATTTAATTTACGCTGAGCTGACAACCACCACCTGCAATTAAGCATATTTGTTATCAACGATACTGCTGTCTGAGCAGTTCAGCAGCTACGTTCGCTGAACGTAGTCATTACTACTAACGATGAGTTAAAAAGTGCAGTTATGGTTTTTCTTATTTGTACCGTTCCATTCTTTAAAACTATTTACCTTCCGGATTTCATTTGGTTTGAATGCCATCATGGAATTCTCTTGGGAATTTATGTTGTGATAACTTAAGTGGGGCACCTATTTTCACACATTCAATGTGATAACTTATCTAATGCAACACGTCTTTCTTAGTTAGTACATCTTTCGACATTCTAGTTCATGTATTAAAATTAAACGTTATTATATTGTTCCTGAATAAGTTATTTATCTTACCGATAAACTCGCTCTCTAATGAGTCCGTCTCGGAAACAAAAATACGACCTGGCCCAGGGGACATCACAATGTGAGCTAGGAAGGTAGGTTCTCCTTACCTTCCTTCTTATCGTAGATATACAGGGATTTAGTCCTGTTTAGCGCGACTTATGGTTATACCGCCAATATTCGGTCGCCAGAGCCTTATTCGTGTCTAATATTCTCGATTTTCTTGTATGGAGTCGAGTCGTAGACAATCATAGCCTCGAACAGCAAAAACGGTAGATGCATTTCAGATGTGGTGCTGGCGGCGTATGCTACGTATATCTTAGATCGAAAAACGCACTAACGCATCTATACTGGTTTAAGGTTAAAGATCTACGATATGCTGCAGAAGATTCCTGCAGTACTTTGGACAGGCAACTGAACAGGCACAACATTGCAAGACCTGTTAGCAGGAACTAAAGGCCGTGAAACGTGTCGAGAAAAAGTTAACAACTGTACCTAGAGATGGCATCATGATTTCTCAGCCATGAGAACACGACAAAGAAGAAGAAGAATTTTTCAGAACATTTTGCATATTTTAATAATAATATTGTTTATTGCCCAACAGGTACAAACCCAATTACAGGACAACAATAAACAGATTCAAGGTCATATATATTAAGAAATCTCTCTCTGCGACCAGAGAGTGACTGGACCGCTTTAGCAAAAAAAAAAAATAGTCCATTCCGGATGAATGCCAGATGTGTTGAAACTCAGATACTTCAAAAACCGACGTTGAATTCTCTCTACAGCAACATTCTGAGTATCGTAAAAGGGATACCAAAATATAGCGTTTTGAGGAGATCGACGTTATTGAAAAATTTGGTAGATCGTATGATAAAACCTAAAGTTTTACTCGCTGAAAGGCACATGTTTTACACGTGCAAAGTTTAGACAGGGATCGAATACTATCCCAAGATCCCTTGCATAAGTAACTCTAGAAAGTATATGACCGTCCATAGAATAGGAAGAACGGAATAGGTGTTAATTTCCTAGTGAACGACATGGCAAAGCATTTATTTGTATTTGACGTCAAGTGATTGGCACTAAACCAATTAAAAATAAAGTCAATACCTTCCTGCAAACGTTCAACACCAGCTTTACTCGATACTACATTGAAAATTTTGATATCATCAGCATAACCCAAGGCATTAAAAGGCAAACTTACAAGAAAATCATTTATAAACAGTAAGAATAATAAAGGTCTTAGATTGGAGCCTTGGAGAACCCCGGATGTAGATATAAAAGCATCGTGCAAGTAGCTATTATAGAAAACGTAATTAATTCTATTGTTTAAATACGACTCCATAAGTCTGAGTAGACAAGGAGAGAAAACAAAAGAAGAAAGTTTATTTAGAAGTATTACATGATCGACTGTATCAAATGCACGGGAATAGTCAAAATAAATGCAATCAACCTGACATTGACAATTAATAGTTTCATTAGATCTTCCAGAGAAGATCTTCTTTTTCTGTTTTGGGTTGGACGCCAGCACGTCGAGGCACTTGAGCATATTGCTCTTTGTACTATCTCCAATATATCTCTCAATTCCACTCTGTTAGTCTTGTGTCCTCGAGAAGAAGCCATATTGTCGCGGAGAAATATAAGAGCGGATATTAGAGAATATATATATATATATATATATATATATATATATATATATATATATATATCGGGTTACAACGTTTTACGTCTTCCGATTCCTAATCGCCATTCCCTTCTGTTCATCCATAGGCCCTCCTCCAGATCCGTCTCGAATTTCTTTATCCACTCCGTCTCTCCAGCTTCTGCGCGGTCTTCCTCGTTTTCGGTTTCCTTGGGGGTTCCAGTTTAGCACTTTCTTTGGGATTCTGTGTTCTGGCATTCTTTGGACGTGCCCATACCATATTAGCTGTTTGGTTATAATGTCATCTATAATGTCATGTTGTATTCCCATTTCTTGTCTAATGGTTTCATTTGGGACTCTATCTCTCCGGGATTTTCCTGCCGCTCTTCTCCAGAAGTCCATTTCTGTGGCTTTTATCTTTCTTTTTGTTTTTTCTTTTATCGGTCACACCTCCGAGCTATATGTTAATATACTTTTCACGATGGAGTTGTAAATCCTTTTTTTATTTTCTTTTGTAATGGCCTTGTCCCACAGAATACTGTTCAGCATGGAAGTAGCTCTTTTTCCCTGTTTATTTCTGTCTGATATTGCCTCATCTAGTGTCCCATCCTTGGATATTTTCATTCCTAGGTATTTGTATATATTGCAATGTTTGATGATCTGTCCCGTTGCTAGGTGTAGGTCTTCTTGCTGTCCGCCTATGCAAATATATTCTGTTTTTGCTATGTTAACATCCAGGCCCCATTTTCCGTATTCTTCGATGAGCTTTCGGCTCATATATTCCATGTCATGTATATCTTGTGCAAAACTACTTGGTCGTCCGCAAAAGAAAGGGTATATACTGTCGTGTCGTCATCTACTGGCATTCCCATGTTATTGCATTTCCGTTTCCATGTCTTTAGTGCATATTTCAAGTATATTTTGAATAGTGTCGGAGATATACACCAACTCTGTTTAAGACCCTTGGTTATTGTGAATCCGGATGTTAATCCTTCGTTGGTTTTGACTCTAGATGTGGAACCCGCATATAAAGACTTCACGGCTTTTATTATTTCCGTGTTTATGTTGGTATGTTGAAGAGCCTCCCATAGTTTTACTAAAGTTATACTGTCGTAAGCCTTTTTCAGATCTACGTACAGGAGATGTACCTCTTGATTTCGTGCTGTTTTCTTTTCTAAAATTTGAGTTAGCGTAAACAGGTGATCAATTGTGGATTTTCCTGCTCTGAAGCCTGCTTGTTCTTCTGCCTCCATATTGGCATATTCTTTCTCTATCCTGTTCTTTAAGATTTTCCCATAAACTCTACTTATAGCACTTGTAACGGCTATTCCCCGATAGTTGTCACAGTTACTCTTGTCCCCTTTTTTACGTATCGTCGTAAGGTGTGATGTCTTCCATTCCGTTGGTACTTCGTGCCTGTTAAGGCATCTTTGGAATAAATTTCTTAATAGCCCGTAGAGTTTATCTGTGCCGTATTTTAGCAGTTCGTATTTTAGCAGTTCATTAGTAATATTACCTGGTTCTGGGGCTCTTCCATTTTTTAGGTTTTTACAGACTTCTTTAACCTCCGCCACAGTTATCCTAATTGGGGATCCTTGTATAACAATCCCCTGGTTTTCGTTTTGGATGTCTTTGAATTGAGGTCTGTCCTCTGTCAACATCTCTTCAAAGTACTTGTTCCATTTTTCAGGTGTTATAGGTGAGATAATGTCCTTCGTTCGTCCTCCTCTCATACTTTTGAGGAGCCTCCAACTTTCTGTACTCTTCCTTCTTCCAATGTATGTATTGATCTTTGAACACGTCCTTTCCCATTGGTTGGAGAATATATAATTGTGTAAATACTGTTCATATATTTTAGCAAAATTGGAACGAATAGCAATAGGACGAATATTTTAAAGGAGATGCAAGAGTAGGTTTAGGAAGAGTAAGATAATTAATACTTATTTTAAAGAATAACATTTTACTTCAAAACCAAAAATAAACCTTTTTTTCTTAATTTTAAACTCGATCCGTGAACAACCCGTATAGATTTAACATCGTAATATTATATTTAACGAAATACTGTCTTTAAGTACCATAAAACATGAATATGCGAATTTATTTATAAGTACAATTCAAACAACGAAACATTATATACATAATTTAAGAAACATTTTTTTTTCATCTTTTATTATACACGGTAATATATACCTATATATATATATATATTTTTTATTTTCTTTTGGTTTTAGTAACACATTCGCCTGTACCACAACACGAAATATTCTTGTATGCGGTAACACATACTAGGAATGTCTCATTTTATTTTAACAGTTAATTATTGTGATGCGTCGGTATTAGATGTTTTTTCTCTATACATTTTTTGAATTTGTTTTTAAACATTAATAACGTTGGCGACACTGATTTTACATCGGCGCAGAACATTAAAAAATAAACGTAAAATATTATCTCGTACTAAATAGTGGGAATTATCGCGTCAAATTTATGTATATCGGTGGCAATATTTCCCTCCGTTCAATCCCGAAATTTGACAAAGGTCGAGGTGTTCGCGTGCGCTCGTGTGCGTTCTCACGAATGTTCGTGTGCCCTGTCAGGTTTTTTTTTTGTTTTTATTTGAAAGTGTGTCGTCGACTAAACAACATATACGCTAATTATCAAAATTGGTATCGCATCGAAGCCATCTAGGAAACTCATGAAGGACTAATTAACACGTGGGCGATTATACAAGGAAAAAATTCATTTTGCTAATTGTAAACTTGTTAGATTGGTTTATAGTAATATCATAATTATTATTATGTTTCCATGACTTTAATCCATTTCTTGAAAATCTTGTGGAACTAATTGTCAAACTAAACTAACTATAATCTCACGCATTTGTTTTTCTTTTTTTTTTTTTCACCTACTACTTTATAACGCGATACATAATCTTCTGCGGTATTGTGAATGATGGCAGTTGAAACTAGCCTTGGTCTCGGCGTTTTTTTTTTAAATGGACGTCGAAACTTACAGATGGGTGTGTGTCGTGGTAGGTTCTTAGTCGACCATCAGTTCGAAATGAACTGATCCTCTTCTATCAGCGCGATCGTGGTGGACGTTCGCTGCCCAGGCTTTACACTCTATGTTTATTAAAACATTACCTGCAAAGGAAATAATTATTAGTATTTAAAATCGCTACTAAATTGTTTAATTATCAAAAGGAAAAGATTAATAATACAAGTTCTCTCAGAGAATCTTGTCTTATCTATAGTTTTAAAGCAGCGATGCACATACCGCGGCCCCCGGGCCGCATGCGGCCCACTGTAGATATTTATGCGGCCCGCCAACGAATTTTAAAAATTGTTCGAAAAACTACAAAAGTATGAAAAATTCCATTCAAATCAATGTTTCTTAATTTTTTATTTTATTCTAACTTTTGTAATTGTTAGTAAGATATGTATCTTTAAGTACCTACTACTTTCTTGTTCAGGTTTACTACGTAGGACAGGTATGCTCCTCGTCGTTCCAAGCATATTGTTACGAGACTAGAAATCTGTCGAACAAACTAGATTACTCGAAGATTCGCGAAACACGTCGGTATTATCTCCGAACAATGTGGTAGGTTCTCGATGTTAGGTAACTCGTATAAATACAACGTATCGCCCGCTATTGGAGCCATTCGGAGCAGTTAAGTTTTAACTACGGACAAGCGAACGTTTATTGTTTGAATTGTAATCTGTGGAGAATAAATATTTCGACGTTCGAACTTGGCATCTACCTACGTAACAATATAATATCAATTTTGATATGGATAAACCAGGCCCCAGTAAAAAACGTAGTCGTAAGGTTGAAGATGAAAATCGACAGTTTCAAGATATTTGGACCGAAAAATATTTTTTTATTTCATTGCATAACAAGAGTGTCTGTTTAATATGCAAGAGTAGTGTTTCTATTCCGAAGGAATATAATGTGAAAAGGCATTATGAAACCCAGCATCATACTTTTACCAAATTAACCGGCGAAAATCGAACGTAAAAAATTTCCACTTTACAAAGGGAACTAATAGGCCAGCAAGCTATGTTTACAAAGGAGTTAGCTTTGAAATATCTCCAATAATAGCGAAAACTTGTCGGCCTTTTAAAGATGGTGAGTTTGTTAAGCAGTGTTTAGATATCGCCGCAAAAAAATTGTGTCCGAAAGATGCAAAGAGGTTTGAGAAAATTCAACTAAATCGGATGACTATTCAAAGAAGACTTACTACATTAGCAGCTAATATAGAAGAGCAATTAGCTACGAAATCGAAAAGTTTTGAGTATTTTTCTATAGAACTCGACGAATCTACAGATATAAGTTCCACTGCTCAACTCTTAATATTTTTACGAGGTGTAACGCAAAATTTTGAAGTGAGTAAAGAACTGATTGGTATGAGTTCTTTGACAAGTCAAACCAACGGGAGTGACATGCTCAAAGCTCTTCTGGAAACATGTTCTATAATGGATTTGGATATAACGAAATTATCTGGAATTACGACTGACGGAGCACCTTCAATGGTTGGAAGTAAATCTGGGATAATAACTATGTTAAAAGAGTATTTACAAACTAAAAACATGATACCAAGGAATTAATGCAGTTTCATTGCATTATACATCAAGAGGCCCTCTGTTCAAAATTATTGGGATTTGAAAATGTGATGAAAGTTGTAGTACCTACTGTAAACTTTATAAAATCACGAGGTCTCAATCACCGACAATTCACACAATTTCTCGAGGATATTGAAAGCGAATATGGTGATCTCCTGTTTTACACTGAAGTAAGTGGCTAAGTCGTGGATTGTCATTAGAGCGGTTTCTTAACTTGATTGAAGAAATCAAAATATTTCTGGCGGAAAAGAAAACGGACGTCTTCGAACTCGACAACCCTGATTGGCTGTGTGACTTAGCGTTTCTTGTAGGTATCACAAATCACTTGAATGTCTTAAATACGCGACTCCAAGGCAAAGATCAATTGATTTCGCTGTTATACTCTCATGTTTCCTTCTCTTAATGCAAATAGAGTCTTTTCAGGACGCAAATCATTATAGTGATTTTCCGAACTACAAAAAAATTATGGAGAAATTCAATAAAACCGATGTCAATTTCGCTTATGTTGAAAAAATTGATATTTTAATACAAGCTTTTCATGATCGTTTTCTAGACTTCAAAAAAGTTAAACCTCTATTAGACATTTTCAGCAATCCTTTCAACATTTCACCCGAAAATGCACCGGAGTCAATACAGCTGGAATTGATAGACATGCAAAATGATGATAATTTACGAAACAAGTTTAATGAAGGTATAGCAAACGCCAATTAAGTTGGCGCGAGGAGGGGTAAGTTCGCGCAGGATTAGAAGTAGTGGGGAGATTTGTATTTGGTTTTACATCAAATGTCAGATAATTCTAACCTCTGAACGTGTATCACTTTATGATCCCCTAGCAAAGCATTATGTTCCGTCAAACATCAATGACAAATGTATTCTGACAATTACTTGAGTAGTGGGGGTGGACGTTTTTAAAAACGGCTTCTGCGCACCCCCTCCTCGCGCCAACTTAATTGGCGATTGCTATAATTTACTCAACTTTTACCGTTGCGTTGACAAAACCGCTTATAAAGAGTTGCGAATAAATGCATTGAAATCCGCAAGCTTATTTGGATCGACGTATATTTGTGAGCAAATGTTTTCAGTGATGAAACTTAACAAAACAAAAAATTGAAACCGTCTGGCAATTGAAAATCTGGAAGCAATTTTACGTGTAGCGACAAGTAATGTGGAGCCAAACATAAACAAAATTAATACAAAGGTATTTTTAATAAAATATTCTGATAAACAAAATTGTTAGGTCAATGCAATGTCATTCATCAAAATAATAAAACATGAAATATTACATTGTAATGATTAGATTACATTACGATTACATAATTACAACAAACATTTTTGAATGTTCTTTTATTTTTATCAATTGTAGTAATCCATACTATTTAAAAATAAAAATATATTTATGTTAATAAGTATTCTTTGTAGTGACCCGTCCTTGGCTTACAATTTTCCCGAGTGTCCCCTGTTCCCTATAAGTCTGTGCATCCCTGCTTTAATAATAATTGCCTGATTTTTTGCATCGGAATAAAGCAAGCCTTGGAAATTTAACATTAGAATTGACATAAGTAGAGACCGGTCACATCGGGCTGAAATGATGTCATTACGACGGACGGTATAAATAATCTACAAGATCTGTAAGTACATCACTCAGTTATTGTATAACTGTATTCATTCGGTTAACCGCAAACAAAAAAATAGATGTGCAGTTAACCGAATGAATAGTGCTATTCAACAACTGCGTGATGTACCTACTTACAGATGTTGTAGACTATTTATATCGCCCGTCGTAATGACGTCCATTTCAGCCCGATGTGTCCGGTCTCTAAAACATAAGCTAGGTGTTGTGAATATGCCCATGCAGGTAATATGCCCACCAGCTGCCATTTTAAAAAGTTTAGCTTATATGCTAATAGAGGGTGTCCAACACGTTAAGATTTTGCAATTACAGCGCTATGAGTCAAATCAGTTTCTTCTTATTCCCTGCCGAGGAGTTGAAAGTGAATCACATGTTTTTGGCGTGCTTAAATAGAGTGTAAATTTTGTTTGTGTTTGTTTACAATAAAAGTAAGTACAGAATTCGGTCTCAGTGGACCGAGGAAGACCTTAAGCCGCCCTAAGAGCGGTAGAAAACGGACAGTCGAAAAACTCAGCTTCTAAGCAATATAAAATACCACGAAGGACTCTTAATCGTTGTATTAACAAGAATACTAACGTAAAACAACCACTTGGCAGAAAAAGTGTTCTGAATAAAGACCGAGAAACAGAATTAGTGGCCCGAATTATCAGGCTGGAGCAGGTGAGTTACCCTCTTACGAAACGAATACTTCGAAGATCTGTGTACCACTATTGTGAACGAAACGGTCTATCTAACATTTTCTCACAAGAAACGCGCCAAGCTGGCCGTCAGTGGTTGAAAGCATTCTTAAATAGACACCCAGAGATTTCTCCTAGACAGGCCCAGAACATGGACCCGGCGAGAGCACAAAAGCTCAACAAATATATTTTTTCGGATTATTTTTAAAAGCTTAAAACAGAGCTTTTAGAACTTGACTTAATCGAAAACCTTAAAGAATTTATAACATGGATAAAAGGGGGTGCAGGTTAACGTTACATCACTAGCAAACTATTCTAGCTAAAAAGGACGCGAAAAGGGTCCACCTAGTGGCACCAGAACACGCAGAGAATGTTACTGTCGTTGCTTGTGGCAACGCCAGTGGGGGAAGAATTCCCCCAGCAATTTTATTCAAAGGCAAAAGGATGAAACGCGAATGGTGTGACAATTTGCCCCCAGGAACTCTGGCCCTCATGACGAAGAAAGCAAACATGACAATTGAAACATTTAATGAATGGATAAAGCACTTTGGTAAATCTGGAAGCTTCTAATTTTTGATTGCGCATTTTGCCATCTAGATCATTCTATTGTTGACACTGCAGACTCTTATGGAATCACCCTTTTGTGCCTCCCGAGTAATACGACGCATGAGCTGCAGCCAATGGACAAGGGTGTATTCAAATCATTTGAGCATCATTGGGATGATGAAGTACTTTTATATTGGGCTCGCTACAAAGACCGAGCTTTAACCAAACAAAGGTTCGGGAGCTATTCTCTATCGTTTGAGACATTTCATTAACCCCCAAAAATATAATATCAGGTTTCTCTGCTACGGGTATCTATCCGTACAACCCACATGCTATTCCCGAAGTAGCTTTTC
The DNA here is from genome assembly GCA_935421215.2 of Melolontha melolontha. Lineage (NCBI taxonomy): Eukaryota > Metazoa > Arthropoda > Insecta > Coleoptera > Scarabaeidae > Melolontha > Melolontha melolontha. Next base: position 200,875,575 of record OW285237.1, on the reverse strand, counting down.
CTCCTAACATTCTAACGGGACGAGAATTTACGGAAAACAATAACATGGGAAGAACTAACAGACTAGAAGAAAACCAAGAGCTCAGAAGGGAAACTACACCCCGACCTGGACCTTCCGTATGTCAACAGACGAATGACCAAAACTTCATAGAAAAAACTCTCCCGTCGAAGATCTTCAATTATCCTAAATCTTTTGGACCAAAACGCCAGCGTAAGAGAAAACTCCTCATCAGTAGATGATAATTTGTCTTTATACAGCAATACCTTAACAGAAACTTTTTTTTCGGAAAACGAGGCAAAACTTGACGAAAAGGCAACATCGGACGACGAAGAGGCTACAAGAACGAACATCAAAGAACAAAAGACGTTATATAGTTTAAAGGTTGACGCGGAAAACCAGAAGTCAATAAAAAATATCAAGAGAACGCTTAATAAGAAAGAAAATGATGACAAAACATCAGAGGACAAGCCTAAAGTGGAAGTAACAAAAACACAAAAACGATAAAGAAGAAAATGTCCTAAACGTTAGTTTTACTGAAATGTTAGAGACACCATATAAAGATATCCCAAAAAAACTAAAAAGAGAAAAGCTATTAACAGCAAAGCGCTTATTGTGAAAAAAGCGGTTTTTCTCACCAAAACAACAACAAAAGTTACCAAAGCAAGAGACATCGTTTTAAAAACCGAATATCAAGGAGAAAAAATAAAGCACCACTGCAAAGCTTGTCGACAAGACGTGAAAAATTATTGCGATTGTGCTCGGTGTGTTTAGTTTACTTTCACGAAGAGTGCGTCGGACTCACCAAAGGTGATAAGATGGTTTTTATTTGTTCAGATTGTGGCTAAAATTGTCAATAGTAATGTCACGAGAGAGTGAGAATATATTGAAAATAATTCGACAGATTTTCGAAAACTTGTTGCTGGGGAATAGACACGAGAGCACGTAGGGCTCGAGTGGCTATTCCCGAATGGCAACAAGTTTGAGAAAGACTGGAGAATTATTTTCTAATTATTTCTCACTCTCGAGTGGTATTCGAAAGATTATTTTTTAATGTTTAAATAAAAAATACACCATAAAAATACAACTTTTTAATATTATTTCTGTACATTTACAAAATTAATTAGTGTTAAAAGTTTGTATGTGAAATACACAATTATTGTAAATGTTTTGTCCGTGAGTGGTGGATTTTGCAACATTCTTCTGTTCTGTTGTGTTAAAAGTTATAACTTCTCCCTTGTCTCTTAGGTTATTAATCAAACTTGAATGATGTTCATTATTCAACTGCAGGTACGGTTTCAATGAACTAGATGAGCTGCGGCCCGTAATTTTTATTATTTCCTGCTCGTAACATCTGCTTTCGCTAGATGAGACACTGCACTTAACCTTGAAGAATGGTTCGTAATTTTTATTTTTTTAGTGTCCAGCCCAATCATATCCGCCGATTCTTTCATCCACTTCGACATTATGTTCACCCCCAACGGCATATTTTTGTACCATCCTGAAGAAGACGGTTTATCCCAAGCAATCTTTATTGTTAAAAAAAGTCTGTCAGTTTTTATATGTTCGTTCCTCTTGCTTAGCAATTTCTTGAGCAATCGGACAGGACACGCATCAGGCTTTTCAGTATTTGGTATTAACCATTTACTATCAGTCAACTTTTGTGCCCCACCTTGCGCTGTTTTAGAGAAAACCGGATTATACTCTACTCTTCCAGTGGCCAAACCAGTATTGTCTGTTTCTTCTTGAAAATAATGCACTAAACATTGACAACCTTCTCCCCCACGCTATGCTAACTCATATGAAGCAATGTGATAAAAGCATTTTTGCAAACCGAAGGGTGTCTCCTCGTCGTAGCGTTTTATTATTTCCATGATTTGTTCATTAGTTAGAATTGCAGAACTTTGCTTCCTTTTTTCTGGCACCTGTTGTAATATCTTACGTTTTGTATTTCTGGCTTCTCTCGCAGATTTAAATTCGATATCTTTAAAGGGGTCTAATTTTCTACTAAATTCGTTGTAGTACAACTCTTGCATTAATTCGGCGGTTTTATTCCACATTGTTTTAATAACGGCTTCTTTGTAATCTTCTCCATTGCACCTTTTCATATTAAATCCCCAGTCTTTCAAAATGTTTGCCAGTTTTGTGACTGCTGTATTTCCTTCTAATTTGTAACCCCGTTCGTCGCAAAATGATTGGAATTGTTTCCGTATTGAATTATTACTAACCATAGTATTTTTGAACGAATTTTCTTTAATCTGTGCGTTTATATCTTCCACTGATGATGAACTAAATCGCTTATGGTTCATTGCTTCCAATTTGCAATAATACTGGTGACAGGTGTCAAAACTAGAAAATATGTTGTCAACAAACAGAAACAAAATACTAGAAAATATTCTCGGGAGAATAATGTACTATGATTATTCTCACTATAATAATATTGTGATTGCACAGAATTAAACACGTGTCCGCAAATACTGCTAAACGATTGGTTAATAAAATTATTAAAAAATAATCAGAGATATTATTAGATATTTTCATTTTTAAGTGTTGGCTGAATTTTAAAATAATTTATCTATTTTTAAAATACGTAGACTTTGTTACTATTTTGATACATTTTACTTATTTTTTCAGGAAGTGTCTTCTTACCAGTGCAAATTTATGTTTAGTTTTTCAGAAATATTATAATTTTGGTTTTGTTTATTAGTTTGTTGTCATCATGCATTTTGTTTTACAAATAAATATACTTAACCGACGAAGGTTGTATACTTTTGATAAAATAAATTATTCGACATATTAGGAACATGCCATGGCCATATTATCCACAGAGTTGGTAATACGCCCAGTATGACTAGTTTTAGAAAAAACTATATAAGAAAAGTATCAAGGAATAAATAATCTATTACTGCCCAAACATTACTTCTTTGAGTTTGAAGGTACGCTTTCTATAAAAAATTGAATTGAAAAGTTTGCTTTTCTAATTTTTATCAAGGGTTCCGCTTAACATGGGCATATTCAGCGCACCTACCTAATGTTACAATGGAACGGTTTCATGCTTATCAACGTACACTGGCTTGCAATCCGTACACCTAGTTTTGGCTGAATTAAATTGACCTTTCTCTTGACATTTCCAATTTCACATTAGTCAAGATCAAAATGTTAAAATTATCTGAACGTGAAGTATTATTAAGTGTTCATTTGAAAAGTCAATCTAGTAGTATGTGATTTACTGAGAACATTTTGAAGTATGTCGTAAATTAAAATTTACTACTTAACCTACGAAGTCGTATATTGACAGTTTCATACATACAAATAAATAGCAAATAATAGGTATTTATTGAAAACTATAACAATTGTTGAAAATGTTGTCCTTCAAGATCAATGCACTTTAAAATCCTCCGTTCAAAATTTCTAATGATATTCCGCAACATTACTGGGTTGTTATTAATTTCCATGCATTTCTGTTCGATTCTCTGTAGCATATCATTCAAATTCAATATATTCAATAGGTGTTCGAAATATGTTATTTTTTAGATAAGCCCACAAAAAGAAGTCGCAAGGTGTTAAATCGCATGAACGTGCAGGCCAGCAATTTCAGTATGTCGACTAATTATACACTCATCAAAAAATTCTCTTAAATAATCCAAAGATTCTGCAGTACAGTGACAAGGTGCTCCGCTCCGTCTTGTTGGAAATATGCATTTTGTAGTTCATCATCATGCAACTGATTGACAAATGGTTGTAAAATTTCCGTACGGTACCTTTGAGCATTTAACGTTCCCTGAAAAAATATTGGTCCAATGATTCGCCTTTGGCTTATCGCTGCCAAAACACCAATTTTCTCTGGATGTAGCGATTCTTCATTAATTACATGTGGATTTTCACTACTCCAAATTCTTGTATTTTGTGAATTTAGGTATCCCGTTTTATAAAACCATGCTTATCAGTAAAGATGATTCTTTGCGAAAGTTATCCATTATTGTTCATATTTACAAACCAATTACAAAACTGTAGTCTACGTGGGTAATCAATTTCTAACATTTCTTGTACTGCTGTGACACGGTATGGATAAAGTTGCATATCTTTTGTTAATAACTTGTGAGTTGTACCAACAGAAAGGTTTATTTGTTGTCTCAAATGTCGAACAGATGTTTGTGGTTCATTTTCCATTATTTCTTCAATGCGATTGACAACTTGAGGTGTACGTTTCTTAACTGCTCCGCTGCCTGATTTTCTTAATAGACTACCAGTTTCAGAAAAAGTTTTAAAGTTCTATCCAAAGTATTCTTAAATTGTATATAATCTATTACAAAATGTGAAAACTCAACTTGAAATTCAACCATGCAATCTTGAACTGAATAAACCCATAAACCATCAATTTTATTACCACTTCGAAAATAAGCCTGGACTAAAAAAATTTTATGTTCTAAAGTGAAAGCCATTTTAAAACTGAGAAGCAATTTATTTAAACCATAATCAACACACGATTATTTTATGCACTAACTGATATTTGTGATTGGCATTATCAAATGTCATTTGGATTTACGTTTACGGAACAACAAACACATAATAATATATTTGCATCTTATTCTATCAAAATTTCAAAGTAACCTAGATTGACTTTTCAAATGAACACATTATACATATACACGCAGTAGTCTGTTTCCGAATATCGTGTACTGACGATTTCTAATGAGAATGAAATGCTAGTATATATGGCCTTTCACGCATTTTTCATTTGCCCTCATAACCAGGGAAGGTTGACGTCGCGGCCCGTTGCATCTGCATGCTAGTACAAACTTAGTTTGGCGGATTGTAGAAATAAACGTACCACATTTCCCGAAGATTGCATTTATTTCTACAATCCGCCCAACTAAGTTTGTACTAGCATGCAGATGCAACGCGCCTCGAGATTTTAATGATTTTTAATTCTCATTTGCATTAAGTTCAACATGTTTAACTGACTAAGTTAACTACCCTATTAAAAAAAAGCTTAATACAAGCACACAATCACTCGTGTTAACATCCTAAAAGACATTCTCGAATATTTTTTATGATTTAGTCTGCAAATTATATGAAGAAAAGCACTATGACTGAGTCTTTGAATCTCAGGAAAATGAAATAAAAGCCTTTTCTTATTATTTTTTGTGGTCTTGTAGCAAAAAACGACCATACCTATATCGATACAGATTGTAAATATAGAAAATTACTTAAAAAATACAGATTAACAACGTACGCGTTGGTTTTTCGAAGTGGACAGCGACGAAGGGACTAAGGTAGCCCTCGTCATTTTTGAATGGGAAGAATTGTCCCGGGAAACCTCTCGTAGGATAATAATTCCTTGGTCCTATGTTTTCCATGTCGGCTTGACTTTCGCCTTCGCACGAAACCCACACCGTGTTGATCTAGAAACAGAAACATTAAAAGAAATTAGGTATAATAGTATATTATTCAACGAGCATGTAATGATGGCCAATTATTCACCAGAGTGAAGTTTGCGTCACGAGCGAAGCGAGTTGCGAGTAGAATACTATAATTCGTCGTGTTTATGAACATATTTTGTATTCAAAATTTAACGCTTCAGTTTAAGTAATTAATTTGAATTTTATATGAGAGCCGTGGCGAATTTCATTCGTGGTTGCGATATTGAAGTTTGACAGACCAGTGAATTATGATCTCATTACTTACTTGTGATTAATAGATATCATAATGGTTGAGGAAACAAATAATTTTAACAAATAATTTTATCTACGACTAAACAATAAAATAGGTACTATATTAGTGATTATTAGTTAATAATGGAACTTGTAATTCCCGCAGGGAATAATGAAATGCGACCGTTCTTATTGGCACAATGCAAGGAATAATGATAACGTTTTATCTCATTATTCCCTGCGTTCCGCCCATAAAACATAGTCTTATCAGCGTTACCCTAGTAACGATAAACAAGCCCAGATATTCTAATTGTCAAACGTGTCGTCGATACGATAGCTCAGTCATTTTAATAACTCTCAAAACGTCAAGCGCTATATCGATATTATAGTATAATGTTTGTTTTTCTTTTACTAGTTTTCAGTTAGTCGTAGATAAAGTAGTGTATACTAACTCGCAATAATGACTATTACTCCCTAGAGCTGAGTTACTCCCTCGCCGCTTAGCGGCTCGGTTCGTAAATTCAGCTCTCGCGAATTATAACCGTAATTATTGACTCGTTGTATAAACTACTATTTGCAATGAATGCTTTATATTGTACGGTCGCGACACTCAATTTTGACGTGAATCAAAACTTTTAAATTTTCTAATGTGTATATGAAATTTTCATAATTTTGATGACAATGTCGCATTTGACAAATCCATAGTCAGTTAATTTTTTTAAAATGCCCCAATTATCAGAATTACAAAAATCTATTATCAAAACTAGATTGGGAGACATATATTAAGTTTTGTATTCTGATATTCGAAATGATATTTTCGAAATTTAAGCAGCACACTAATCTGCAGTTTTATGAATCATTTTTTTAAATATACAATTTTTGCAATACATTTTGCATTCTATGCCAATGATGATGGTTTAAGTAACGTTTAAAAAAAGTTCACACAACTTAAAATGTTTTTGTATTTAAGTGTCTGAGTTTTCAAAGACCGCGACTGTACATAAATGTCAGTTATAGTTGGCACATTATATTACTGAATTAAATATTATCGACAGGCATCTTTATGGTTTGCAAATACATACAACATATTGTGAATTTTGCGTCAAGAAGTTGATAGTTTTCATTAACTTAGAAACAATTTAATTTACCAGTAATTTGTGTATATTATCTGCATGGAACTTTTCTGTAGATCTAACAAAAATATTAGAAATAGGAGAGAAATTTAGGGCCAGCATTATAAACGATCAAATCTGCAGATTTTATTTAGTAATTTATTTATAATGCCGGCCCTTAACCCTTTCTGTACCATAGCCGTATATATTAGTCAAAGTATGAACGGTTCCTCAGGACCACTGCCGTATATATACGACCAGGGTTGTAAGAGTTGTATGACTTTATGTAGACCATTGCCGTATATATGTGGCAGTATTAGATTTAGCGCCTTTACTAGGACCACTACCGTATTTATGTCGCTTCGTGCTGCATCTGTAAGCCCAATGCCGGATAAATAAGGTACCTGAAGCAGTAACTGCTGGCCGACTGCCTCATATATACGGCACATTTGCGCAACACTACAAAGTATAGTTATTGTGAATGAAATAGGTGGGGGTATCCGTGTACAAGTTGGGACATGTTTTTAGTATTAGGTAAATTGCAGTATAGAGAAGGCGAGTGTACGCTATGGCTTCAAGTACGAGTGCTTCTACAAGTTATACAAGTCCTTCTAAATGTAAAAGGAAACGTGACAATGACAATGTAGGGATTTGTGGAATGACAACAGCTGAATATGAAAGCATTTTAGCGAGTTTAGATTCTGACGAAGAACCTTTCGTTGACAGCGGCAGTGAATACGAGCCTGATCAAAATGAATCCGATGCAAGTGATGACAGCTCGGATGAAACGGAACTGGAACAAAATAATAATGTTACAGATGATGTTGATAATTCTGAAATTAAAGAACAAAGTGCACAAAGAAGAGTTTTATCACTAAATTGGCGTAATACAGCGTTCAAGCCCACAATACATACATTCGACGATAAACATTCTGGTTTACAAGAATCTCTAGAAGACAAATAAAATGCACTTAGCTATTTTCTGTTCTTTGTAAATTCAGAAGTAGTGAAGCTAATTGTAGACGAAACTAATAAATATGCTTCGGAAAATAAGGAGAACAAAAACCTAAAATGGAAAGAAATAGATGACGATGAATTTTATGTATTTTTAGCTGTTATGTTACTTACTGAACGTCATAGAAAAAATAATATGAAAGAACATTGGTCTACGGATGCACTACTTCACACACCAATATTTTCGCAGGTAATGCCCAGAAATCGTTTTTTAGCGATACTGAGCATGTTACATTTTTCAAATAACGCTGATCAGAGACAATGTGATTCTTTCTATAAGATACGAGAATTCTTAACTAAAATGACAACCCGTTTCTCTGAATGTTTTTATCCGTTCGCAAATCTTGTGATTGACGAGAGTTTAGTTCTTTTCAAAGGACGTTTACATTTTAAACAGTACATCAAATCTAAACGCCATCGCTTCGGTATCAAACTTTTTCTTTTATGTGACTGCGAAACGGGATACGTGTTAAATATCATTGTTTATACTGGTAAAACAACAGACGTAGAACTGTTTCAAGACCTAGGTATATCCGGTTCAGTTGTGGCACATCTTATGAAGCCGTATTTGGAGAAAGGCCACTCGATGTATACAGATAATTGGTATACAAGTCCAACTTTATCAATGTACTTACATGAACACAAAACAAACTCCTGCGGAACAGTTCGTCCGAATAGGAAATTTATGCCGAATTTGACAACGAAATTAACCAAAGGCGAGACGGTCTCAACATCTACTGAGCACTTACTGGCCGTTAAATGGAAAGATCGTCGCGATGTACATATGCTTACTAGTTTTCATGAGGACAAAATAATCTCGTCGGACAAGTTGGATTTCAAGACTAAGGAACCTATCAAGAAACCAGCATGTGTTCTGGATTATAATGCAAATATGGGTGCTATAAACAGGTCGGACATGATGTTAAGTTCTACAGAATGTGTGAGAATAACAGTAAAATGGTACAAAAAATTATTTTTCCACTTGGTGGACCTAGCCATGCTCAACGCACATGCATTGTATCAAACACAAAATGCGAGAGAATCTTTAGCAAATTTTCAGCTGAAAATCATAAGACAGCTTATTGAGCGGTAAGTTTTAGTTAGTGAGTAAACTTTAGCTTAATAGTTTTTGTGCAATTTTAGATACAATGTGCTACAGCCTAACCAAACCAGAGTAAAACCTATGACCAAAAATCCTGAGCGGCTTATTGGGTGGCATTTTCCTGCCCTGGTACCTGATAATAAAGTACGACGATGTATAGTTTGCAGCCAAAGCATGCATCACGCAAAGAAAAGAAGTGAGTCTAGGTACATGTGTGCAAAATGTAACATTGGTTTGTGTGTACAACCTTGTTTTGAGGTGTATCATAAAAAGCACACATTTTAAATATACGTACATATGCTATTTATAACAATACTATTATAAATAAATGAATTTTTGCACATTTTAATTTTTTTACACCTGACGCATATATTCGGCACGTGTCCTGGTGGCATGTAAAAAAACCTGGTCCTAGCGACATACATTGTTATTTCAAATCCGGTACTGAAATGGTTAAAAGACCTAGGTACTATAAAAGAGTCACTCACGTTTTTCGCCTCATTTTCACTTGTGATGTATGTTTTTAAATCTTCTGGCATTTTTTCTGGCAAATTTTCAGGAGTATAATAGTCAGGTTTCCAATCGAAAATCTGAAAATATAAGTTAAAAATATATTTTTTTTTCATATCTAATCTGCCGCCACCGAACACAAAATGACAGAGACATATGTGCACTGTGACCAACATTTCAACAATTTAGTATGGCGGCAAATTTAAACTACCCTCAATAATTTAAAATCACACTTTAGTTCGGCTGTTAACACAACAATAATCAAGGCGAGATATGAGCGTTTGTATTAAAAATTTTCAGTAATTTTTTTGCTTTTTCTCTTCATTATAAATAAATACTATTGTCAGAATAAGTAAGTAAACTTTTGTTTATTTCTTTATTTAAGTTTCTTTGAAATACACACTCCCCAACTAAAAAAAAAAAATTCACTATACGCCACTGGTATAATTTTTTCTTTAAAAAAAGCAAACTAAATTAATCTGCTTCTACTTTTTTCAGGATGTAAATTCATAATTTAATATAATCTTGAATGCAGTTGGTAGCAAATGTTTAAAAACTTTACAATTATGATCCTTGAATTGACTACGAGAACCGCTTGATAGTACCGTATTTTTTCGATAGAGGGCGCTAAGTTTATCAAGATTAATAACGTTCAGAAAAATTCGAAGTCAAGTAGGTTTTGAACAAAATGTCCTTACTTAAGTCTATGATTTGTATTAAATATTAAATGTGTCAATAATTGTCAGAATCTAATATCAAAGATAGTAATGTTTATTTTCGAATTTTGTAAATGGTATTTACTAACGTACACAAAGCATTAATGATTGATTTTTTTTTCGAAACTGTCAAAAGATTGATGGACAGTGGAGGTACTCAATTCAAGCTTCTTTAGAAGAATTACGAGATGAATTTCCCAATCTCGCTTTTGATTATAATACTTTTCAGTGTACACTAATAAGAATTGTTTTAGTTTTTCGACAAACCGGTAGTATGGGACGACAAAAGGGTAATGAGTAAAGGCCGGATTATATGCAGTTTGCATAAATTTGAATATTTGCATAATATATGCATTTTGCATATTTTGTAGTAATTCAGCATTTTTGCACACTTTAAGTATCCGAGAATAAATTACATAATCAAGTCGTTGCTGGTAATCTGTCGGTTTCAATTGTTGGACAAGCTGAATTTTGTATGGAAACATTCTTATTGTATGCAAAATTCTCTGCAGCGACCCTCTTGAGAGGCCAAGTTGTGTCGAACGTCTCCTGGTTGATGTTTCTCCATCTTCCCGAATACTCTCCTGTACCCGTTCAATATTGTCATCCGTGTGCACCGTTCGTCGTCTGCCGGCACCAGGAAGGTTCCTTACTGCCCCTTGTTCTCGAAAATTTGCAACCAGACTGCTTATTGTTGACTCTGAGGGTCCAACCCGCACATTAAAATAACGACGATATGCACGCTGTCACTGCACTGAGTCAAAACAATGGATCGTTGATTTGAGAAATAAAGTTCAACGATTTTGGTACGTTGTTCAATTGTGTACTGTTCCATTTTAAATTCCTCAAGTCTTCTTTACAAAATACTGAAAAAAAAAAAAATTATAATAAAAAAGTTATAAGGAATTAAAACCCCTTCGGTCATTTTGGTCGACAATTGCGACATTTTTTGTTGGATTTTGAGGTTTTTATAATTTATTTTATTTATTAGTTTATATTTCGTAAAATAAATAAAGTGCTGTAAGTTAGTTTCTTGTTTTCATAGTTTTAACTGTTAATTACATCGTAATTTTTGTAATAGATCCTGTTTAATATTGTTTGATTGAATCTACTTCTCCCAATTATTTTGACGTAAGTGTGTATTGAATTTCGTTCAGTTTCATTAACTTACGCATAAATGTTTTGTTTTTATTTATTTAGATCTAGAGCATTGTTTAAGTTACTTCTTCAGATATGATATGGAAGAACGTCGAGAACGGCATTGTAAAACAATGACGAGCTGAATTGACGGGCATCATCAACCTCTCGTGTCTGGTCTCTAATGATAACCTATAAAACTGTGTTAAGTAAATGTATGGCTCTACCGTACCTCTATCTCAGACAAGATTTCAAATTACTTTGGTACTTCGAATTTTTCTGAACATTCATTACATCTTTAGAATTTGATTACTTACTCTAACAAAGTTTCAAGTAAATATATCAAATAGTAATTGTCTCATACACAAAAAGAGTAAATTTCTCCGAATTTTCACACAACAGATTTTTGTGGTAATTAATTATCTCAAATTCCTTTATGTAGCATTATAGTAACATATTATGGTTTATTGTATAATGTTCTTTTTAATACTTCGAATAATTAGAACAGACAAAATGCAATTATTTATTTTAAATTGATATCTTAAATTTTAAATATAAACCTTACTTTGTTGAGCTTTAAGAAGATACATGGGCCACCGGTTGAACTGTTATAGTTAAAATTATTTTCTGGCATGCACACTTCTGCGACATTATCTATATTACAGACTTTTCCATCTGCTGGACCAATACCCTGTTCACAATCTTGGAAGTTACTTGGGTGGGCGGCTTTCGTGTCTTCGTATACTACAGTTAAAAAAGTATATTAATAACTGATTTCAAAATAATTAAAAAATTAATGATTTGAAATTATTGAAATTTTGAAGCGAACATCTGGAATTGTTGAACAGTAGTGAAAAGGATCGTCTTTTGTAAACAGTTAAATATAAATTTAACATAAGAAAAAGGTTGTATTTTGAATTCTGCTCTATAATAACATCACCTAAGAACTTGAAATTGCTCCCACGTCGAATTGTGGTGGGTCAAATTTAAACAACTTAAGTGCGAACTGTGCAAGAAGAAATAAAACACACCAACATTTAATATTGTGAAACAGATTCAAGCCCGCAGACCTGAGTATTAGATTTTAAATAGATACTATTAACTTAGAACAGATTCAATTTTACCAATTTTTCTTCATGTTCTACTTCTGAACAGTTAGTTACATAAAAACAATATTCTACACAAAAAAAATTAACACACGTGGTGTTTAATTTCTGTCTTCAAGACTTTTTGCGTCGATTCTGTTTACTAAGATTTTTCAGAAATAATCTTAAAGAAACTGAAAATTAGATATATTAAGTATATGAGATCTATCCGAAAAGTATTCGACCTTGCGCTGTAGCAAGAAAAGAAGTTAATTCTAGTTAATGGTGATGGTATCTCTTTCGAAGTACTCTCCTTGGAAAGCCATAACCTTCTTCCAGCTTTCCACTTTCGGAAATAGTCCTTGAATTCAGCTTTCGAAATAGAGATAATAGCTGCTTCATCGTATTTATTTTTATCTCCTTCACGTCATCGAATCTTTTTCTTTTAAAAAAATAAAATTTTGGAGAAGAGCTAGAAATCGTAGGAGCTAAGCCAGGATTGTAAGGTGATGGCGTAGCTGAACAATGTCGTGTTTCACAAATTGCCGGATAAATTGCGACGAATGCGTGCGTTGGAGTGGTAAACCACCAAGTCGCCACTTTGTTTCCTTCTTACTGCGTCACGTAATCGTTTCAAAACTTCCTGGTTTCACCGTTTGACCTTTTGCGTAATCATGAAGCGATCGAAGAAACAGTGAGTATCACCTTGATATTGCTCCAAGTTTAGCGTGCTTTCTTAGATTGTCGCTCGTCGGCCACCTTCCACTGCGAATATTGATTTATTGTCTCAGAATCTAACCATAAACCCATGATTTTGCCCCAGTAATGGCCCTTTTGAACATTTCCGTATTGTCTCTAAATGCTTCCAAATTATCCTGAGCAACTTCCACTCGATAAGTCCTTTGGTCTTCTGGCAGCAGCCGTGAAGTGAATTTTGTAGCCACATGAATCCACAAACGACGATTTTGGTTAATTAAAAGCCGAACTCGTTGCACATTTTCAGGATTTATTGCCGTTATAGACATACCAGGATGAGAGTCCCTTTCAACCGATGTACGATCACTTTTAAATCGTCAGTCTAAACCACTGTTTAATTTGCGTATAATTCGTGAATTCATTGCCATATACTTGACGAACTTTACTGATGGTTTTCGAACACGAATGACCAAGTTTTTGGCAAAATTTAATGCAAACTCTTTGTTCGCTGCGTTCAGTCATCACGATTGCGACGCGCGCAAAGCTTGACGCTTACTCATTGATGTAACCTTATCGACTGAACACCGGCACGACCATGCCATCTGGTGGAGGTACTCATAAAGACCTTCCCTATATGGTAAATACTTGTTTCGGATATTTTACGGATAGACCTCGTATAACCTGTAGCAGAGACTATGTTCAAAAATATTTTTTTTTAAACCCATTCAATCAAACTACTATTTCATCTACTATATAGTTATAATTCCACATACTTACATATTTATAGATAAGAGATTGAATGAAATTAATTTTAAAAATCCTCAATAGAAACTTACTTTTCAAAAATTTATTTAATTCACTCGTCCAATAAGCGATACTCTCTGCACTTTTATGTTTGTACCAGACTAATGTACTTTCCACATTACTCTCTGGAGGCATCGGCCTAAATCCAAGACCTAAAAAATTAGAAAATAATCAATTTCTGCTTTTCAACTGCTTCAGCCGAGGAAGTTAACTACAAATAGAGGATCCTCCTAAATTAGTTATACAAAAGTATATAACTTTGTTTCAAGTTATAGTGGGAACGGCAAGCTTCCACTGTTCTGATATGTAAATACTTTAATTAGGCACCCTAGGGTGAGGGCCTAGAGAAATGCAAACAATGATTATGATATCAGCATGGAAGCCAGAGAAGTATTAAGTATAATTTTGTATTATAGGTACTTGATTTTGTCTGGACACATTATAAATTGTTTGAGGAATAATATTGTCTTAACACATTGGAATTTTTTTTGGAGATGCTTTATCGTTTTTACTTTTTCTTGTTTGAATGACATACTTCACAACTTTGTAAATTGTTCCACAAGTCTTTTAATTAATGCAGCATAGGACATATTCGACGTAAACAATTATTATTGATATCCACAAACTAAACCATCGTAATAAAAACACCACATGTGTTTAAATGATTGTGCATAAATGTTTTGATAACCAAATATAAACGTTTACTATTTTCATGAATAGGAACTTATGTTAAACGTATCATCTAACAAATGTCTAGGAATTTTATCTATTTTTTTTTTAAAATGAACCTGAATTATAGCTGTATTTCCCTAAATATAGAAAAAATGAAGATGTGAACCGACTTTAACAACATTTTGGCCCTAAAAATTTGGAAATTTTTGATGAAAAATTTCTTTTTTGATTTTCAGTTAGACATTTATACGTATTCTTCAGATTTTCATAGCTGGGCGCTATTCAGCGGTAACCCTGTATACGTTTATTATTTATAATCAAATATTGATAATACGGACCTGTAGCGTATTTTTAATATCGATTACGTTTATTGCATACCACCCGCCATGTTCAAGCAACTATGTAAGCTTGCTGTTCGCACTATAACTTGAAACAGAGTATAACTCTACAGCTGCGGAATCGGCTGTAATAGCAAGATTTAGTGAGTTTTAATAGTTCTTTTGTGCACTAAGTTCTACTTAAGTGTATGGCCCATTCTTTTTCATCGAGAAAACTGTAACTGGGGTTAGTTATTCTGATATGTTGGAAAATTATTTTGTGCTAATACAATTGCAAAAATACATGAACAGACAATTTATTTCTTACTTCACTTAGAGATTAGATATATTTCGTGTTACAAGCACCATCTTGAAGACTTGTAAATGAAAGTTTTGTTCAGTTCAATAAAATTTATACTTTCTTCACAATTAAATATTACACTCGGGAGCAAAAAAATCGACTCAGACTGCACACTCGCATTAAATTACCTCTGGCACAAAAACTAACACTTAAATTCCACTTTTGCTTTCAAAATCTTTAAATTCAGGATCTTAGCTTTAAAATGAGTGCATATTCTTTTAACTTACGCTTCTTATACACTTAGACTACCCTACAATTTGTTGTGATCGATAATCACAAGATTTTATATAAGTTGACATCATTGTTCTTTGCAGGCCAGTAGGTCGTTTAAAAGGCTTTCTACCTTATCAACCCGTATTAGTTGGCTGTCAAACGTCAACCGGTATACATTTCCGTCAGCTACATTTAGGAATATTAGCTGCTAATGGATACTACAACCGAAGTAGCGGCTCAAGCGGTTGCATTATTGCAACAAGGCCATAATCAACGGGAAGTCGCTCGTGTGCTGCACATGAGTCAGTCTGCCGTGTCAAGAGTTTACCGAAGATACCAGGAGAATGGTAGCTTTCATCGAAGAAGAGGTTCTGGCAGAAAGCAGTGCACAGTAATGAGAGATGACCGTTTCATTGTCCAGAGCTCTTTAAGAAATCGGGCTCTCACCGGCGTACAACTTCAACGGGAGCTCAGAGAAACGCGGGGAGTGGCTGTTAGTCGGTGGACAGTCAGAAGACGACTCAAGGCAGCTAACCTTAGTCCAAAAAGGCCAGCTACGGGTCCAAAATTCACCCCAGCCCATCGAGCAGCTCGTCTCCGTTTCGCAAGAGAGCACGTTGATTGGACAAACGAGCAATGGCGCTCTGTACTGTTCTCGGATGAAAGCAGAGTGTGTTTGCACGGCAGTGACAGAAGAGGAAAAGTATACAGAAGGCCGGGAGAAAGATTCGCACAATGCTGCATAACAGAAAAGGTGGCTTTTGGAGGAGGTTCCTGTATGGTGTGGGCTGGCATTTCTATGGACGCAAAAACCGAGCTGGTTTTTATTGAAACCGGCGGCCGATCAGGAGGTTTGACCGCGAACCGATACATCCAAGAAATTCTAGAGAACCATGTCGTTCCTTACGTTGGTTTTATCGGGGAAACCTTCATTCTCATGCAAGATAATGCCCGTCCACACAGTGCAGTTTCCGTAAGGTATTACTTGCACGAACTTGAAATACGAGTTATGGACTGGCCGGCGCGCAGCCCGGACTTGAATCCCATTGAACACCTGTGAGATGAACTCAAAAGGAAAATTGGGCTAGAAATCCTGCACCAGTTACGAGAGCTGAACTTCAAGCAGCACTTACCGAAGAATGGGACGCTATCCCGCAAGACAGCGCGATTAAACTTATTCATTCCATGAAGAACCGTTTACAAGTGGTAATTAGGGCTAGGGGCGGTAACACTAAATATTGATAATGTTTTTTGAAAATAAAAATAAAAATGTACTTGATATTACCTAGTCTATTCTTTTTAGTTTTCCGCATCTGTTTTGAAGTTTTAGCATCCTAAAACATAACTTTATTTTTTCAAAGAAAAAGAGATGTAATTTAGAAGAATATGCACTCATTTTTATATTAAGATCCTGAACTTAAAGGTTTGAAAAGCAAAACTGGAATTTATGTTATATTTTTTGTGCCAGGGACATTTTACTGCGAGAGTGCGGTCTGAGTCGATTTTTTTGCTGCCGAGTGTATTTCTGTATAACTAATTTAAGAAGTCACTAAGTCAAGAAGAATTTTAGTTTTAATAAGATAATAACCGCAAGAATTATATAATTTACTTACCTGGATTATTACCAATTAACGAGGACTCTAATTTCCATTTTGGTTCCTTAGCATTTAAAGTTTGATAAAATACAGTTAACATAGCAGCGAAGAAGCCAATAAGAGCTGCGTAGAAAAGTAAGTAGAATAATATGATTTTACCTGAAACAAGAAAGAGTGCATTTTGAAATGGTGTGTACTAATAATAAACTTGTCTAACGTTGCATTATGATATAGTAAGAATAGTATCTCAAAATGCGTGAAATTCGAAAATTATATAATTTTCCATTAACTTGTTCTTATTTGTGTATTAAGCAAAAAATTTAATAAAGAATAATCTTTTTCATAAATCCATAATAAAAAAAAATTCCTTTTTGTGAAAGCATTTTGACAATTAAACACTGCATAACAGTAGTTCACCTAACACATGCCTTACACGATGTGAAATGCATTACGTTCAATGCAGCTAGATACTAGCACAACCAAGGACTTATAAAAGAAAGCCGGGATAAATCGTTACGTTACTCTATAACAGTGCTCTAATTAACAAAACAGACTTAAAAAATACTATTGAAATCCGATGTAAAATAAAACAAAACAATTAATTTGCTTAATCTTCACTATATAAAACGTATATTTACTAAACGTTTACAAAAATGTGACACGTTTTGCTAACACTGTAGCTTCATCAAACGACGATGGTACAATGATTATTCTACAAATGAAATGAGTGTATAATGCACATAAATTTGGTAATTACAGGTATATAAAGAAAGAAACGATAAACTGTTAACAAGGAAAGGAATAGATTAGGCATTCAAACACAATAATCACATGGGAAAACCCTAATTGAATAAGTTTAGTAAAGGAGAACTATTTATATCTATTTGGTCATTCAGTAAATTCCCAGACCTTTTATTTTTATTTATTTCCAGGACTTCTAAGAGGTCTAATTTATGCGATTTATTTTGTACAACTCCAGATCGAATAAATGGTTTTCAGATAATAAGTGATTTGAGTAATTAGAATCTAGTTTTTTGTTATCATAACTACGTTTATGTTCTGAAATTCTAGTTTTGAAGTTTCTGAAAGTTCTACCCGGCGCGGCGGAGGTAATCTCACCACCAAATGTTACCCTCTACCTGCATCGATAGAATAATCACATAATCCGGCAGGTATTCTCACCACTAACAGAGTTCAGGTAATAAAAGAAATATATACCGTAATTTGGGAATTTCCAGACTAATATTAACTAATGTCTATTTAATGTTGATGTTCTTGCAAAGTTATTACGGTTTCACAAGTTAGTTTCTTTTGCTCAATAGAAGAGGTTAGTACTTACAATTGGTGTTGTTTATTGTGATAATAATTTAATATAAGTATTCGATTTATAAGATGTCAGCTACGTTAGTAAAAGGTATACGGGGTAAAGATTTACTTCTCTTTGAGAATTATACGTATTTTAAAGAAAAAGAATTGAAAAGCGGAGAAGTTTTCTGGAGATGTGTCCAAAGAAGAAAGTGTAATGCTAAAGTATTTACTGTTGGTCCTGAGCTTACAATATTGAGGAGTGATATAGTTCATAACCATGAAGTAGATGAGCAAAAAGCAAACAGGAAAGTGCTTACAAATTTGTGCAAGCGAAAAGCAGAAGAAGATTTATTGGAAAAACCTTCAAAGATTATTCGAAGAGTCCTTAGTGCCAATATGCCAGAGTCTGTTACAACCAATGATGTCAATTATGTACGAAGAAATATGTATAACTGCCGTCGGAAAATATTTCCTAGTCGCCTACCTGCAAATATAAACGAGGTGCATGAAGTTGTAAATCTATATTCTCTTAAAATTAAAACCGCGAAAGGTGAAAACTTTTTGTTTATAAATAGTGCAGAACATAACATTATCGTATTTACATGTGAAGCCAATATTCGTGCCTTGTCTAAAATGAATACTTTGTTATGGACGGCACATTCTCATATTGTACGAAATACTTTCTACAATTTTTTACCATCCATGGACTTCAGAATGGACACTATGTCCCACTACTGTATTGCTTGTTGCCAAACAAAAGTTGGACCACATATAAAACACTTTTTTTGTTGTTGAAATCTAACATTTTTGAATCATTTAATTCATTTTTCGAACCTAGCGAGATCTATGTTGATTTTGAAAAAGCAATATATATCGCAATAATTCATGTTTGGCCCAGTGTAAAAATCAGTGGCTGTAGATTTCACCTAAACCAAGCATGGTACAGAAAAATTCAGTTCCTTGGATTAAGTGAACATTATAAAAATAATTCAGAAATAGGAAATTGGCTGAAACTTACCTTTGGTATGACTTATCTACAACCAGAACATGTTGCGGACTGCTTTGTTTTCGATTTGATGGCTTATAAACCAGACAATAGCCTGTTAGATAAATACGCCGATTATTTGTTAGAAACGTATATAGAGGAAAATGCTACATTTCCTACGAATATATGTGCGGAAGAGGTTGCCTCGAATACTCGCACTACAAATGCGTGCGAGTCGTTCCATTCCAGATTTAATGCATCTTTTTATAGTACGCATCCGTCTAAATATGTGTTTATCGAAAAATTGAAAGAATTCCAAGTTGACACTGACATCAAAATACAAAGTTTACATATTCCTAATAAAATAAAGGATAGGCAAGTGAAAAACAAATTAAAATATTTGGAAAATTGTATAAATAGATTAAAATCAGGTCATTTGTCTAGGCTAGAGTTCATAAAATGTGTTTGTCATTCTTCGTTCCCCAATTAATTTTGCCTTTTTTGTATATAATATGTATATACCTAAATAGTTTCTATAACTTTTTAGTGATTTATTTTTATATGTATACAGGGTGTCCAGAAACTCTCCTGACAAACGAAGACCGGAGTTTCCTCAGATAATTTTAAGACAATTAAACCCAAATTCACCTAGTCCGAAAATGCTTCCTAAGGGAGCTAGAGTTCTTTGAAGATGGCGCCTTATATTTATTTTTTTTAAAATTCCTCCAGAACGCTTCTATTTAGAAAAACAAAAACTGGTATGCTTATTTATCCTCCAGAGATGAATCGATTCCATCAATTGCGAATTTCTAGTACCGGTCATAGGCGTCCGTTTTGGGTAGGTCAACGGTTATTTTAAGGCATAACTTTTTTGTCTTTAACTTTTAAGCATTTGTGACACTAGATTATTAAATTTTCAGGTATTCCAGTACTAAAAGGTACTCTTACTTTAAGTCGGTAGGATACACCGTTTTCTAGAAAAATCGATTTGTAAATTTTTCGTTTTTTCTTCATTAAAGTTCAATTTTTTATTTTTTGCAATAGTTAGCTCTGAACTGCCAACAGAAGTAAAACCTACGTTTTTCATTGTCAAATTGTTGTCAGTTCGCGAAGTTTATCTTTTCATTTTTTACTTTGTGTTATTCAAACACAACGATTTCAATTTAAAAAAAAATGGTTTTTACTAATGAGGAATACGCCGATATGCATTTAGTTTATGGCGAAATGAGGTGTAACGCTCGAGCGGCGCAACGTAGATACGCTGAAAAATTTCCCAATCGTCAGCATCCCACTCACTCAACATTTACAGCTCTTCATCAACGATTAAGAGAAACAGGTTCAGTGGTCCCAAAAAATAATGAAACAGGGAGACATAATGATGTAACAGCAGAACATGAAGATGTTATTTTAATGGAAGTTGAGGAAAATCCAGAAATTAGCGTTCGAAGACTATCTGCCATGTACCCCACAATTTCAAAATCTTCCGTAGGAAATATCTTACACAAAGAAAATTTATATCCTTTTCATTTTACAAAGGTGCAAGCACTGCTGGAAGGAGATTTTCCTGCTCGCGTAGAATTCGCTAGATGGTTACAAAATCAGAAAAATCAAGATGAAGATTTCTTCAGGAACATTTTGTTTGGTGACGAAGCTACATTCTCAAAAAATGGAATTTTTAATGTACATAATGCACATTATTATTCGTACGTTGGTGACAATCCCCACGTTGTTCAAGAATTTAAGCATCAGCATAGGTTTAGCATAAACGTATGGGTAGGAGTAGTTGACGATTATCTACTTGGACCTGTGGAATTACCTGCTCGTTTAAATGGTGCTGATTACTTACATTTCCTGCAAAATATTTTACCTTATTTGTTAGATGAGGTGCGTTTAAATATTCGGCAAAACTTATGGTTTCTACAGGACGGCTGTCCGGCCTAGATAATAACTACGAAGACCAATGGATTGGAAGAGGCGGTCCAGTTGCTTGGCCAGCAAGGTCGCCTGATTTGAATCCTTGCGATTATTGTGTTTGGGGATACATAAAAGCATTTGTTTATTCCGTTCCGATACAAAATCGCGCACAACTCTGGCTAAGGATACAAGATGCTTGCAACGAATTTAGAAACAACTTTGGAATTTTTGCAAGAATTCGGCGTTCTCTAAGCAAAAGGGTAAACTTATGCATAGAGACTAATGGTCATCACATCGAGCAACTTTTGTAACAATCTACCTTTGATACTTGTCCTTTTTTTGTTAGTTTCGTTCCATTGTAATAAATAATTTGTTTTTAATTTATTAAATTAATTTTCATTCATGCCTTGATAGTCCAAGCCAACTTCGTCGCTAAAAATAAGTAGGTACATAAAAAATTGAACTTTAATGAAGAAAAAACGAAAAATTTACAAATCGATTTTTCTAGAAAACGGTGTATCCTACCGACTTAAAGTAAGAGTACATTTTAGTACTGGAATACATGAAAATTTAATAATCTAGTGTCACAAATGCTTAAAAGTTAAAGACAAAAAAGTTATGCCTTAAAATAACCGTTGACCTACCCAAAACGGACGCCTATGACCGGTACTAGAAATTCGCGATTGATGGAATCTCTGGAGGATAAATAAGCATATCAGTTTTTGTTTTTCTAAATAGAAGCGTTCTGGAGGAATTTCAAAAAAAATAAATACAAGGCGCCATCTTCAAAGAACTCTAGCTCCCTTAGGAAGCATTTTCGGACTAGGTGAATTTGGGTTTAATTGTCTTAAAATTATCAGAGGAATCTCCGGTCTTCGTTTGTCAGGAGAGTTTCTGGACACCCTGTATAGTATATGTATATAAATGTTTACTGTTTACTGTGGTGCATGCTATGTAACGTGTTACTTTTTATTTTTGTGTTTTGAATTCCATATGATGTTTTTCGTTATTTTTGTATTTTTAGCAAAAATATATATATATATATATTACTATCACTACTTCTTTTTATTATTATCCTCAATAAAATCTCAAATTTCATTTATTAATGTTGAATGTTTGCAAAATTATAATTTGTTAAAAGGCACTCAGTAATAAATTCATTCTTCCTTCATTAGAAAATTTAATGAAAAATTACGTATTAAAACTAGTGGTGAGAATACCTATGGTATTAACGTGAATCCTTACGGACGGTGGGGAATTTACCTATAGGATTAAAGTAGACTGGTCATTTAGTGGTGAGATTACATTCGCCCGTTCTACCGATATAAATTTTGTCACAATTACTACCACATTTTAATTTATATACCCCTGATTTATTAATATTTGAGGATTTGAATTTATTGTTTTTAATGAACCTGGCTAAATTGTTGTCTGTTTTAAAGCATGTATTTAGGTCTGAAGTTTCTAAACATTATTTAATTTTAATTGAAGGTTTTCCTATGGTACGTTAAACTTTTAAATTGATTATTTTTATTTTTACTCTTATCAGAAGGAAATACTTGTTCTAACGTTTGCTTGTACATTTTCTTAGCTATAATATTATCAATTAAATTTGGGTCATAGTTATTATTGACAGCTATTTGTTTAATAATATTTGTAGAATAATCATTATACCATCCTCGCTTGATAAAGTTACAGTGTTAGCGAAACGCGTCACATTTTTGTAAACGTTTAGTAAATATACGTTTTATATAGTGAAGATTAAACAAATTATTGTTTTGTTTTATTTTACATCGTATTAATATGGATCTTCACTAAGTAAAACAGCCTCATCTATTCAACTATTGAAATCATAAATCAAGTGAATAAAATGTTATCATTTTGATATTAAACCGAAGCAAAAGTGAATGCAGTGGTATATCAAAGTCTGCAGCCTTTTCAAAATGTTTAAAATCACAATTATTTTTGTTGAAACTGCCACGGAATTTTGGTAATCGATTATATGAAGAAGGGTGGTACAGAAACAAGAGTGTACTATGCAAATATAATACATTGCCTTAGATATTCTATCAAACGACGCAGAAAGCTGGCATAAGGTGTTTTATTGCTGTATAATGCATTAGTCTACAAGACAGGCTTACAAAAACTACTATTGAAATAACCAACTGACTGCCAACTGTAATTAGGAACGAAACGATTTATCATTATGATTCTAAATCGAAATGTGGATGCAGTGATTTATTAAAGATTACAGCCCTTTCGAAATGTTGAAGATCACCATTTTTGCAGAAGAAACTATTTTTTGAAACTGTTAGTGAATCCTGGCTCAATAATTATGGACTAATCCACAAGACAGACCTAAAAAACTGCGATTGTTGATCGTCGCTTCGAAGAAATTTAACACGCTCTTTATATGAACATAATTTTGTAGTGAAACTTAAAGAATATTCCCTAAAACGAATTAATATATTCAAAAGGAAGGAAACTATATTGAAAAATGCATTTTAGTTGTTGCTCTAGCTTTTGTTTTCATATGCATATTCCGGGTATATAAGAACGAGCCCTTGTACATACAATACACTTCAGGTGTATTGCTGAATTGCTTATTGAACAAAAAGTATTTATCAGAACATGTATCAGATTAACTACAAAATGCAAAAGCGATTTGTACAAAGGAAAAGTGCAACCACTTAGACTGGGTCTAATCCTAAGTGGGTCACCGTATTTTATCGGCCTCGCCAAGGCAATCGATAAAGCATTTCAAAAAAGAGAACAATAGAAAAGTTATTCACCCCTAATGGTTTTCTATCAAACTTTCTATTGAGACGAACTGCAAAATACTTATCTTTATTCCTTCCTCTTTCCTACAACTGGCGGTGTATTTCAGATGAGTTAGTAGATCATTACTTTCTTTTCAGTTACCAAACATAGGGAAGTTGTCATTGTATAAAAGATATCGCGATAACCTACCTAATGTATATTTAAAAAATATTTTACTCCAGCAGTTCTGAACACTTTAATATTTTACGTATAATTTTCCATATCAGTTTTATTCGTGCTCCCTTCCTCCCCAACCATTATTCCATTATTTTTCCATTATTTTTTGAGCCCTAATACAGAGGGTATACCATAACTTATGGGCCATACACCATTTACAGATAATAGACATAAGAATAATTATTTTGAACATAGTTTACCCAAGTAAAATGTTTCAGATTAAAAAGATACAGGGTGTTGAAAGTGATAGTTCCCCAGATTTACGCATTTAAATGTTTTGCCGAAGGGTGAAAAATATTTAATTCACTAAACGTGCCTTTAATATAGACCAGGGATGCACAGACTTATAGGGAACAGAGGAAAATTATAAGCCAAGGACGGGCCACTACAAAGAATACTTATTAACACAAATATTTTTATATTTAAATAGTATGAATTACTACAAATGATAAAAATAAAAAAACATTCAAAAATGTTTGTTGTAATTATGTAATCGTAATCTAATTATTACAATGTAATATTTCATGTTTTATAATTCTTGTGCATGACATTGCATTGACCTAACAATTTTGTTTATGTTTGGCTCCACATTACTTGTCGCCACACGTAAAATTGCTTCCAGATTTTCATTTGCCAGACGGTTTCGATTTTTCGTTTTGTTAAGTTTCATCACTGAAAACGTTTTCTCACAAATATATGTCGATCCAAATAAGCTTGCGCATTTCAATGCATTTATTCGCAACTCTTTATAAGCGGTTTTGTCAACGCAACGGTAAAAGTTTAGTAAAATACCTTCATTAAACTTGTTTCGTAAATTATCATCATTTTGCATGTCTATCAATTCCAGCTGTATTGATTCCGATGCATTTTTGGGTGAAATGTTGAAAGGATTGCTGAAAATGTCTAATAGAGGTTTAACTTTTTTGAAGTCTAGAAAACGATCATGAAAAGCTTGTATTAAAATATAAATTTTTTCAACATAAGCGAAATTGACATCAGTTTTATTTAATTTCTCCATAATTCTTTTGTAGTTCGGAAAATGGCTGTAATTGGCTGAATTGATTTATGTCCTGAAAACACTCAATTTACATTGAAAGGACGAAACATGAGAGTATAACTGCGAAATCAATTGATCTTTGCCTTGGAGTCGCGTATTTAAGACATTCAAGTGATTTGTGATGTCTACAAGAAACGCTAAGCCACACAGCCAATCAAGGTTGTCGAGTTCGGAGACGTCCTTTTTCTTTTCCGCCAGAAATATTTTGATTTCTTCAATCAATTTAAGAAACAGCTTTAGTGACAACCCACGATTTAGCCACCTTACTTCAGTGTAAAACAGGAGATCACCATATTCGCTTTCAATATCCTCGAGAAATTGTGTGAATTGTCGGTGATTGAGACCTCGTGATTTTATAAAGTTTACAGTAGGTACTACAACTTTCATCACATTTTCAAATCCCAATAATTTTGAACAGAGGGCCTCTTGATGTATAATGCAATGAAGCTGCATTAATTCCTTGGTATCTATGTTTTTAGAATGTAAATACTCTTTTAACATAGTTATTATACCAGATTTACTTCCAACCTTTGAAGGTGCTTCGTCAGTCGTTATTCCAGATAATTTCGTTAAATCCAAATCTATTATAGAACATTTTTCCAGAAGAGCTTTGAGCATGTCACTCCTCTTGGTTTGACTTGTCAAAGAACTCATACCAATCAGTTCTTCACTCACTTCAAAATTTTGCGTTACACCTCGTAAAAATATTAAGAGTTGAGCAGTGTAACTTATATCTGTAGATTCGTCGAGTGCTATAGAAAAATACTCAAAACTTTTCGATTTCGTAGCTAATTGCTCTTCTATATTAGCTGCTAATGTGGTAAGTCTTCTTTGAACGGTAATCCGATTTAGTTGAATTTTCTCAAACCTCTTTGCATCTTTCGGACACATTTTTTTTGCGGCGATATCTAAACACTGCTTAACAAACTCACCATCTTTAAAAGGCCGACAAGTTTTCGCTATTATTGGAGATATTTCAAAGCTAACTCCAATAGCTGTTTCAGCATCTTGAATTGGTTTTGTAAACATAGCTTGCTGGCCTATTAGTTCCCTTTGTAAAGTGGAAATTTTTTGCGTTCGATTTTCGCCGTTTAATTTGGTAAAAGTATGATGCTGGGTTTCATAATGCCTTTTCACATTATATTCCTTCGGAATAGAAACACTACTCTTGCATATTAAACAGACACTATTGTTATGCAATGAAATAAAAAAGTATTTTTCGGTCCAAATATCTTGAAACTGTCGATTTTCATCTTCAACCTTACGATTACGTTTTTTACTGGGGCCTGGTTTATCCATATCAAAATTGATATTATATTGTTATGTAGGTAGATGCCAAGTTCGAACGACGAAATATTTATTCTACACAGATTACAATTCAAACAATATAACGTTCGTTTGTCCGTAGTTAAAACTTAACTGTCCCGATAGCGGGCGATGCCTAACATCGAGAACCTACCACATTGTTCGGGGATAATACCGTAACAATATGCTTGGAACGACGAGGAGCATACCTGTTCTACGTAGTAAACCTGAACAAGAAAGTAGTAGGTACTTAAAGATACATATCTTACTAACAATTACAAAAGTTAGAATAAAATAAAAAGTTAAGAAATATTGATTTGAATGGATTTTTACCTACTTTTGTAGTTTTTCGAACAATTTTTAAAATTCGTTGGTGGGCCGCATACATATCGACAGTGGGCCGCATGCGGCCCACGGGCCGCGGTATGTGCATCGCTGATATAGACAAACCATTCAATGTTTTCTACCTTTTCCTGTCATAGATACGTCAAAAATTAGTTTTTATATTATCCAAGTATTCTAATCTTTTCAATTAAAAATGGCCAGGATTAATGAGTTTTCTAACTGTGATTTACCGGATATTCTTTGCGTTTATTTCCAAGAAAATTACAATATTAAAATTACAACCTTCGTGCTATATTTAGAACGTATGGAGAACTTAACCAAACCAGAATCACAGATTATAGAGATGGATCACTTGACCAATTTTCATGTTAATATTTTATTTTCTATAGTCCTTGAGCAGAAGCATAACAAAGTCTGTGCGCCGTTTTGTAACATGCGCATTTCAGTTTATTAGACGTGTAGGAACTCCTGAAGAAGTAACAAATCGTTATGAAATATAAAGTGAAATAAATCAGTTTTTTTTTATTTGACAGACCGCTCACCCGTTCAATTAATCAATTAATTATATATATATAAAGATAATTATATCGTGACTTTTGTATGTTATGGTAGTTTCAATTAGTTGTCGATTTAAGTCTGATTTTACTTCAAAATGTATATATTTAAAGCAATCTTACATGTTCCGTCATATGATGCCTTTTTTAAAGAATTTAAAATATAAATGACAGTATATTAATGTCATACTTATACATTTGTAGTTGTCATGGATAAAATTATTCAAAGATACATTCCAGTTTAATAATAATAAATTATGCCTCAGCATTCTAAAAATAGTTAGACAACAAAAAACGGGGAATGGCAAGCCATGAGTTATTATTATTTATGCGCCCGTGGAGCGGCTTAAGATGCTAAGCTGTCGGCATTCGCCTTAAACAAGAAGGAAAACCACGAAAACCTACTCGCACGGCCAATCAGGGCTCTAAACACGGAACTGTCAGCATGATAAGCAAATGTACAGATATTTAAATAACATAAGATATATATTTACATAACAGCAACATATATTATGATGGTAAATTGCAGATCGTTACATAATTAGGATATATTATTAATTGAATTTTTTTCCTGTTTAATACTAATAATTTCTTTACTTTCCCTTTTAGAATGCTATGGCATGATTTATTATTATTAAACTGAAATGTATCTTTGAATAATTGTATCCATGACAACTACAAATGTATAAGTATAATGAGTATTTCAAATTCTTTGAAAAAGGCATCATATGCCGAAACATGTAAGATTGTTTTGAATATATTCATTTTGAAGTAAAACCAGACTTTAAATCGCCAACTAATTGAATCTACCATAACATATTAAGGTTATGAAATTTATTATCTATAATATATATATACATATATATATATATATATATATATATATATATATATATATATAGTAAACCTAATCAGTAGGCGATTAAAGGTCTGTATATTACTTTAAAATATATGTATTTAAAAAACTCTACATGTTTCATATTTTTTTCATATTTTCATATTTTGTATTCTCTTGAAAAAGGCGTATACAGCCGAAACATGTAGAGTTTTTTAAATACATATATTTTAAAGTAATATACAGACCTTTAATCGCCTACTGATTAGGTTTACCATATCATGCCAAGGTCACGAAGTTATTATATTTATATATATATATATATATATATATATATATATATATATATATATATATATCAATTGATAAATTCTTGGAGTTTTTCGGCTTATATAGGAAATATTTACAAATAACAAATTAGTATGTAATTGCGAAGTAAATGAGGATGTAAACATTGCTGTCTACAAATTACAAAGCAAATCATACGAAATTTTAATTGAAAAATAATGTCTACGTTGGGAATTGAACCCAAGTCTACGGTTTGCCGGACCGTTGCTTTATCACTTAAGCCACGATAGACCTTGATTCATTTACTTCGCAATTGCATACTAATTTGTTATTTGTAAATATTTCCTATAAAAGCCGAAAAACTCCAAAAATTTATCAATTGATATATTTAATGAACGGCTAAGAAATTATCTAAGGGTACTTTATCTGAAAATAAAATGGTTTTTGCTTCTCTGTCAGGGTCTAATTGTTTTCCAAAAACCTAAAATATTCTTAAAATTATATTTAGACCAAGTAGGTCTAAATTCCAAAATTTTAAAATGAAATTCAAGAATTTTTAGTCCTACACACCTGTTGTAACATCAATGTATAATCTTTCGAAAGTTAGAATGGAGAAAGACTTCATAGTCGCGCTGTATATTTTGATGAATGATCCATTAATTGACATCAACGCAATGTTACTGGCTATGCGTCTATCATTGAGGTTATTATCGAATTGTGACAATTTGTCTTAATTGTCATTAATTGCGCGAAGCATTATCATTACTTAAAGTTTAAGTTTTGCATATACTTTTATGTAAGACTCAAAAGCATTAAAAACTTTATAAATTCTTCTTTTTTATATGATATAACATCAACAACGTCAAATTAAAGAAGTATCTTTATTGTTATTATTATATTGTTTTATAAATTCATCATTATAGCTTCTAACACTGCAAGCAGTGTACTAATAAATTGAAATCATTTATTATTATATTTTAGTTGTAATTCTTCGGAGCTGTGAGATTTATTACATTAAAGTTGTTTGAAAGAATTAATCGCCTTTTACTTCACGGATAAATTGATATATTATTTCGAGATGACGTTTGAGAAACAAATTTTACTTAATTAATTAGCTCTGTTGGAAAATTCTGTCATAATTTGTTTCTCAGAAAGCAAGCATTAAGTACTGGTCGTTAAAATGTTTGTTAAATTAATTTGAAGCTAGTGTTAATGCATCAATTCTAACGAAAAATTTGTATAATATTTTAGGAGTGGTTTTTTTATATACAGGTCGCTATTATTCAAATATCTCAAGAACAGTTCGAGATATCTAAATGAAATTTTGTATACCGATATAAGGAAATGTTTGGCTATATTTTCATTTTTTTTTCTTATCGCGTATTTGAAATCCAAGGCTTACTTGACTTTTTTTAAATGGTAACCGTCAATAAATTTGGCATCGTTGGAAAAATCATTTTTTTCTGAATTCAGTGATGTCAATATAGTCTTTTTTCAAAATCGTTTAAAAAATTAATAAAAAGTGTTTCGGATTCTTTTGGGGTAAATGCATTTTTTGTTTAGTTGGCTATGAAACTACGAAGAATTAAGTATTTAATTACACTTGACAACCATCAACATCCATCTGTGAGTTTTAGATTTGTTTCAATTATCATACGGAATTAACATGTACAGTAGACCCCGGTTATACCGTACCCGCTTATAGCGATCTACTTCATATAGTGAACCAAATAAAAAGTCCCGCCAGAATTCCCATAAGACTAATAGTAAAATTGACCGTTTATAGTGAACCCTTATTTAACGAACTTTCCGATATAAAGAACTAAATAAGCGCACACTATTGATTGTGACTTCGCTCGTAACGAACTTCGAGCATGACATAAGCTGAGACTTAGATAAAAATACCCGAGTTTTCTATGACGCCTGTTACAAATTCATTATTCGTTTGTCAGTAATCGATGAATGCTTGTTACGGTCAATACGTATACACATAGGTAAATAGGAAAGCTTGGATGACATCCGATCTTTTTATTTCTGAATTGAGAGAACGGGACAAGGAATTAAATAGGGAAAAACGAAACATTCTGTTACTAGTTGATAACTGTCCCGCGCATCCAGACGTTAAACATTTAAAATCGATTAAGCTTGTATTTTTACCTCCAAATACAAGCTCAAAACGGCAGCCCATGGACCAGGGTGTGATACACGCACTTAAAAGCTACTACCGCCAACTGCTTTTAATGAAAATGGTGCAAAGTATGGATGGCGGAACAGCTCTTATAATAAATTTGTTAGACGCCATAAATTTAATTCATAAAGATTGGCAAAGGGTAACCCAACAGACAATAGCCAAATGTTTTCAACATGCAGGATTTCATTTTGCTGACACTGAGTTTGAAATTGAGTTGATTCATATGACGACTTGCCTCTTAGTGAATGGATAAGAAAAGAACGAAATGATTTTTCTGATATTCCTAGTGTTATAAATATGGATAATATAAATGATTATATCACTGTGGACGATTGTCTTGTAACAGCAGAGTTTTTAACAGATGAAGATATCATAGCCACTGTGCGAGATGTAGAAGTTTCTGCTGCTGATCCTGAATCGGATGACAGTGAGGATGAACCAGATACAGAACCAGAATTACCTGTTTTATGTGTTGGCGATACTGTGAAACAAATGAGCAATATCCGGCGATTTTTACTATCACGCGCAGCACCACAGAATATATTGGAGAAATTTGCTGAAGTTAAGAGCTATATAGATCAAATAAGCATGGCAAGCTCACAGGTGCAGTCAAAAATTACGGATTTTTTTATTTAATAAAGAAGTTTTGTAATTTTAAAATGTACGCCTATGTACATACATACATATTGCTATAGACTTTTCCCCGCAACTTTTTGAAAAATTTAATTATTTATTGTGGAACATTTATTTTGGATGCCAGTGTATAATTTTTGAAATTTATTTTCTATGAGTATAATTTTTATTTTGATCTGATTTATTTTGACTAGCGTTGTTGTAATACGCCGGATATGCTGTATCCGTTGTCAGACACTAACTGTTATCCGAGTTAAGAAGACGTAGTGTTACTTGTAGCTTCGTGTTTTGAATTAATTTGTTGATGTGCTCAAATTCATTATCGTTATTTTAATACGAGTTTGCTTATCTCGTAGTTTAATTTTGTACGTTCTTCTAGCTCTAAGGTGTCTCGTGAAAAAATATTTTTTCCCACTCCCCTTATAGTAAGCATACCATTAATACATTGTTTCTATAGACGTAAGTTGGTTTTACTGAAATGACTGTGATTGTTATGACAACGGGGCGTAAGTAATTTACTTACGTCCTTTAGGGAAAAAAAGTGCATCAAAACACGTGTTCTATTAATTTATATTTATGGTAATATTACAGTTTGTACAATTACTAACATTATTAACAAAATTGGGATATTTATTTATATTTCTTGATAATTCAATGTTATTATCACCTACTTTATCAGCAACACTTAATTCCTATTGACGTTTCAGATGTGTCTAATTTATTAAATTCCGAGGTTGTTCACCGTTACTGTTTATCATGATTACATTTAATTTTTGAGGATTTTATTGTCTGGGGAGTGGGAAAAATGTTATAAGCAATTCGGGAGGTAACATTTACCAGTCTCGAACTCTATTGCAAGTCCTCGGGCAAGCCCTCGGACGCAAACTAGTCCTCGACTAGTAAATGTTACTTACCTCCCTTATTACTTAAATAACTATTTCATATAAAAGTAAGTTAAATATATTATTACTAATTTATATTGTATTATTATAATTTGTATGCATTTAATATTATATTTTCAATTGTGAATTTTGATATATATATATTTTAATCGTAGTTAATATATAAATGACAAAGAAAGTTTTTTAAAGTTTCTTGTAAAAAAATTTCTATAACTTAAATTTTGTTCGCTTGGTGTTCAAGGGCAGAGTTTTTATTACATGTGACTGCGCATGTGTTAGAGATTTGCCTCGGTTTGTCAGTTCTGGTTGTTTACCTTTTGAAGTTGTTTATCTGGGGTGAAATTAAAAAACATCTTTGGAATTTTATTAGATTTAATTTAGTTCGGAAGTAATCAGAGGACATTTGGATTTGTTTTGCGGTCATTGTCAACAAATTCTTTTACCTCTAAGTGTAAGTTTGTATTACACAATTCTTTATACTCTATAAAGAATATTTTTTCTTTTTTTATTTTTTTGTATTAAAGATTCATTTGAGTAAAGAACAGTAAATTCAGTAAAACTAACAATATTCACAAATAAATTTTGTGTGGCGCCTGATTGTTGTATTAATTACATTATTTTTCCACGTTTTCCATTGGAAACCCGGAAAGGAAAGCAGTCCCGTTTAAAGAAAGTAACCGACTGAGTATCTAAGCTGGACAGAGTTGGTGTGAATAGTGGCACATCCAACTACTAACCCACTATTCATAGCAGTATTTATATGCACATAATAATGTATCTCATATGATGTATATATGTTCCGTTTAAAGAATAAATAAATTTATTTTCTTTTGTTTCTTATAAATATTTGTATGTGTGATATCTATAATAAAAGTTTATAAAAATGTGTAATAGCCGTGTTTCAGTTAATATCGGTTTTTACGAATTTCGGAAATAACGAACCGATTGTTGTGGTTCCTTGAGGTTCGTTATAACCGGGGTCTACTGTATTTAACTGAAAGAGGAAGAATTCTTATAATAGCAATGGTTGGATACGGCGACAGAAAACGCACTTATACTGAAGTTCGTCGATTATTTAATGAAGTATAGCACCGCCAAATAAGATGGCGAGTGATGGGGATGCGTCGTAGTCGTTTTTAAAACCGCGCACGCCCACTTACCCACTTACTTGCAACTTTATGTAAAACCAAATACAAAGTTTCCCACTGTTTCTAATGTTTCGCGGACTTACTCCGACCGCTCGCCATCTTATTTGGCGCTTGCTATACATCCAAATAGAAACATCGATAGATCAACTGTTTCAAAAACGGTGAAATGATACATGGATGCAGGCAGCGTTAACAATCGTCCAAAATTAGGAAGACAAAAAACAAAATCTAATGACGAAAATTAATTGAATGTCTTTATTAAACCGTAACCATAACATGTGTAGACGCGCTGTTCAAGAAATAATAAAAAAATAAGAGAAGATGATGAATTATTTGAAGATGATGTTGATCGTAGGATTGAATTTTGCGAAGTTATAACAGAAAGAATGAATACCAATCCAAATTTTGTTTCAAATATAATTTTCACGGATGAATCAACATTTTGTTTAAATGGTCATGCTAGCAGATACAATTGTTGTTGCTGGGCTGATACAAATCCGCACTAGATGAATCAGGTTCATACACAGTATCCCCAAAAATTAAATGTTTGGATGGGATTTAATAACAACAATATTGTAGGACCTCTTTTCATTGATGACAACTTGACAGCAGATAAGTATTTCGAACTATTGGAAGAGAATATCCCTCAACTTAATCAAAACCAAGAAATGTGATTTTAGCAGGATGGTGTACCAGCACACTATGCCGTTAAAGTTAGAAATTTTCTTAACGCTACTTTCCCAAACCAATGGATTGGCCTACGTGGAACTATTGAATGGCCGGCAAGATCACCAAACTTGGAACCACCTGATTTTTTGGGGTTTAAGTTAATAGGCCAGAAACTCTCGAAGATCTCAAATTACAAATTCGGCAAGAAATTTCCGATATACCTTTGGGGTGGGAAAATGCAATTCAAGGCCGCATTCGACGTATCCATTACTGCCAGTAAGTTAGTGGTGGACACTTTTGTAAATAGTTTCTTATTTGATAATTTTTTTACTGTTGTTAGCCCAAAAGAGACCAAAACACTTTTTATCCATTTTTTTTTAAACTATTTTGGAAAGTTGACATACTATATTTACATTGCTGAATTCAGAAAAAAATGATCTTTCCAACGATGCCAAATTCAAGCACTGTTACCATTTTAAAAAATCAAGTTAGCCTTGGATTTCAAATATGTGACAAAAAAATGAACATATAACCAAAAAAATTCAAATATTTCCTTACGTTCATGTATAAAATTTCATTAAGATATCCCGAACCGTTTTCATACATACTAGCGACCCTGAATGCGGCAAGAACTTGTCTTGGAACCTAGTTTAAATATTTGAAGACATTGGTACGATCCAAATCTCTGATATTTTGACAGATTATAAGCCATTGTTGTGACAATTATATTGCTAAAAAATATAGTTGAAGAGTGGAAGTACCAAAGGCACTAAGTACCAAAATCTGAGTTTTGTAGATATTTACTTAAAAAGGTTGTAAGTCCCATCGCCAATGTACGAGCAAGGGTTATAACTTATAAGTGTAATTTTATTTCTAAGCTTTAGTAAAGTAAAACTAGATGGCGCTCAGCACTATGTCCTGGAAGTTTTTATTTTGAAAGGGTATAAGTTCCAAAGTCGGGTTGAATGTGTAAGCGTGCTTCTTTGTTTTTAAACGTTTATTGGACAAGAAATTGCAGTGTAAATATGGAAGTTGTGCAAGAAAAGACTAAAGGAAGGTTTATAGAACAGCAGAGAATGAAAAAGAATGCTGGGAAGGCATATGTTAATAGGAAGAAGAGAGAAATTCGTCCGAAAAATCCACCTAATCAAGAGGTAAGAAATTTTAGGTTATGGCGGTAGTTTAAGATTATTATGCAAATAGATAGTGACTCCTCGTCCGTTGAATGGGCGGCGTATTTACGTTTGCTGTAAAGTTAAACGGACGGTGAGTGATAAACGTAAATGTAAAAATATTTTATTGACCTGCACCTAAATATTTGTGTATCTCTTTCAGGAGTCGTGTAAGTGTTATTTT
Source organism: Melolontha melolontha (assembly GCA_935421215.2). Taxonomy (NCBI): domain Eukaryota; kingdom Metazoa; phylum Arthropoda; class Insecta; order Coleoptera; family Scarabaeidae; genus Melolontha; species Melolontha melolontha. Next base: position 200,840,103 of record OW285237.1, on the reverse strand, counting down.
GACTGCAAAAAAATAACGTACGAACGAACTATTTGAGAGATTTTATGCTGAAAACTACAAAACGCAAGGGACGTATCTGATGGGCCTAATAAATTTAGTGAGAATAAAAAGACGTCGCCATGGAAATTATGAAACTGCCGCAGATAGCAAAAGGCAAATTTCCATATCCTACATACTTCCAGATCAAGATGGAAATTTTGTACATATATGCAGAAAGACATTTATGAATGTTTTTGATTGTACTCAGAAGCGTTTGGTTGGTTTAATAAATAAGAAAAAAATGGGAGATACCACATTTACTGATAGGCGTTCTAACAATAAGCCAAGCAAGTTCACGGAAAAAGACCGCCAACTGATCCATCAACATATAAACTCCATCCCTAGAGATGTTTCACACTATTCACGTGCAAAATCAGAAAAGCAATATCTCAGTCCTGATTTAAATATTCATCGACTTTATAAAGCATTTTTGGCGAAGAATCTTCTGTAAGTTATAAGTTTTATAGAGGTGTGTTTAAGAAGGATTTCCCGAATCTAAGCTTTCATCGTCCTAGAGTCGATACATGTCATACCTGCGATAGGTTAAATTGTGAGGCAAAGCAAACTTCTAGTGCTGACTGCAGTGCGAAACAACAACTCAACCTTCACCACCGAAAAGTACAACAAAGTCTGGAATATATGAAGAACCAAACCGCAAATTCACAACTTCCTGGTAGTGACAAATGCTGCATTTCGTTTGATCTCCAACAAGTTTTATTTGTTCCTACGTTGACACATTCAGATATGTTTTATCTGTCTCAACTATCTTGTTACAACCTGGGAATACATTTGTCGGACTCTAACCATGATTTTATGTGTATGTGGCATGAAGGTGTTAGAGGACGTGGAGGCAATGAGGTAGCATCTACCCTCCTCAAACTTTTAAATTCCGGTGTCACACCAAAAAAACATTTGCTACTATGGAGTGACAACTGTGCGGGGCAGAACAAGAACAGAATGGTAACATTTGTTTCAGTGTTCCTTGCTCTTCATAAAGTTTTTGAGACAATAGAGTATAACTTTCTAATAAGTGGTCACAGTTTTATGGCTTGTGACCGAGACTTCGCTCTCATCGAAAAAAGAAGGCGTGTTATGAAGGCAATGGTGCCAAATGATTTGCAGAATGTAATAACTTCCGCAAAATATTAAATATCAGTAGGGCAGTAAGAATAACGATTGATTATAAAAATCCAACACTACTTCATATAAAAGAAGCTTTCTCCGAGTTAGAAGCCTGGAAAAAAATCAATGTATTGAAGAAAGGAAAAACCACGGAAGATCTAAGATCAGCAGAAAAAAAAACTTTACCACCAGAGAATAAGATTACCGCTAATAAAAAAAAATCTCTATCGTCCATGATTCCTTACCTGGAAAATCCTGAACACAAAATATTTTATAGAGAACTTCTTAATTTAGACGAAGAAAGCTTGGGGCCAAGCAGCAGCTCAACTCACCTTTAATTAGTACTTATAACCTTTAGGTTGTGTGGTACTTAAGACTAAATTTTGGTTTTTGCTTATAACCTTTGTAGGAATAATAGTTTGGCACTTATGCTCTTTCAGTTTTAGTTCTAAACAAACTTCAATATTTTATTTTTTTTATAGAAACATTAAGTTTGTGTTCTACTAGTTACTATTTCTAGATGCTAGGAATCGTTTTAAAATGTTTATAATAGAAAAAATAAAACAATTTTGCTTTCTAAAGTTGTTCTCTTAATTATCTCTGAATTATGAATATGGCACTTCCACTCTTCAGTTGTTCTTTTTTCGCTGAAAGTAAGGGTGAGTTGGGTTGGGTTGGTAAGGTGGCACCAAATACGTAACACATAATGTATATATTAAGATTACTCTTAAGTAATTAGTTAAAAGTTGCAAGTGTGTTTCCTTGAAATGAAACAAGAACCAGCAATTTAAAGAATCTCGACAACCATAATTCTTCCAATTTGAAAATATGAAGCGCTACAAAAGAACAAGCGCATTATTATTGTTAAACGTATTACGAATCCTTTGAAAATGTTGCAAAATTCCGTAGGGCTTCCCAAGTTACCTGTACCTCATGTTGGAGAACCTCCAGTGTATGTGACGAGCATGCCAAGTTGCCGAGGCTTCTACTGATAATATCCCAAAGTATTTCATTCAAAGAATACCGGAAGATTTAGGAGGCCATGCCTTCAAATAAATTTGGAGAGAGAGAGAGTCTTGCCATGTGGGAGCGATCATTGTTTTGTTGAAATAATCCAATCTTTCAGTCTATGAAGATAAGGAAGAAGATTAGGTTCAATAATTTGTTTCAAGTTGCTCCCATGGGTAATGGCGCCCCCCAGAAAAACTTTAGCAGTTTTATGGATAGACTTCTCAAAATTTAAGATGGTACATTTCTCCATCTAGTAGTAGCAAAGCATCCCCAAATATAATCTAGATATCCGGCTTAATAACCAGATATTGTCCCTTAAGGAAGCATGGGCTTGTTTAGCGAGTCCTAGAGTAGGTGATGTGAAAAACAGGAAGAAACTAGCCTTCATGTATACGTGTATTAACGAATATGGTATTAATTTTGAGTGTTTGTTAAGGAATTAGATATTTTGTTTCCATTAACTTAGATCGGCCCATATAGTTATAAATATATAAATATAGTAAAATGCAAGAATATGGGGACATCAAACTGCATTTTAAGCATCTCTGTAAACACCATAATTAAAGTAGGATTTATCAGCGATACCACAACAAAGTATTAAATGTCTTCGATATTCAATAACGCTTAAGTAATGTATGTAAAATAAAAATGTTTAGAACTGTTGGAATTAAATTGTAAATAGGATTTGTATATATACTATAATTTTTGTTAAATAAATCATTAAGGAATGTTCTGTTCTTTAATCACCTATTCATCTCCATTGAATAATTAAGTTTTAAATCTGGAATTTTTTTCGTGAACTGCTTAGTTTTCGAAATATTCGAAAGTTTCAAGTTAAAAAATACAGCCGGTATATTCTTTATCCTCGATCAATAAATATGCTTTTAAAATTTTAATATCGAAAATCACGATAATCGTTAATGCTTCTGGGTTAATAAACTTGCATGCATGCATGTACATTGTATATATCAGTTCATGTATGTATGTATTTTTGGCGCTTGAAGTAATCACGCAACTGTTTACCATCGATTGTTTAATGCGAAAATACTTTAATAACGCGCATGCGTATCGCACATTTACAAACTCGGTTAGAAGACGTTCTTATTGATTTATTATTTCGTTCACCATCAAAACCGATAAATTTAATATTTAGTCTGCATCTATTTTCATGCGATCAAGTCATATATATATTGTATACAATGAATCAGTCAAGGTTTCTTGGGAAAATATTCACTTGGTCAGCTACAGGGGTGCATATTAGGGTGGAGTGAAAATTAACAACAAATTTTTTTTTTTTATTTTGAAAACTCCTGTATTGTTAATTGATGACCATATTAGAAAGCACTATTTATGCAAAATAACAAGACTCTGCGACTTTATTTCGAGGTGGCGCATGAAGGGTGAAGTTTGAAAAATAATCTAATTTACATAAAGGCAGAAAAGTACAATTTAGAAATCTTTTTTATCTATCATTAAATAAAACTGTTGGCAACACTTAAGTTTATTGCTCAAAAACAAAGTTAGGAGATTCCCATGCATAAAATAAAGTATCATTTTAAACAGTTTCTTTGAGTTTCTTCATAGTATTTAGAAGTGCAACGTGTTAAAAAAGTTTATAAAACTTAATCAAACGTAAAATGTTCGTTACCAAAAGTTAAAACGTGATTGCTGAGGAAAGATTTAAAATGCCTAAAACTAGGAAAGATTTGTGTTGCTCTGTATTTGGAAAACCAATTACATTAAGTGCTAATGTGTTGCCTACGCATTGTGATATTATTAAATATTACCTGTGGCTAAAAAATAATATGCTTGAATTGAATAACCGAAAAGATCCTTCAATTAAGTGCATATGTGAAAAATTGTTACTGATATTGAACAAATATGGAAAAAGGCATCGATTCCTATAATAAGTCATCAACAAATCTTAGCAAGATTGATTTCCTATTACAACAAATACAAAAATATGAAGAAACTGCGCAGTGAAGTAAAAAAACAAAATTTCTTAAAGGAATCTCAAAAACAATTATTTGACATCGTAATCTGTAAGTGCGCGTCCAGAAACATATGTAAATGTGTGACAAAAATACCTCCAGCAGAGGAAAAGTTTCTAAAGGACCAACGAAATGAGCGTAGACTGTATATTGGCTGTGTGGATAGGTTGACAACAAAATCTATACGACGCAATGAAGTTCGAAAGAGAAAATATGATCAATTCGTTCAAGAAAACATGACTTTATGTATGTACTTCTTCGTCTATGTCAGAATTACATCGGTCATGCAGTAGCACTTCAAGTGAAACATCAGAATCAGAGCAAGATGATTTTTGCTTTAATGAAGGAAAAAGAAAAGTTCACAAAAAAGAAAATCAAAAGGGATATAAGCAGATGAGACAAAAGTTGCAAACCCTTGCTACAGCTTGTGACAGGACTGGAGTTTCAGATCGATCTGCAGCATTTGTTGTAAACGCAGTAATGGTTGATTTAAACATTATAGATGCGGAAAACTCATCAAGCGTAATAGATCGTAGTAAAATACGTCGAGAAAGGAAAAAAGTTCGGAAGCAGTTGAGCTCTATTAGCAATGAAAAACCTCTGACTTCTATTTATTTTGATGGTCGTAAAGACAAAACTTTAATTATAACTTCAAAAGAAAATAAGTCACAGCGTAAGACTATTACCGAAGAACATATTTCAATGGTATCTGAGCCAAATTCTGAATATATTGGACATTTCACAATAGATTCAGGCAAAGCAGCTAATATTATGAGGAATATTGTCGTCTTATTAGATAAAATGTATAAATGTAATTCGTCTTTGGTGGCAGTCGGATGTGATGGAACGGCTGTCAACACAGGGTATAAAAATGGAGTCATTGCCTTATTGGAAACACATTTAAAAAGACCATTGCAATGGTTTGTGTGCTTATTACACGCAAATGAATTGCCACTGCGCCATTTTTTTTTAGGTCTTGATGGAAACACAGCAGGTCCTAATAGCTTTTCTGGAGCTATAGGTAAAAACCTCCTCAAGTGCCTTGATTTTAAGTTACAAGCTTTTGAAGCGATTCCTGCAGAATTGCCGGATATTGATATAAAGTTGGTAAGCACTGATCAAAAATATCTTTACGAGATTTGTTCTTCCATTTCGTCTGGTTTAGTTTCACCAAGTTTAGCTGAAAGAGACCCTGGGAAATTAGCACACTCTCGCTGGCTAACTTGCGCCAATAGGATTCTTCGCTTATACATTGGAATGGCTACACCATCAGAAAACCTTAAGCAACTAGCACTTTTCATTATGAAAGTATACGCGCCAACATTGTTTGACATAAAGTCAAAGCCATCTTGTAACCATGGTCCAGTTCATGTTTTCAACATGGTCAAGAGAAGTTTATATTTAAGAGATGACCTTAAGAGTATTGTTTTAAAAACTATAAACAGAAATTCATTCTTCGCACACCCAGAAAATATGCTGTTGGCCATGCTTCAAGATGATACTTCAAAAATTAGAGAATTGGCTCTCCGAAGAGTATTAGAAGCAAGAAAAGAAAATGTGTGTATTAAAAGCAAGAAAGTTCGCAAGTTCCGCCTTCCAAAACTTCAAGTAAATGCGACGAATTACTATGAGTTAATAAATTGGTCGAATGTGAGAATAACTGAACCACCAATGACTATGAAATATTCTAATACAGAAATTTCAAACCTGATTCGTTCGGGAAATAATTTCAGTCAATTTGGGATGTTTCCCTGTCATACCCAAGCAGTAGAGAGGTGTGTCAAGCTCGTCACTGAAGCTTCAATATCTGTTTGTGGATCAGAAGCAAGAGACGGTTTCATTCGCTCTAGAATTAAAGCAAGGCAAGACATACCACTGTTTGAGTCGAAATCTCAATTTTTTCAACAACGAGATCCTTTACAATTTGCTAACGAATGATTTTTGTTTTTGTATTAAATATGCTTTATGTGAGTAAATAAAAGACTGTAACTGTTTGAATTTATTGAATAAAAACAAATTTAAACCACACTGTTTACTTTTTTATAAATGATAAAGTTCCACAAATTAAAGTCTTGTGCGCCACCTCAAGACGTTGACCTAGGAAGATAAGATTTTTTCTCTGCACTTTTAAGTACTTAGAGCATCGATGTTTAATACAGGAAAAACTAAATTTAAAAAAGAAATTTTTCGCTCCACCCTAGTGCATATATCATAGACACGTCCTCCTGAAAATTTTAATGGATGTGATAGGACAACAAAAATAAGTTTTCAGTAAAGTTTTATGACACTGAGAAAGTTAGTTGAATATATCGACTGAATAAAACCCACCCTAAATTTATCTGGTTCTTTTTTCTTCTAATGAAATATGTCTTTCGCCTGAAGAGAGGATACATAAGTTCATATTTTCTGAGTTAGATCCGTAAATGGGTTGTCATTAAAGCTGGCATTATATGAAAATTTGATAATCAAATAAAAATTCACCCATACTTCGCTATATAAGGCCGCTCATTGTACGGCATTTCGCTATAACGGCCTGTTTTAATTACGACACTTTTTCGATTTAGAGCCTAAAATGTTTCATTAAACGGCTAATAGCTTAATTGTATGTATTTGCTTTATTTTTGTATGTATGTACGTATTATTCGTAACTGCAAAACGTAGCCCACACGACGAAAGAGACTAAACGTTCGTACACGTTTATAAAACGGGGAACCCCAAAATAACGTTTTGATAAAAAAAAGCAAAAGCACACAAGAATGCGCATTTGATGAAAATTGCGCATGGTAGTGACCAGCATAGTTACTAATTGCTGACTTGAAAACACAGTTGGTACGTTTTGTAATTAATCCAATAATTCTTTTAAATATAATAAAACGTTCATTCAATTTGGAGATTGATGCTGCCAATAATAAAAAGAGAAGCCGAAAATCTGTCACGCTAAAGACTAAATTAGAAGTTTTACGTACTGAAGCTGGTGAGAAAATTGTTCAAATTTGTAACGCAATGGGACTGGCGAAGTCTACCGTTCAAACTATTCGTGATATAAAAAAAGAAATTGAAATACATTCGCTGTCCGCTACACCTTCAAGTGTTTCAAAATTAACTCGCCAAAGAAGCAGTGTTATGGAAAAAATGGAAAAATTATTAGTTAAGTGGATTGAAGACAATAATGAACGAAGGATGCCAATGAGCCAGATGACTATCCAAGAAAAGGCCAAAAGTATTTTTGAAAATTTAAAGAGAGAGGATAACGATGAATCTGCGAAAGATGAAAAATTCAAAGCAAGCCGAGGATGGTTTGAAAAATTCAGAAATCGCCACAATTTGCATAATTTAAAAATGAAGGGCGAAAAAGCTAGTGCCGATGATAACGCAGGCAAAGAATATCCCAACACTTTAAAAAAAATTATAGAAAGAGATAGATACCAACTAGAACAAGTTTTTAATATGGACGAAACAGGACTCTATTGGAAGCGAATGCCTGAAATAACTTTCATTTCGAAATCTAAAAAGTCTGCATCTGGATATAAGGTCTCTAAAGAACGAGTAAATTTGCTTCTTGGTGAAAACGCTGCAGGGGATTTTAAGCTAAAACCACTGTTAGTATATCATTCAGAAAATCCAAGGTGTTTTAAAGGGCTGAACAAGAAACAATTGCCTGTCATTTGGAAATCCAATAAGAAAAGTTGGATGACTACAATTCTTTTCGAGGACTGGCTTTAAAATAGCTTTTGGCCAGAAGTAAAAAAATATTTAAAAGAAAAGAACTTGAGCAACAAGGCATTGCTCATTTTTGATAATGCTCCAGGGCACCCGGTTAATTTACCAGAATTATTAGAAGATGTGGAGATTGAGTACCTTCCCAAAAATACAACAGCTCTGATCCAACTAATGAATCAGGGTGCTATAGCAACTTTTAAGGCTTATTATTTACGCAGAACTTTTCTTAAACTTATTCAGCAAACCGATGGTGAATCTTCGATAAAACAATTTAGGTAAAACTACAACATCAAAGATGCCGTGTACAACATTAGCGAATCATGGAAAGACTTAAAATCAGCCACAATGAACCATGTTTGGAAACAAATGTGGCCAGAATGCAAAAAATCTAATGAGTCTGAAGTTAATTCTCTTCCTGAAGTTCAACAAAACATATTGAGCTTAGCAAAAGATCTTGGTTTTGAAGATTTAGAAGAAAGTGATTTGATTGACTCGCTCGATACTGACAGAGAACCTCTTTCAAACGTGGAGTTGATCCAGTTAGTAACCGAACAAACTCTTGATGAGGAGCCAGAGCCGGCTATATCCAGGCAGCTAACAGCAAAAACCTTGACGAATGCGCTGTCTTATTTCGAGAAGAAAATGAACACCCTTCTTCAAAATGATCCCGACGAAGAACGCAGCGATAAAGTATCTCGAGAAGTAAACTCAGCTATTAGATGTTACAAAACGTTGCAAAAAGAAGCAGAAAGGAGGGCGAAGCCGACAAAGTTGGACGAATATTTTAAGTTAAGTCATTCAACAACAACGGAAATTGACGACGGCAGCATTTTATCAGATTAAAAAAGCTTTCAAACATTTTATAATTTTTGTATGTGAATACGATGAAAGATGCTTATATTTTATATCGGAATACTTTATCTTTATTTCAGGGCAATCGATATCTATCTTAGAAGATCGATAAAAATCACTTACGTAACGAAATATTTGCCAAATAGCTATATTTATACAAGGAACATCTTTTATATTTTTGCAATCGACCACTAGATGGTGCTTTTGACATATGTAATCAATATATTCTTAAAGTTTGACATTTGACATGGAACTATTGGAAGCGAATGCCTGAAATAACTTTCATTTCAAAATCTGAAAAGTCTGCATCTGGATATAAGGTCTCTAAAGAACGAGTAACTTTGCTTCTTGGTGCAAACGCTGCAGGGGATTTTAAGCTAAAACCACTGTTAGTATATCATTCAGAAAATCCAAGGTGTTTTAAAGGACTGAACGAGAAACAATTGTCTGTCATTTGGAAATTCAATAAGAAAAGTTGGATGACCACGATTCTTTTCGAGGACTGGTTTTAAAATAACTTTTGGCCAGAAGTAAAAAAATATTTAAAAGAAAAGAACTTGAGCAACAAGGCATTGCTCATTTTTGATAATGCTCCAGGGCACCCGGTTAATTTACCAGAATTATTAGAAGATGTGGAGATTGAGTACCTTCCCAAAAATACAACAGCTCTGATGCAATCAATGGATCAGGGTGCTATAGTAATTTAAGGCTTATTATTTACGCAGAACTTTTCGTTAACTTATTCAGCAAACCGATGGTAAATCTTCGATAAAACAATTTTGAAAAAACTACTACATCAAAGATGCTGTGTACAACATTGTCATGGAAAGACTTAAAATCAATCACAATGAACCATGTTTGGAAACAAATATGGCCAGAAAGCAAAATCTAATAAGTCTGAAGTTAATTCTCTTCCCGAAGTTCGACAAAACATATTCAGCTTAGCAAAAGATCTTGGTTTTGAAGATTTAGAAGAAGGTGATTTGATTGACTCGCTCGATGCTGACAGAGAACCTCTTTCAAACGTGGAGTTGTTCCAGTTAGTAACCGAACAAACTCTTGATGAGGAGCCAGAACCGGCTATATCCAGGCAGCTAACAGCAAAAACCTTGACGAATGCGCTGTCTTATTTCGAGAAGAAAATGAACACCCTTCTTCAAAATGATCCCGACGAAGAACGCAGCCATAAACTATCTCGAGAAGTAAACTCAGCTATTAGATGTTACAAATTGTTGCAAAAAGAAGCAGAAAGGAGGGCGAAGCCGACAAAGTTGGACGAATATTTTAAGTTAAGTCATTCAGCAACAACGGAAATTGACGACGGCAGCATTTTATCAGATTAAACAAACTTCCAAACATTTTACAATTTTCGTTGCTTGATTTCCGGTTCATACGCATACATCCATGTTTCGTCACCTGTAATGATGTTGTATACGGATTTTGCGGTTCCTACATCGAATTTTTTACGCATCTCTTTACGCCAATTTATGATGAAAGATGCTTATATTTTATATCGGAATACTTTATCTTTACTTCAGGGCAATCGATATCTATCTTAGAAGATCGATAAAAATCACTTACATAACGAAATATTTGCCAAATAGCCATATTTATACAAGTGACATCTTTTATATTTTTACAATCGACCACTAGATGGTGCTTTTGACATATGTAATAACTATATTCTTAAAGTTTGACATTTGTCAATGAGAAATCCGCAACGGCTTAGAAATTGATTCGGTAGTTTGTTGACAGTGACAGTTTTAAGACAGTGAGTTTCTAAAATAATGGAGATTACTCGTAAAGGTTTTCGTTGGACGATTTTTTACGATTATAAAAAAAGCCTAACTCCACAAGAATGCATTATATCGCTTCGGTCAACTTTTGGTAATGTAGCAGCGTCAGAGACGACAGTGTACAATTGGTTTGCCAGAATTTCGTCATGGTCGTGCCTAAGTAAGTGATGAATCAGGTAAAGGTCGACTAAAAACTGTTGTGATTCCAAAAAAAACATCGATGCTGTGCGGAAAATGATAGAACACGATTGACATGTGACTTACAGTAAGGTAGAGGCATCTCTTGACATATCGCAGACTGCAATTAATTCGATTTTACTTGAACATTTATTTGTAAAAAAAATATGTTCCGGATGGATTCCCGAAGTACAGAAAGCAGCTCGTGGCATTTGCTGTAAAGAGATACGCAAAAAATTCGACGTAGGAACCGCAAAATTCGTATACAACATCGTCACAGGTGACGAATCATGGATATATGCGTATGAGCCGGAAGCCAAGCAACAATCTACTGTATAAGTGTTCCAAGAAGAACCGAACCCCACAAAAACTGTTTGTGCAAAGAGCACTTCCAAGAAAATGATCGCTTGTTGCTTCGGCTGTACAGGACACATTGCAACAATTCCTTTAGAGGATCGAAAAACTGTTAACGCTGAATGGTCTACAGTAATTTGTTTACCAAAATTATAGACCAAATCAGGAAGAACAACCTGTTCACACGACAATGCGAGTTCCCATACAGCACATCTGACAGTTGTCTATTTTAAGGAGAAAAATGTTAAAATAATATCTCATTGTCCATATTCACCTGACTTGTCGCCGAATGATTTCTTTTTGTGCCCAACTGTGAAACAAAAAATGCATGAACAGCGATTTTCAACACCTCAAGAAGCAATCGAAGCCTTTGAAAACCATGTTTCTGAGATAGAATCTTCAGAGTGGAAAAAATGTTTTGAGAATGGTTCGTACGCATGCAAAGTGTATAGACCATAAACGCGAATATTTTGAAAAACAATAAAATAGTTTCTTCTCAAAAATTTTGTTTTCTTCCCAGATTTTGTAAAAATATAAAAGGTGACCCTCGTATTATTAAATCGCTTTAACCAATTCGCATAATACGTAGGGGTAATCCTTGTTAAAAAACTAAGTATTACACGATTATATATTTATATAATAACATATCAAAATAGATTTTCTAAATGTTTCTAAGCGGTCGTAGTATAATGTAAAACTGTATAAATTTCGTAAATACTATAGCGTCGATGACAGTAACATGTTGAAAGAACTTAATTAAAATATCATGCTGAAAGACATTTTTCACCAGGTCGATAATAATGAGCATTTGACAGGTTATTATATGTGTGTGAACAATTATTAATTCAAAACTTGGCAAGCGGTCTGTCGATTAATACTCACTTATTTCAGTCTCTATATTTTCAAATTCAAAATAAGTTCATCAGGAGATGAGAATCCAAATTTAAAAAACAGCAATGACGTAATTAGACATATTAAAATCGATTATATTTACATTTAAAACATTATATTAACTATAGCTACATTGGTTTCACGTCAACCTCGGAATGTCAATGTTTTAAACGTTAATGTAATCGATTTGAATATATTTAATTACGTGCTTGTTCTTTTTTAATTCTGGATTCTCTTCTCCTGATGAAGCAACAAATTGTTGCGAAATACTGAGATTGAAATAAATGAGTATTAATTAACAGACCACTTGCCCGTTTCGAATTAATTATTCAAAAATATACTACATTTGTCAATAATTAATTCGATAATTCTTGTATTATGTATCAATGGCATTCGCAAATAGACGCTTACAAAAGCAATTGAATTTATGCTTTTTAGGATCCTTTTTTTGCAAATATTTCTACGTACGATATTATTATTCACCAAATTAGCATATTAGAGGTCCTCAAACTTATAATAATAGAAATCGAAAATTTATAGTAATTTTTAGTTGTGTAGGAATAATTTCTACTAATTAAATGATTAAAATATAATACAAATGTTTGTATATAAATAAATTCTCAGATAAATCCGGATTCACCAGTGGGAATGTTCAAGATATCAACAATTATGTTAGTCTTTAAAAAGCATAAAGATACTAAAAAGTATTGTAAATGATCTTTGCTATACGCTTAAGAAAAAATTCCATCGAAATCTTCAGATGGGTTGAAATGATATTTGGCAACATGATTGACAGTATCCAAAAAGAATAAAAGCAGGATGTAGATATGGAAATATGGTTTTTAAATAATAATAATAAAGAAATCGCCAAAAAGGAGGAGCAGAAGAAACTCAAAAAATAATAAACCAAATAAACGGGAAACCTATAGAAATAGTTATAAAAATTAGACAGCTGAGCTTGTTAGAGCATCTTCATCGAATGAAAGACAAAAGAAATTATATTTGCAAGAAATAAAATGGAACGATCAAGAAGGAGGTGGGAGAAGTAAATTTGAGGAATTGTCTGGAAACAAGTTTGTGGATTGACACAAGACAGGAACATATGAAATAGAAGAATAAACCAACTCAATGTTAAGCCAAGATAAGAAGTTATAAAAAATGGACAACTGAGCTTGCTAGGAAATTTTTATCGAATGAAAGGCGAAAGATTTACCAGAAACAGGTTCGAGGAATTGACTGGAAAGAAGTTTGTAGATTGACACAATACAGGAGCATGTGGAAGAGGAAAAGGAAAATACCAATAAGCCAACTGAACGGAAAACACAAAAAAAAGTTAAAAAAAATAGGCAACTGAGTTTGCTAGGAAACCTTTATCGAATGAAAAACAAAATAATATAATTTATAAAGTAAGAATGCAAGGAACAATTAAAATGTGGCAATCAGAAAGAGATAGGAGAAGCGGCTTCATGGAAAGGAACTTGTGGATTGACACAAGACAGGAACTTATGTAAAAGAACAATAAGCCAACTAATTAGAAAACCAAAAGAAAAAATGAGCAACTGAGCTAGTTAGAGCATTTCCATAAAATGAAAGACAAAAGAATGTAATTTATAAAATAAGAGTGCAAGGAAGATATAAAATAGGACGATCAAAAAGGAGGTGGGGAGAAGAAGGTTCGAGGAATTGACTGGAAAGAAACTTGTTGATTGATACAAGACAGGAACATATGATGATGAACACATAAAGTAGCTTACATTTGTTATTAGACATATGTTAGACTTTTAGATTAATGTGAATAAGATACGAAATTACAGAGCTTATCAACAGCCACAACGCGAAACTTCACAATCGTTCAAACACAGAAATGCTTCTACTTTTTAGTATGTAACCATTCAAGCGCCTACCAATCTCTATTACAATTCTAAGACGCAAATTCTTGTACAGTAGGTATGAATTCTATGAATTAGAAACTTCTATCAAAATAAATTTAAATTAAATTTGGTTAGGTATGTTAGGAATACCGATAACACAGGTCTACAGAGATTTTGATGTTTGAAAGCTGTTTGCTAATTTGTATGTGCTTGGGGGCCCTTATTCCAAAAAACGCCATATTTTTGCTCTATCACGTAATTTTTTTTTATAGCGCTCTATATCTTAAAAATGTTAATTTATTAATATACATACCTATGACAAGAATATGTTTGTTCCATGTTAGGCATGATTTTTAAATGAATCGATTTTTATGAAATTAAATGTGATTTGGCAACACTGATTAATATTAGATTTCTCAGCAAAGCAACAGAGTCGGCGCAGAAGCGTCAATACAACGTTGAAACCTGCTTATGTGCAGTTTGGTTGTGTTAGTCGTCGTGCTACTGTGTCCGCGCGCTTGTTGTCTTCGTTGTTGCGTATTTTAAGTGTTCTAGAACGAATAAATATGGAAAGAAGACATTGTGTGAACAATCCGAATAACTTTTGTTATATCTGTGGTAGTTATGTCGTAGTAAAGCAGAGGCAAACTATAACTTCGTTTGTGAAAAATGTATACCACGCTTATTTTGGTGTAAAAATTGGCGACCAAGACAAGTCCTGGGCTCCTCATACTGTTTGTTCCGTTTGCGTTGAAGTATTAAGAAACTGGCAAAAAGGTAGGAAGAAATGTTTAAGCTTTGGTGTTCCTATGGTATGGCGAGAGCCTAGAATTCACAGTGATGATTGTTATTTTTGTTCGTGTAATGTTCAAGGATTCAACAGAAAAAATAGGAAACAAATTGTGTATCCCAATCTTGACTCTGCTATTCGACCAGTTCCTCATGGACCAGATGCACCGATACCTACCGCCCCAAAAGCACTAGAAAACGTCATATCGTCAGAATCAGAGGAATCTAATTGCGACCCAGATGACTCAGATTTCACACCAGATTTCAGAGAGCCCGAAGTGTTTAACCAGAGCGAACTAAATGATTTAATTAGAGATTTGCACCTTCCAAAGGATGCATCCGAATTGTTAGCCTCCCGACTTCGTGAGAAACATTTACTGGCACCTGGCGTCACATCAAGCTTTTACCGGGATCGCGAAAAAGAGTTATGTCAATATTTTACTCAAGACGGACCGCTAGTGTATTGCAACAATATTCCTGACTTAATTTCAAAATTAGGAAATGTGCCGTATGTAAAAGAAGAATGGCGCCTGTTTATTGACTCAAGTAAGCGTAGTTTAAAAGCGTTTTATTGCACAATGGTAACGAGCTGGCCTCGGTTCCCGTTGCCCCTTCGGTACACTTAATGGAAACGTATGAAAATTTTAAACTTCTTTTAAAGAAAATAAACTACCAAGAACATCAGTGGATGTTTTGTGGTGACCTTAAAGTGCTGTGCATGCTACTAGGACAACAAGGAGGTTATACAAAATTTCCATGCTTTATTTGTGAGTGGGATAGTCGAGCAAGGGATAGACATTGGACTCAAATAGAATGGCCCTCTACAACAAGCCTTACACCTGGTAGCAAAAATGTATTAAGAGATAGATTGGTTGACCCCAAAAAAGTTTTACTGCCTCCTCTCCATATCAAACTTGGCTTGATGAAGCAGTTTGTTAAAGCCCTAGACAAAAATGGAGAGTGTTTTAAATATTTGTGCGAGACATTTCCAGCCTCATCCGATGCCAAGTTAAAAGAAGGTATTTTTGTTGGGCCGCAGATAAGAACATTATGCAAAGACAAAGATTTTCAAAACACAATGACCAATGTCGAGAAAAACGCTTGGGTTTCATTTAAAGAAGTAATTGATAAGTTTCTTGGGAACTCTAAGGACGAAAACTACGAAAATATTGTTCAAAATATGTTACAAACTTTCATCGTCTAGGTTGTAATATGAGTTTGAAAGTGCATTTCCTGTTTTCACACTTGAACTATTTTCCTGAAAATCTTGGAGCAGTTAGCGAAGAACAGGGAGAGAGGTTTCACCAAGACATTAAGGAAAGGAACGGCGATACCAAGGCAGATGGAGCATAACGATGATGGCGGACTACTGCTGGATGTTAAAACGGGATATGCCCTTAAAAACATACAACCGAATGTCCGCACAACGCAGCTTTCTGGCAAAAAGACAAAGATTTCACTTAAAAAAGACTGAGTAAAGTACTTTTTTCCACTTTTTTAACTTGTATTCCACCTTTTTACTCAATAAACAAATAATTTTTTTTAGAAATATCGTTTTTTTTTCATTTAATATTTGCAAAAAAACCTTACGTGATACAAATATATGCATAGAATTTTTGAAATCAGCCTACCAAAATGATATAAAATCAGTTTTCAAAATAAAAACATCTGTCAAAAAGTTTAATTTTGTAGACCTGTGTAATTTCAGCATATAGTATCTATAGTTTTAATAGATACTATGATTTACAGCTATATCTTTCAAAGCAATGAAAAAGAGGTAAAAATAGAAATAATGTGTCATTAATTTGCGGTTGTGCAAGATTCTTAGCGAATGTTGCTTTCTGTGTTCCGAGGATGACGACAAGACATGTTGATACGTTTTACACGACTTGTCAATGCTCAGGAATAATGCTGGAGCCTCATATTTACAAATTGATAGATATAGAAGTATCTGCACATCATTTTAGCTTTTATTAAAGAATAAACTTATTTATCCGTAATTTTATGATACACATGTAATCTGTTTTGGTTTCTACTGTTGGATGCAAAAAAAAAAAAAAATTTTTATTTGCGGTCATATAATTGATGATAACTTTGCTGTGTTTCCAATTTTTAGTTGACTTCTGTTAGTAATACTTATGCAATTTGTGTTTAATATAATTACAAACATTTAAATTATTGAATTTATTACATACAGTCACTATTTATAATTAGTTAGTGTATATTAAAAATCGATTATCATACAAACTAATAAAAATAGGTAAAACTTGCAGAAAGAAGAGGTCGTCCTACTAAAAAATAGTTGGAAGCAGTATTAGAAGACCTAAAAAAATTGGATAGGGAATTGGGAAAACCTGGCCATAGATAGGAAAAGATGGAAAAAGCTAGTGAAAACTATTGAAGGTGTAAACCTAGAAACCAAGGGCCTGCAAAACAGCTGTCATATATAAAATAGCTATTATTTTATATATGACAGCAATTCATATTTCACCTGCGTTTGATTCTTTCCTGAACATAATTGAAGAGATACTGCAAAGTTTTTTTATTCATTGAAGTAGGCATGTTAGCTAACGCCATAAACAACTGTAAGATGATTGTGTCACAACTGTCTTTGTATTGCGAATATCGCGCCGAAAATCTGTCAAATTCTTTTCTATTCAATGAAGGTGTAAAAACAACTGATATTAATCCGAGACTTCATAAACAGTTTTGAGAAGAGTATTTATCACTCAGAACAGTCTTCGAGTGGTGTAAATCCTTTAAAGATGATCGTCAACGCGTATTGAACGTATCGCATACTGCCCGTTCAGCGTCTACTGTTAACCTTGGGAACATTCAGTAAGTTAACCAGCTGATCTGAAGCAATAGGCGAATAATTGTGAAGGAAATTGCTAGAATTGTAAACACTAGTGATGGTAGTATTCAAACTACCACCACACGATTCACACGATTATCCACGACACGCTCATTAGTAAAGTAGCATCAGGTGAGTTCCTAAACAACTTTCCGCGGAGGAACAGCAAAAACGACTTCAGGGTGGAAGAGAACTCCGGCTTCGCTACGAGTATGAAGGTGATGAGTTTTTGTTACGTATCATAATAACTGATGAGACCTGGATATACCATTATATCCCAGAAATCAAGAATGTTAGCATGGAGTGGCGTTATTCAAGCTCACCTCCGCACAAAAACTTCAAAATACAACTATCGGCTGGCAAAGTATTGGCTACTCTGGGACGTTATTGGACCAATTAATGTCGATTTTGTCGAAGAAGGAAAAACGACTAATTCGGCTTATTACAGTGAGCTTCTTGGATAGGTTAAGCTGGCCATCCTAACAAAAAGACGTGGTCTCTTAAGCAAGACCGTTATTTTCCTACACGCGCATATACCCCAGCTAGCGAATAACATTACCGAAATTAGGTTGGGAAGTACTTACTCAACCCCCATAAAGTCCGGACTTGGGGCGAGTGTTTATCATCTCACTGAGCCACTCAAAAAGTTCTTGAAAGGCAAGCGATTTGCCTCTAATGCGAAAGTCAAGGATGAGCTTCAAAATTTACTAGGTCGTCAACCGAAAGAATTTTTTTCGACGGGAATACAGAGCTTAACATAGCGATGGGACAAGTCTATTTTAGAGAGGGGACTTGTTACTTAGAGAAACGATAAGTACATAATATTAATTCGTAATTTGCATCGACCCTCGTATATTTAGTATCATCAAATTACCTTTGCAATTAGTTGTACAAAAGATATTGGCATTGGAAAAGAAAGAAATGTTTTTTCAATTCAGAGCCGACAGAGAAATTATAGCCACATCTCTATTAAAATCTATTGCATCAACATTCTTCAATAAATATTAGGCTTTTCATATATTTTCTTTTTATATCTATAAAAAAATAATATGGAAACGTTTTCAATGCACCATGTATAGTCCAAATGAATATTGTTACAAACATTTTGTTTAAAAAATGAACATTATATTTTATGCAATTCATAGCGGAAATTTATTTTCTAACAAACGAGTTGTATTTTATTCAACTGCAGAAGTTGTGGCTGCAGTTACAAAAATACTTTCTCGTGGCTTGATTCAGAAGTATACTATTACATTCTGTCTGATATTAATCGATGTCGGAAGTTCATTCTTGTGGAAGTGGTTGTGTTATCTACACGATATTATTCGAGTACTTGATAACTTTAATATTTACATCGTTTTTCTAACAGTGTAATACAAGAATTTCTTTGAATACTTTACAATTAGAACATCGTTAAACTAAATAAACTTAACTGAAGATAATAGAATTGTATGTAAAAGATCATATTATATAATAAAGTCCCTTAAAATTTGACTACTCACCCATCAGTAATGTCTGTGTAAAAATAATTTTTCGAATTTATCATTACAAGCAGATCTCTAACCTCTAAAACCTCACCAGTTTTGTATAATACAAAAGTATTTTTAATAATAATTATTATTAAAAATACTTTTATAGAATCCATCTTAGTTTTGCAACCCGCTTCCTAAATAGACCATTACAATAAATGTATTGTACTCGACAGTTAAGACCATTTTGAAAGTAGAAACAACGAATTGTTTTACAAATGAAACAGACATGCAATATACATATCTGTAACTGTACACATGGACAATACACCTCGTATTTTCAGCATTTGCTTCTGCTTAAGACACATGTATTGTCCATTTGTACAGTTACAGATATGTATATTGCATGTCTGTTTCATTTGTAACAAATGCGTAATACGTGCATAACGTATTGATATACTTAAACCTTTTTGTATATTTACCGCCATCTGGCTCGTGTTAATGGACTACACTTATACGTATTTTTTCGTTTATGTACCAGCATAGCTGGTCAAGCGAAAGGTCGCCTTTTTCGGCATAGTCTCTTTCGTCCGTCAGATGTCACTTATTAAATAGTGCCACCTTATAGGACGAAACTTGTAGGCGATTACAGCGTATACAGGGTGTTACAAAAATTTAGGGCTGGCTATACATAGACGGTTTCTACAACTAAAAATAAGCAAAAAAGTTTAAATAAATTTATGTCCTAAAATGGTTCGTTACTGAGTTACGGCCAATTGAAGTTTTTTTATTTTTATTTTAGAAATGTTTACAGAAAACGGGAGTTTCTTATGTTTGTTATAGTAAATGTTCAAAATGACCTCCACGGGAAGCAACACAAGTTTTTCGAGAAAAATTCCTGATAGGAAAAATTTTGAGTTAAAAAGAAAATTAATCGGTGAAAGAAAAGCTCGAGTGTTTTTTGGCAAGATGACTTAACGATTTAAATAAATAATAAATAATTATTTTTATTTGAAAGCAGGAGAACAGGTATTAAATGTACAATTATTATAAATTGTTTGGTTTGGTGTACTAACTTTAATATTATTTTCTTTGTTGCTTTCTACACATGCTGAATAATTGTTTTGTCTTATTTTATTGGATTCGCGTAAATGACAAGTTTTTTAGATATCATATTTGTTCCTACTGGAACATTTTTATACCAATTATTAGAATTTGTCTTGTTACAAAAGGGATTTGGAATTTAAGAAAAAGTCGTTCAGATGTTACAAAAATTTAGGGCTGGCTATACATAGACGGTTTCTAAAACTAAAAATAAGCAAAAAAGTTTAAATAAATTTGTGTCCTATAATGTTTCGTTACTGAGTTACGGCCACTTGAAGTTTTTCGTATTGCATGTCCGACACGTGTGTATCTCGTCACAAATTATCGCGTAGACGCGAAGCGTTCGTATTGCATGTTTGAACAAGTCGCCGACAAGTGAGTAACTTATGTTAATCATATTCAGTAGGCAGTCCGTGTTTTTTGCTGTCAGTCGTGAAAGTTGATTAAGTCATTTGTGATTAGTACTGTTTTCTAATTAATAGTAACGAGTGATCATTAAAATTTTCGCTCAAGTAAGCCAAGTACACAAAAAGTATGTCCTAACTTAAGTTATTAGAGGAGATCTGTCATTATAATTTCAAACGTCATGATTGTTAAAAAATAATTTGAAATGCTGACTTTTATATTAAATATATTTATAATTTTTATACAAAGTAATAGAATATTATAAAAAAATGTGTAAAATGTTGACCATTCTCCACCAAGCATAATCGCACTCTATTTCGTAAAGCATTGAAAACATTGATCAGTGTTTGCGGTGTTGCGGAGTTATTGATGTGTTCACATTTTTCTATGATTTTATGTCTTAACTCTTGTAGATTATTAATTGGTGTTTCATAAATAATATTCTTTATATATGGCCACACAAAAAAATCCATGACTGTTAAATCACACGATCGTGGTGGATATGGAATCGCTGTATTTCTACTTATTATCCTATCGCCAAAAAATTGTTGCAAAAACTGAATATTTTCAAGTGTAACGTGAGATGTAGCCCCATCCTGTTGAAAATATCCGACCTGGAGTTCATCATTAGTCAATTGATTAGTAAAAACACTGAGAATTTCGTTACGATATTTCTCCGATGTTATCGTGCCCTCAAAGAATATTGGTCCTATTAATCGGTGACGACTCATACCTACCCATACGCCTATTTTTTCTGGATGTAGAGGAACTTCTTTGTAGAAATGAGGATTTTCACTGGACCACATACGCATATTTTGCGAATTAACATAACCTTTCAAATAAAACCAAGCTTCATCGGTGAAAAAAGTATGATTTAAAATATTGTCTGTCATTGTTTGAATAAACCATTGGCAAAATTGTGTTCTTTTTTCATAATCCGTAGGTAATAGATTTTGTACAAAAGTTAATTTATATGGATACTTGTGCAAGTCCTTTTTTAAAATTTTTTGACATGTTCCATACGAAAGCCCTACTTGTTGCAAAACTCTGCGAATAGATGTTTGAGGAGATTCGTTAATAATTTGTCTGACATTTTCAATTACGCCGCGACTTCTCTTGAGAGGAGGACCGCTTCCTTTTTTCCTTAAAATACTGCCTGTTTGACGAAAAAGATTTACACAATGCATTAGCGTATCACAGAAAGTTTTATAGCTAGAAACAGTATTTGGATATCTCTCTTCAAACTCCGCAAGGCAATTTTCTATTGAATGCTGCCAAATACCATCAATTTTTTGAGATGTCAGGAAGTAACATTCTACCATAAACGCTTTATGCATATCATTAAAGGCCATTACTTTTTCTTTTGATGAAACTTTAAAATATATATTTGACACTGACATGTTTGAAATAACATCTTAATGACTAAAGCTACGACATAATTTTTATATACACGGCCAGCTACGAGTAAAAATTTTAATGATCGCTCGTTATAAAATGGCAGATTATTCTTTCGAAGAGATGTCCGACATGCATTTAATGTATGATTTGGCACATTGCAACAGAGCAGAAGCAAGAAGACTTTACGCAGAATATTTCCCAAACCGACGTTTACCAAATGAAAAAACTTTCAAAAGGCTTCATATTAGATTAAGAGAAACAGGATCATTCAAACCAGTAGTCCGAGATCGCGGCAGACCACGAACCACAAGAAATTTGGAATTGGAAGAACGTTTGTTGGATCGTGTTGAAGAAAATGCAGGTGCTAGTACTCGAAGAATGGCATTGGCGGAAGATGTCGATCATGTGAGTGTATGGCGTATTTTAAGAACTAATCAGCTCCTTACCACCTGCAAAGAGTACAGGGACTTAGTGAGAATGATTTCCCATCACGAGAAGCTTACTGTGTATGGTTGTTACGGACATGCGCCGCCGATCATCTCTTTCTGTCGTGTGTGCCCTTTAGTGATGAAGCTGGCTTTACAAGAGATGGTATCGTCAATTTTCATAATTTACACCAGTGGCAACAAGAAAATCCTCATGCTATTATTCAGTCCAGACATCAAGCGCAGTTTTCATTTAGTGTGTGGGCCGGAATTATTAACGAATTTGTGATTGGTCCTTTTGTACTTCCACCACAACTTACTGGGCAGAATTATCGTTATTTTTTAGAAAACGACTTACCAGGTTTGCTGGACGATGTTCCACTAAATGTTAGAGGACGCATGTGGTTCATGCCCGACTGTGCACCGGCTCACTTCAGTCACACAGCACGCGAATTTTTAAATGCCGTATATCCTTGAAGATGGATTGGTCACGGTGGACCTGTAGCATGGCCTGCACGGTCTCCAGATTTAAATCCAATAGATTTTTACGTATGGGGACATTTAAAGTCTATGGTATATTCTACTCCAATTCAAAATATTGAAGATCTTCAACGTAGAGTGGAAGATGGATGCCACCAAATTCGAAATACACCAGGAATTTTTCAGCGCGTGAGGCAGTCCATGATACGACGAGCTGAAGCTTGTGTTGCTTCCCGTGGAGGTCATTTTGAACATTTACTATAAGAAACATAAGAAACTCCCGTTTTCTGTAACCTTTTCTAAAATAAAAAGAAAAAAACCTCAAGTGGCCTTAACTCAGTAACGAACCATTTTAGGACATAAATGTATTTAAACTTTTTTGCTTATTTTTAGTTGGAGAAACCGTCTATGTATAGCCAGCCCTACATTTTTGTAACACCCTGTATACAGATACAAATCTGTTCTTAAAAAGATTTGTATCATTTGTATTACATTGCTTCACTAGCTTGACTGATGACGCCTATAGATGGCAGAAACACATGTCTTAAGCAGAAGTAAATACTGAAAATACGAGGTGTATTGTCCATGTGTACAGTTACAGATATGTATATTGCATGTCTGTTTCATTTGTAACAAATGCGTAATACGTGCATAACGTATTGATATACTTAAACCTTTTTGAACGAATTGTTTTATTTATTTCTTTGTTTAACATTTACTTTGTAAAATTTTTGATAAATATAAATTTAAAAATCAGGCATGTCAACATAAAGTTGCAGAATTGTTACAAAAAAATTCTCTTATTTGAGGCTTAACAGCCAACACGTTCGCTATGATGAATATATTGCTGACTTCGGGCGTATTTTAGAGAGCCTATTGTCAAAATCTCGCGCAAATTTCTGCCAAATAGAAGATAAATTTTACAATCGTTTAATAGTTGTTTACTTTATTAGTGGCATAGAAGCATTATTACACTACGAGTGTAAATTATTGCAGGTGACCAGGGCGTTAGCCCGAGCTTCATTTGTAATCAAACGAGTTACTGTAATATGTTCTAGCCTACGTGTGATCTACAAAACTTTATCTACATCTGCCCAATTAAATTCTATAAAAAATATATAATTTCCATTCAAAATAAAAATCAAGGAAACTTTCCGAGAGTTATGGCAACAGCTCCAATTTGTTGTAAACAGTTTTTTAAATGTCAACAATTTTTGGTACAAATTGTGCATCAATAGTACAGGGGGGCCCAAAATGACCGAAGGGGTTTTAATTCCTTATAACTTTTTTATTATAATTTTTTTATTGTTTTCAGTATTTTGTAAAGAAGACTTGGGGAATTTAAAATAGAACAGTACACAATTGAACAACGTGCCAAAATCGTTGAACTTTATTTCTCAAATCAACGATCCATTGTTTTGACTCAGCGTGCATATCGTCGTTATTTTAATGTGCGGGTTGTACCCTCAGAGTCAACAATAAACCGTCTGGTTGCAAATTTTCGAGAACAAGGGACAGTAAGAAATCTTCCTGGTGCCGGCAGACGACGAACGGTGCACACGGATGACAATATTGAACGGGTGCACGAGAGTATTCGGGAAGATGGAGAAACATCAACCAGGAGACGTTCGACACAACTTGGCCTCTCAAGAGGGTCGCTGCAGAGAATTTTGCATACAATAAGAATGTTTTCATACAAAATTCAGCTTGTCCAACAATTGAAACCGACAGATTACCAGCAACGACTTGATTATGCAATTTATTTTCGTCAAAAAGCAGAAGAAAATCATGATTTTACTCATAATTTAATAATGAGCGACGAAGCCCATTTCCAATTAAATGGGTTCGTTAATAGGCAAAACTGCAGGATATGGGCTACGGAAAATCCAAGAGTAGTTCAACAGCGAGAATTACACCCACTTAAATGTAACGTTTGGTGCGGCGTTTCATCGGAAAGGATAATTGGCCCATATTTTTTTTGAAAATGAATACGGTGTCGCCGTTTCCATCACTGGTGTTAGATATCGGACAATGTTGGAAAATTTTTTAAGGCCAGCCGTGGAAAACCATCCGCAAGTATGGTTCCAACAGGATGGAGCCACAGCGCACACTGCGAGGGACACAATGGCTCTTTTACGCGACATCTTTGGTGAACGAATTATTTCCCGTACAAGCGATTTTAATCGGCCTCCGCGTTCACCAGATTTAACCGCTTTAGACTGTTTCCTTTGGGGTTATTTGAAAGGAAAAGTCTATATTAATAAGCCTCGAACCACACAGCAATTAAAAAATATTATACGCGACGAAATCAACAACATAACACCTGAAGTTTTGCGAAAGGTTATGGAAAATGTTTTGGAAAGAGCACGAATATGCGAAGCAGAAAATGGCCACCACTTGCGAGATATAATTTTTCATAATTAAATTAAAAATATTCTTCATTAACATACTGTATTTAAAATTAAAAAAATTTAATAATTATGTCTTAAATAAGAAGTTATAATGAACTGAAACCCCTTCGGTCATTTTGGGGCACGCTGTATAATCCCCATAATAATAAGTGATTCAGAAACGGAAAATTTGCCCTTAGAAATTGAAGAAGCTGCTGCAAATGTTGTCTCTTCACTTTTACCAGGTAAAACGCAAGTTAAGTATGAAAATTTTTATACACGGTTCACTGATTGGTGCACTTTCAAAAAAGTTAAGAATGAAGCAAAAGAAAAAGTAATTCTGGCATTTTTTGAAGAATTATCGAAGAACTATAAAAGCTCCAGTCTTTGACCTTTCTATTCAATGTTAGCTGTGAGCTACAATCTCAATGAAACAAAATGTTGATATTAGTAAATTTAATCTTTTAGTTGCTTTTTTGAAAAAGCAATCAGCGGGACACAGTCCAAAGAAATTCAGAGTATTAACAAATGAGGATATTGCAAAATTTTTAAAAGAAGCTGAAGATTAAGAATTTTTGTTAATAAAGGTAAAATCTTTTTGAATGTTTGATATAACTTCGTATTTAAAGTTGCCTTAATAATTGGACTAGGAGGCGCTTGCAGAGTAGATGAACTAACTAACCTCTGCAATTAGAAAATGACAAAAAGTAAGGACGACTGTTTCATATCTCCATACCAAATACCGGGTGTATTATGAAAAACCTTTCGTGCTGTAACTTTTTTATTTTGTATCCGAATGTAATAAATTATACGTCGAACTAAATCGTTTTAAAAACACTGTAACGTGATCCGCTTTGAATTTTTTTTTACACTTTGTTTTTGACAGACAGCTGCAAACTGTGTTTTTTTAAATTGCACTGTACTTTTTTTTCCTTATTCAAATATATTACTTTTTCTGAATATGAAACTGTAAACAACGATATCCTTGTATGAAAAAAAATCGAGAAATTGAAGGTTTTTTTTTAGTTCGATTTATTCTGTTTTTTCCGAACACAGAGATTTCTTAAATGCATTTTAAATACTCTATTTCATTTTATTACCAGCAAATGTGTGCACCTTTTAAAATCACTTACATTCAATACTATATAGCCCATGAAGGATTACAAACCAATGTTATCAGTGAGCGGTGGGTCAACAACAACATTTACAGTGTTTATTTTAAAAATTTAAAAATCAAGCAGTCATATTGAACGATAAAAGTGCATTCCAAATTTTCGAAGAGAGCTCTGACATCTGTCAGTCACACATTCATTATAACATTTTCAACGATTTATTTCTAAATTTTGTTATTGAAATGGATAATGGCGAATGTGTGGATGCGATTCAAGCATATTTTGAATGCGGAACAAATTCTGCAGCTGCTTTGCGACTTTATGGAAATCGTTTTCCTGACAGACTGCGTCCAAGTGCCGATAAGTTTGGAAGGCTCGTGCGAAATTTACGAAATTTTGGATCATTCAAAAACCGAAAATAAACACACGTATAAATAAATATAAATAAACGCAAGATCAAAATTTAGAATTAAGTGTCTTGCTCTATGTGGAAGAAAACCCTAATACGTCTACGCGAGAAATTGCTCACTACATGCAGGTATCACATTCTACAGTTCAGTACATTCTGAAGAAGCACAAGTTCTTTCCTTATAAACCACGGAAAGTGCATGCTCTCGGTGAAAACGACCCTCAACGAAGAGTTCAATTCTGCACGGTTTTCATGAATAAACTAAGGGAAGATCCAATTTTTTATCGTCGTGTGTTGTGGTCAGATGAATGCACTTTTGGGAAAAATGGTGTATTCAACAGAAATAATCATCGCCATTGGAGCACTGAAAATAACCATGTTGATGAAACACAATTTTCAAAAGCGGTTCAGTGTAAATGTATGGTGTGGCATTTTAGGCGATAGAGTAGTAGGGCCTTTTTTTGTGGAGGGTAATCTAAACCAAGAAAAGTATAATAATTTGTTACGCAATGAATTAGGCGATTATTTAGATGAGTTGCCACTTGCTGAGTTAAACAGGGTGGTGTTCCAACAGGACGGTGCCACACCCCATAATGCACGAATGAATACTGATTTTCTAAATAATTATTTTGGCGTCAGATGGATGGGCACTTACGGACCTATTCGATGGCCTGCTAGATCGCCAGATCTGAATCCACTGGATTTCTTTCTGTGGTCTTACATTCAAGATCATGTCTATTTGACTCCACCTGATACCAGAGATGATTTAGTAAGAAGGATAGTACAAGTATGTCATGAAATACCACCAAATCTTATATTAAAAGCAGCAGTTGGAGTTAATAGAAGGTGTCAAATGTGTCTGGAACAAAATGGGGCCAATTTCGAACATTTGATTCATTAAAATATATGATAGCTTGATTTCTGTAAATTTCGTAGTTTTTTCTTAATAATAATAAATTTGTCACTCAATTTAATGGAGGTGTCTTCAGGAAATAAATGTTTATTAGAATAAGTAAAAAAAAATATGTAGTACAATTAAAAAAAAAAAATTTACTACTGTCTGTCAAAAACGAAATGTCAAATTTTTTTTTTTTTTAACAGGTTACAGTGCTTTAAAAACGATTTAGTTTGACATATCATTCATTAAAATCAGATAAAATATAAGGAAGCTACAGCCCCCAAGGTTTTTCATAATACACCCGGTACAAAGCGAAAGTATTCCGAAAATTTTTTATTACCGTCTGAGGTATTGAAGGCGTGAACATCGTTAAAGCAATTCAAAAATACCTTGCGCTGCGTCATGTTGTTTATGGGAGGTTTTTCATGAGGTACATAGGTGGTAATTGCATAAAGCTTCCCGTTGCTATTAACACATTTAGTGCAATATCAAAGAAGATTGCCAGCTGTTTTAATTTACCACAAGCTCAAGAATACACAGGGCGCTCTTTTTGAAGATCGTCTACTTGACTATTAGGAAATACTGGAGCAGATCTATTAGCAATAAAGCTCCATGGTGGTTAGCGTTCTAATGCTGTGTGTGAGGGTTACATTGATGCTACAGTTAAAAACAAGAAATAAACAACTTCAAAAATTCTTGAAGGAGTGATTATTGACAATGAAGCTACCACAAGTACTTCTAACACTTTCTACCAAGATTTCAGCCTTCTTGGAAGAGAACTTATTATTCCACAAGTTATAGCATGCATTTCACAACAAAATTTAAATGTCATTAGCAAGAATTTAGATCAGAGGACTTCATCTACCATTAATTTTACTGATTGTAAAAATTGTGTACTTAATATTTATCAGAAATAATTGTTATTTAGTTAAATTAAATACCTATTATTGTACATTCTTAATTTTAATAAAATTTGAATAATTAAATATTGGAAATTTTTTATTACACCATTACTCAAGTCAAATGAGTGATATTTTAACGCTCATATAACAGATGTAGATAAAGTAAATTATTTGTCGTTTCTTTTTGTATTAATATTGAGGAAAAACAGTTTCGTGTATAATAATTAGTGACCGGACACGAGTGGCCGAAATTACGATAGCCCATATAAATAGTCTATAATGTATCAGAATAATTGAAACATACCAGTTTTGTATAGTTTTGTATGTTCTTCACACCAGATTTTTAATAATATTTTATATTATTAAAAATACCTTTGTAATAGTCTATAACATCGCTAAGTACAACACGCAGTTATTATAATTCTTCGATTAACCGCACATCATGGGCGTAGATAGAAGTGTTAGGACTTTTTATATTTTATTTTATTTATTAGTTTATATTTCGTAAGATAAATAAAGTAGGGTGAGTTAGTTTCTTTTTTCATTGTTTTAACTGTTATTTACATACTTCCTGTTTAATATTGTTTCATTGAATCTACTTCTCCCAATTATTTTGACATAAGTGTCCAGTGAATTTCGTTAAGTTTCGATAACTTACGCATACATTTTTAATTTTCATTTATGTATTTAGATCTAGAAAATTGTTTAAGTTACTTCTTCAGATGTGATATGGAACAACGTCGAGAATGGCATCATGAAACAATGGCGAGTTGGATTAAAGATCAAACTGATTGTATGTCCATTGTCAGCGATTCCGAAATTACTGCAAAGTCTGTAAAATATCATTAAAAAAATTGCAAAATATCGCACGTAAAACGTCACTTAGCACCGCAAACACATGCACAGAAATTATACCCGTTGGAATCTTACAATTTTAACTAAGAACTCTGTAAAACTTTAATGGCAGCAAATATTCCATTAAATAAACTTAACAACCTTCAAGACATTTCTCCAAAAATATACTGGTCGAAATGTTCCTGATGAATCCACCTTACGCAAATATTATGTTTCTAAGTGCTACACGAAAGCAGTAGAACGCATTAGAAGCCATCTTTCAAATCAGTACCTGTGGGTAAATGCCGACGAAATATTGTCGATATATTAGGACGCTGTATGGTAAATGTTGTAGCTGGTGTACTGCATCCAACTATTCCATATAACGCATATGTAATAGCAACAAAAGTTATAAATACAGTTGATGCGGAAACCGTAGCTAAAACCATTTACGAAAATATGCACCAAATGCTTTATTTGGACGACAGGTACAAAGAAGAAATACTTTTATTCGTCAGTGACAGTGCATGTATGTTAAAAACAGGGAGACTATTAAAGGAAACATATCCTAATATGCTGCATATTACTTGTGTAGCACATGCTCTCCACAGAATCTGTGAATATATCAGAGACACCTTTCAGGAAGTTGATAAACTTGTATCCGCTTTTAAAAAAATTTTCAGAAAAGCAACATTGAGAGTAGGTCTACAAGGAAAGACGTCCATCTTTGTCACTGCCTCTCTCTCTAGTAATAACTAGAGACTGGGGGACATGGTTGGAACCTACTAGTTTTTATGCAGAGAATTTTGATAGTTTATAAAAAAACAAAGAAGGAGGCATGGAAAAAATATCTATCACACAGGACAACAGACAATTACGACACGTATAAACAAGAACGAAAAAAAGTAAAAGAATTAGTAATAACGGCAAAGAAGGACAAATGGAAAAAGTTTGGGGAAGAAATAGAAAAAAATAGCAAGGAAAATCAAAAACTATTTTATGGAGCACTAAAATCGATAAGAGACGGAAAAATACAAGAAACAAGGTACATCAAAAGCAGAAACGGAAATATGTTGACAGAACCTAGAGATATAATCAACAGATGGAAAGAATATTTTCAAGAACTTCTGACTGAGCAAACGGAGAAGGATCTGAATTGGGAACATGAAGAAAAAGTGGAAGAAAATTTAGAAGATGAGATAACTATGCAAGAATTAGAAGAGGTAATACGAAAATTAAAGAACGGAAAGGCACCAGGATATGACAAGATAACAACAGAGATGATCAAAAGCATGGGAGAAACAGGAAGGGAGTTGTTCTTGAAAATTCTTAACAAAATATGGAAAGAAGGGAACTTCCCAGAAAACTGGCACCGGGCCTTAATAGTACCAATACATAAAAAAGGAGACAGGAGAAACTGTGACAACTACAGGGGCATAACACTACTGAGTACAGCCATGAAGATATTCGAGAAAATTTTAGATGGAAGAATTAGAAATATAGTGGAGAGTACATTAAATGAGGCGCAAAGTGAATTAAGAAACGGAGAAGTGCGCAAGATCACGTTTTCACGTTGAAACAGATAACCCAGAAAGCCATATGTGAGAAAAAAACGTATTTCTAGGGTTCATAGACCTGGAGAAAGCGTTCGACAAAACACCGAGGGAAAAGTATTAAATATTTTGAAAGAAAGAGGAGTAAGTGTTAAAATAATAAGATTGATACGAAAAATTTACAGTAACAACGTTAACACTATCATAAATAATAATATAGAATCTGAAACATTTACAACTGAAAACGGTCTGAGACAAGGAGGCAGTTTAAGCCCAACGCTTTTCGTAACATATATGGATGACATAATAAAGAAATGTACCACAAAAACTAGCAAGTACAATGTTGGACACTTACAACTACAAAGAGTAGATATCTCGGAGGGAGTTTTCGCAGATGATGTCGTTATAATCGCTAAAAGTGAAAAAGAATTACAACAGAATCTAGAAATATGGAACACAGAGCTGGAAAACCACAGAATGAAAATAAACAGAAAAAAACAAAAGTGATGACGATAGGAGATGCACCAAAAAGCATAAATAAAGAAATAGACGGGGTAAAAATAGAGCAAGTGAAGACTTTCCAATATCTTGGAGTCCCAATAGACGAAAAGGACACACAAGAAGTAGAAATAAACCAGAGAATAGAGAAAACGTTAAAGCTCTATTATATGATGAACAAGAAATTCATAAACAATAAAGAAATTTCGCGAGACACAAAAATGAAAATATTTAAAGCGATATTTAGACCCATACTAACATTTGGCTGCGAATCCTGGGTTTTAAGCGAGAGGCAAAAAAGCAAGTTACAGGCTGTCGAGATGAAATACCTGAGAAGAGTCCGAGGAGTTACCAAACTAGATAAAATAAGAAGCATGAAAATACGAGAAGACCTGGAAATAGAATCAACACTCAAATTCATAGAAAAGAGACAGTTGGGTTGGTGGGGCCACTTGCAAAGAATGGAAGGCGTAAGACCAGCTAAAAGAGTGTGAGAGGCAAAAATAATGAAAAACAAAAGGAGGGGTAGGCCAAAAACGCAATGGAGTAATAGCGAAAATACTGGAGACAAAGGAAAGAACATGGACAGAAGCAAAAAAAATGGCGGAAGAAAGAAAAGGATGGAAAGAATTTGTAGACGCCTAGAATAAAAAATACAGTTTCGTCCCGACACCATTATATGGTAGAAGGGAATTTAGATTAATTATTATTATAAAATTTCGTTACATGTTTAAATCACGATGCTCAAAGTATTTCTGAGTGAAAGGAACTAATACAAATTCATAATTAAAAAAATTAGTTATACTTTCTTCAGGACCACTTTGGAACTAATCACTTATTTTGAAAATAAAAATATCAAATTTAATGATGGATTAACCACATTAGATGTGGCTATTAATAATTTGAAAAATATTCCAAGTGACTTCGGATGTGGCCTTCGGCAAAAGTTAGACGCAGTGTTTAATAGAAATCCAGATTTAATAACATTGCGGCAATTGTGTATGGGAACAATGCCTCAAAATCTAATTGTTAAATACGCTGAAATAAAAGAATATTTCCAGTATGCACCTATAACCAGTTGCGATGTAGAAAGGACGTTTTCTATCTGCACGGATGTATTTCATTCAGAGAGAGAAGAATTTTACAAAAGAAAACCTTGAGAAATTATTGCTAGTTAATATTAATATACTCAACTTGAACTAAAAAATGAACAAATAAAAGTTTCGTATTTTATAGATCACCACCCGTTTGTTTTCCAATTAGATAAATAAAATTAAAAACTCTTTAAAAATACAAATTTTCAATAGTACGCCCGTGGGCGATGAGTTATCGGCCTCTCATGTCCGGTCCCCATTAATAACTAAACATTATTTTTTCCGTGGAAAAACTATTAAGGAATTTGAAGAAAAGTTACATAAATATTAAGATGAATCTGCTCCTCGCCATGAAATGAATTGTTAATTTTCAAAAGTTAATGTTTGAAAAGTGGTTATGAAAACAGATTAAAATAGGTCAATAGCAAAAATAGCAAATTCTTTCATTTATTTGAATTTTTGACTTTTACTTTATCAAATTTTTGACAAATTTGAATTTAAAAGTCAGATATATCACCAGAAAGTTGTAGAATTATTGTTTAAGAAATAAATTTTCAATCACTTACAGTCACACGCTATAAGCAAAGTTTGGAATTGAAAAAGATACATTTTACTTGGCGTCATTATTAAATGAATGCTATAGTAAATAATAAGTTTATTTGTGAAATTGTACAAAGTGTTTTGAGCCTTTAATAATATAAAATATTTCAACAAAAGGCTGCATAATAAATTGATAGTTCAAGTCAAAAATAGTTTTAAAATTATATTTTTACTTTATTTGTTATAAAATTGTTTTTAATATTAACAAATATAATTTTAAATATGAAAAAAAAATATTATGTCGAATAAATATATCGAAATACATTTCGCGAGCTAATTAAACCATAAAATGAATGCATGAGCTTGTATAACTGCAAGATACCATTTAATGTATCTTATATCACAGCCTTGACCTAATACAAATATGTATGTACATATTTTATCATGAACAGTAAAGTAACAACAAAGGAATTATACTACCCGTCAAAGCAACACCCGATTCAACGTGAAAAATGAGGACACGGAATACCTCGGGATTAACCATTGTCGTTTGTCAAAAGGGTTGCCCGAGGGTGTAATCGCGACTTCATCAAAGGTTTCGGGGAAAGTATGTCGAAATGGTGACAATTTAAACAGTCCACAATGATGATAACGTATAACATGATGACAAGCTCTGCTTAATTTTTTTTTGTAAATTATGCAATTACGTAATAATCCTTTGCCTAAAGTGGGGGAATTTATCATTGGCATCTATACATATAGTGAAGGTAAAAATCAATAAAGGATGCTAGAATATGCAACGGTTACAATAAATTCTGAAGGAATTTCTTTTTCTTTTCTGAAAGAGGTTTTGGATTGGTTCATAAAAAAATTAATGCATTCTTAATAGGTTCCTGTTGAATTATCTAATAGAAAATGACTTGAATTAGGTTGGTCATTGACCTAATAGAGGAAGGGTGGAGTTTTCCTTATTCCCCCCTGAAATTTATCAAATTAATATTATTTTAACGCGGTAAAATGTTCGTTTTCTAAAGAAAATTATACTTTTTAAAATTAAAAATTTGTTAAAAATATTTTTTTTCAAAATTAATGCCTGGTTGAAGAAGTTCTGGATTACTGACTCGCGAAGAAAATTTTGAAACGAAAGTGTTCAATATTTTAAAATGTCATAGGTGAAACGACTAATGGAGAGCGCTTATGCGGATGATATAATGGAAAAATTGCCAAAAACTTACCCCAACTGGAACCCGTCCTCCCCAAAAACTGATTCGTTTCCGAGTTCCACAGAAATATCTTGAAACTTTCCCATTTTCCTAATTTAGGCGGCCTAGTGTAGAACTGTTCGGTATTTTTCTTGTCAGCCATCGTCTGTTGCGACCCTGTACCCTCTGGACGAAAGGGGTGTTATATGGACTCTTCCCAGGGTTGCATCTGATGACATGCGCAACCACAGTTCGGTGTTCGATCGGTCTGTCGCTCCTGCAGAGAAACTCAAACTTTTCGCGCCGACAGCGACATCTACACTGCCGGTCGAACTTGTTTATACGAAAGGAAATATCTGCTCGGCGACTTCGACAATCGATCCCCCCGATTGCGTAACCGTCGTGTTATTAAAATGTTGATTGTGCTCTTAATTCGCGATCGAATCTTCTTAGAATGCATGGAATTCGGCGAAGTGTAAGGAAGCTTTTATCGGGCGCTCAATTAACAGAATCTGACGTAGTATTAAATTTGAAAGATAAATAAAATATTTACTAATAACCATGTCATCATTATATCAAATTTTAAAATAAATACATATATTTTTATGGCTAAATTTCTATATTTTAGAAAACCAAACAAGGATTAGTTTAAATAAAATTAAATGTCAAAATATTCCGCTTTAATATCAATATATTTTTACATTCGACGAAGCCAGTCCATAAAGAATTTATGCTGCTTTTCCTGAGACACTTCAGAAAACAGGGTTTGATAATGTTCATTTTATATTTAATTTTTGGAAACAAAAACAGAGCACTAGGTATTAGATCAGGGCTGTATGGTGGAGGATCTATGGTGCTGACGTTTCGGACATCCAGAAACTCAGTTGTTAGTTTTGCTTTATGGGCGACGCGTTGTCTTGCGGTAAATTTTTTTTTTCTTTTTAATCGTTTTTGGCGAATTTTTTCAAAAATTTCAGGAAACATTTGTGAACCAATCGGCAGTAACTTTACGTCTATCTTCTAATGCTATAGTAACAATATGTCCCGTTTCAGAAAAGAAACCTAGCAACCATCTTCTTATCAGCGATGAGAATTCGTCGGACTTTTATAGGAAGACCCATTGAATTGATTCGATTAACTTTTCTTTTCAGCATCATAATAATTTCATGGTTCATCACCAGTAACGGTATTCCAAACCGAATTTTAAGTGCCACCTTAGAAGTTTTTCCGTTGTTATTTTTGATCAGGAGTCAGTAGTTGATGTGGAATCCATTGATAAAAACGTTTTCTCACGTCTAACTGTTAATGTAAAATGCTTTAGATTTGATTCGTACCAATAATAATAATAATAAACATAATAATAATAATAATGTTTATTTAATGCCATAATCCTACATATCAGTACAAAAAAAATGTTTACGCTGAATTAGATAGTGATACTCTGAATAAAACCTTCCAGTATATGATAGAAACTACGAGAATTGGTAAATTGCAGATACCGTTACCAACATGAATATATGTTGTTATTATATAAATATCTATCATATGTTATTTAAATATATGTACACTGGCTCATCATGGCAGTTCCGTGTTTAGATTCCTGACTGGGCTGTCAGAGTTGGTTTTCGTGGTTTTCCTTCTCGTTAAAGGCGAATACTGACAGCTTAACATCTTAAGTCGCTCCAAGGGCGCCGACATCACTGACATTAATATACTGTCATTTATATTTTAAATTTCTTTGAAAAAGGCGCTATCTGCCGAAACATGTAAGATTATTTTAAATATATACATATCAAAGTAAAAGAGACCTTAAATCGCCGACTAATTTAATCTACTATAACAAAGGTCAAGAAATAATTATCTTTTTATATATATATATATACAGGCTGATTCATTTTCGGCCCTCACCATGGGGATCTCTCTTATTATTGGAGATAGAGTATAGGTTTAAATTTGGCAAAGTTGTTAAATTTTGTGTTTGTTATAAATCCGTAAAGAAAATAGACCTGTGACAAATGACCTAAGTTATTAAAAAAAACGCGAAACCCCCATTTTCTTCTTTTACCTGTAGCACCGACATTTGGCCTTGTAGAGAAATTATAAAAACACATTCTTGTGGCCATTTCTAAACCTCTATCCAGTGATGTACTATAAATTTTTATACTACGTTTCGTTTCTTTCTGGTCATCATCAACTATCTAATTTCTTATAGGCGCCATATTGGATTTAGACATCTTCAGAAAGAGTTTTTTTTTCTGATTTCAACCATGTACCACATGCTGACTATAGTTTTTGACATTAGGTTTTCTTTGAAAGAATAAATTGTAAGATTAAATACGGTAGCCTTTGGAATTTCAATCTGTCAAACATTCCATTTATTGTTCATTAATAATACAAAAATGTCATACACTAACGAAGAGAAACGAGATATGATAAGTATTTTTTATTCTTCGAAACGAAATTCAACAGTAGCGAGTACAAGATAACAAAAACATTAATAAAAATTCATAGAAAAGTAAACAATAAACAATTACAGTAAATGTTCAATTATCTGGCCATCTTCGGTAATGCACAATTGGGCACGCCTTCTGGCATTTTGTACTGCCCGTTGTATAATTCTTCTAGGAACTACATCGAAGGCATTCTGAAGTCTGTCTCGTAATTCTTCAATGTTTTGTGGCGCATCTACTTTATAAATATTATTTTTAACATATCTCCATAAAAAAAAATCTAGCGGACTTAAATCAGGTGATCTCGCAGGCATTCAACAACTCCCCTATTTCCAATCCAACGGTTTGCAAACTCTTGATTTAAGAAATTTCTAACAACAGCTGCATTGTGTGCTGGTGCGCCATCTTGTTGCCACCATAAATATTGTAATTGATTTAATGGGATATTGTCGTCAAGATAGTCAGATACGTATGTACGTAAAATGTTTAAATATCTTTCTCCATTTACATGTTCTTCATACATAACTGGTCCTAAGAGACGATTTGCCAAAATACCCATCCAAACGTTTATTCCAAAACGATGTTGTGGTCTTCTAGCCCTGTTTTGTCGGAGATTTTGTACTGCCCAATAGTGCTCCGTATTTCTGTTGAACATTACAGAATTTGTAAATTTTGTTTCACCTGACCAGATGATTTTGCTGAAAAAATTTTCGTTATTTTCTATCCTTCCCATTAACCAATTACAATATTCTAGCCTTCTCAAATTATCTCCAGGCAGTAAAGAGTGACTAACATGGATCCTGTATGGTTTAAACCTACTTTTATGTAAAGTTCTCCAAACTCTGGACTGGCACAAATTTAATTCTGACGCTACTTCGCGTGTAGAAATTGATGGATTATTATTTATCTATAAAAATACAAGATTAACATGAAATTTGAAAACACGCTTTTAATTTACCATTTGTAAAATATCTTGTCGATTTTCATTTAAATTCCTGTTGTCTTGACCATTACGCGGCTTAGTAAACGATCCATTCTTGACCAAATTTTCGAGATCTAGAAAAATGGTACGATGAGGCTGTTGTCGTTCTGGTTATAATTGTAGATATCTTGTACTCGCTACTGTTGAATTTCGGTTCGAAGAATAAAAAATACTTATCATATCTCGTTTCTCTTCGTTAGTGTATGACATTTTTGTATTATTAATGAACAATAAATGAAATGTTTGACAGATTGAAATTCCATGGCTACCTTATTTAATCTTATAACTTATTCTTTCAAATAAAACCTAATGTCAAAAACTTTAGTCAGCATGTGGTACATGGTTGAAATCAGAAAAAAAAACTCTTTTTGAAGATGTCTAAATCCAATATGGCGCCTATAAGAAATTAGATAGTTGATGATGGCCAGAATGAAACGAAACGTCGTATAAAAATTTAGAGTACACCACTGGATAGGGGTTTAGAAATGGCCACAAGGATATGTTTTTATATTTTATCTACAAGGCCAAATGTCGGTGCTACAGGTAAAAGAAGAAAATGGGGTTCTCGCGTTTTTTTTTTAAATAACGAAGGTCATTTGTCACAGGTCTATTTTCTTTACGGATTTATAACAAACACAAAATTTAACAACTTTGCCAAATTTAAACCTATACTCTATCTCTAATAATAAGCGAGATCCCATGGTGAGGGCCGAAAATGAATCAACCTGTATATATATATATATATATATATATATATATATATATATATATATATATATATATATATATTTAGTGTTTATAAGAATTTAATTTTCTTATTTATTTTATTGGCCGTGTCTTAATATTAAAATAATAGACTTTTTTATTGGTTTAGCGACCTTTAATGACTTTTAATATTTTCTTCTACGACGTTTCGATTCTTATTATTATTGAGTCTTTTTCAAGTAACTAGAAACAAAAATTAATACAATGAAAAGTAAGAAAATATGTTTGCATTTGTGTGAGTGCATTAACAATTAAAATTAAAATTAAATTAATAATAAAGTGTAAGGAAAAGTTAAAATGATTACATTATGAATGAATTAAGAAATTTAAATTAAAATAATAATAATAAAGTAATAATAAAGTAAGGAAACATTGAATGACATAAAACTCACGGATTTATTCTGTTTCAACACTCATATTGTGCACATGTGTCGTCGGAAATTGTCCGAGCCCTTTTTAGGGAAACGACCGCGCCGCTTCGAATATTTTGTGTGACCGTGTCTTTTTTTTGGAGAAGTGGAATTTCTTATTCTGTTTTAAAAATAGCAAAATGGTCAGGAAATGTGTTAAGGGATATATAGTATATGTATTTACAAATGGGAAACAATAAAAAAACAATTTTTTGTTGGTGTGTGTGGGGGCGGGGTTGGTTGTCTTTTATTGTTTAATGAGTGGGTAATAATAGAGTTTAGAAAGTCCATCAATTTCGTTTCTGTCGTTGATTGTTCTGCTGTTTTTGAAAATATGGATCATTTCTAAGACCTCCCTAGCCTTTGTATTTTTTTGCTTTGTTATTATTTTGGTGGTTGGTTTAGTGTACCATTTTGTTTGTATGTTGTTGTATGTTGTATGCTGTGTATGTAGCCCAATTAGTATTAGAACACATCGAAGAAAATGTTATAAAATCCCTGAAAATAAAACCAACTTTTTTCAAAAGATTTGTCGACGACTGCATAATGATGCTACCAGAAAAGGAAATAAGCAATGTACAAAATAGTTTCAACAATTTCCATCCAAATTTAAGCTTCACCATTGAAATAGAAAAAACAACTCCATAAACTACTTAGACTTAACACTAATAAAAAGAAACAACAACATACAAACAAAATGGTACACTAAACCAACCACATCCGGCAGATACGTAAACTTTTATTCAAACCAACCCCTATCCCACAAAAAAAAATGTAGTAAAGCGTTAGTAGACAGAGCTTTAAATCTCACTAATCCAGTTTTCAGATCAACAGTACTGAATAAAGAAAAAACAATTTTAACAGAAAATAATTATCCACCACAATTTATACAAAAAATTATAAAACAGAGACTTAATAAAATATATAACAAAACAAACTGCCAAAACAAAAATAATAAAAAAACCAATGAATTAACATATATCCTCACACCCTATATAACTGGATTATCCGAAAAACTAGACAATATATTTAAACCATTTAATTTTAAAATAGCACATCAAAGTGGAAAAAACCTAAAATTCCTACACACCAAACTAAAAGACTCAACACCTACACTAAAACAATCACATACAATATATAACATACCCTGCAAAGACTGTGACAAAGTATACATAGGCCAAACAAAACAGTTACTACAGGAAAGATTGAAAGGTCACAAATACGCAAAAAATCAAGCTGCTTTAAAAAAACACCAAATGACACTTAAACATAATTTTGATTTTGAAAATACCAAAATAATAACAAAGCAAAAAAAAATACAAAGGTCTTAGAAATGATCCATATTTTCAAAAACAGCAGAGCAATCAACGACAGAAACGAAATTGATGGACTTTCTAAACTCTATTATTACCCACTCATTAAACAATAAAAGACAACCAACCCCGCCCCCACACACACCAACAAAAAATTGTTTTTTTATTGTTTCCCATTTGTAAATACATATACTATATATCCCTTAACACATTTCCTGACCATTTTGCTATTTTTAAAACAGAATAAGAAATTCCACTTCTCCAAAAAAAAGACACGGTCACACAAAATATTCGAAGCGGCGCGGTCGTTTCCCTAAAAAGGGCTCGGACAATTTCCGACGACACATGTGCACAATATGAGTGTTGAAACAGAATAAATCCGTGAGTTTTATGTCATTCAATGTTTCCTTACTTTATTATTACTTTATTATTATTTTAATTTAAATTTTTTAATTCATTCATACAAATGTAATCATTTTAACTTTTCCTTACTTTATTATTAATTTAATTT
Source organism: Melolontha melolontha (assembly GCA_935421215.2). Taxonomy (NCBI): domain Eukaryota; kingdom Metazoa; phylum Arthropoda; class Insecta; order Coleoptera; family Scarabaeidae; genus Melolontha; species Melolontha melolontha. The sequence goes on along the minus strand of OW285237.1, from coordinate 200,799,492 downwards.
TAATTTTAATTGTTAATGCACTCACACAAATGCAAACATAGTTTCTTAATTTTCATTGTATTAATTTTTGTTTCTAGTTACTTGAAAAAGACTCAATAATAATAAGAGTCGAAACGTCGTAGAAGAAAACATTAAAAGTCATTAAAGGTCGCTAAACCAATAAAAAAGTCTATTATTTTAATATATATATATATATATGTGTGTGTGTGCGTGTGTGTATGTGTGTGTCTTCAAGACGCCTATAAGGATATAATAAAATACAAAATAATAGATTTTATTATTTTGTATTTATTTTGTGATAAGTCTACCATTTACAATAAAGATCAATACATATTTTTTTTTAATTTAGCCTTTTAGTAGCAAACCCATTAATAACGGGTGTTCAGAAACATTCGAAGTCAAAGTAGTCCTTGAAAGTATGAAGTCATGTCTGAGATAGATTGATTTTTGACAGACAACAGTTGACATTTAATAATTATTACAAATCAGATACTTAAGTAAATATATACGATTTTTTGTTCAGAGCCCACTTGAATTCGAATGTTTCTGAACACCCGTTATAAACAACTTTATTCACTTCGCAGTAACACTGGTTACGGTATTTTAGTTTAACACGCTACTCTACTGCATATTAGGTTGCATAGTTAGGTAAATGATAAGCGAATTTAAATTAAAGAAAAACATATTTGTATGTCTATCTCATAAAAAGTTATTTAGCAGCCTTCCTTATGCAATGCATTAATTGCAGCATCTAATTTATCAGTACAGCTATCGTTATTCAAAAGAAAATGTCTTTGGGAACTAGAAGAGATTTGTAAAAAATATTTTGTTTAAACTTCAAGAAATTCGTGAAATTTATGTACGCCATCTATTAACTAATCTAGACTCAGCTCTGTGGCATTGCCGGATATTATTACCGGATAAATCCTGACCGAATTAAGACTAAAATTTAAGCTCTATTACCTACAGCGATTAAATATACATTTCTAGAAGTCGTAACAGGAGGATGTCTGATTATTTAGACACTCGGTTCCTTGAATGAGTATGTCAGTAATGTGTGTTATCTCACCCACGCCATTCAAAACAATTACTAAAGAAGATACGTAAGTTTATTGTACAGGAACAACTGCAAAAGCGAGAATGACCAAATCTACGAGACAGACACAACTAGTTTACGCAAAGTGCTTCAAATTTTCATTGTATGTTTCTATACGTCAAGCATAAAAAGATGTTGAATAATTCCCTATTTATTTAATTATGTCAGTCATTAACTGATTGTTAAAAGGAGTGCATATGAATTATACGTGTGAGTCATACGTGAGGAAATTAAATTTACGAATTCGGACAAGAGTCACGTGATAGAATTTAAGTTTCTTCATCATTTCCTTAGAAAGAAACGGATATTGTTGTATACGTTGTATATAAAATGTGTAAAGCGACATCTTAGTAATAGACAATAATATACCGAGTTGGCTACGAGGTGTGTATTTTTTTTCAATATTCTTATTCGAATAGAATTACAATTCAATATTGTATCTCTCAAAATAATTTCCTTGGGCAACTACACAGCGCTGGATTTTAGCTGGAGACAATTCTTCCAATCCACATGGCAGCGCTGGAACTAGGATACTGGAATAGTTTTCAAGTGGTCGGCTACAGCCGATTGAATGTTATCGAGTGTCCCAAAATGACGTACTTTGACGTGATTTTTCAATATAGAATTGTTTCAGCCTTTACTTGATGAGATTCCATTAAACACAATAATTATTACTGAAATTCTTGTTCATAGACATTTAGGTAATAAAAGCCACCCATTCCTTCAACTATTCAAAACATGTGTTTGTTACGGTACATTTATGGAAAGATATGGCCATTAAGTTAGTTATATGTCTGACGAAGCTCCTGTGGAACGAAACGAAACGAAACGAAAACGAAAAATTTGTTTTATTTTATCTCGATGATTTTTCAATCTGGGTAAGACGAAAACGTTACGAGGACTCAAGTCAGGCGAATATTTTTACTAGGCAAAACTCGTTTATTAAAATTGATGTGGGAGCCGCATTGACGTGGTACAACATCCAGTTATTTTTTATGTTTGATCTCACATGCATGACCCTTTTTCGAAGTTTTTCAAGAACCTCTAAAAAAGAAGTTTTGATTGGCGGTTTAGCTTTGAGGCACAAACGCTTTGCAGGCAATTTGCTACTATTTGCAACTATCGAAAAAGGAAATCAGCGTTGATCTTTGACTTGCCCATTCTTGCTTTTTTGGCCCTTAATTATTTGCAAAGGGTAAAGTGTGTCATTTCATGCTCTAGTGGTTGGTTTCAGAATCGCACGCAAACACCTAAGACTTATTACCAGTAATGACATGTTTCGGAGAATGGGGATTATTTTCAATCGATTCCACAAAGTCAAGTTACTTTTCCCTCGCGATGTCCTTTTGGTCCTGTGCCATATCATGCTCTGGTGCTTGGTTTCAGAATCGTACGCAAATACCCAAGATTCGTCACCAGTAATGGCATGTTTCAGAAAATGGGGATTATTTACAATCGATTCCAAAAAGTCAAGGTATCTTTCCCTCGTGATGTCCGTTTTTTTGACCTATTTTTGTGCAGATTTTTTCATCCCCAATTCATTTGTTAAAATCCGATTATTTTGACTGTCACTCGACGATCTGAACGCCTAGGATTCCGAATTCTGTCGATATTTTCATCAGTTCTTGAAGATAAAGGTCTACCGCTATGTGGTTCATCTTAAATCGACCATCTTCCTTCTAAAAGTACCGTAAACGATCGAAAAACATAGGATCTTGACAAAACGCTGCCCCCGTAGGCCTGCTGTAGTTTTACAAAAGTTTCCGTTGCACTGTGCTCAAGTTTGAAGCAAAACCTGATAACACACTGTTACTTGAAATAGATGTTACTTATTTTTAGAATGCACTAGAAATAGTTTCACAGAACAAAATCGCTACGGACAATCAAATGACTCGAACGAGTTCAAAATCGTATTGGAGTATCGCATGTTAACCTGCCGCATCCCAAGTATTGCTAGATCGAACGCTACGTTGCTAGTAAGCATTAGTAAGCTTTGGATAATTATGCATTTACATAAGTGCTTATACAAATACAAATTTTAGTTGTTATGTATAAAAGCATATTTTGAACCTTTTTCGTTATAAATGCATATTTGACCTTTTTTCGGCAAAGTATTATTGTAACTAAACTGTCTATGACTTCACATAAATACTCAATGTTCTTGTTAGAATTGCGATATCTGTTGTTTGTATTTCTATCCGTTATTTCTTAAACCAATTAACTGAATACCGAACGTAAACAGACACTTTATAGCAGACAATTAAATAATCTTCTAAACCATTGAATAGAGAGGTGAAGTGAGTATCAAGTTAAAGCTGGATTTACTATAAATACTCAACACAATAGTTAGTGTTTTGAAGCCACGACACTTGGAAATATTAAGAGAATTACCGGGAATTACCCGGGTATTCGATTAACAAGAAATAAATATAGCGGGGATTTCCTTAATTTTACCAGGTGCTTTTACATTTCAACCTGTATTAGTTGTATATTAGTTATAATAGTATTAACATCCATCAAAATTCTAACAGAAAAAAAGTGTGTAAGTGCAATTTTAAGTCAATTTGTGAAGGATTATAATGATTTTACAACAGATGGTCGTCTTTTATTTTGTAAATACTGCGAAGTTCATATTTGCGTTGTGTTTAAATATGTTTGCATTAAGACTTCTTAAATATTTTTTAATAAAAAAGTCGAACGTAGAACGAATGCAAAATAACAGGTGGCCTAAAACAATAATGCACTGGCACCCAAGAGGGAGAAGGAAACGGGGAAGACCGAAACTGGAATGGCAGAAGAGCATACAAAGATCCATGAGTGAAAGAAACCTCACACCAGAGGAGTGTGACGATAGAAGAGGATGGAAGTTAGGTGTCGGACAACGAAGAAAAACGTTCTAAACCGGCATATATATATATATAAAAAAGTCGATTTCTCTTTTCTTATTGCTAATAACGTATGGTTCCAAAGTTTTCGGAAAAATTTTAGATGATTTGTAGTTCTAGTAAATGACGTTTGGTTAAGTTGTCGCTGGAAGTCATATGTCACAATTAACTTGTTTTAATTATGACAATTTAGTTTTGATGATCTGGTTCAGCAAAATGTCTTATAAACTAGATATTCTTAAAGGAATTTACAATCTAGTTGGGCGAGCCCAAACGTGATATTGTAGCCATTTATCGCGAACAAGATATTTCTTTATCAACAATTTATCAAACCATAAAAAATGTGAAGTGTGAATACCCTGCTACCCTGTTAATTTGCCCAAAAGTGGTCAACCACGAATTTTGAGTCAAGTGAGGGAAGAAAGAATGCTTAAAGCCATTAAGGACAGAGTTGGTGTTTCACGACGAAAAGTAGGTCGAAGATTCGAAGATTGAAATGTTGTTAATTAATTCATGGGAATTCTTAACGCAGAACTTTTTTGAATTTTGAATTTGAATTTAGTATGTGTAAGAATTAAATCAATTAAGTGTTTAGACATTTCAAACTTGGAAATACCAAACAAATGTAAACTCATTTCTTTTGATATTTCGAATCTATTGACTAGTATCCCATCCCAGGAGGTAATAGATTTAATCACTTTACAACTAGAACGTAATAACACGAACATTGTTACAAAGGCCGAAATTTTACAGCTTTTAGAAGCGTGCCTGTAACTAAATTATTTTCAACTTAAAAAATTTTTTATAAACAAACAGAAAGTCTAGCAATGGGGAGTCCACTAAGCCCCTTATTAGCAGAAATTTTCATGAACAATTTAGAAATTAAAATAAGTACACAATCCTTTGTTTAGTAATTGTTTCTATCGGTTTAGGTATGTTGACAACATATTAATTTGCTTTAATGGTTCAGATAGACAATTAAAAACTTTATATGATTATATCAACACTATTCACCTCAAAATAACATTTACAATAGAAACAATAGAAATAAATAAAAGCGTTAATTTTCTAGACTTAACCATAACACACAAAACTAATATACACGAGTTCGCTATATACCATAAACCAACACATACAGACATCACAATACACGCTAATTCATTTTATCCTATAACACAAAAATTATCGGCATACCAATCAATGGTGTATAGATTAATTAACGTACCTATGAATAAAAGTAATTTCGACCTCGAACTAAACTGGATATACACAATAGCATTAAACAATGGTTACTTTATAAATATTATCAATAACATCCTGAATAGTCAACAAAAATCTAAAACTCTTTCTTTAGTTTACCCAAAATTAAAAAACAATATTACTAATTCCTACAATTCAATCAATTCCTTAGGAAAAATTTCGGAAGAAATTGGTACTTTCATTAAAAAACTTAATAACAAACATATATCATTTAAAACAGACAATACTATACAGAACATTATTAAAAACAACAAAGATAAAATAGACAAAGAATCAAACTCTGTTGTGTACAGATTGGCGTAGTTAAAAGTAGATATTTAGCTTCAAATTCACACACATATACATATACGTATATATATAACAATTTTCAAAGATACTGGTAGGGATGGCTTTCACTTATGTAGTGTGGTATGCGAAGAGCGGGAATGACATTCGTTGTTCGCATCTCGATGCGTGTGATATTGTGTCTGAGCAAGCTCTTACGAAAAACTATAATAAAATGCCTTTCCCTGCCGAAGAAAAAATACAAATTGTATTATGGTATGCGAGAGATAATTCATATAAGGACGTGCGAAAACCGTTCACCTCCCTCTGTGTCAGCTATCCATAAGATTGTAAATACATTTCGCACAGAAGGTTGCGTTAATTCACGGCATAGTAAAAGGCGTCGTATCGTTCCAGAAGAACATTTAGAATTTTGTTTCGTTTTTTTATAAGAATTTCATTTAATTTTCATTAATAAAAATTTTCTTATTAAATACGGACCGAAGCTGACGAATGTATCGCCACTATTGTAACTAAACTACATCTACGGTCATTAGAGTCACATGTACATGTAAATATGCGTGTGCTAGTGTGTGAAATATGCTTCTCAATTTCCACCATTACTTCAGTCATTCTGTATAAGTTAACATGCGAAAATTGTAATAAGTAAACTGCGGAAACGGCGCTATCCCGTATCGGGTGTGATTCATCGGCGCCGACAATGTACAATCGATCAACTTGACATGTTTATATGAATGTTATAGCGCGATCGTATTGATAAAAGTTGTCCGTTTGTACGTCTTTTAATGCAAACAGACGGAGTTGTGAAATATATTTCGCCAGAGTCGTAATAAAGGTAATGAAATGCATATATGAAAATTTACTTTTACGAAAATAAATAAAACACTGAAATAAAATGAATTTAAATTAACTCAATTCAGACATATATACAAAATGCATTTTTTACTTTATACAGTGAAAAAATTCAAAATATTGAAAAAATATAAACTTGAAATTAATTATATCCACCTATAATTAAAGTGAATGCTTGGTTACACCACAATAAACATTTTTTATTCGCACGAATTATTACAATATATTCTAAACTTTGTTGTGTAAAGTGCGTTCTTTTATTAGACAGTATGTTTTTAAATATAGAAAAATTTCGCTCAACATCAGAGCTAGTGAATGGCGCATAGAAATAATAATCTTTAAATTTAATATATCTATCGATTTCCGTATTTTGAACATTACTAGAAAAGTCTTTCAGGACATTAAAATCAGGGCTACGAGATTATTATTTAAGCGAAACCGACTCTGTATCTGCGCCTGCGTGACTCATTAGAGGATAGCGCCTGTTCCGCAGTCTAGTAATAAGGTATACATATGACAAACGGGGAGGACATTCAAAATTAGGGTGAAAGAACACGAGAGAAGTTATAAAGAAAAGAAAACAGATTCAACTTTCGCAAATCATTGCTTAGAAATTAATCATAGAATTTTAATATTCAAGAAGAAAGAAAAAAACTATTCGATAACTTATAAATTAATAGATATAATAATTCTATGGCCCCAATGAAGATGAAAAGACAGAAATTAAAGACAAATTTTGGAAAGAGCTAAATCAGATAACGGAAAACTGCAAGGGTAAAATAATAGTAGCGGGAGACATGAATGGAAGAGTTGGAAGGAAGGACACATACACGGGAGTGATAGGAAAACATGGAGAGGAAACGAAAAATAATAATGGAGTAAGACTAATGGAATATTGCCTCACAAACAACTTAATAATAGCAAACACATGGTACCAACATAAAGATGTGCACAAATATACAAGAAGGGGACCAAATAATGAGCTATCTATTATTGACTATATACTAGTGGAGAAAGATAACAAAGAAGAGGTAAAAGATGTTAGAGCTAGAAGAGGTCCAGAACTGTACACTGACCACTATATTGTATTAGCGAAAATTAAAAAACAGGAAAAAAGAATTGATGAATGCAGGAATAAAGGAGATTAATATTTACAAGTATAAGAACATACAAAACTGAGGAACGAAGAGGTAGCAAAAAAATATCAAAACATGGTAGAAAACAAGATGGAAGAACTGAAGATGGACAAGAATGATGGAATTGAAGAATATTGGAAAGCCTTTAGGGAAATACTATTATGCTCGGCAAGGAATACCTGCGGGGAAATGAGAGGACGCGGTGGAACTAAGCAGACAGCTTGGTGGAACGTCGAAATTAAAAAAGAAGTTAAAATAAAGAAAGAAAAATGGAAACAATACCTGGGAAACAGAACAGAAATAAAATATGAGCTTTACAAAGAACAAAGGAAGAAAGTAAACAAGATGACAAAAGAGGCAAAAGAGGAAAGCTGGACAGAACTCTGGAATAAGATAGAGCGCAGCAGCAAGGAAAACCAAAAATTATTCTACAAAATACTTAAAATATTTAGAACAGGAAAAACGACAAAACATGCACCAATTATGGATAAGGAAGGAAATATAATAACAGATGATATACAGAGAATGAGTAGATGGAAGGAGCATTTTGAGGAATTGCTAAATATAGATAGAAATGTAACTGAGACAAACATAAGAGAAGAAAAACAACGAATAACTATTGAAGATGAGGAAAGATTGGGACCCATAACCAAAGACGAAATAATAGAGGCTTTAAACACACTGAAAAATGGGAAAGCCCCAGGACACGACAGAGTAACCACTGAAATGATGAAGAACGTAAAAGGAAAAGGAATAGAAATATTTTGGCAAATATGTAATAGAGCATGGGAAGAAGGTAGAATACCGGAGGACTGGAAAATTAGACAAATAGTGCCAACATATAAGAAGGGAAATAATAGGAAGTGCAGCAACTATAGAGGAATAACGTTACTAAGTACAGCAGCGAAAACCTATGAACGCATATTGGAAAGGAGATTGCAAAGATACGTGGAACCAACACTTGAGGAAACTCAAAGTGCATTCAGGAGAGGAAGAGGGGTTCACGACAACATATTTACTGTGAAGCACATAATTGAAAAAACAATACTAAGCGCAACTAAAGCATATTTCGCATTTGTAGATCTAGAAAAAGCTTTTGATTGTATAGGAAGAAAAAAAGTATGGGATAGCTTGGAGAAGAGAAATGTTGACAAAAAGCTAATAACAGCAGTAAAGAGCATGTATACAGAAAGTATAAACTATGTAATCAGTAAAAATAGAAAGTCAGACATTTTTGAAATTAAAGACGGTTTGCGACAGGGAGGAGTACTCGGCCCGGTACTGTTTAATATTTTCATTGATGAAATAATTAAGAAACGCTAACAACAAGTGAAAAAACTCAACGTGGGATTCAGAAACCTAAAAGCAATAGAGCTAACGGAGTGTGTATTCGCAGATGATGTTGTCATTATGGCTAACACCGAAAAAGGGCTGCAAGACAATGTAAACATATGGAATAACATATTAAAGGAGAATGGAATGAAGATAAATATAACAAAGACAACTGTGATGATAGTAACAAATGGGGAAAAGGAAGAATTGAATATAAAAATCGACAACCAAAGGATACAACAAGTTGAGCAAATTAAGTACTTGGGAGTAATACTGGAAAGAAATGGTAATCAAAACATTGACATAAGTGAACGTATCAAAAAAACAACAAATCTATACCATGCAATGAGATCAGCATTTATAAGGAAGAAAGAGATATCAAGAAAAACCAAGATGACGGTATACAGAACAATATTCAGACCAATATTAACATACGGAAGCGAATCATGGGTACTATCAAATAGAAATAAAAGCAGAATACAGACGATTGAGATGAAATTTCTGAGGGGAGTGAAAGGCATAACAAGAAATGACAGAGTGAGAAATATTGACGTACGAGAAGAGCTACAAATAGAACCCATAATGGAATATATAGAAAAGAAACAATTAGGATGGTGGGGACATCTACAGCGTATGAGGGAATGTACACAAACTAAAAGAGTATGGACGTCCAAAATAATAGTCAAACGAAGACCTGGGAGGCCGAAGCAAACATGGGAAAAGGAGGTAGCCAAATTGATAGAGAACAGAGGAGAAACAGTACCGAACGCAAGAGAAATTGCCAAAGATAGAAAAAAGTGGAAAAACTTTGTACAAAATACTGACAATACACATTAGTTAAGAGATAAATATGTAAAATCCCTACACCGAAAGGTAGAAAGGGAACTTAGATTATATATATATATATATATATATATATATATATATATATATAATTCAGAATTAGCTTTAAATGACCAATTAAATTTAAACAACTTCCCTTTACTAAATTTAAGATTGTAAAAATGTTTCCACCATCAGCTTTTCTCAATAATTTGTACCGAAATATTCAAGCTTGCATTTTAAATATTCAGTATTTCATCAACTTGATGAAACCATTGTATGGCGAAACAAAATTGGAAACAGGATTTATAATAAATTCTTGAAACTAGAAGTTTAATACTTATATCTTATCGTTATAATGGACTTTCAACAAGTATCTCCTTCATCAATCAACGACTGATTATCTGACAATGTATATTCCAAAATTGGTACATTCAGAAAAGTGAATGAACAACGCACGTACTTTCAAATGACGAGGTCTATGAATAAAATAGTAGACATTATTTCGTATTTCGCGTAGTTCTTACACAATTAACGATAAACGAGACCTATATGTACAACAAATTACATCACATTATCCCTTTATACAAAGACTATCAATGATCGTTATGCAACAGCAGGTTTGTCATGGTGTCAATAGATTGTAGCGGCTTGGTTATCTCACACGAGCGTAAAGTTGATTGCAGTACGAACAAATCTACATACACACACACATAGAAACACACACACACACGCAAGCAAACACACATACAGATATATGTGTTAAATATGCTTTAAAAGCTTAGCTCGTCAACGCCAAAGACCTCGATCAAAACTTAAGATTAATGAATTGAATTAAAATTTATACTCGTGGTGGCTGGCGATGGCGGTTTGCGTAAAAAAATTATTGAGTACCTCTGATGAGGATGTAGTTATGTATAAAATCGCTAATATCCGGGGCCCTCCTACTGACCGTGTGCGCTAAACTTTCCTCCACACACGTCCAGTTCACAGCCAGTGTTAAATAAGAATCAAGTGTTCCCGGTGTTCGTCCTGTCTCAAACGCGAAATTAGTTCGGATCGACGCCCGTTTTTTTTCGGAATACGCGAGATGCCGTCGAAGGGGTCCGCTACCGTAACGGCCGGTGCCACCGCCACGGCAGCCACCAATCAAAGTGGTACTGCCAAAATCAGGCAGCAATCAATCGCGATGATCAAACAGGAGGAACTGTTAAACGCACAGACCTCTTATTACATAAAACCGGAAGAAATGAAGCTAACGAGGAAGGAAAAGTTTAAGAGGTTCCTCTGGGATCCGCAAACCAAACGGTTCTTTGGTAGAAGTGGTTCTAGTTGGGGTGAGTTTTTGTTTTTCACGAAAGATGTTTCGTAATTATACGAGGGATGTTTCCAAAGTTCTGGGAATTTAGCTATAATTTTTTTATTTTATCAATTTTCATCAATATTACAATGTAGTTTTTCAACACAATCGCCATTTAATTGAATACATTTATCCCAACAATAAATTAATTTTTTTAAGCCGTCCTTAAATAACTTTTTCGGTGTCTTCTCAATTCAGTTATTTATGCCACGTTTTACGGCAGTTAAACTCTCAAAGCGTACACACCGTAAAGGTTTGCTCAAATCAGGGAACAGATGAAAATCACTCGGTGCGAGATTCAGTGAATAAAGTGGATGCGGGAGCAATTCCCATCGTAAATCGTTCAAAACATCCAGATCCTACTATCCTGCATGGTTTACACGAGAGATCAAAACTAATTTGAAAAATAAGGAAACTTTGCCGTAAATGGATTTCTACAAAGAATATTGTATTTCTTAATGAGTATAAGCGCTTAAGATCTCTAACTAAGTCTTTAATTTCTCGAGCGTATAGTGTTTACATAGCAAAAACAGAAGAAGACATTAAATCAAACCCTGGAGATTTATAGAAATTTCTTAATAATAAACGTAAATCCACTGGAATTCCTGGTACTCTCTTTGACAACGATATTAAATTTTCCGAACCTCTAGACATAATTAATGCATTTGCCCGCACATTTGCAAACGTATCATTATTTTCAAATTTTAGGAGTGTAATGTAGACTTCATTTCAATTAACAAAAAACGCAAAACTTGTATATCCATTTTTATTTGTTTCAAAGTTACAGATCTATGAATGTGATTGTCAGATCACAAAAAAAAATATAATCCTAAAGTCAATACAAACTGATTTTATTTAAAAAAAAGTTATACGATTCAATAACAAGCCTATGATTGTTAACGTCGCATAATAAAATGTTATCCTAAAATAAATAACCACGTGTCGTAGTGCATACAGTAATTTCTTGGAGATCTACAAAAAAGAGTACTGGAAATTGATTTATGATAAAGAAGGTTCTTACTTATTTCGTACGTGCTGAACCATGAATATCATACAATAAACAAATGTTATCTCTGTTAACGTTGCATTTTTTAATAAAGGATTACTACAACAGCTTATTAGCGAGTGGACACGTTTTCTTTATTCAAAATACCTTACCGATTTTCTTCTCAATAGTATGCGGACATGCATTTTGTGTATGGCTACTGTAACGGCAGTGCACGTCAAGCAGTTATTGAATTTCGGGAATGCGGACTGGATGATTATCTTTTCGACCAAGGAGTAAATTTACCAGCAGACTTAGAGGAAGAAGCAGTAGCTATTGTTACAAAGGATCCAACTCTCAGTGTACATCGAATCGCTAGACAACTAGGATTGCCACGAACGACAGTTTGGCGAATTTTAAAACGTGAGGGCTTATATCCATATCACTATCGCAGGGGACACGGTTTGCTCGAGGCAGACCACTATGCTCGTCTAGTTTATTTTACCTGGGTTTTAAGACAGTTACGGCTCCATTTTAATGTCTGCAGAACAGTCCTCTGGACAGATGAACCTACGTTCACTAGAAGTGGTGTTACAAATCTGAGAAACCTGCAGAGGTGGTCATCAGAAAATCCCAAAGCTATACGCCCTTCTAAATTTCAATATGAATTTTCTATTAACGATTGGACGGCCGTAATCGATGACTTGTTGATTGGTCCTGTCGTTCTTCCTGGGAGGTTAAATTCGGACAATTACCTTCAATTTCTTATTGACGAACTGCCAGGTCTTTTAGAGGATGTCCCACTGAATGTTCGACGAGACATGTGGTTTCACATGGATGGGGCACCACCACATTTCGGAATTGCCGTTCGAAATTGGGTTAACGTCAATTATCCAGATGGATTGGTCGAGGGGGTCCTGTTGCATGGCCACCCAGATCACCCGATCTTAATACCCTTGACTTTTATTTATGGTGGCACATGAAAAATTTAGTCTACGCGCAAGTTTCGAACACAAGAGGAGAGTTGTTGGATCGTATTCACCTAGCTGCCTAGCAAATCCGACAAAGCAACTATGAAATTCGGATAAGTACTTCTTCTGTTGGCTTACGGGCACAAGCCTGCATCCAACAAGGAGGTGGGCATTTCGAATATATTATTAATTGAACTTTTTTAAATAAAATCAGTTTGTATTGACTTTAGGATTACATTTTTTTTTCATGATCTGACATCACATTCATAGATCTGTAACTTTGAAACAAATAAAAATGGATATACAAGTTTTGCGTTTTTTTTTACTTGAAATGAAGTCTACTTTACACTCCTAAAATTTGAACATAACGATACAGGACACTTGTATATAAAATAAAAAACAGTAATACTAAGCTCTAGACCAAAATGACCTATATACAAGAGTGATTTAACGGGAGAGTTTTTCAAAAGTTGGCAATACTTTCGACATGATAAGTGTGTTGCTCACTTCAGCCTTGTTTTGGATGTATTCTCTCAAAATTTAGGCCAAATCTATCAGGCAGATAAATTTTTTCAATCGTTTAACCTTCCTACTCTCCTCATCGCAGTGTAAAACATTCATTATCTATGCGTAGACACGGACCTAGTATATATTTTTTTAAATTAGTTATGTTGTGTTTTTATCTAACGTACACAAAAATAAACATAGTAAGGAATACAAATAAAAATGAAATTTTTGCAGAACATGTTTACATGATCATGATTACATGATGTAATTGGAACTTAAATGCAAGTAAAGCATACATTTTGTATGTTCTTTCAATATAACAGCTTTAATAATTTACAAGTATAAATTTATATAAATAAACAGCTGACTCAGGTTATTTAACCCTTGCCATAAGAAAACTTATCGCTTGTGTTTATAAACATTGCCGCCTTTGAATACAGTGGGGTATTCTGATTCCGACATTCGTATTTAAATTTCTCTAACAAAAAAAAAACATTCTCGTAATGCACATAAATGTAAACATACGGTGTGTGTGTAACTTCAATAGGGGTACATGTTTACGTTCTGAATATCTTGAATTCATTGACGGGACATATTAGAATTTTCATGGGGTTTTTAAATTTAGGGTTCGCTTCGTAATTGACTCACAATATTTTGGATTCGTATTCTATATAATACACCTTTCCATTTTTTATACGCTGTCTTTTCATTTCAAGGACACCTGTATATTGGGCTTTTCATGTATTTTTATATAAATAAATTCAATGGATTTAAGTTGAGACCACGAACAGGTCACAATATACGTCTTCCACAAACAATTCATCGAGAATATGTCTTTAACAAATGAAACGCGTTATACATGATGGAGCTCTATTATTTATTAAATATATAATGGAACTCATATATATATAAAATGATATAGTATATGAACCGGCATAAACCGGCAACCCATTTTCTAAAACCTTCAAATCAAATAAAGCGTTGTAATCAGTCAAGCTGTACGTACGTAAGACCTTAGCAGTACTGTAATTAATAATTCTTGCCAAAACGTAATCTACATATCATACAACTTTGCTGTATGGTACGTGGATTTGTCTTAGTCGAAACAATAACTAGAGAACGGACACGCTTACCACCCAGTGCAGTACTGGCGAAAGGCTGTATTTCTAAAATATTTAATTTTATTTATATAATTGGAAAACGAACGGGTGGTGTTCTATAAAATTACGAAATACATATGTATTTGTCGAAAAGTTGTATTTATAAAGTTTTTAATTTTATTTCTATAATTGGAACATTTTTATTTGTTCATTTTGTCGTTCAAGTTGAGTAAAGGAGTATTAATATTGACTAGCAATAGTTTCTCAGGGTTTTCTTCTGTCAATTTTGTTCTCTTTGAATTAAGTACATCCTTATAAATAGAAAACGTCCTTTCTACATCGCAATTGGTTATAGGTGCATACTGGAAATATTCTTTTATTTCTTCATATTTAGCCGTTAGATTTTGTGGAATTGTCTCCATACATAATTGCTGTGATGTAATTAAATCTGGATTTCTATTAAGAATTGCTTCAAACTTTTGCCGAAGGCCACATCCGAAGTCACTTGGAATACTTTTCAAATTATTAACAGCCACATCTAATGTGGTTAATCCGTCATTTAATTTGAGATTTCGATTTCAAAATAAGTGATTAGTTTTGGCAATTTTCCAAAGTGTTCGTGAAGAAAGTACAACTGATTTTTTAAATTTGGGATTTGTGTGAGCTCCTTGCACTCACCAATACTTCTAGCATCCTCCTTTAGTAGTGTTACGAAATGTTTTAGACTATCGAAATTCTCAGCATAATAACTAGTAGCTTCCAGCCATGTTCCCCATCTAGTTATTACTGGAGTGGGAGGCAGTGACAGAGATGGAAATTTTTCCCTGAAAAGAGCTACTCTCAATGGTGCTTTTCTGAAAACTTTTTTCAAAGCTGATACAAGTCTATCAACTTCCGGAAAAGTGTCTCTGATATATTCACAGATTCTGTGGAGAGCATGTGCTACACAAGTAATATGCAGCATATTAGGATATGCTTTCTTCAATAGTCTGCCTGTTTTTAACATATACGCAGCACTATCACTGACAAATAAAAGTATTTTTTCCTTGTACGTGGAGTCCGAATGAAGCATTTTTTGCATATTCTCCTTAATGGTATAAGCAACTGTTTCCGCATCAACTCTATTTATAACACTTGTTGCTATTACATATGAGTTATAGGGAATAGTTGGATGTAGTACACCAGCTACAACATTTACCACACAGCGTCCTAACATATCCACCGTTTCGTCGGCGCTTATCCATATGTATTGATTTAAAAGATGGCTTCTAATGCGTTCTACTGTTCTCGTATAGCACCTAGAAACATTTGCGTAAAGTTGATTCATCAGGAACATTTCGACCAGTATATTTGTTCAGAAATATTTTTAAAGTGCGATTGCTAAGTTTATTTAATGGAATATTAGCCGCCATAAAAGTTTTACAGAGTTCAGATGTGTTTGCGATCCTAAGTGACGAATTTTTGACGATACTTTACGGATTTTGTAATAAATTTCGGAATCACTGACAATGGACATACAATCAGTATGACCGTCAATTCAACTCGCCATTGTTTTACAATGCCGTTCTCGACATTCTTCCATATCATGTCTGAAAAAGTAACTTAAACAATGCTCTAGATCTAAATAAATGAAAACTAAAAGTGTGTGCTTAAGTTATTGAAACTGAACGAAATTCAATGCACACTTACGTCGAAATAAATGGTAGAAATAGATTCAATCAAACGATATTAAACAGGATCTATCACAAAAATTACGATGTAATTAACAGTTAAAACTATGAAAACAAGAAACTTACTCACAGCACTTTATTTATCTTACGAAATATAAACTAATAAATAAAATACATTATAAAAACCCCGCTTCTATCTACGCTCATGAAAACACTTTAAAAAACACTATATTCTCCGAATACAATAGCTGGCTTGTCCATTGTTATCGCGGCGAGACCAGGTGTCCGAGTAAGTCAAACAAATACTTCATTGAATTACGCCGGGATGTACTGAGCGACGTTATACACAATTCCAATTGCCGATTGCGTTTTATGGAAATTGCGTCCGTTCTATAACAATAACACAATTTCAGCAAATATTTTATTAAATTAAATCAAAATAAAAAACCAAGTTTTATTGTAAATGAATATAACCTTTTGTGTTCCGGTCGTTAACTCTGAAAACACGTGTACAATGTTTTTTCTTTGTTTAATGTTTACTTGAAGTTTGTAAAGATGCAATTATTCATAAGATTTAATTTAAAATAGACATCATCTTTAGAAACAAAAAGAAGTCCATTTTCAATTAAATCCTAAAAATAGCACTGGTCAACAAGATTGTTTTTCCTATAAATTTATGAATGAGTGTGCATCTTTGTCTGTGACTTTTTGAATTTTCGGCGTTGTAAATTGAAAGGCAAGCACTATTTCCGTCAAATACCATCTGTCAATAGACCACTGTCAAAGTATGAGAAAGCTGGCTAAAGTTTGACAGCTATTTAAAGCAGATAATCTAGTGCATTCTCAGAAAAATGGAAGAAAGTTAATTTGGTGAGTTCATCAAGCATTTTTTTGGTGGAAGAAAACCATCACTCAAACCAAGGCTACGCTTGATAAATGGTATCGAAAAATGGTCATCGAAAAAGGTGTCCGGGATTTTTAAGCGAAATAAAAATCTTAATATGAATGGCAGAATATTTATTTGTACATCAAGAGAGACAGAAAATCTTAAATTTAATGATTAAAGTCAGTGGGCGCATGTGCAGATGCCGTGCGCCATGATTTCAGTGCGGCTGGCCGCAGCCATTATGACTACCGCACAGAAGAGAGTGCAGTGTGTTTTGTGGTACGCTGAGTTCAAATCAGTTGTGTTAGCGCAGAGTCATTTTCGGCGAACTTATAGACAAAACTATTGTTTGTTGATTTAATCACTTTAAGAAAACTGGAAGTGTTGACACCAAGAAATCTCCGGGACGGAACGTACATCGGAAGAGGATGTTGAGCGTGTAAGGCAGTAATGTGTCCGAAGTCCTAAGAAGTCCATTCTCCGACGCAGTTTGGAACTTGGTATGGCTAAAACAACTATTCAGAATATTCTTCATAAGCGTCTTAAATTACATGCTTACAAAATTCAAATAAAACATGAAATTAAACCAGCAGATAAGCTTAGGTGCATTGACTTTGCCGTACAGATGCTACGTAACATTGACGACGATGAAACCATTTTATTCAGCGATGAGGCAACATTCCACATTAGTGGTTGTGCAAACCGCCATAACTGTCGTATATGGGGGAACAGCAACCAAATGAAGTTTTCCAATACGTCCGTGATTCTCCAAAAGTTAACGTTTGGTGTGGACTTATACAAGATCATGTTTGTAGAAAACACGATTACAGGTATTATTTCTTTGGATATGTTAGAAATGTATGCGGTCCCTCAAGTTGAAGAAATTGAATGGTAAAAGGGCATTACTGTCATTTTCCAGCGGGATGGAGCTCCATGTCACTACAACCTAATCGTCCAAGAAGCTCTCAACAACAGATTTCCTGACCGTTGGATTGGGAGGAATGGTCCTGTTTTGTGGACACCTAGAAGTCCTGATTTGACGTCATTAGATTTTTTCTTTTGGGGCTACGTTAAGAAACTTGTTTATTCTGAAAAAATTCGCGACCTACAGCACCTGAGAGAAAGAATCAACGTAGAAATTTCAACAAAGAAATGCTTCAGAACAACTGACGGGAGGTAGACTTTTGACTAGATGTCTGCCGTGCGACGGGGGGAACTCATATTGAAACTTTTTAGATAGGATAAAGAAATTTAAGATTTACTGCGTCTTTTGATGTATAAATAAGTTTTCTACCATTTCTATTAAGATTTTTATTTCGCTTCAAAATCCCGGGACACCTTTTTCGATGACCCTGTATTTTATTTCATCTTCTTTATGTTTCGTGCATCATTAACTCACACAATTATAATATTTGTTTTGTTGTGGTTTAATTAACAAAATTCATAACGTTTATTCCAGCAAAGATTGGTCTTTTTTACTTAATCTTCTACGGAATGCTAGCAGCACTGGTGGCTATTTGCATGTGGGTGTTCTTAAAAACCCTAGACACACGCATACCCAAATGGAAACTGGACAGTTCGTTAATAGGAACAAGTCCGGGTCTTGGATTTCGTCCAATGCCCACCGAAAACCCCGACAGCACATTGGTATGGTTACAAGGCAAGAACATCACCAGTAACGAACAGTGGGTTAGTCTTCTTAACGAGTTTCTGGACGGTGAGTTACCATTTCTTCTAGTTAATTTCTTCGTAAATTTAATTTGATGCCAATCTGTATAGATTACTACACGTTGGGTAAATCGCAAAAAGGAACAACTTCCGTTAAAAAATGCAGTTATTCCAATCCTCCACTAAGAGGTGAAGTCTGCAGCGTGGAAGTTAAAAACTGGGACGTCTGCTCCAAGGAAAATAAATATTTATACCACAAAAACTCGCCATGTATATTTCTTAAGTTAAATAAGATTTACGGCTGGGTGCCGGAATATTACTTGGATCCTTCGGAATTACCCAAAAATATGCCAGCACAATTACAAGAACATATAAAAAGCATTAAAGACGAAGAAGTATGATAAATCAAGTATATATTCCTCAATTTTGACATTAAAAATGTTTTTTTTTTAATTTTTACAGTTGAAGCGAACGGTGTGGATTACATGCGATGGAGAATCAGCAACGGATGCAGAGAATATTGGACCTGTTAAATATTATCCTGATATTCAAGGATTTCCCGGATATTATTACCCGTATGAGAATTCCGAAGGCTATCTAAGTCCTTTAATAGCCGTTCATTTCGAGAGACCTAAACGTAAGATAATTTATAATACTCACTCAATTACGAGGGGGAAATTTTTATGTTATCTACTTTGCAATGAGTGAAAGGCGTTTTAAGAAAAGTTATATAGTATTTTTACGTTAAAAGATCAGTTACGTCATCAATGCGCGTCAGTCAGACAACGTTGACAAATTGTTTACATCTTGCACATAATTGTCAGTTGGTTTGTAGGTTATAGTACATTTAAAAACTTAAAAAAATTCATTTTTACAGGTGACATTTAGGTTATAACTTAAACTATTCAGAATGTTAATATTGTATATTTATCACTCTATATTTAGAAAAATACATTAGTTTATGTTAATTAATAAAGGTTATTAGTACTTTTATTTTGCAAAATTCATAAATATAATATCAATGTTTTAGAATAAAAAACCGAAGGTTTGGAAATAGTTTATTACAATCGATATTAATAATCATGATATAATTTAACAGTACATAGGGGAAGGCGTGGTGAAATGATACGGCTAACTTCAAAGTCATGTTAAAAGTATTAAAAACCAAGAAAAATTTAAATAAAATAAAATTCAAAAACCCTTACCACAATAGAATTTAATGATTCTAAATACGTATTTCTACAACCACGTTGTCATCTTCAGTAGAAAAAACAGTGTAACACTTGAACGCACAAAAACACTCACAGAAGGATTGTTCTGAACGTCTTTTAGTTTAACACTAAAATCTTCAATCTTAAATGCTACAAAAATTACCTACATTTTGGTAAACCCCACCTATTCATGCAAGAGCATTAACCCATTATTTGTAAATTCTATAGAAAAACCTTTTAGAAATCTTATAAAAGCCGTAATTTAACATACATTAAGAATCCAATTATGAAACTAATCCTTAAATTATGTTGAAATACAAATTTGGAAATTAATTTTGAGTCAGAATATTTTAATGGCAAATATTGTAATGAAACGAATTTAAAAATAAATTCCATGAATTCGAATATTTTTTAATGGTTTTCCTATTTTTCTTGCTTTAATAACATCTAACTGTCAATTAACTCAAATAAAGAAGAACCTGGTATAGGACCCAAATCTGCGTTAATTACGTTATTCCTATTTTTAAAGATATAAATGCTCTCAAAGCTATCTAATTCGCGGGGGCGTGTGACGTTTTTTATTAATCTCAGACAGTCAGATGTTACGTTGTGATCTGATTCAAGAATATGTCGGGCAACACTTGATTTTTCCGGTCTATTGAATCTAATATGCGAAACATGTTCTTTATAACGAGTTAGAATCGAACGTTTTGTTTGGCCGACATATTTTTTATCACAATCCTTACAATTTATTTCATAGATTCCAGATTTGTTGTTTACCTCAACTTTGTCTTTCGCGTTGCCTAAGAGAGATTTTAGGGAGTTATTCGACCGAAATGCTACTTGCACATTATACTGTTTAAAGGTTTTACTTAAATTTTTCGTAGTTTCGTGAAACGGTAAACTAATAAATTTTTTGCTCGAATCAATTTGAGGTAGCAAACATGTGGAATCCTGAATTGTTTTTCTTACTTTATGTTTTCTAACTAGCTTGTTTATTATTTCTGAATCGAAACCGTTGTAACTCGCGATTTTCTTAATTAAAGTTAATTCCTTTTCATATCTATCCTTTGTCAATGGCATGCTTAACAAACGATTGATAAGAAAATTGAAAGAGGCACTCTTGTGCTGAAAAGTATGGTTTGAATCTGCGGTTATAAATCTGTTGACGTTGGTTTCTTTTCGGTAAATATCAAACTCTAAGTTTTTGTCATTCCTAATTACTAAGGTATCTAAAAATGGCAAACTTCCGTTGTTTTCCTTTTCAACCGTGAATTTAATACTAGGAAATTTTGAATTTAATTCTGTTACAAAATAATCTAAGTCGCACTTATTGGTATCAAAAATTGCAAACACATCGTCTACATACCTGACCCATATGTTTGGAAAATATCTGGCCGTCTTTTTAAACTCAATCTCAAAGTGACTCATAAATAAATTCGCGATAAATGGAGATAAGCAATTACCCATGGCTGTACCCTGTTGCTGTTCAAAGAACTTGCCTTCGAATTGAAAGCAATTTTGGGCCATACAAAGGCTTGTTAACTGCAAATATTCATTTATTTTTTCCTTTTCAACGTGATTGCTATGAAGTAATTCAGACAAATATTTTAACGTTTCTTGGATAGGTACTGAAGGAAACAAGGACGTTACATCGAATGAAACCAAAATGTCACCATCTTCCAGTCGACAATCTTTAACTTTCTGAATAAATTCTAAAGAATTATTGATCGATAAACTAACTGGTTTTTCTGGTAATTTTCTGAATTCATTCACTAACCATTTTGAAATCAAATAAGTCGGTGAGTCAATACCAGCAACAATAGGTCTCATCGACTTACCTGGTTTGTGGATTTTAGGTAAGCAATATAACCTAGGCACTAACGGATTTCCCAGTTTTCAAACTTGTCACAGGTAGAATGCCTTGATGAGGATATTCACACATACGTTCAACATTTAATTGCCCTGCATGATGACTTTAAAATTAGATTTTAAGATATTCTGACGATGGAAATACCACCATGGATCATAAATCCACTTGATGAAACGGAAGTGGAGAATGTAATATTACAAGAGGAGCTACTCGAGCTTAGCACTAATGAGGAACTGAAGGTGAAATTTAAAAAAGGGTATCAAACATTTTGGCTGCAGGCAGAAATACCCGAAAAATATCCTGGACTGCGGGGAATTGCGAGAAAGCTTTTGATAGCGTTTCCCTCGTCATATCTTGTCGAGAAAAGTTTTAGTGTCGTTACAAACCTTTTAACAAAAAAAGGAGCAGATTGAATATCACAGAACGGGGAGATTTGCGGTTATTCCTAACAAAACTAAAGCCAAATATTGATAATTTGCTATCAATCCATCAAGTACATCCCTCCCACTAAAATTGTGACTATTTTGTGATTGTCATTGTAGAAGTTACGTTACGTTATTAATATTTAATTTTAATTATATTACGACTGTTATCATATTACAATGTAATATGATAACAATAATAATTAATAGTGTAATAATTACATATTGAATAAATACAACACAAGGAAATATACTATTTTTATTTTTATTTTTACCACTCCGAATGGGGAGTTTTCTAAATAAAATATGTGAGAATTGATTGGTTTCTTGTGCCGTGAGTAGATGTCAAAGGAGTAAAGTTGGATGGAATCACTTTTTTGATTGGCTAACTTTACTTTTTTGACATCCACTCACAGCATAATCAATTAATTAATTAACCAATAACTCAGCCGCAACGCAAATTTCCATAGTTAGATCTAATCCTCACATTTTTTTGTCGAGTTTTGGGAATATGGTAGAAATGTAGCTGCAGGGGGTCCACCGGAACCAGCAAAACTATCAAAGTGGTCTATGAGAAAAAAAAGTTTGGGAGCCTCTGATCTATACGAACATGTTTCCGGGTTGTGCCGTTGATTTCCACATACTTCAAAAATAAGAACTACACTAATATGCATCTTTCTTTCGTCACACATACGCATGCAATTGTGTAACCTTCATTGGACCGTACTCCAATCCATATAATAAATTAGTTTATTTTCGTCTTTGCAATAATTTTTAAAACGTTTTAACTATTCTTTCTTCTTCTTTTTTCAGCTGGCAATGTCATAAATGTCGAATGCAAAGCCTGGGCCAAAAATATTCACCACAGTCGACTGGACAGGACAGGATCTGTTCATTTTGAATTATTAATAGATTAAAACTAGAAATACTCTGTTAGTTTGATTTATTTGTAAATACAAACAAATACCAAAACTGATTATAACACATTCCTTCCACAAACTAGAATATTCTAAAACTTGCATGAATCATCATTACGTTTTTGATATATTTTGGATTACAATTTTCCAACTAATTGGCGTAGAAGACAGGATATTGTATTTTAGTTTCTGGCCACAATATTTTCCATTTACCGTTTTCTGTATATATTATTTTTTGTGTTAATATTTTTGTGTAATATCAAAATAAAAATAAAACCAAATATTTTATTTTAAACTTTATTTTTTCGTATAAGAAACCTAATTTCCGCATTTTAATGATAATACTATTTATCAAATAAAACTCCAAATGTATTATGTCTTTGTAATTATTGGATTGGTAACTGAGTAATTGTGAATTTCGATGTTAAAGCCATTTTATTGTTTTATTTCTGAGGCATTCACAAGTTGATGTAATCTAAAATAAAAACATTATTAATAACTAAAAATATGATTAAATAATCGTGTGTTGAGAACAAAATACAAGTTCCTATTTCTGTGAAAATGCAGACAAGTTTTTCGTCTTGCTATAGACTCGTCAATGCATGATGCTGGGATAGACAAACTACACAACAATAACACCCTTACTACTATACAGACTGATTCATTTTCGGCCCTCACCATGGGGATCTCTCTTATTATTGGAGATAGAGTATATGTTTAAATTTGGCAAAGTTGTTAAATTTTGTGTTTGTTATAAATCCGTAAAGAAAATAGACCTGTGACAAATGACCTTCGTTATTTCAAAAAAAAAACGCGAAAACCCCATTTTCTTCTTTTACCTGTAGCACCGACATTTGGCCTTGTGGAGAAAAAATAAAAACACTTCCTTGTGGCCATTTCTAAACCTCTATCCAGTGGTGTACTCTAAATTTTTATACGACGTTTCGTTTCTTTCTGGCCATCATCAACTATCTAATTTCTTATAGGCGCCATATTGGATTTAGACATCTTCAGAGTTTTTTTTTCTGATTTCAACCATGTACCACATGCTGACTAAAGTTTTTGATATTAGGTTTTATTTGAAAGAATAAATTATAAGATTAAATAAGGTAGCCATGGAATTTCAATCTGTCAAACATTTCATTTATTATACATTAATAATACAAAAATGTCATACACTAACGAAGAGAAACGAGATATGATAAGTATTTTTTATTCTTCGAACCGAAATTCAACAGTAGCGAGTACAAGATATCTACAATTATATCCAGAACGACAACAGCCTCATCGTACCATTTTTCTAGATCTCGACAGAAATTTGGTCGAGAATGGATCGTTTACTAAGCCGCGTAATGGTCAAGACAACAGGAATTTAAATGAAAATCGACAAGATATTTTACAAATGGTAAATTAGAAGCGTGTTTTCAAATTTCATGTTAATCTTGTATTTTTATAGATAAATAATAATCCATCAATTTCTACACGCGAAGTAGCGTCAGAATTAAATTTGTGCCAGTCCAGAGTTTGGAGAACTTTACATAAAAGTAGGTTTAAAGCATACAGGATCCATGTTAGTCACTCTTTACTGCCTGGAGATAATTTGAGAAGGCTAGAATATTGTAATTGGTTAATGGGAAGGATAGAAAATGACGAAAATTTTTTAAGCAAAATCATCTGGTCAGATGAAACAAAATTTACAAATTCTGGAATGTTCAACAGAAATACGGAGCACTATTGGGCAGTACAAAATCCACAACAAAACAGGGCTAGAAGACCACAACATCGTTTTGGAATAAACGTTTGGATGGGTATTTTGACAAATCGTCTCTTAGGACCAGTTATGTATGTAGAACATTTAAATAGAGAAAGATATTTAAACATTTTACGTACATACGTATCTGACTATGTTGACGACAATATCCCATTAAATCAATTACAATATTTATGGTGGCAACAATATGGCGCACCAGCACACAATGCAGCTGTTGTTAAAAATTTCTTAAATCAAGAGTTTGCAAACCGTTGGATTGGAAATAGGGGAGTTGTTGAATGGCCTGCGAGATCACCTGATTTAAGTCCGCTAGATTTTTTTTTATGGGGATATGTTCAAAATAATATTTATAAAGTAGATGCGCCACAAAACATTGAAGAATTACGAGACAGACTTCAGAATGCCTTCGATGCAGTTCCTAGAAGAACTATACAAAGGGCAGTACAAAATGCCAGAAGGCGTGCCCAATTGTGCATTACCGAAGATGGCCAGATAATTGAACATTAACTGTAATTGTTTATTGTTTACTTTTCTATGTATTTTTATTAATGTTTTTGTTATCTTGTACTCGCTACTGTTGAATTTCGTTTCGAAGAATAAAAAATACTTATCATATCTCGTTTCTCTTCGTTAGTGTGTGACATTTTTGTATTATTAATGAACAATAAATGAAATGTTTGACAGATTGAAATTCCAAAGACTACCTTATTTAATCTTATAATTTATTCTTTCAAATAAAACCTAATGTCAAAAACTATAGTCAGCATGTGGTACATGGTTGAAATCAGAAAAAAAAACTCTTTCTGAAGATGTCTAAATCCAATATGGCGCCTATAAGAAATTAGAAAGTTGATGATGACCAGAAAGAAACGAAACGTCGTATAAAAATTTAGAGTACACTACTGGATAGAGGTTTGGAAATGGCCACAAGGATGTGTTTTTATTTTTTCTCTACAAGGCCAAATGTTGGTGCTACAGGCAAAAGAATAAAATGGGGTTTTCGCGTTTTTTTTTTTAAATAACGAAGGTCATTTGTCACAGGTCTATTTTCTTTACGGATTTATAACAAACACAAAATTTAACAACTTTGCCAAATTTAAACCTATACTCTATCTCCAATAATAAGAGAGATCCCCATGGTGAGAGCCGAAAATGAATCAGCCTATATACAGTATTCGGCGCCCACGTATACACTAACTTTAAAATAAAATTCATAGACTAAAAATTACGACAAACCTTACCTACGGCATCACATGTATTTACTATCCATTATCGGACCTCGACCCTTTCTGCCTTCTTTTCTAAGAATGAAAAAACACAACTATCCGGTCTATCCGCAATATTACCGTTGTCCAAGTTCAAGGTATTATATTTATTTTTAACGATATGAATACAGTATTAGTAAAAAATATGAAACCCCCTAAGTAACTCTGCAGCGATTCATTCTTTTTAAATAAAATTGGGTATACCTTTGTAAAAAGACTCAAGGATTTTGAAAATAATATCAGATTTGCTGTATCACGTCCGGTTATACCGGAAATAGACATATAATTTGTTATTTTAAATGGAACAGCCTGTATATTTTTATATTTTTGAATGCCTTGTTAAATTGTGGATACAGTAAACCTCCACATTGTTATTGAGATCAAAAACATTACTTCCTGTTTACTTCATATTAGTAACATCATGAATTGGTAAAATAGCTAATTTCCAAAAACAAGTCCTTTAAAGTTGGGATTTTAACAATTTATTTATTTTAACAAAGAAGACAATGATTTGCTGACTAGATTAAATGTCCAAACCCTCAGATTCATACTTTTATTGAACATTAAATGCACTAATGAATAATTTTACGTTTTGTACTAAGTTAGCCATGAACGGACTATCAAACAACACTTTGTTTATTTAGTACTTGCACAGATGTTTATTTATATTTTTTCCACCTATTTTGTTGTTGTTAAATAGTATATTTGTTGGATAATAAAGAGTATTATTATTATTATTATTATTATTATTATTATTATGGCGTTATCGCGCACTTTCTTAACTTGTAGCTGGGAAACATTCTACTCAACCCACACATCTGTGGATATGAGCTCTATGGTACGCGGTTGATGTTGCCATCACGGAACGGTATTTACTACAAGTTCTATGATGCAATGTTTTTTGCACAAACAATGATTTTCAAAAATGAATGAACGTAATTCACTGAAATATTTTTAGTAAAATTTATTTGAATTTTATTTATGATACGCGACGTGTCCCAAAGTCAAAATTTTTAGATTTTAATTTATGGGCAATAGGTTTTTCAGTTCGAGATCTCGTTATAATTAAAATGCTTCTCAAAATGTTCTACACGTTTCTTTATACGGATTTGCATCATCGAAATGTTTTCTTTTTAGGGAAACTTTCAATTTTGTCAGGATAAAGAGCGGTCGCAGCTATTTACTGAATAACTAGTAACTGATAAGGCAAAAATGTTTAAAAACTCTCCCTAGAACCTCTATAAAAAACTGTATTGAGCATTTAATCTGGAGGAGCAAATTTAAAGTAAATTAAACCTTGGATATCTCTAAGATAGCTTTCTAGTGACCCATTTCGATTTCTAAACTCTGAAGTACTTCTCATACGGGGCGACTGACGGGAAACGGATGTTTTTGGAACAGGTAATGTATGGCTGTTACAGCTGGTGGAGAGATTGAGGTTTGGTCATTCACTTGAGTGGTTTACCATTAAAATCATGATGGAACAGTGGACGATACAGCTGCTTGGTGTGAGGCTGTTCGTTTTGGAATAATAGGGTCGTACTTTTTCGAGGAAAATGGCAGTGAACTCTACGCTAGGTTCACATGTTGAACACATTTCTCAGACCAGAAGTTCAAATGCGAGGAATAGACATGAGAAATGTTTATTTCCAACAGGATGGTGCCACAGCGCAGTCTGCCCACACATCGATGTTATCGACAGTTATGAGAAACATGTTTCCTGGCCAGTTGATTTCGCGTTTTGGTAATGCACCGTGGTCGCCAAGCTCACCTGATTTGTCAGCCTGTCATTATTTCCTGTGGGGATATGTGACAGAACGTGTTTATGCTCATAAATCTCGTAATTGAAATATGCACTTACAGAAGAGGTGCATTTGATCGACCAAAACATGAGTTGAGGGCAATAGCGAACTTACAAATGTGCCGCCGATAGGCTGAACCAAATCGCCACCTATGCTATATTTCTTAAGTATAGGTAACAAAATAACTAAGGAATGCGAAAGTTATGCAAACGTTTATTAAAATCACGTAAAATGCAACAGAAACTTCATTCCAACAGAATATAAAAACTCATATACTATAACAACAGATAAATAAAAATCACCTTTCTTTTCGCTCGCATTACACTTTTCATCTGAATTTACTCTCAACGAAAATTTTAATCTCATCGTCAAATGAAATCGAATTTGCAGTGTCAGATTCAATTGATAAAGCTGTTAAATCGGTCAATCTGCTTTCGGACATACTTGAGCGTAAGTATGTTTTAATTCGTTTCAAGTATGAGAGGGAACGTTCCGAAGAACAATTACTTACTGTAAATTCTTAAAACTATACCGATATTAGGAAAAATATCAAGCAGATTCCGATCTCTAATCCAGCAGCACATATTGTTGATATTTACGAGGTGCATTCAAGTTCTAAAGTCTCCGATTTTTTTTCTCCAGACTGGAAAGAGATAGAAGCATGTGCATTGCTTTAAAATGAGCGTGCGTTCGTTGTCAATACGTCACAGAGATGGCAGCACTGTACGGCTGATGGAATTGTAGCGGCAGAGTCGAGAATGAGAACTGTTTTAGATACTTAAAATGGCTACGTTTTCCTTACTTGAACAGCGTGCAATCATTCGTTTTCAGAATTTGCGTGGTGTGACACCAATTGAAATTCATCGACAGTTGAAGGAGACATGTGGTGATGGAGTTATGGATGTGTCGAAAGTGCGTTCGTGGGTGCGACAGTTTAATGAAGGCAGAACATCGTGTGACAACAAACCGAAACAATCTCGGGCTCGCACAAGCCGGTCTGACGACATGATCGAGAAAGTGGAGACTTGTTTTGGGGTATCGCCGAATGACAGTTGAACAGATCGCCTCCAGTGTTAGCATTTCCGTGGGTTCTGTGCACACAATTCTGCATGACGACCTGAAAATGCGAAAAGTGTCCTCCAGGTGGGTGCCACGAATGCTGACGGACGACCACAAGGCTGCTCGTGTGGCATGTTGCCAAGCAATGTTGACGCGCAACCAAGGCATGAATGGGACTTTCTTTTCGTCGATTGTGACAATGGATGAGACGTGGATGCCATTTTTCAATCCAGAAACAAAGCGCCAGTCAGCTCAATGGAAGCACACAGATTCACCGCCACCAAAAAAATTTCGGGTAACCGCAAGTGCTGAAGAAATGATGATGTCCACGTTCTGGGACAGTGAGGGCGTAATCCTTACCCATTGTGTTCCAAAGGGCACTACGGTGACAGATGCATCCTACGAAAATGTTTTGAAGAAAAAGTTCCGTCCTGCACTGCAACAAAAAACGTCCGGGAAAGGCTGCGCGTGTGCTGTTTCACCAAGACAACGCACCCGCACATCGGGCTAACGTTACGCAACAGTTTCTTCGTAAAAACAACTTTGAAGTGATTTCTAATGCTCCCTACTCACCTGACCTGGCTCCTAGTGACTTTTGGCTGTTTCCAACAATGAAAGACACTGTCCGTGTCCACACATTCACCAGCCGTGCTGCTATTGCTTCAGCGATTTTCCGGTGATCGAAACAGACTCCTAAAGGAGCCTTCGCCGCGACGTTGTGAAAAATGTGTACGTCTGCAGGGAGATTACGTCGAGAAGTAACACCAGTTTTATAGTTTTCGGGTGAGTAGTTAGTTAGAAAAAAAATCGGAGGCCTTAGAACTTGAATGCACCTCGTACATGTTTTTTGTCTTCTAGAGCTAAATACTCTTTGAGGTGTAAGATCTCTTCAACTAGATCCTCTGAAATACCGTGTGAATAAATTTCACAAAATTTTAACGCTTCGTTCTTTAATTTTTCAATAGAGAGTTCGCCTAATTTAAAGAGAACGTAGAAACACTCTGTCATACACACATTTTCGACTGTCCAATTCCGAGATAAATCGATCCACAATTGTAACTAATACGTTTATTTTGAAATCATCCTTAGCCCCGAACTTTTTCATCGTCGTTGTTTTCGTTGAAATGTAGCAGTGGTGTAGTTCTGCTTACCATGTAGCGCCTTGGGCTGTATGCAGCATGTTATTTGGTGTTATTTGTACATTGTTCTTATTCGGTTTCTCCCAACGCATTGTGGATGCCCAAAACAAGTTGTAGATTCTTGCAGAAATGTAAAATGATTTATAGATTCATTACAACAACTAATATCCGAAGTTCCAACTAGATTCATAGAATGGGCTGAACGGCGTATAAAATCAGAAAATCTGTTTGGATTCTTAATTCTTGCTTAGATTCTTAATATGTTCAGAGCATTATCGTGCGATAGGCCTCTACGATCGTCTAAATTAATTTCAATGGATGCCAAGGGATTAGTTATAGTTGTGTACAATTCCTTGGATTTATGTACGAATGTTAGGAATACCTCTGTTGGTGTTCCACATTCTTGGACATATCTCATGACGGCTGGATGTAAATTGGGCACTAACCTATCTGAAACTTTAATCTCGTCGGTAATTCGGGCACTAGCTAAAAATGTACTCGCAGAGGGTCTATGTAAACTGGGCACCGTATAAAGCAAACAAAAACAATAATATAGAAATAGTGTATTTCAAATTGAAGTACAGCAAAAAGATAGAAAATAAAAAATATGTATAGCAAACGCCAATTAAGTTGGCGCGAGGAGGGGTAAGTCCGCGCAGGATTAAAAGTAGTAGGGAGATTTGTATTTGGTTTTACATCAAATGTCAGATAATTCTAACCTCTGAGCATGTATCACTTTATGATCCCCTAGCAAAGACATTATGTACCGTCAAACGTCAATGACAAATGTATTCTGACAATTACTTGAGTAGTGGGGGTGGACGTTTTTAAAAGAGGCTTCTGCGCAGCCCCTCTTCGCGCCAACTTAATTGGCGCTTGCTATACCCATATGAAAACAATAATAAAAGCAAATACTTAATTATATAAAAACTATAATAAAAAAATAGTGTATTTGAAGTCATACTGATGAATAAAATGATATACACTTCACAAAGTGTAATCGTGAAATTGTTCCATTATTTAGTTGTTCACACAGTTCATTTAGAGTTCTTAATTTTTGTTTTGCGCGTGTGTCTTTAACTCTTGCTGGTGTGTGTACACTTTGAATTTTAACATAAGTGTCTATTTGAAATTCCTTATGCTTTTCGATAAAAATATAAATAGATGGATGTGTTGAATAAAATGACTCATTTAGTTTGGAATGAAACGCTTCGCATGCGTTTGTGGTGTTAGTGATCGAAGGAGTTGCAGTAGCCCACATATGTGGAGGAAAAGGAGCATCGTCTTCTATGTATGTCTCCAATAAATAATCGGCGCATTCGTCAGCCTGTGCGTGAGCAGGTTTTTCGGCAAACAAATCTAAGGCGAAACAATCGCCTACTTCGTCAGGATTCAAATACGTTAATCCAAATGTATATCGCAGCCATTTTCCTACTTCGGAATCTGTGTTCCTAAATTCTGCTGTTAAACCCTAACTTTGGATTTTCCTGAACCACGATTGGTGCAAATGGAAACGACAACCATAGATTTGTGCTGATGGCCATATAGCGCGAACCGCTGTGTGAATGCTTTTCTCAAAATCTACAAAAACTTCAGCTGGTCGTAATATTGTAGAGTGACGTCGAAAGATTTCTTTTGTTAGCATTTCAAATAATGTTGCCTACGTTTCACTGCGTTTATCAGGCAACAAACAAAACATCAATGGAATATAATGTCCATTATTAAGTCCGTGGATTGTAAATAATTGTAAAAAATATTTTATACAATACGAAAATCTACCGTCCATGTACACTTTACGCATTCCACATAAACTTCTAACATTCGTTTCACAAGAAAACACTATGATATTGCTCACTGGACAGTTTATAAAAACGAAACTTTCATCCTTGCTTGTTTTAACATTAGCAGCTTCCACTATATCATGGACTTCTGTCTTATTTTGTGGTAACGGCCCAGGAAGAAATTTTCTCCTTGCATTGTACAAATTTTTTCGGATATAAGTGAAATCTGTTATCGTAATTGTTTCCGGTAGTTCCTTAGCTAGTTCACGACGAATAATTTTCACTGGTTTTTCGGAAATATCATCAACGGCTTTATGTTTACACGCATTTGAAATCACTTTTCGGTTTAATTTACTCTGATTCCGTTCATGATTATGTTCTAGCTGGCTTCTGCTCACTAAATTTTCTGCACCAAGCGTAAACACTTTTGCGGGACAATTTAAGGATTTTTTTGTACAACGCCAAAACACTTCGCCACTCTTCAACACTTTCTGTTTTGAAAAGGTGTACTTGTTAACCACTAGCAAACATTTTCCGTTGTTACTGTCCACGAAAGAGACCTCCATAATTCTTAACAGTGTGCAACAAAACTCGAGATTGAGATGCGGATCTAATTTCTTACTTTAAGCAAACGCCGCAAACAAGATAGAAATAACTAAATACACAAACTAAATGTTTCCTTATGTATAGAATATATTATAGCATAATACAATAGAGGCCCGCCCACAATAGATGTACAAATAAAAATACATTTGAAATAATCTATTTGGTCATTAGGAAATTCCTTAATTTATTAACGTCTAATTTCTTACTTTAAGCTTTAAAGCGATCATTACCCGAACGGTACTGGTGCCTAGATTACCTGTAGGATTAAGCAATCCTTTTTGCAGGGCAGGTAAATCCATATACTTGGTGCCCAGTTTACATCCGCCCCTCATGACAATCGATAACTGATCTACATGCCATATGTCAAGTGTTGAATCTACAATTATGGAGAAATATTTAGCTGCCTTTACATTGGCAAATATAACTTCTCTGCACTTCTGAGCCACTTCTTCATACGTCTTAGACGAAAGGTAATTTGTTTCATGGCTACCTGGTCTCCCATATTTTTTTAGATGTTCCTTTAAGGATGGATCAAATTCGACCAATAGTTCCACTACCATTAAGAAGTTTCCATTGTGACATGATCCAAGAACTTCTCAACGGAAGACTATGACTTGTTAACTATCTTACGATGACAACAACGCGTTCTAAAACTTCCGTCCAGTAATGTTTTTCTTGACCAATCTCTGCATTTAGTATATTGTTTAAATTCTTATTGGAAACCTTGAAGCAACCACATAATTTTTGTGCTGTTCTGCGCATTGTTTCAAGTTTTTCCAATCATTGAATCTTTTATCTGTGCAAAAGGATGTAACCATTTTGGACAATAAATAACGAAGCCCACAGTAAATACTACCATTTGTTTCAGAATAGATTATCCAAATGTCGGTTTGAAACTTCACCATTCTGAAGCTTTCTTCTGAAGATTGTTGAACTCAAAAGACGTGTTTAATCTTTGTAGACTAGTCTTGAATTATAAAAATCAGAATCTGCATTTTGAGAGTAGTCATGCCGTGGTGAATTTAGAAATAAGAAACAATATTATGTTGATGTGACGGGGGGGAGAGACGCTCTGCCGTCGCCGTACGGCCCATTACCGAGAACAGAATAGAGAGATAAGAAATTTGGTGGATTTGATATTCCGTTTTTAGTGGCTCCGGAAAAAATGTCGGGCTTCGAAAGTTTGCCGGCAGGCTATAGCCTAGCAAACGCATTTAGAAATCTGCCACTGATTGAAGGTGATTTTTTAAAGAGACTGGAAACCTGCATTCAAGAGGATGGCAACCATATTAGTGACATAATTTTCAAAAAAGACTATCTTAAATGCAATGGTATGTTCTGACCTTTCTTTGTGTAACAATAAAATATTATTTTGCAAATTAACTTTGTACTACTTATTAGAAAACCGTCCTTTCCGTAAGTCGTCCTGTATATCTATTACGACCTTAAAAATTATTTCCGTTTGCAATTTTCATAGTTAAAAACGTTTTAGAAGCACTTCTTCCAAAATTAAAACAAAATCTCTCTTGATTCATGAAGATAAACCCCAAAATATACACATTAGACAGAGACAAACAATAAATATACATATTTAGAAATCTTATTTTGTGCTGTTCGTTTAATTTTTAATGATTCACTGTATATCCACTTGCAATGGCGGCTGTTTTAAAAAGAGTAATTTCTTAAGAAGCATTTTAACTTTCTAAAGATAATTAAATTCGAATTAACATGTCATTACACGAATTATTTATGTTTTAATTCTCTTCCTTCTAACTACAATTAATTAAATATATAATAATTATCGTACTCAGTCGTCAACTACCTGTTTAAATGGAAGTTAACGGTCAGTTTCGTCTGTGGCAACACTGTCCTTCACATAACGGCGGCATTGTCCAGCCTCGCCTTCTTACATGGCTACAGTGTAGTGTTTACGTTGTTTTTAACCTGCTTTTTATTCCGTCCATTAGTTTTTAGTGTAGTTTTTTTTAAGTTATTATTTAAGGAAAATGGGTATACAAAGGCATGAAGAGGAAGAATTGTACGGTCCGTACAGACAGAAAATATTCGATAAAGAAAAGGGAGAGGTTTTCGGAAGAAATTTGGAAAGCTGGCGTAAGTTTTTGTTTACATTGTCACTTGATTGGTTACTAAGGATAACAATATACTGTAATATTTTTATTTACAATGCCTGGGAGATATCGATTTATTTAAGGAAACTTTTTAAGTGATTGAGATGATTCATGAATATAAAATGACTCATTACAAGAATATATGCATGTTTATTATCAAAACTGTTTATACAACACACATGATATTATTTATTTAAAACATTATAAATCGTCTGATATTTAAAAGCATCTATCCAACTAAATAAGCTAATTAAATGAATAAATAAATGTATAAAAAAGGATGCAAAATAACCTAAATTGCAACATTACTAAAACTACGAAATATCTACTTAAAAAAACAATAACTAGGTAATTTCACCTGTTCTATTTTGTTTTAAATTCTGTCATAAACGTTTTATATTGGATATTTTTATGGGCTGGGTTCACGGAGAAATATTTACGTTTAATTACGTTCTATTGTAAAGTTCAAGTTGTTTACAATTAATAATGACATTTGTCGCGTTAGTAACTGTTCTTCAGAACAGTACTACCACCATTAATTAATATAATCAAAAATGCACGGTGAAAGTATTTAAAAAATCTACCGAAATTATTCATTTTATTTATTTAAATTGGCCATATACGAACGAAAAGAATTTACATAATATAGTCGTATAAAAATGCACAGTGAAAATATTTAAAAAATCTGCCGAAATTATTCATTTTATTTATTTAAATGAGGTTTAAATGAACTAAATATTTTACATAATATCATAGTGGTATTATAGATGCAGTTCGAAACGTTATATAACTTTTTATTTTAAATGTCTTCATATGTTATATTTCTATCTTTTAGGGTTATCTACTTTTTATAAATTAAACGAGAAATATAGTTAGAATTTTATTTCATTCATAATACCGATTCAATTTTATCCCTTGGCCTTATTGGATTATGGAATAAAGTTTCGTTTATTTTTTTTTTCCTTCCAGGTGAACTGATGTATTTTATGATAGATTATCTGTAATGTGTTTGTTGGGTTGCCGTACACTGCGGGCTTACAACTCTTATGGAGCGATTGATGATTCATAGCTCATAGGCGTCTGCCTTGAATTCGCAGTAGGGGTTTATTTCTGTAAGCGATCAGTGAGTTTCGAATAATTTGATACGCATGACTAGCTGCATAAGTGGCACATAACAAGTGTTCATTTGAAAAGTCAATCTAGGTTACTTTGAAATTTTGATAGAATAAGACGCAAATATATTATAGATCGTTCCAACCTCCGTATTCAGTATACGGCTTATGGGAATTTGTTTCATGGTTGCCAAATCATCCAATCAGCTGTACATTACCATTTCCGGTTAATTATTTGACATTTCACGCGATCAAATCATAACCTTTACGTTTTTTGACGTTGAAGGTGCAAAATTATTGAAATTCATATGACATTTTGCTTATTATTTTATTAAAGTAACTAAATTTTAACAGAGTGCATAGCGAATTCGCTGCACGTAAAATTATAGGAAAGAATACTACAAGGAAAATAGCTGTATTTCAATATTTATTAACAATACTACACACATTTCTAAACAAATATACATATGAACGATATCTATGCAACGTACAGTGAATATTTACTTCGATATTGGGGTGTTATGCAATTTATTAAATTAAAAACGATGATCCTTTAACAAATAATAGTTTCCACTTTTGTAACAAAAAGAACTGGAATCATACAAATACGTATATTTTTCCTATTATATTTATATTTATATCTATATCTTTTTATATTATATTTCGTCCTACTTTTTTAAATTCGAAACCCATATCGTGTAACAATCTATGTAAAGTTGTTCGACTGAAGTTAGGAAGTTCATCATCAGCATTGACAGCAGCAAGAATTGTATTTAATGCAGGTGGCATATTCTGTATAAAAAAGCCATGCACTTTACGTCGAATAGCTGCTTGCGTGTTCTCATCATATGTATGTAGTCGATCATTTAGTTGTATGCCTTTCCTTTTTTTAGGTTTTTTTGGACTTGATAATAAACCAGTTCGTTGCTCCTGTTTTACATCATATATTGCACGGTCTGAGATACCCAAAGCTTTACTTGCTTCTTGAACGGCAGCACTCACATTCATTGATTTATTGAAATAATTGAAAACATTTGCAATCATACACTTCTCCTTACGGCTAAATTTGTCTCCTTTGCGCCGTTTTCTTCCTAGAGGCTCCATTAATGTAGTGAAAACTGTAATTACATTTATATTATGTTATAACGTTTATAAAAATCAATAAAAATACCCACATTATCCTGTGCACGCTTGAAAAAGATAGAAGTGTTCAATTTGTACAACTATATAAACAAATTAACAATTTAACGAAATATTTTAAAAGTAGGACGATGACGGTTGACAGTTGATATTAATAGACAGATAGATACTGTTGTCGATGCCGACAGCATATGTCACTAAGTTGCAACATAGCAACCGGAAGTTAAGATAGCGTTAATGACAGCAACTAAGGATAGTAAGAGATAAAAGTTGCTATTATATCCCATACTGAATACGGAGGTTGGAACGATCTATAGTATGTGTTTGTTGTTCCGTAAACGTAAATCCAAATGACATTTGATAATTTCAATCACAAATATCAGTTAGTGCATAAAATAATCGTGCGTCGATTCTGGTTTAAATAAATTGCTTCTCAGTTTGAAAATGCCGTTCACTTTAAGACATAATTTTTTTTTAGTCCAGGCTTATTTTCGAAGTGGTAATAAAATTGATGGTTTATGGGTTTATTCAGTTCAAGATTGCATGGTAGAATTTCAAGTTGAGTTTCAACATTTTGTAATAGATTATATACAATTTAAGAATACTTTGGATAGAACTTTAAAACTTTTTCTGAAACTGGTAGTCTCTTAAGAAAATCAGGCAGCGGAGCAGTTAAGAAACGTACACCTCAAATTGTCAATCGTGTTGAAGAAATAATGGAAAATGAACCACAAATATCTGTTCGACATTTGAGTCAACAAATAAACCTTTCTGTTGGTACAACTCACAAGTTATATGCAACTTTATCCATAGCGTGTCACAGCAGTACAAGAATTGTTAGAAATTGATTACCCACGTAGACTACAGTTTTGTAATTGGTTTGTAAATATGAACAATAATAATTTAAAAAGGTATATAACCCCTTAAAGAATTATGAACAATAATGAAGAATTTTCGCAAAGAGTCATCTTTATTGATGAAGCATGGTTTTATAAAACGGGATACCTAAATTCACAAAATACAAGAATTTGGAGTAGTGAAAATCCATATGTAATTAATGAAGAATCGCTACATCCAGAGAAAATTGGTGTTTGGGCAGCGATAAACCAAAGGCGAATCATTGGACCAATATTTTTTCAGGGAACGTTAACTGCTCAAAGGTACTGTACGGAAATTTTACAACCATTTGTCAATCAGTTGCATGATGATGAACTTCAAAATGCATATTTCCAACAAGACGGAGCACCTTGTCACTGTACTGCAGAATCTTTGGATTATTTAAGAGAATTTTTTGATGAGTATATAATTAGTCGGCATACTGAAATTGCCTGGCCTGCACGTTCATGCGATTTAACACCTTGCGACTTCTTTTTGTGGCCTTATGCCTTATCTAAAAAATAACAAAATTCGAACACCTATATTGAATTTGAATGATATGCTACAGAGAATCGAACAGAAATGCATGGAAATTAATAACAATCCAGTAATGTTGCAGAATATAATGAGAAATTTTGAACGGAGGATTTTAAAGTGCATTGATCTTGAAGGACAACATTTTCAACATTTGTTATAGTTTTCAATAAATACCTATTATTTGTTATTTATTTGTATGTATGAAACTGTCAAAATATACGACTTCGTAGGTTAAGTAGTAAATTTTAATTTACGTTAAGTTATTTATTGTAATGTAATTGAGTGTTTCTATTACAGACGTTACATTTTTGTCGCAATTTTGCAGAAATTGCAGTTCATGTAAAAGTTCTGTTCCGTCTATATCTTTTTCGTTTCGATTTTTGTCTGTTAAAGCTTCTTCAAGTTTTTTACAAAAATTAAATTGTTCTTGGTCAGAATACTTGCCAAAATCCTCAATATTCCACAAAAATTTGAAAACATCAGAATGAGAGGATAGCAGTTCAAATCTTTCATTTACAGATGAAAGAGTAATGTCTAGCATTCCAAAAAAACAATTGACTTTGAATTTTAATTCTTGGTTTTCAATTGGCTGATCTTCACTTTCGTAGGAAAATTGTTTTTTTTATTTTTCGTGGCCTTAAAATTTCTGAACATTTGAATATCGCATCTACTTCCAAGCAAGATGCTAATTCTTTGGCATCTACGAGCAAGTCACTGAAGCCTTTATCTGATCGATATTCCTTTAAAAAGGTATTTAGGTTGTTCAAACCACAACACTAACATACATACAAACTCATAATTTTTTATTTTTTTTAACTATAGAAATAGCCAGATGTTTTATAGTGTTGTCAAAATTATTTCCAGACAAAACTTCATAAAAAGCATCGTAAATTTCGCCTAACTGGAATCTTAAAGGGGTTACTGCATCAATTCCGCTAGACTATCTGGTTTCTGATAAAGGTTTTAACGTTAAGTTTGAAATGTTACTTTTCAAAACAGACCACCGATTGGTTGAAGCAGAGAAAAAATTATATACCTCTTGAACAGTTGAGAAAAAATTTATACTAAACATATTGGATTTCACAGCGTCGTTTATGACAAGGTTTAAACTGTGATTACAGCAAGGTACAAATATTGCTCGTGAATTAATGTCTAAAATTCTTTTTTGTACACCTTGATGTTTACCCTTCATATTCGCACCATTGTCGTATCCTTGTCCGCGTATGTTATAAATATCTAAACCATAATTTTCTAAAGTTTTCAGTAAAAAGTTGGTTAAACCTTCACCTGTTGTATCATTTACAGGACGGAATGTTAAAAAACGTTCTTCGACACTAAATTCATTGTTTTTAAATTAACGTATCTTATGCAAACAGAAATTTGCTCCTGGTGGCTCACATCGGGAGTACAATCAAGTAATATAGAAAAATACTTTGCTTTTTAACTTCATTTAAAATTTTGTTTCTTATAATATCACCTATTAATTTAATCGTTTCGTTTTGAATTTTATCTCCAAGATAAAATGGCATATTTCTTTGAGATCTATTAATATGTACAGACATCACTGGGTCAAATTTTGCTATCATTTCTATACATTTCAAAAA
Source organism: Melolontha melolontha (assembly GCA_935421215.2). Lineage (NCBI taxonomy): Eukaryota > Metazoa > Arthropoda > Insecta > Coleoptera > Scarabaeidae > Melolontha > Melolontha melolontha. The sequence goes on along the minus strand of OW285237.1, from coordinate 200,759,433 downwards.
ATTTCCATTATTTCTTTGAAATAATTTATTATTAGGACCACGAAAAGCCAAGTTTTGTTCAGCCAAAAATTGAATTGTATAAATTATTCTTTCAATGACACTGCGCCAGTGTTTAGTTTCACATTTTAATAAATTTTGCATTTCTGAAACTACGGTTCGATTAGTTTTTAATCTTTCTAATAAATCTGACCAAGAACGTAAATTTTGAAAGTGAGATTTACTTTTTTCGTGATTTTTCAAATGTTCTTTTAAGTGATGCCAATCATTGAAACCGTCTTTGTTACCTAATTTAGTATTTTTAGTCAATGGATTATTGGTGTCACTGAATATTTTACAACAAAAACAGAAAACTACATTTTTCTTAATAGAATATAGAACCAATCTCGCTGAACCTTTTCACCATTTGACAAAATTCGAGTGAAATATATATCAGAAAACTTACGTCCATTTTTGTCTTTAGGGTACATAGTTTTATTTTGATAATACATAGGACCTTTTTCGACTAGTTCTTGCACCTGGGTTGGAGATAATATACTCGGCCAAAGACCTGGATCGTTAGAGAGGGGCGAATACGCGTCTTCGGATGATTCGTCTTGCTTACTCGAACATGATGGTACCGACTGAAACGTATTAGAACCTGAATCTATCGGATCCTCATCCTCATTGGCTTCCTTCTCTAATTCTGATGGCAACTTTGATGTTGATGGAAATGGAAAACCACTGTTATCAGTAGAAGTACTGTCTTGAAAATGTGTGAGCTTCCGAAAAAAGTTGGTAACTTTTAAATTGCTCTTCTCCAAGTCTTCCTCCCGTTTTCGCTTGTTAAGCTAGTTTTGATAACCAGATAATTTCTTTTTTTCTTCTCTGGCCATCTAAATAAAATCACTAAGAATTAGGAAACACAAAGTTTTATTTGTTTTATATAAAAAATTGTTCAAAAAAATTCGAAATTTTGTAATTACTGTAATGCCAAATTTCGTTAAGTTAAATATTTATAGAAATTAGGTAAACTGAATGTATAGTTAAAACTATGTAAGTTTTTTAAAGTTGAATAAAGCATTATTATAATTATTATTACTATATAAAGCTGAATTCACTTAATCACTTACCTAATTTTTTAATTATTTTTCACAATCACTATATTATCAAATCAGGACTTACTACATACATAGTTCATACGGCTCACGCGCCTACGACAACGATAAGTTAATAAACCTGCACCGACTGCGAAAGCGTTTAAATACACCCAAAATTTTGCAAGTTTAAACCTGCAGCCAGATTCTGTAAGCTCGATATCGACCATATACATAATACCTACTAATACACGGTGCACTTGTTATATATGCAATGGTTATTGAATGAAGCCGAAAAAAGTCTGTATTCATTTAATAAAATTATTACAGTATGATTATTAGCTTCTATTAAAATGCTTAAGATACCCCTTTCACCTTTTTTAATTATTAAATAATATTAATTAAGCTAAATTTATACAAAAAACAGTGCAGATGCAAATATCAAGTACACTCTTTGAAGTAACAATAAAATTATTGCTGTCAATGCTAAAATAATTGTAATAATTGTTTTATGTAAATTTGTTGATTTGTTGTAAACTTTCAAAAAATGTTTTTAATATTTTTAAAATTTAACTTATCACAAGTGGCCGTAGGCGCCTTTAAGGCCTTGGCGCCGTTGTGCGCTGCACGACCTTGCCCATATGGACGGCGCGTCACTGCATGTACCGGAGAATTGTGAATGTTATTGTGGTTCGATATGCTCGGAGAACTATCAGAGATAATTTCATATTTCAGCAAGATAATTCTCCGATGCACACATCAAAATCTGTTCAAGATTGGTTCAATGAAAATAGAATTGACGTTTTACCTTGGCCAGACAATAATGCAGTTCTAAATCCATTAGAAAATTTGGGGAAAATTATGGGGTTTCTCAAAAATTATACTAGGCATATTTTCAATATACTATTTTCGGATTCTAGATAAAGTTAATGTTTTGATTCTTTTTTTTTCAGTGTTAATTATAGTTTTCTACGTGGTATTTTATGGAGGATTAGTAATTTTATTTGCGATTTGTATGTGGGTGTTCAAATTAACAATAGACCCTCGAATACCAAAGTACAAACACGAAGATTCAATTATAGGACAAAATCCAGGACTCGGATTCCGTCCAATGCCCGAAGATGAAAGAAGTACCTTGATATGGTTACAAGGCAAAAATTTTGATGGCAACAAAGAATGGATAGCAAGTCTTGATAAGTTTTTGCACGGTAACTACTCCTACTAATTACTCCTAACCAATACGTTATTATGTCATTATCATTCTCAAATTTACAGACTATTACACACCCGGAATTAAGAAAAAAGGTCAAGCATCAGTTAAGAAGTGCTCCTATAATAATTGGCCGTATATAGGTGACGTTTGCGCGTTCGATGTTACGTTATTCGGTAACTGTTCCCAACCCAACAAATACTTTTTCCACAAGAATACCCCTTGTATATTTCTGAAATTGAACAAAATATACGGCTGGACGCCTGACTATATAATAAACCCAGCGGAATTTCCTAAGGACATGCCTCAACAATTGAGGAATCATATATTGAGTATAGCTGACGAAAGGGTATGTAGATACAATATTTATTATCATTGTTATTTATTATTAAGGATGCACATTCGGGAACAGACGCAGCGTCGGAGTGGAAGGGGCTTGGGTTGCACGCACATGCATTAGTTATAAGTAGAGCGACCAATTTCCGTGCGCGCCATGAGCGCCGGTATGGGAGTGTAATTCGTAATATATATAGAATATGCGATAGAATAGGGACGCAATATGAGCTTGTTACCGATATAAGTATAGAAGTAGAGACATTTATTCTATCAGAAATAATAATAACTTTATTAATTATTCGAAAATAAAACACTTGGCTCAGTTTCACGACTTCTTTAATTAGATATACTAACAATTGTTTCGGCTATTAGGCCATTATCAAAGAGCTATCTAAACCTAAACTTACTCTACTTAAGGTTAACTTATATACCTGTGTTCATTATGGGTGGGAGAATGTGGGTAATTGATATTTAAAATTGCATCGATATAGGGGGTATTTATGAATTCTAATTGCGTGTTTGTGGTAACTCGATTTTGTTTTTGGGCTTTTTTAATTTCAAAAATCTCTAATATATTTAACTTTTTACTACATTATGAATGAGGTTACAGCTATTTATATCGGGTAAGTGGTTCTGGTCTATACAATGTTCTGCGAACCCTGTGTGTTTAACACTATATTTTATATCTCTAATATGTTCTGTTAACCGTTTATTAATACATCTGCCACTCTGTCCGATATAAATAGCGTCACAATTCTGGCATTTTATGGAATATACTCCTGATTTATCTAAGTTATCTATTTTATCTTTAGTATTATTCAACAATGTACCTAAATTTACTTTATTTATCCACACTATGTTAATGTTGAGTTTCTTTAGTAATTTGTTTATTTTCTGTGTTATGGGAGGGATATAGGTGATTACATGCCAACTAGGTTTCTTTAATTCGTTTATTTCTGGGTATAACAATTTTTGAAGTATTTTCCTTTCTTTATGTTTTATCAACTTATCGATGATATCTGGGTTGTAACCATTATTTTTTGCTATTATTTTAATTGTGTTCATTTCATTATTAAAGGCTTCCTTATTTAGTGGTATACTTGTTGCTCTATGTATATAGCTATGAAAAGTTGACATTTTAATTTTTTGTGATTGATTTGCGTTAGCGTGTACTATATTATCCGAAAATGTTGGTTTTCTATATATTTTATATAATAACTTATTATCTTTTTTGTGTATTGTAATGTCTAGGAAATTCAATGTGTTATTGTGTTCTTTTTCTATAGTAAACTGTATTTTGGGGTTTAGTTTATTAAGTAGTTTTAGGAATTCTGTTAATTGTCTATCGGTTCCCTTCCAAATACACAGAATGTCATCTACATACCTAGCCCAATAATGTATTTGCCTTGCAATGGTATTATTAATACCATAATATACCCACAAATATACCCCCAAAATACAGTTTACTATAGAAAAAGAACACAATAACACATTGAATTTCCTAGATATTACAATACACAAAAAAGACAATAAGTTATTATATAAAATATATAGAAAACCAACATTTTCGGATAATATAGTACACGCTAACGCAAATCAATCACAAAAAATTAAAATGTCAACTTTCCATAGCTATATACATAGAGCAACAAGTATACCACTAAATAAGGAAGCCTTTAATAATGAAATGAACACAATTAAAATAATAGCAAAAAATAATGGTTACAACCCAGATATCATCGATAAGTTGATAAAACATAAAGAAAGGAAAATACTTCAAAAATTGTTATACCCAAAAATAAACGAATTAAAGAAACCTAGTTGGCATGTAATCACCTATATCCCTCCCATAACACAGAAAATAAACAAATTACTAAAGAAACTCAACATTAACATAGTGTGGATAAATAAAGTAAATTTAGGTACATTGTTGAATAATACTAAAGATAAAATAGATAACTTAGATAAATCAGGAGTATATTCCATAAAATGCCAGAATTGTGCCGCTATTTATATCGGACAGAGAGGCAGATGTATTAATAAACGGTTAACAGAACATATTAGAGATATAAAATATAGTGTTAAACACACAGGGTTCGCAGAACATTGTATAGACCAGAACCACTTACCCGATATAAATAGCTGTAACCTCATTCATAATGTAGTAAAAAGTAAAAAGTTAAATATATTAGAGATTTTTGAAATTAAAAAAGCCCAAAAACAAAATCGAGTTATCACAAACACGCAATTAGAATTCATAAATACCCCCTATATCGATGCAATTTTAAATATCAATTACCCACATTCTCCCACCCATAATGAACACAGGTATATAAGTTAACCTTAAGTAGAGTAAGTTTAGTTTTAGATAGCTCTTTGATAATGGCCTATTAGCCGAAACAATTGTTAGTATATCTAATTAAAGAAGTCGTGAAACTAAGCCAAGTGTTTTATTTTCGAATAATTAATAAAGTTATTACAAGAATGTTTCACCAAGAAATATCTGCGAAGTCAACCAATGAAAAAGAAATAATAAAATATACATTTGGTTTTCTGCTATTAAAGTAATATGCATAAACACACGAAAAATAAGAATAGTACATATTATAGCAGCGATAAATAAAATGGAAAATGTATGAAATCATTGATTGTGTGCACGACAGAGGATTTAAGAAAACACTTACCGTTTTAAGCGTCTTCCAAGAATTGACAAACTGGAGAAACTCGATTGAATATTTTCAACATCAGGTGCGTTTCTAAGGTTATTTCTGAAAGACATGTCTGCCGTGAGGAAAACATGTTTTCCTCATGTTTATATTCGGAAAACGAGCGTTCTACATCTAGTGATGTTATATTCGCATAATCAAAATACTTTTTTTAAGCAACTTAACGAATCTGTAGACGTGCCCTCACAAATACGTGTTAAGGTGTCAAAATCTGCATTTCTGCCTAAAACACTTTCAAATTTAATTAGAACACTTTCACTTTTTGCGTCATCTACAACACACAGTTGTGCGTGAACATCTTTAACGATTTGCAATGATTCTTCTAACGACAGCGACGAATTTTCTAATTTTATTATTGCTTCTTCTAGTCCCAAGTAATTCTCACGAATACTTTGTAAATCCATTTTAATCTGGGCATCTTGAAATTTTTTCTGACTTGTATTGATAGCTGCACTTTCTTTCGGATCGAATGATAAAACCACGTCCTTAATTTTTTCTAAATGTTCATTATAGTAAAGCCCCGCCCGTAACCATGTACCCCAACGTGTCAGAATAGGATGTGGTGGCTCAGGGGTATGGGGACACCATTCGTGAAATTTCCGAATACGTTTTGGAGATTCCAGGAATACTGCCTTTGTACTCGATATTAAAGCATCTACCTCTGGATAACATCTACGAACCTGTTCTGCCACAAGGTGTAGAGCATGAAGTTTACAAGTAATATGGAACAAGTTAGGACAATATTTTCTAAGAGACCGGCCTACAGAACACATGGTTGCGGCACCATCCGTCATAAACATTAATACTTGGTATTTCGATAGTTTAAATTTTTCCAAAGTATTGATAGCTGCACTTTCTTTCGGATCGAATGATAAAACCACGTCCTTAATTTTTTCAAAATGTTCATGATAGTAAAACCCCGCACGTAACCATGTATTTTTCCAAAGTATCTAATAGCACCTCTGAAATTTTTTCGGCATTACATTGTTCTAGTCGTCTGGATGCTAATAAAATTGAAGACGTTGGTTGATGTGGTTCCATATTACGCGCCATCGCATTAACTACAGATTGTTTTTGCTGTCAGTTGTTTCGTCCACACATAACCACAGTTTTTTATTTTTCAGTTCGGCTTTGATTTTATTTTCAACCTGTTTACGCATCGATGGTAAATTCTTTCGTAACGTTGTCGTGCTCGGTAATGTTTGAATCGCGTATTTATTCCAAAATGAAATAAATGAATCATTACTTAACAAGGTAAACGGCAGTGTACATACAATCATAGTTACACATAGTTCATGTATAAACTGTTGTCGATTAATTTTGTTATTATTGTGCTTCGAACTGCTTACGTGTTCTTTACAATGTGTTTTTGACCAACACATTAGATATGTATTGCACACTAAACATTTAATTTTTGAGCCATCGTATATTAAGTCCGGGAAACCCGTAATAAACTTATTCACTTCGTCTGACAACGGTCGTTTTCTCGATTTATGTGTCGACGACATTTTATTACGTATGCTTACACTTACATGCAGTCTAAGCAAGTACCAAACACATACTGAATGCTTTTTATTAGTTCTGATGCAATACTATCATCCTCACATCAGCACACATGGCGCGCACGGAAATTGGTCTGTTCTAATCATTATTAATATATCTTCTTAATATATTTCTTTTAATTAACAGAGGAAGCAAACAGTTTGGCTAACGTGCGAGGGCGAAACTCCAGCTGATGTGGAATATTTAGGTCCCGTCAAATATTATCCCGAAATTCAGGGCTTCCCCGGTTACTACTATCCATATTTAAATCCCGAAGCGTATTTTTCTCCGTTAGTAGCGGTCCATTTTGAAGAGCCGAAACGTAAGTATAGGATCATTTTTATAAAAACTTAACTGTTGTAAATTATGAACATTATCTTTCAGTTACAAGACTTAGTCAAACAAATTTCAGTAATTGAAAGAGATCTGATAATATAAATAAATTTGAGGTTAGATTGTTCCCAAGCTTTTTCAATAATTTTTTATTTTATTTTCTAAGTTGCTTACTTGCCTAGAGGTACCTTAGCATTTCAAACATTCTATATTATAGATCAGATACAGAAGTCGATTCTTCATAATAGATAACGGATATTGTTTTCCATATGAGAGGAATTACTTATACAGTAAGCGTAGCCTTAAATAAGAACATATGCTTCATACAAAGTTGGCCGAACGCAAATGTAGTTTGATTCGCTTCAGTATCAATCAGGAATCAGTATTTTTATGATGCCCGCGCAAAGAAAATATCGACTCAGTCAGTAAATACAACGTGTCCAAAAAGTCCCGCACCATATGGATTTTAAGTAATATAAGTACAATACAAGTTAATAACACATTTATTTACAAAATATTTCACAAAATTTGTTCTATATTACTTCCGTGTAAGTCAAAACATAATTAAAAACAATCTCCAGCGTTCCGGAGAATATTCGCCATTAATTCAGGCGTAATTGAACGATACACAGTTAAGATGCGCTCCATCAAATGGTTTTGTCTCTAATCTTGACTGTGTACACTTTGGATTTTACATAACCCCACACAGCACTATCCATCGGGTCTTCCACTCGTCCTCTACGACCAATCCACTGGAGTAAATTTTCATCTAGCCAATCACGAACTTATGTAGGGGAGAGGGGGGCACATGTGGACAAATTTTAGCAATTTTTTTTTGTATCGTAAAATGAGATTCGTAGCAAAGTGTTGAGTTGTTCAGTGTAAGACTCATACATCTGTCAGCCTCTGTGTACATTTAACTTTTGCAATAATGCAATTATTTAGGGCAAATGCATTATGTTCCTAGTGGATACAATTTGTCCAAATGTGCCCCTACAGGGGGCACATGTGGACAAGGCAGTATTTTCGGCGGGGCACATATGGACACATACATTGTTGATTATAATTATTAAAACTTTCTCACAACTGCAATTTTTATTGTTTATTTTACATAATACATTGTATTAACCCATATTGTAACCATGAAAATTAACAGGAAACTTAAAAAAAGAGCTAGATCTTGCTGTTCCAATTTTCGCTTCAGGGCCTGGCAATTTTCGCACAATATCGTCTGCAGAAATATGGCTATCGTCTTTCTGAGCTGGAAATACAAATTCTTCTCGGGCAGTCATTTTAAAAAAATTCACTAAAAATTCTGATTCTATTCTACCAGTTTATCTTCGATCCCACCGACAAAGAATTTAAGTGTTTTCTTTGTCGCAAATTTAACGAGAACAAAATCTCCTTTCTGGATATTCGTAAGATCCCATCCAAAATTTTTATTATCTTCGGCGTCAATTTCCATAGAACTGTCATCTGTTTCTTCGCAACAATTTTCAATTTCGCTTTCTGAGGTTTTCTCGTGTAACAAATGGTGTAACTGGTGTAACAAATGTAACTTATACGGATGAAACTTGTTCTTTTGCAAATATCCCATACTGTCCTTCGAGTAACGCCCAGTTCCAAGCTGGTACGGCGGATTTTTAGGACTTGCAATAACCTTTGCTGAAACTCCTTCCACAATCGCTTCTGAAGTACTCAGACGGCCACTTCTTTTAGCATCAGGTACACTAACTGTGGCTTTGAACTGCAATCTGCCAACCGTTGTGTGCGACACTGGCTCTCGTTCAGGATGCCTCCTATTAAATTCATGCCTCTGTTAGAGATTCCTTCTCTTCTACAAAGAAGAATAATCTCTACCCGCTCTTTAGTGGTCAACATTTTTCAATCCTGGAACAATAAGAAAAAAATTAGCGAAATCTCAATGGTGCAGGACTTTTCGGACACCTGCAGAATATCTTCAACAATATTTTTTTTCATTTGGATCGCATTTTTCTGTCATTATCTGACAAAATTCTAAACGATTAAAATGGTCCTCGAAATACATCGAAAAAGTTATCGGCAGGATGAGTGCTATGTTCACCGTGAGACGATCAAAAACTAAATCTCATAGCAATCTCCGTTTATAGTAAGTCAAGTCTTCTTCAACTATAGATGTTACGCTTTTGACTGAAGAAACTGTTCTACAGAAATTAACGAAAATGAATAACTTTCTTAGTGAAGTGGATAAGATTCCTGCTTTCCTGGTTCATGATGCTGCGTACGTACTAGCGAGACCACTATGCTTCTATATAATTTAATATTACGGCAGTGCAAATTTCCCGAGGTCTGGAAAATTTCACGTATTTGTCCGATTTTTAAAAGGGGTTATTAGTCTGATATTAAAAATTACAGACCTATTTCAATATTATGCAATTTTGCCAAGGCTTTCGTAGCAGTTTTGTATGAGCAAATCTACTTTTCGGTTAAAAGTTTAATAACAACGTCACAGCATGGTTTTATGCGGAACCGATCTACTAGCACCAATCTCGCGTGCCTCACACAGTATATTTTGGAGTGTCTAGATAGACGTGATCAAACATACGTGGTTTACACAGACTTCCAAAGAACCTTTGATCAGATTGACAACCATGCTCTTCTGGGAAAATTACATTTGGGATTCTCGCCAGCGCTGATAATGCTTCTTTCATCTTACCTATTTGGTAGAAGACAGTATGTTGCGTATCGTAATATTAAATCTACCGTATCTGGTCCCATATCTGGTGTCCCCCAGGGTTCGAATCTACGTCTATTGCTGTTTTTGATTTTTATGAACGATATATCAACCGTTATCTCCTATGAACATTCACTATGAGATTAATACTGCGGAAGATTGTCTTAAGCTATAGAAATATGTTTCTAACATTGAAGAATGGTGTAGAGACAATCGTCTAACCTTGAACATAGACAAGTGCAAGGTAGTAATATTTGGTCGCAAGCATGAAATATGTATGTTTGACTACACAATTAATGGTCAACTATTGGACCGCTGTGCCGGGATTAGGGACCTGGGCGTGACCTTTGACAGCAAACTGTACTTCATCGAACATATGAAGCAAATAATAGTTTCTGCCTCCAAGAGTTATTGATACATATACAGAAATTGTAAGAATTTCCGCAGTGCTGATTGCATCAAGGCGTTGTATTGCGCTTTTGTCAGGTCTAAATTAGATACGCAAATCCGATCTACAATATACATATTAATAATGTCGAGTCAATTCAGAGACGTTTTTTAAAGATATATAATGTTTGTCGAGGACGGAGTTTATCCCGCCAGAGGCATTGACTCTACGCTAATGCAGAACAGGTTCCAACATTTAACTCCCTTGGAACTTAGACGAAATATAAGCAGTGTAAAATTTTTATATAAAATCTTGTATAACGATATTGACTGCAATTTTTGCCTCGCTATGTAATATACTATTTCACGCAAAATTGCTTCCTTTTTGTGTGTTTATGAAACAATAATTATTTGTTACATTCGCTTAAAATTTTATTAGATTTATCAAATATCAAAAACGTATTAATCATGACGAGCCTAATGCCCTCTATCGAGAAATGACGGTATTATGAAACGGACTTGGTATATACTACTGTGGACAAAAAGTAATGAAACTCTATTTTTTTTAATGCAAAGCTATGAATATCGATGTGTATATTTCTTTTGTAGGTTGGCATGACTGTTGTGAACAGCTGACAGAAATCTCATGACATTTGCTTTGTTAGTTTAGGAATTACAGCGTCTTTTGTAATTGTGAAAGATTTGTTGCTGTGATTTTTTAATATGGATAAATCTATTGAACAAAAAATTAATATTAAATATTGTGACAGTTGACAACGTAACGACATGACAATTGACAGAAATCTCGAAACTTTTCCAATGTAATTCGAATTTTCCGCTTAAGAAATTTATTTTTCGTGAAAAAAAAATCTTTTATGAACCACTGGCGTTGTGACAATTACATTGCCGTCGGTCGACTTTCATCCCTCGGGCCAGGGCCAATATAATACCCATAACGCCCTGGGTGCATAAGTAACTATTCTGTGTATTTTATTTAATCAGTCTCATCCTTTTTTGTCCAGAGTTATTTTAAGTTTAATCCATTTTTTTTTCACAGCTGGAATTGTTATCAACATAGAATGCAAAGCGTGGGCCAAGAACATCAAGCACAGCAGAGCCGATAAAATGGGTTCAGTACATTTCGAGCTGCTAATAGATTAGAATTGTATCGAACTTATCGATTCTATTCTCATGTACAAATGTAGTTTTTAAGGACATTCCAAACTATCGAAGAATCTATTTTTTTCATACATATTTACAACATTTCTATTTATTCGTTCATTCATCCTTCACTTTTATTTTAATTTGAAAGGAGGCAAGTAAGTAGTGCCTTCTAAATAAATTTAATAAATTCCGTGCCTTACTTCTTATTCTGCAATAAATGGAAGTTTTGTCTATTATTGTAAAATATTTTTAATAAACTTCGTTAACTTAACCTAAAAATTTACATAAAATTTATCAATTATTTATCAATTACATTACGTTTGCATTTCTAATATATAAAATTTTGTCTATGATTTTTTTATCGATGTTTCTATGTGTTCTTTTGTTATATATTATCATTATATGTATATATAAGTATTGTTTTTTAAATATATATATAAAATGAACTTAATTTACTCTTATTGTTTTATTCTTCATCAAAATCATGCAGTACAGACTGGTCCAAATTATAGTGATGCCGAAATGTTTTCGGCATCACTATATTTCTCTGTTATGCACAACAGACTTAAGTATTCGTTGTTTTTATTTTTGTTTTGAGGTATGTCAATTTCAACTTGTTTTTAGTAAAAAACTTTTCCTCAGTTTTCATTTCCTAACTTGATTTTAACGAGCCATCGAAAAAAATCATAATTGGAGTAGACTGTGAAATTGGGTTAGTACTTTAGTCACTTCCACGTAATGACACATTACTTGATGGTTGACAGTTACATTTGGTTTCATTATAAAAAAAAAAAGGTTATGGCATTGAAATGATACTACAACAAAAAAGAAAACAAATAATTTATTTAATATCGAAATCATAATCAAAATTTACATATAGCTACAGAAGTTGTTGAAAATGTTGTCCATTTACATCTAAACACAAACCAACTCTTCTCCACAATGCAGCAAAAACTTTATGCAGCATTTGCGGTGAGTTGTTGATCTCTTCACACTTTTCTGTTATGCGAATTCTCAGTTGTTCCAGATTATGAATTGTTGAATAAATCGAATGTATGGCCATGCGAAAAAATCACATGTTTAAATCGCAAGACCTAGTTGGATATGGGATTTCAGTGTTCCTGCTTATTATTCTGTTATTAAAAAATTCTCTGAGATATTGAAGTGTTTCTCTGGCCGTACGTGCTGTTGCACCATCTTGTTGGAAATACCCATTTTGTAATTCCTCATCATCCAGTTAATTTATGAATGAGCCGAGTATCTCATTGCGATATCGTGCAGCAGTAAGTGTACCTTAAAAAAAAATGGGACCCACCAATCTTCTTCGACATATTCCAACCCAAACACCAACTTTTTGGGGATGCAATGTTTTTTCAACAAAAACATGAGGATTTTCGGAGGACCAACACCTCATATTCTGTGAATTAACATATCTAGAAAGATAAAACCAGGCCTCATCCGTGAAAAAAACTGTGTTAAGGATATCCTGATTGTGTAGATTATTTTGAAACCATTGACAAAATTCCACTCGTCTCAAATAATCCACTGGATAAAATTCATGAAAACATTGCAGCTTGTATGGATGACAATGTAAGACTTTTTTAAGAATGAATTGGCACGTACCATAAGATAAATTTGTTTGTTGGGTCACTACTGAAATGGATGTTTTTGGATTTTCATTAATAATATGCTGAAGGGCTTCAATATTATCAGCTGTACGTTTAGATGGCCGTCCACTTCCAGTTTTTCGACCGACAAGGTGGTGGACCGTGGTGCAAGCAAAATGTGTTTTGAGCACTTTTACGCTGACTATCATTATTGCAATAATTACATATATTACTGAAATAAATGCTTTCTACATATACGACGCTAATTATTCGAATTTTTTACTGAAAAAAACTCGCCCTTATATAGGATTCGAACCTACATCTTTTGGTTTGTTGGACCACGCTCTTAACAATTAAGCTATTAAGAGACTGAAGTTCGATCGTCGGGAAAAGCCTTAAATTGCATAAGAACACATATTGTGCCCGTAGTGGGCAAATTTGTGCAAATAAATTGCATTTTCGCTAAGTGATGTGAATGAAATAAATGTTTTCTACATATACGACGCTAATTATTCGAATTTTATACTGTAAAAAAAATTCGCCCTTTTTCATTATATATTATTATCAATTCTCTATATTTGTGATATACCATCGTTTTGTATGTAAAAGCGAACGTTTTTTTATAAATAAGAAAAAAAATATTAAAAAAAAAGGAGGGTATGAGGTATTCCGTTCCCCGTGCTTAACTTTTTTCGAAGACAAGTTGCCTCATCCTTGGGACCATGTAATATGTTGCAAGTTTTATTAAGAAAACAAAATAATATTTGTTATAGTTTCGGAGATATTTGCAAAAATTAAAAATTAGTGCAAACTTTGGAGGGGCCTATACCCCTAAATTGGGCGTTTTCGCCCAAAAGAAATTGCGTGGTTCTTCTACCAAGGTACTCTACTAATCTGGAAAGTTTCTAGGAAATCGGAATTTGACACCTGCTGGTGTTCTCTTGCAAGAATCAAGAAACACCTAAATTTTAGATCGATCATTGAAAAGTGGAATAATGTCTTTGTGTTTGTGAATGTGTTGGTAATTTTGGGCATTCGAAGGACCGTAATGAACAAAATACTGTTTGTATAGGTTTAAATAGATATATTTTAACTTGTATTACAGTTTTTGTTAAGGCGAGCTTGTTGCTTGCTTGCCGTCTGTTACTCTACTGTCTCTACTGTCCTTAAAACTGGCAAGGGCTGTAGAGGGGGTCAAAGGAGGGCTCTTGTGCATACTTAGAACACTACACATTCTAAGAATCTCTAACATCCTCCCCCGCATTGGAAGCACTAGGTTGCTTTCAATTGAATGCAATAGTTTGGAAATGTACACAGGATATAAAATATATAATATAAGAAAACTAAAAATATAAAAAGAATTTAGTATTCACTGCACTGGTGTTCTTATCAACTATTCACTGTGCACCTGTCTTCTCGTCTTCTCGTCTTCAACGGGCAGTGGGCAGATTTTTGAAATTGCGCGCTGGATAAGTCCACCGGCTGAACGAATGGTCACGACTCGCACTAGACCGTCAGGGCCGTGGTGTAATTCAACGACGCGACCTAATCGCCATTTACTGGGGGGTAGTCTATCGTCTTTGATGAGGACTAAGGTGTCCAGCTTCAGATTTTCTCTCGAAGTCTTCCACTTGAACCGTTGTTGCAATTCGGAGATATACTCTTTGGACCATCTCGACCAAAAGTGTTGTGTAATTTGCTGCAGACGTTGATATAAGGATGCCTTTCGTTCCTCAATGTGAGTTACATTAGGATCAGGAACACATGTTATGGGTTTTCCTAGTAGGAAGTGAGAAGGTGTCAAGGGTAATAAATCTTGAGGACTGGATGAGAGCGGAACTAATGGTCTGGAATTCAAAATTCCTTCAATCTGAACTAAAACAGTATAAAATTCTTCAAAGGTTAATGTTGCTTGTCGCAAAACTCTTTTTAAGTGATACTTTACAGACTTGATATTAGCTTCCCAAATTCCTCCCATACTTGGTGAATAAGGGGGCAGAAATGACCAGTTAAAATTATGGGATGCAAAGCATTCCCTTAAATGCTCCTCATTTGCGTTTAAAAAATGTGACAAATCCTTTAGTTCAGAATTGGCGCCGCAATAATTTCTAGCATTATCGGAATATATTTTTAATGGCATACCTCTACGCGACGCGAATCGTCTTAGGCAGAGAATAAAGGCATTGGAGGACAAATCTGTGACAAGCTCTAAGTGTATTGCTTTTGTGGTGAAGCAAATAAATAAGCAAACATAGCACTTAATCAGTTTATAACCTCGTCCCTTTTTATCTCTTATCATGAAGGGACCGCAATAATCGGTACCAGTAATGGTAAATGGAGGCTGAGGGGTTACCCTGGTGGCAGGCAAGTGACCTAATAAGTTGCTACCTTCTTTAGGTCGCGCCTTAAAGCAGGTGATACACTTGAATGATATCTGCTTGGCTAGACTGCGACCGCCGAGTGGCCAAAACTTCTCTCGGATTGAGGAAAGCAGTTGCTGTGGGCCTACATGCAATAGCCGTATATGCTCTTGCCGAAATACCAATTTTGTAAAGGTGTGTTTAGCGGAGAT
The DNA here is from genome assembly GCA_935421215.2 of Melolontha melolontha. Lineage (NCBI taxonomy): Eukaryota > Metazoa > Arthropoda > Insecta > Coleoptera > Scarabaeidae > Melolontha > Melolontha melolontha. The sequence goes on along the minus strand of OW285237.1, from coordinate 200,743,770 downwards.
GATAATAGGACATTTTTTGTCATAAACGACGGGTGCGTTAAGAAGTCTGCCCAGAACACGAATTGTGTTATCTGTGTCTAAAAATGGAGACAAGCAAGATAACTTGCTTTTCCTTTGGATCGACTTTCCTGACAACAAAGATTTGAAGTCATCTGGAAATGATTCTCTTTGAGATAAGGAGGCAAGAAGTAATAAGGACTCATGTAGCTCCTTTGTTGTTAATGAGGTAGTTATACGATCTCTACTGGGCAACTTACAGTTGTTAATGAAACGACGACAGTAAGACATAACACGTTGTAAGGTTCGGAGGTTCGAAAACCTTTCAAAGGGAAATAATGAAGGTAGGTGATGAGAGACTAGTGAGCGTGTAGGCTCACCACTTTCATATTTGCTGGTTGACTCATACTTTATAGTGCCTATTTCTAAATTTTCAGTTAACTGTAAGTCTTGTGAAAGGAAAGTTGGACCATTCCACCATAGCGTGGAATCTATCAACGCTTGAGGTGAAATTCCTCTTGTTAGCAAATCAGCTGGATTGTCAATTGTGTTTACATGTTTCCAGCAGGAGACATCGGAGAGGTCTTGGATTTGGCTTACACGATTTGAAACGAACGTATCAAGTAGATGAGGTTGAGATTGAATCCATGATAGAACAATGCTTGAGTCAGTCCAATAGCATATTTTGCTCATATGGATGTCTAACGCGGCTCTTACTTTGCTCATTAATTGTGCCATCATCAAGGCGCCGCACAACTCCAACTTTGGAATAGTGATGACCTTCAGTGGGGCTACTTTGTTTTTAGAACATAATAATCGGGTTATGATGTCGTTTTGATGGTTCATTGATTTTATGTAAACGCAGGCACCATATGCCCTCTGACTGGCGTCTGAGAAGGCGTGGAGCTCTACTATACGAAATGACGTGCAAATTGTTTGACGTTGAATTCGCAATGATTCGAGAGCAGGGAGCTCTTGAGCATATTGGGCCCATTGATGTTGTAAATCAACAGGCATGGTGTCATCCCAGCCAACCTTTGCTAACCATAGCTGTTGCATGAGAATTTTGCTGGTTATTGTAAAGGGGGCTAGAAGACCTAGAGGATCAAATATAGATGATATAAATGATAGTACAATGCGTTTTGTAGCTGGTTTTGACAAATCAAACGTACGGAAGTTGTAAAACAATTTATCTGAGTAGCTATTGTATAGTAAACCAAGTGTCATTGAGTTTTCTTCCGGACCAAACTTGAGGATATTATTCGATATGCTCTGATCCCTGACTGGTTCAAGCGTTTCGGGATGGTTTGAGTTCCATTTCCGCAACGTGAGTCCGCCTGAGCGCAAAATTGAAGAGATACTAGAGCAAATGAGCATAGCTTGCTGCAATGTTTCACAGCACGTCAAAAGATCATCACAATACATATCCTGCTTGATAATTTTAGCAATGTCGGGATGCTTTTCTTCACATTCCTTGGCAAGTTCGAAAAGACATCTTATTGCAAGGAAGCTGGATGCCTTTTCACCATAGGTTACAGTGCATAACTCATAGGTCTTGAGTGGAAGTGATTGATCTGCTCTCCAAAATATTTTTTGGAGTGGGCGTTGGGATTCGTCAATCCAAATCGAGCGATACATCTTTGAGCAGTCAGCTGTGAGAACATATTTGAAGCGACGGAATCTGACAAGTATTGAAAACAAGTCGTCTTGAAGAACTGGACCGTTTAATTGAATATCATTCAAAGATACACCGTTGGATGTGGGTGCACTTGAATTGAAAACGACTCTTAGCTTAGTTGTGAGACTGTGTTCCTTGTACACGGCATGATGTGGAATGTAATAACTTTTGGAATCATATTCTGAAGATTCATTCACCTCTTGCATATGCCCTAACTCAATATATTCCGACATAAAATCTACATACATTGATTTTAATTTATGGTTGGAGTACAATCGTTTTTCTAAGGAAATGAACTGTTTCTTAGCAATTTCCCTTGATTCTCCAAGAAGGGACGGTGAAGAACTAAGTGGTATGTTGACCATGAAGTGACCATTGGAATCTCGTCTAGTCGTTTGAGCAAAGTGAGCTTCGCATTGCCTTTCTTCTGACGAGAGTGGCTTGGTTGCACCTATAGTTTCAATTTCCCAAAATTGAGATAATTGCTTTGAAAGGTCATTGACACTGAGATGACATGAAGTTGACACATCATCTGAGGTGGAGTTGAATTGTCCAGACACAATATATCCCAATTGTGTGTTGTGAAGGTAAGGGAATTGATTGATGAATGGTTGATTGACAGCTAATACTTGCCAAAAGATATCTACTCCGAGGAGTATATCTATCTTTGCGGGTTTGTTGAAGCTTGGGTTAGCTAACTTGATATTTTCAGGTAGGCCAATGGGCTCTGAAAGAGTAGTGGATGGAAGACATTCAGTTATATTTTGGAGCAAAAGAAACGTTACATCTGCGTTGAACTTGGTGTGAATTGACTGTATTTTCGCAGTGGAAGTCTCTGTGATTTTTGCCTTTATCTGGTTGATTCCAGATACAGGTATATTGACCTTGTTAGTTTTTAATTTCAATTTGTTACATAATGAAACTGTCATGTAGGATCTCATAGAAGCTGAGTCTAGTAATGCTGTGCATTCCCGAGGTACATTGTCGCTACCATAGATGAGTACCGTAGCAGTGGGTAAAATTTGTAACAAATCACCTTTACGCGATTTAAGACCAGTGGGCATCGAAATATTTGAGGCAACATTGGTGACGCTTGTGTTGTTAGATTCTGTGGATGTTGAGCTATGACTTGAATATTCACCTTTGTTTGGATGCAATAGTGTCGAGTGGTATTTAGAACATTTTCTACAATGACCTGAACGACAATCTTTGACTGGATGACCCTTTTGAAGGCAATTGTAGCACAGCACGAGAGTATTTACTTGTTGCGCACGCTCTTTAGTTGACATTTCTAAAAACTTTTTGCACGAGTATATTTTGTGATTTAAATTGCATATAGGGCAATTATAATCGAGAGAGGTGACGTATGAATGACTGGTGGGCTTATTAATTTGCTTGTATTTATTTTGAGTAGATGGGGTAGTTTGTGCAAAGTAATGTGATTTAGGATGATGTTTTTCAATTTTTTCCAGTAACATACAACGTTTCTCGATAAAGTTAGTAAGTGAATCAATGTCATGATTATCCGATTTGATGATTTCTATTTCCCATTCCTTTTGACTATTGTAATCTAGTTTTTCCATAATTAAGTACTGTATGATATTGTACCATGACTTGACTGGTTCGCCAAGTGCCTCTAACGCTCGTAAATGTGCTTGAAAAGAATCTGAAAGTTGTCGAATTGCAATAGCAGATTCTTTCGTGATTTTGGGGTAGTTAACAATACCTTTAATATGAGTATGTATAAGTAACTTTGGATTTTTGTATCTTTTTTCAATTAACGATAACGCGATAGAATAATTAGCTGCAGAAATTTCTAATGACTCAATAATCTTTAATGGTTCGTCACCTAAGCATTGTAATACTGGTGGGGCCTTAAGCCCTTAGGCAGAATCGCCATGTGCTAACAGTGGGGCCTTAAGTGCCTGGAGGATCGGCATGAGGTATTAGTGCCGTTTAGCGCACTTCGTGGCAGGACGCCACGTGATGTTAGCCTGGTCCTGAGGGCTACATCGTTGAGCCGTCATGCAGATATCGTTGTCCCGTTAAATGATACACATAGTTCGGGTAACATATATTTAATACATAACAACACTTAAAACTGCATAACAAATATATACATTCTTACTAACTAGTATGTAGACTGAATCTCTGACTCTGAATGAGAATGAGACTAGAATGATCATGATGCTTCTTACACTACAGTATATATACATAAGAGAAGGTCCTCGGACTACTTAGGGAATGTAATACAGACCCTGACATGTAACTGTGTTTGGCTTGTGTTTGGAAACAACTTGCGTCAGCGAGGACGTATTTGTAACATGCGTTACTGGAACGAGGCTGTGGCCTGGTTCAGATTGATTGCATACACACAGCTGCATTACGTTATCACACCACCCTTCCTGGGGTTAAGAAAAATAACGCTGAGGTGTTTGTTTTTCTTACGTTAGACCTTTCTCTCCGGTTACCTTCCTTATTCCTATTCTACAATATTATCATACAATACAAAAATACCATACAATACAACAATACAATAATACAATACAATAAAATAATACAATACAATAATACAGTACAATACAATAATACAATACAATAATAGAATACAATACAATTTATAATAATACAATACAATACAATAATACAATACAATACAGTAATACAATACAATACAATAATACAATTTATAATAATAGATATTTAACGAATAAATATATAAACGAATAAACTGTAATGATAAATATATAACATAGATTGTAAAACCTTAAATAAATTTTCATAGTACATTTTTACATTGTTGCAAAAATAATAATTATTAATAATCGTTAATTGATAATAATAATTAATTGATAATAAACATTAATTGATAATAATCGTTAATTGATAATAATAATTAATTGATAATAAACATTAATTGATAATAATCGTTAATTGATAATAATCAGTAATTGATAATAATAATTAATTGATAATAAACATTAATTGATAATAATCGTTAATTGATAATAATCAGTAATTGATAATAATCGTTAATTTGGCCTTTGTAATTTGTACACTGTCTCAATCTTGTTAGTCTGTTCGCTTTTTAGTATTTTATTTCTATATCATGTGTTCTTATATATCTAATAGTTGACTTACTTCGTATTTGCAATTCTTGCTTCTAATTTCCAATTTTTCGCATTCGATTCTCTGTCTTGATTGTTCGTTTTCGATTCCTATACTTGATTGTTTGTCTTCAATTTTGTGCATGATTGTTTGCTCCCAATTCTTATGCTCCCTTTCCAACCATACTTTAAAATAACTCGACTCTCCGTTTTTCTATCTATTTTCCTCCATGGAAAAAATTATACTGGAAATCACTCTTTCGTGTATTTCCCTGGACAGCACATATTTCGTGTCTGTCATGTTCCTGCGCAGAACTATCTTGTGAAGCTTATTCTGACTACAGTAAGGTTGCACGTGCTGCTGATCCCTTATGCTGTAAGCCTTTTCTTCAATCTAGAAAAACTTGAGACCAGTTAACAAAACACACTTTTGTTATAACTGTCTCTAAAAAAAAAAATTCTGAGAGCGTTTTTTGTCGTGCAGGATCACTTCCTGGAAGCGCATGCTTGCTTCGTCACGACCTAGGGGCGAATTGGAGTCTTTTTTGCCTTTCTCCTACTTTGAATTTGAACTTTGATTCGGTTGGTTATCGTTATCGCCAAGTCCACAACTCTAGGATGATCTGTCCTGTAGGTTGCACTGTTGTTGGTGTCGTAAAGGTACAATCGATAGGTCTCTGTCGTCTTATAGAGCTCCAGACGTGATTAGGATGCTATCGTATCGTGCCGTTACTAACCATTATGGCATTGGAATCAATTTCTAGGCATTTGTGACAAAAATTTCGGAATCTTTACCAATAAAATTAATACACTACTCCTCGTATATTGGTTTCTTAATTTAAAATTATTTTCTTTTGTTAGCGAAAATTTTTTTTGAATATGTCAACAATATTTCCTTCAATGTCACTTATCCGATCGTTTACAAAATAAACATTGTGTTGCATTTTATCAGTGACCTTGACTTCGTGTATTACTAAACTATCTTGTCGATACATACATATTTTCAATTTGAATTCGATGTTTATTTACTGGTGATTCGTTTGAATATACAAGTTATTGTTTTTAATTTTGTTTGTAAACTATGCAATATATGGCGCTTATTAAAAAGTACAACGCATGCATTTTTTATGCACGTAATTAAACTTGTTAAAAGAAATATAACATAATTGTATATATATATATGCGCCTTCTAAACAAAAAATGTATTTAAACTTTTGCGTTAATTAACAAAATTGCGAAGTGTACGGCCGAAATGTAACATCTTAAGTTACGTAGTACATATTAATTTTTAAATAAACTTGACCTTTACATAAAGAAACGTATGGTACGCACTTTGCAACTTTTGCATTCTTGCGTAAGTAGACATAAACATAAATAACATGGTATGCTAAATCAATATTATTGTCTTTTATAATACGAATAAACATCTTCACTCGCGTAGTTTATAGATATGAACGCCTTGCACTTTATTTCTATACACCGTAATATTTGTCTTTGTTTAAATTTATTTTACAAGGAATACCTGAATTTCTTCTTTCTTGTGGAGCTTCTGTTTCCTCCGTTCCTTGTTGCCATCCTCTTGGTTTTGGCCTGCTAAACTGTAGGTTTTTTTTTTTTCTTTGGTCCGTTCCAAATTTCCACTTGGTCTTTTTCGGCCTTAGATGGCTGGCAGAGCCATCTAGTGGTGTGGACAGGTAGGATCGCCATGTAATACTGGTGGGGCCTTAAGCCCTTAGGCAGAATCGCCATGTGCTAACAGTGGGGCCTTAAGTGCCTGGAGGATCGGCATGAGGTATTAGTGCCGTTTAGCGCACTTCGTGGCAGGACGCCACGTGATGTTAGCCTGGTCCTGAGGGCTACATCGTTGAGCCGTCATGCAGATATCGTTGTCCCGTTAAATGATACACATAGTTCGGGTAACATATATTTAATACATAACAACACTTAAAACTGCATAACAAATATATACATTCTTACTAACTAGTATGTAGACTGAATCTCTGACTCTGAATGAGAATGAGACTAGAATGATCATGATGCTTCTTACACTACAGTATATATACATAAGAGAAGGTCCTCGGACTACTTAGGGAATGTAATACAGACCCTGACATGTAACTGTGTTTGGCTTGTGTTTGGAAACAACTTGCGTCAGCGAGGACGTATTTGTAACATGCGTTACTGGAACGAGGCTGTGGCCTGGTTCAGATTGATTGCATACACACAGCTGCATTACGTTATCACAGCATGATTTTAAATATAAAAATCGCGAGATGTCATCCAAAGTTTCATTGTTGTGAATAAGAGATTTAAAACTTTCATAAAAGCATGGAAATTGTTCTGGTTCCCCTTTGTAAATTTGCATTTGTAAAATTGGTAATTTTACCTGTGGTTGATTTTGTACAATGTTATTATTATTAGCTACTGGAACACTCTGTATACCAGGGATGGCGCTAGTCACTTGCGAGATAACTGAGTGTCTGCTACTAAGAACTGGACTCTCTTGTATACTAGCATTGTATTCAACTTGAACTTCAGCTGCGTTTTTTGAAAATAGTAATTTCGCGAGTGCTAAAACCTCATTATAAGAAGATTCAAAGTCTGTATATTCATCATATCGCATATCGATATTAGCTTCATCATCCAATTCTATTATTTGAGAATTAACGCCTTCAAAATGTGCGATTAATTCTTCAAATGCTGGCAATCTATTTTTTAATTGAATAATATTTAATTCCGATAACATTGGAAACTCTTGCGGTGCCATTTCGTTCGTAATGTTACAAATTTTGTTTATAAATTCTTTGAAACTTGTTAAACGTGCCTTGATTTGACCGCGTTTACGTATCAATGATGTTATTCTTTCGGCTTTCGACATATTGAAATTGCTAATTTTATACACCGTAAATCAAATCTTGGAATGATTTTATTACGTGCACTTGTACATGAATATACCGTACAAATTAAATGATAAATCTATACTTAATATACACGCATAAATATACTGTGTTAGACAGATTACAGAAATTCAAATTGGAAAGAAAAGATGGGAAAAATGTCTCACCTATATGATATTTATTGGTTTGCTGCAGTCGACCATCTATTAGTTGGATGCGACGGGTGGATATCTTCATATGCTGTCGTATTTCTTCGTGACCTTGACTGGACGATTGGTCTGGTTGTTAGCAGCTGCAGCTGTATTACGTTTTTTGTAATGTTTTCTTTACGCAGGTTTCTTGAATCCGACTCGAACGGATCAAATGTTTGTGTATGTGTTGGTAATTTTGGGCATTCGAAGGACCGTATGAACAAAATACTGTTTGTATAGGTTTAAATAGATATATTTTAACTTGTATTACAGTTTTTGTTAAGGCGAGCTTGTTGCTTGCTTGCCGTCTGTTACTCTACTGTACTGTCTCTACTGTCCTTAAAACTGGCAAGGGCTGTAGAGGGGGTCAAAGGAGGGCTCTTGTGCATACTTAGAACACTACACATTCTAAGAATCTCTAACACTTTGTATTGCCGACTTTTTCGAGACGCACTCTAAACGTTTTCTTAAATCAAATATATAATAAATCCTGTATTTCGGTGTTTATTATTATTCCATTGATAGTTACGCTATTCGGATAACTTGCGTCTGTTGCGTTTTTTCAACCGAAGGGCGTTGCCATCAAAAACGTCTGTTACTTTTGCTCTATTCTTCTATATTGTCGATATCGTTGAATATGAAACACCAAATTCTAAAGCTAACATAGGGTTAGTTTCACCGTTTTCCGTTCTAGCTAGTATAGCACCCTTTTCTTCTATAGATATGGTTTTACTCGTAAACGTTAGTGTAGAAGGCATTTCTAAATTGTATTACCCTTCCTAAATAAACAATTTTAATCCATGAAACTAGTGTAACTGAATAGCGCTTTAACATTCGTTTTACAAGACACGTACGTAGCCAAGCCAGTAATTCGCCGCCTTTATTCAGTGCATCCAAATATTGCTTAACCACCCGTGCGGTATGAGGTCGCGCGTCATCGTGCATTAGAGTAAAGTTCTCACCTACGAATGGAGCAAATGGTGCGATGTGATCAGCTAAACACTCGTTATTGTATCTGGCAGCCGTCATATTACCATTTTCAATAAGAACAAGCTCAATTTTCGCGTACAATGAAATGCCAGCCCAAACCATTATACCGCCACTCCCAAATGCCATTCTTGGAAATATACAGTACGTTGAAAATCGTTCACCAAACCTTCTCTATACACGTTCTTGTCCATCTGGGAACACAGACAAAATCGAGACTCATCCGTGAACAATACAGAGTTCCATAGATCCAAGCGGCTAAATAGTAGTCGCTGAACACGATGAGCTGGGAGCAAAAGTGGACAAGCAACAGGTTTCCTTGACATTAATCCGTATTCCTTTAATTTTCGGTGAACGGTTCGTGCAGAAACTGCAGGACCGTAAACGTCTTTGACTTAGCGAGACACAATTGTTGGAGGTAAACCAGGATCGCGTAATGTAGATGAAAGGGTTACATTTTCTGCTTGTATTTTGTCAATCAATAAGGGTCGGCACTGACAGTTCAAATGACCTTTCAACAGAACAGATAAAAGCTGAATAAAGAGCACATCAAGATTGTTTGGGTTGGGTTGGATTTTTTCTTTTGGCTGCTTTGATAAATTAAATGTTTCGTATCTTCGTTAATTTCCTATTATTATTTCATAGATAATATTTCATGTCTTGTGAATAAAAGGAATTTTAATTATAATAACAGACATTTAGGTACATTAGTGACTGGAATTTTTTATCCACATCAGGCGCGGCTCGTGATGACGTATTTGGGAGTGCAAGTACAATGATGCGAGTGCTTCGTGTATTCTCGTGTACTAACTGAAACGTTTTCTTAGTAAACACCGAAAACACACGAGGCACTCGCATCATTGTACTTGCACTCCCAAATACGTCATCACGAGCCGCGCCTGATCCACATTAACCCAATTACTACCAACGTCCTTTTAAAAAGTCGGTACAGAAATCTTTTTTTTTGTACAACTTAAACTACTTTCCGAAAGATGGTGCTCCAGTCTATCATTAAACAGAGCATGTACAACGTCTTTCCAAGATTTGCAGCAGTGTAAGTTTTGAAGACTTGCAGATATTGTAAATTGTGTGTGAAACATTTTTTTACGTTCTGTCATGGACAATTGGAGGTAAGAATAATTACGTAATTACAAACATAACATTACTATTTCTTTACACTGATGAGTTGGTATAGTCATAACTAGAGCTGAGGATGTTTGCGGTATAACCATGGTTATATCATGTAACCATAGTAAATTACTATGGTTACATGATATAACCATGGTTATACCGCAAACATCCTCAGCTCTAGTCATAACTTTATGGTTTTACACTTAGACATCTTTGTTTTTTGCTTCATTTTTGCAACATAACCTTACAAACACAACCGTCCTTTTAAAAGGACAATGGTTAAAACACGTACTATTTTGTTTTCAGTTATTTGAAAAGACCTCTTACACTCCATGAGCTATTAGAAGAAGTAGAATACATTGATGATGTTCACAGTATACCAGACGCTATAGCAGTGTTTCCTCCCGTTAACGCTAATGAAGAGGTTACCGATGAAGACTCCGGAGATGATGAAATTGTTACTATGAACAATATTCCAGGTAGAATATTGAATACTCAAGCTGAAGCTATTTTTGATACCGATCACGATAGTGATGATGATATCCCAATGTCACATTTTAAAAAATATAAAAAAAGACAGAAAAGTAATCACTGGGTTAGGGAAGACATTACAAATAATTTACCAAAATGGCAAGATGAAAGTACGGCAAATAATAATATGTCTTCCTTGGACTTGTTCAGTCTCTTTTTTGACGAGAAACTTTGGCAAATGATACTAAATTATAGTAATCTTTATGCAGTGCAACATAACAGAAATGGAGATATTACACTAGATGAAATAAAATATTTTTTTGGAGTACTTATTTTCAGCGGTTATACAAGTGTCTCAAGAAGATCTTTGTATTGGGAAAACAGCTCTGATGCTAATTATCAAATTGTGTACACTGCAATTTCACGGAATCGTTTTAATTTTATAATGCAAAACCTACACTGTTGTGACAATACAAATCTAAAAGTTGGTGACAAATTTGCAAAAGTTAGTCCACTGTTAGAAAGATTAAACCAGAAATTTCTTTCTTTTGCCCCTATACAAGAAAATCATAGTGTAGCCGAGTCCATGATTCCGTATTTTGGACGGCATGGTTCGAAACAATTTATCAGGGGCAAGCCCATATCAAGGATCCACCACAAATCTTTCAGAAAGATACAAAGACTTGGGTTTGGGCGCAAGTGTGGTCTTATCATTCGTTGACAAAATAATCGCAGCAAAAGGTCAGCTGCCTTTTCATGTCTACTTCGATAATTTTTTTACGTCGTGGGAGGTACTTTTGGTGCTTAGCGGCAGAAATATAAAAGCTACTGGTACGGTGAGAGAGAACAGAATTCCAGTATCAATTATAAGGTCTGGTAAAGAATTGAGAAAAACAGAAAGAGGGACATTTGAATATGCTTTAGAACGGGAGGAGAATATAATAGTCTGCCGATGGAATGATAATAATATTGTTACCATTGCTTCCAATTGTGAACCTGTACTACCAACGACTAATGTGATTCGATATTCTCAAAAAGAGAAGAAGAAAATATCTGTGCCTCAGCCCAAGTTGGTAAAAAAATACAATCAGAATATGGGTGGAGTAGACAGGGCAGATCAGAATATCAGTCTTTATCGCGTGAGTATCAGAGGAAAAAAGTGGTACTTTCCTATAATTTGTCATGGCTTGGATATGGCTATTCATAACGCCTGGCAACTTCACCGCCACTGTGGAGGGAAAATGGACCAGTATGGCTTCCGTCGATCTCTTTGTAAAGGTATTTTAGAAACCCATAAGAAAAACACTAAGAGAGGACGTATACGAACAAGTGTCAATGAAAACGAAATTTCGCGATTTGATGGTAAAGATCATTTGATTGTTTACCAAGAAAATCAAATCAGATGTGGACGGTGCCACAAGAAAGTCCAATTTAGGTGTGCCAAATGCAGAGTGGGGTTACATCCTAAACAATGTTTTGTAGAATATCACATGCAATAATATTTTTTTATGTTTATTATGTTCCAATATCAAATTGAAGATTGTATTTAAATAAACTTAAGTTTTTTAAAGTTAGTTCTGATTACACCTTATAATGCCACTGTCCTTTAAAAAGGTCGGCCCTTACCTAAAAAACTACTAAAAAAATAAAAAAAGTTAAAATGAAAAGTTGTTGATTGGGTTCCAGTTAATGTAGAAATAGACAACAAATGTATTTTTTCAAGAAAAAATTGATTTGGGAGTATCTGGGTTAAGGATAAGCTATCAGGGACTAGAGGCGAAGAAAACTGGTATAAGATGGTTCACCTCTTCTAGTCTGTAATAAATATCGAAAAAGTATATATGAACTGTTATCGCATATGTATTATTTTTTATTATTCATTTTTGTCGTTATTGCGAACTCGAATCATTTTCCATTAATTTCTGACAGATTATTTGATAGAATTCACACTATATTACAAAATATGAGTACTATGATTGCCTCAATATCATTATAATAAATCGTTAAACACGTTAACACTTTGGTATAAAAATATACCAGGTCTTGGCCGTTGATAACTTGCTCCCAAAATGTCAGAAAACGAGATTGTCTTCTTTTTTTATGCTGCATTCGACTTCCCTGATACTTCGAATAAGGCGTGGTTCTTTTTCATAAACAATGTAGTTAGCAATGAATTTTATTATTCCGAATCAGGAATTCTCTGTAATTACGGGCCAGTGTTTAGCGATTTTAAAAGTCCCGCGAAAAAAAAAAAAAGTTCGAAGTTGCAACGGTCAGTCGTGGGTGCAACGTCTCCCGACATGCAGTGCAGAAGGACGAAAAACAAATTCGATTAAATTATTGCTGTCTATTGTTTTCGTGAATTACGAGGACTATTTTGTTCTTAATATTCTATTGATATCACATCTGGTTGTTGCATAACACTTACATTTGCATATTAAATGAGAGATCTGGTTTTGGCAAAAGAAATTTTTTATTTCTGTTTTAAATAACGTTCTGTCTTTTTTTCTCATTGAATTGTAGCATAACTTATAGCTTTATGTAGAAGGTATTGCTACAAACACAATAACTTCTTTTTTTTTGTATTATCTAGTTGAAAATACTATTTATTTTTCACTCAAATATAGGTCGCACTCCAATAGTCAACTGTGTATTTAACAAACTTTTCACAATTTTATTTTAAACATCTAAACTCCGTCGTACAAAATGTAATTTTTAACTCAAAATAATAGAATATCGTTTCGTAAAACTAACATCCTAATCAGCTGATGCAATTTTCCATTATGCGAAATAGTTCTAAACATTATTTTAATGGCAAGGTGTATGTTATTACTAGAGAACGGACGCAATTTCCATAAAACGCAATCGGCAATTGGAATTGTGTATAACGTCGCTCAGTACATCCCGGCGTAATTCAATGAAGTATTTGTTTGACTTACTCGGACACCTGGTCTCGCCGCGATAACAATGGACAAGCCCGCTTTTGTATTCAGAGAATATAGTGTTTTTTCAAGTGTTTTCATGAGCGTAGATAGAAGCGGGGTTTTTATAATGTATTTTATTTATTAGTTTATATTTCGTAAGATAAATAAAGTGCTGTGAGTAAGTTTCTTGTTTTCATTGTTTTAACTGTTAATTACATCGTAATTTTTGTGATAGATCCTGTTCAATATCGTTTGATTGAATCTATTTCTACCAATTATTTCGACGTAAGAGTGTGCATTGAATTTCGTTCAGTTTCAATAACTTACGCACACATTTTTGGTTTTCTTTTATTTAGATCTAGAGCATTGTTTAAGTTACTTTTTCAGACATCATATGGAAGAATGTCGAGAACGGCATTGTAAAACAATGGCGAGTTGCATTGACGGTCATACTGATTGTATGTCCATTGTCAGTGATTCCGAAATTTATTACAAAATCCGTAAAATATCGTCAAAAATTCCTCACTTAGGATCGCAAACACATCTGAACTCTGTAAAACTTTTATGGCGGCTAATATTCCATTAAATAAACTTAGCAATCCCACTTTAAAAATTTTTCTTCAAAAATATACTTGTCGAAATGTTCCTAATGAATCAACTTTACGCAAATATTATGTTTCTAGGTGCTATACGAGAACAGTAGAACGCATTAGAAGCCATCTTTTAAATCAATACATATGGATAAGCGCCGACGAAACGGTGGATATGTTAGGACGCTGTGTGGTAAATGTTGTAGCTGGTGTACTACATCCAACTATTCCCTATAACTCATATGTAATAGCAACAAGTGTTGTAAATAGAGTTGATGCGGAAACAGTTGCTGAAACCATTAAGGAGAATATGCAAAAAATGCTTCATTCGAACGCCACGTACAAAGAAAAAATACTTTTATTTGTCAGTGATAGTGCTGCGTATATGTTAAAAAAGTACAAATAAATAACAAATGTGATTGACATTATCAAATGTCATTCGGATTTACGTTTACGGAACGACAAACACATACTAATATATATGCGTCTTATTCTATCAAAATTTCAAAGTAACCTAGATTGACTTTTCAAATGAACACACGTTATATATATAATACAGGGTTTTTCACGTAATCCGTTCGTTAGAAGTTTTCTATGTTAATGCCTTAGGACACTTTTGAAAATTTGTGGCACGTAATCTTGATACTTGATGTGTTAAAATAAAATATTTGCACCCACGAACCACCGGAAGTCATAGCCAACTTCGATATTTTAAATGGAATGTTATACTTTTTATTGCTTTTTCAAATTCGCTGTAAAGTACTATAACACTTTATATTAAGATTCCTTATGCAAAAAATAACCGTTTTTGAATTATTTTGATTTTTGTGAAATTTTTGGTTTTTTAAATGTACTTTTTAAAACCATATATCTCAGGCGTATTTGATCTAAATTACATCATATTTCTACTGCAGACAGCGAAAGGTATAAGATTCCGAGTAATGTCGAAACATTTAAGAAATAAATTACAGGGTGTTCGAAATTTATTGATTATTTAAGTAATTTTTTAATTAAAGAAAAATCGATTTTTTTAAATGGAACAACCTGTAGATGAGGACGCCATAGTAAATAGATAAACATTTTGCATCGTACAGGTATAGGTTTCCCTATGTCTATCTCTAATAGTTTTAGAGTTATTAAGAATTACTTTCTAAATTGAGCATATTAACAAATATCGTTGCAGTAAGCCTTGAAAAATAAATCTGATCTATCAAAATTGTCACAAAATGTTTCGTGGTTTTATGTTGTTCACAAATATCCTAGAGGTATTTTGCATTTATTCTACATTCATGGTGAATATCTTCAAATTATTGAAAGAACATGTCGACTTTTTAATGAAAGACATTTACCAACAATGAATAAAACTAAATTCAAGCGAATAGAGTCAAATTCCATTCGCTTTGGTATTCAAGTCAAGAAGACAGTTTACGGGCGACGAAGGTAATGAAATCGTTGTTTTGGAATATTTTTATGCGCCTCCAAGCATTTCTATACCGACGGCGTCTCAGATGTAGGAATTTCATGTACTATTACGAACGGCGGCTTGTGCTGGATATCGGGATGTGGATGTGCCGTGCCAATAATAATGAAATTATTCTAAGATAATGAAATAATTAGTGGAGCTGGTGAAGTTTCTTCAAAGGTCCAGAACGTGCGTGGTATTGGTTGTTAATTAAAATATATATATAACTTACTAATTAAAACACATGTTGTCCTTAATGTTTGTATTTATATTTACATAAGAAGAAATTGAAATTGATATATTTAAAAGTAATTAATCAAAGTAATATGTACACGAGGAGCGGTAATTAAGTAACTGCAAATTAACACAAAAATACTCTGAAACGAACGTTTAATTGAGCAGTAAATTAAGGGTTAATTGAATACGATTAATATAAAATAATCTCTGTATCGAACAATACAGAGTTACCTTTGATTTGCCGCGATGGGCGGCCACGTGGTGCGTCGTATACCTGGACAGATATGCAGAGCGATGTTTGGCCGGAGGAACAAGAAATTAATTAGTTTAATTAATATGGATTCGCTTAAAAGAATAATATATATAGAACAATACAGGATTACCTTTTAATTGCGGTGAGATGCAGGGGCACGTGGATCATGCCACCGGTACTTGACCAGTAGAAGATCGGACTGATAGTTTTGTATCGAAAGAACACTGGTTTTGAAAACGGTCTGTTTTATGACCTGTCGAAGAGAGGGTCGATAACTTGAATTCTAATTAATTAAGAAGCGGGACCTGAAGAGTTGTTCTATCGATGGCATAAATATTATTAAAATAACCCTTGTGACATAAGCTTTCTAATGATATGAAACATAACATATAAAGGGTAAGATGTATGTAAGTCAATTAAAACAATTTAAAACGAAATGTATATAGAAAGAAATTCTACAGTAACGGTTGTTGGGTCAGGTAGAAAACGAAGGGTCTCGGTTAAGATATAACAAAAGAGATGCTTTCTCTTTGTAACGAAAATGTACAGAAAAATGTCTAAGTTAATATTTTTAAATCGAGATATTTAAAGACGAAATATATATTATTTAAAAATAGATTAAAATATTCTTTTATGCTAAGCGTAACAGTACATTAAAGGATTTTAAAGAAATATAAAATGCATCCTTATTCTTTCCAATCAGTTTAGGGTTTTTGTCCTGGAGATCAAGATAGAAGAATTCAATTTTGCGAGTTTATTTTAACTAAAACACAAGAAGATCCCAATTTTTTATCCAAAATTCTAAGGACTTTTAATAGAAGAAATTGTCATCATTGGGCACAACAAAACCCACATGCCATTAGAGAAGCAAATTTTCAAGACACTTTTAGCTCTAATGTTTTTGCAATAATTATACATATCAACGTTGAAAATTAAATTTATAACGAGAATTTAACAATTTATCTACAATTGTTAAGGAAAGTAGTACTGTCATTTTTGAATAAGAAACACGAAAGCAGTAGAACGCATTAGAAGTCATTTCTCAAATCAGTATTATGGATAAGTTCTGACAAAACTGTCGATATATGCTGTGTTGTAAATGTTGTAGCGGGTGTACTACATCCAACTATTCCATATAACGCATATGTAATAGCAACAAAATTTATAAATACAGTTGATGCGGAAACAGTAACTAAAACAATTTACGAGAATATGCACCAAATGCTTCATTTGGACGACAGGTACAAAGAAAAAATTATTTTATTTTTCAATGACAGCGCTGCATATATGTGTAAAACAGGCATATTACTTGTGTAGCGCCTGCTCTCCACAGAATCTGTGAATATATCAGAGACACTCTTCCGGAAGTTGATACACTTGCATCCGCTTTTAAAAAAGTTTTCAGAAAAACACCATTGAGAGTAGCTCTTCACAGGGAAAAACTTCCATCTTTGTCACTGTCTCTCTTTCCAGTAATAACTAGATGGGGAATATGGTTGGAAACTACTTTTTTTATGCAGAGAATTTCGATAGTTTACAAAATTTCGTTTCATGTTTAAATGACGATGCTCGAAGTATTTCTAAGTTCAAGGAAATAAAACAAATTCCAAATTAAAAAAATTAGTTGTTCTTTCTTCAGGAACACTCTGGAAACTTCTCAAAACTAATCACTTATTTAGAAAATCAAAATCTCAAATTAAATGATGGATTAACCACATTAGATGTGGCTATTAATAATTTGAAAAATATTCTAAGTGACTTCGGATATGGCCTTCGGCAAAAATTAGACGCAGTTTTTAATAGAAATCCAGATTTAATAACATTGCGACAATTGTGTATGGGACAATGCCTCAAATTCTGATAAATACGCTGAAATAAAAGAATATTTCCAGTATGCACCTACAACCAGTTGCGATGTAGAAAGGACGTTTTCTATTTACAACGATTTATTTCATTCAAAGAGAACAAATTTTACAGAAGAGAACCTTAAGAAAGTATTGTTAGTTAATATTAATACTTATTTACTGAACTTGAACTACAAAATAAACAAATAAAAATGTATTTCGTCTTTTGTAGATCACCACCCGTTTGTTTTCCAATTATACAAGTTGTCCCGTATAGTTATATTCAAATTTTAGAATTGTAAAGTAGACTTCATTTCAAGTAACAAAAACGCAAAACTTGTATATCCATTTTTATTTGTTTCAAAGTTACAGATCTATGAATGTGATTGTCAGATCATGAAAAAAAATGTACTCCTAAAGTCAATACAAACTGATTTTATTTAAAAAAAAGTTATACAATTCAATAACAGGCCTGTGATTGTTAACGTCGCATAATAAAATGTTATCCTAAAATCAATAAGCACGTGTCGTAGTGCATACAGTAATTTCTCGGAGATCTACAAAAAAGAGTACTGGAAATTGATTTATGATAAAGAAGGTTCTTACTTATTTCGTAAGTGCTGAACCATGAATATCATACAATAAACAAATGTTCAGATGATTGTTAACGTTGCATTTTTTAATAAAAAATTACATTACGTTTCAGTTCATCCAACAGCTTATTAGTGAGTGGACACGTTTTCTTTTTTCAAAATGCCTTACCGATTTTCTTCTCCAGAGTATGCGCACATTCATTTTGTGTATGGCTACTGCAACGGCAGTGCACGTCAAGCAGTTATTGAATACCGACATCGGTTTCCCGATAGGCGCATTCCTCATTACAGAACGTTTCTGGAAGTACACAGACAATTTCGGGAATGCGGACTGCGTGATTATCTTTTCGACCGAGGAGTAAATTTGCCAGCTGACTTAGAGGAAGAAGCAGTAGCTATTGTTACAAGGGATCCAACTCTCAGTGTACGTCGAATCGCTAGACAACTAGGAGTGCCACAAACGATAGTTTGGCGAATTTTAAACCGTGAGAGCTTATATCCATATCACTATCGCAGGGGACACGGTTTGCTTGAGGCAGACCACTATGCTCGTCTAGTTTATTCTATCTGGTTATTAAGACAGTCACGGCTTCATTTCAATTTCTGCAGAACAGTCCTCTGGACAGATGAATCTACGTTCACGAGAAGTGGTGTTACAAATCTGAGAAACCTGCACAGGTGACCCTGAGAAAATGCCAAAGCTATACGACTATCTAAATTTCAACATGAATTTTCTATTAACGTTTGGGCGGCCCTAATCGATGACATGTTGATTGGTACTGTCGTTCTTCCTGGGAGATTAAATGCGGACAATTACCTTCGATTTCTTATTGACGAACTGCCAGGCCTTTTAGAGGATGTCCCACTGGATGTTCGACGAGACATGTAGTTTCACATGGATGGGGCACCACCACATTTCGGAATTGCTGTCCGACATTTGGTTAACGTCAATTATCCAAGATGGATTGGTCGAGGTGGTAATGTTGTATGGCCACCCAGATCACGCGTTCTTAATCCCGTTGACTTTTACTTATGGGGGGTACATACAAAAATTTAGTCTACGCGCAAGTTTCGAACACAAGAGAAGACTTGTTGGATCGTATTCACCTGGCTGCCGAGCAAATCCGACAAAACAAGTATCAAATTCGGATAAGTACTTCTTCTGTTGGCTTACGGGTACAAGCCTGCATTCAACAAGGAGGTGGCCATTTCGAAAATATTATTAATTGAACTTTTTTAAATAAAATCAGTTTTTATTGACTTTAGGATTACATTTTTTTTCATGATCTGACAATCACATTCATAGATCTGTAACTTTGAAACAAATAAAAATGGAGATACAAGTTTTGCGTTTTTGTTACTTGAAATAAAGTCTACTTTACACTAAAATTTGAACATAACGATACGGGACAGCTTGTATAAATAAAATTAAGAGCTCTTTAAAAATACAAAATTAGTACGCCCGTGGGCGATGAGTCATCGGCTTCTCGTGTCCGGTCCCTAATGATAACAGATTATCAGAACGTATTACTATTCTCGATAATAAAATTAAGCAGTTATATTGTCAGACCAAATGTAATAAGCAGAGTCAAATTACAGATTCTTTTTCTTCGAATTAGTGTAACTTTACATGTTTCAATTATTGTATTGATGAGGTTATACAGGCTGTCCCGTAAAAAACGCCAACATTCATAATTCCGTTATTTATTGTCCGGTTTTATTTAAACAAAAAGTAAATTTAATAGCATCAAAAACACTATAAGATAGCAGTGTTTTATTTGTTTTCAATTGTTTTCATTAATGTCAAACGACAGTCAAGTTTTTTATTTTAAATGGCAACATATATATTTTTGGCTATATTCGGATTGGTTTTTTTTTTCTGAATTCAACGATGTATAACATGTTTATTTTTGATAAACGTTTATTGCAAAAAAAAAACTTTATAAATTTCATCTTTGTCTTCCATTATTTATAAATATTCGAATGTGTCATGAAACATTTGAAATGTAAGTATTATAAATATTATTATAAGAAACAAAACACTTTACAATAAATGTTGAAATTGCCCGCCACCTTGTTCAACACATATCGCACATCTCCTAATTACTCCAAAGGTCGCATTTAAAAGACAAGCGGCAGGTACTTCTTGACAAGTGTTAATAATTCTTTGTCTTAAAATGTCAACATTTTCTGGAGTTGTTAAATAAACTCGATCTTGTAGATAAGCCCACAACCAAAAATCGAGGGGCGTAAGATCCGGTGAACGCGCAGGCCACTCGATAGGACCGGATGTTCCTATCCACCTATTTCCAAATTGGGTGTTCAACAAATCAGTATTTACTCTGGCGTTGTGCGCGGGAGCCCCATCTTGTTGAAAAAATATTCTATTTAAATTTGCCAAAGGTAATTCATCTAAAAAGTTTTGGAGATTTTCGTGTAATAAAGTGTAGTATTTTTCTTGATTTAAGCAACCATCTATGAAAAATGGCCCAATTAATTGATCACCTAAAATGCCACACCAAACATTTACGTTGAAACGTCTTTGAAAATTATTTTCAATTACAAATCTCGGATTGTCTACACTCCACTGTCGATGTATGTTTCTATTAAAAATACCGTTGTTGCTAAAAGTGCATTCATCAGACCAAATTATCCTTCTGCAAAAATTCGGGTCTTGTTCTAATGCATTTAAATAAAAACGACAAAACTGGATTCTTCGACCAGGATCATTTTGTTCTAATGCATGAACTTTTCGAGCTATGTACGGTTTAAGTTTGTGCTTTCTTAAAATACCATGAACTGTAGTTTTTGATACCCCAATATTATGTGCAATTTCGCGAATCGAAGTTCGTGAATTTTGCTGTACTGCGAGAAGAACATCTAATTCCTTATCTTCGGAGAATTTCCGTTTTTGTGTTATTGGTTTGGTAAATGATCCATAATTTCTTAAATTCTTTTCAATTCTCTGAAATATTTTCGAACCTGGAACTTCTCTGTCCGGAAAACGAGCACTGCACCGACGAACTGCTTGAAGGCGATTTTTATTACATTCAAAGAACACTTGTAACATGTCCGTTAATTCATTGTTATTCATTTTTAACGAAAATACGCTTTTTGTTGCGGCAAAACGTTCAAACAGGATAATACAGAAAACTTAATAAAGTCAAACTGACACTTAAGGCACATTGACATAATGCTAGTGGACTGGGCCAAGTCTACTATAATGAAAGATGAAATTTATAAAGTTTTTTTTTAATTTTTTATTATTAGGAGATGTGCGATATGTGTTAAACAAGGTGGCGGGCAATTTCAACATTTATTGTGTAGTGTTTTGTTTCTTATAATAATATTTATAATACTTACATTTCCAATGTTTCATGACACATTCGAATATTTATAAATAATGGAAGACAAAGATGAAATTTATAAAGTTTTTTTTTTTTGCAATAAACGTTTATCAAAAATAAACATGTTATACATCGTCGAATTCAGAAAAAAAAATCCAATCCGAATATAGCCAAAATTATATATGTTGCCATTTAAAATAGAAAACTTGACTGTCGTTTGACATTAATGAAAACAATTGAAAACAAATAAAACACTGCTATCTTATAGTGTTTTTGAGGCTATTAAATTTACTTTTTGTTTAAATAAAACCGGACAATAAATAACGGAATTATGAATGTTGGCGTTTTTTACGGGACAGTCTATATACATAAAATATACATATACCGCATATATTTATAACGTCGAGATTCGCTCATCGTTGTAACTAGATTTCACTGTATTTATAATTTCATATTTATTGTTCCAATTAAAAATATAGACTTCAACAAAGGCAGGAGTAAATTTGAATTATAAAGCTTTGACGTCTTATTAGGAATGCGTTGGTATTTAATTAAATTTAAAGTAAATAATGTAGATGTCAAATTAAATGCAAACATCGCGTCGGGCGGGCAATAAATCTTCACGAACACGACCTTGCCAACAATACCTGGTTGTGTGCCTCGCTCTTGAAAACGCTAAGAAGTAATTTCAAAGACGTCGGGTCCAACGAATTAATTATTAAGTTACATACACCCGATCAAAAACACACAGAGAGAGAGAGAGACACGTACAGCCACAGAAAAAAAAAGACCGGACCTTAGTTGGGCGCGGTCGGCTTTAAATAGAGCGCACCCGATCAGATTTGTTATCAGTTCTGCGAGTACTGGAAATCCAGCAGCGCTACAACATGAAGAGATTCGTTGCTTTATTCCTTGTAATTGCGGCGGCACAGACGGCTCCATCGGGTGTCATCCAGCCATTCGTTGTACCTGCTATCTCGGCCGAACTTTCGACGCAGTACCTCGCTCAAGATTCAGCGGGCCAATACTCGTATGGTTATTCAAGTCCGCTTTCTTCTAAGGCCGAAGTTAGGTCGTTGGATGGTATTACTAAAGGTGCGTACAATTATTTGGATGGTGCTGGAAAAGTCCAATCTGTAAGTTATACCGCCGACGGTGTTGCTGGCTTTCAACTGACTTCAGCGACGAACTTACCTCAAGGACCTGCCATTCCCAAAGTGCCGGAATTAATCGCCCCGACACCGGTTGAAGATACCCCGGAAGTCGTGGAAGCACGCAGTAAACATCTAGATGCTGTCAAAGAGGCCGAAGCACGTGCCATTGCCGAACCAGCTACGATCGTCACCAACACGGAAACGGTTATTCCTGCTGTGAAATTGGCCGCACCGGTCGTTTCGTATAATTACGGAATTCCCGGAGCTGCAGTGACTTATTCAACATATTCCGCTCCGTTGCTGGCGTCTTACAATACAGTTCTTGGCGCACCTGTATTTAATCCTTTCCTTCCCATTCCGGCATTACCCGCTCTTCCCGTGCTTTCGGGTCTTCCAGTGGCTCCCGCAGAAGAACAGAAAGTCGATGCTCAAAATGATTCAGTGACTGTCGAAGCTAAAGCGTCCAAAGAATAAAGCGACTAGATTATCTTCTTTAATTTTAAATTTACTAAATTTTAAAATAATTGGCTTTAAGTATTAATAAAAATTTGTAAATATTTTCGTTCTTTTTACTGCACCCTTAGTCTCGATATAATGATTTTGTAGACAATTATTTTAAGAATTTTTAAAATAGCTCAAAAAATACTTTTAATTTAAAAAGGAAACTATAACAACATCATTGGTGTTTCAAATATTCTATCGCATTCGCATTGTATCGTTTTTCATTAATAAAATTTCATTCAAGTAAATTATGAATATGTTTAATGTAAATGATTCCTAAAAATAAGCTAATTGAATAACAGGGTCAAATAACCAACTATGCAGTGGTAAAATTAATTGGGTTCTAATTAATGCCTCGTAGTGATTATAATTGTATGAGAGGCCATGGAAAGGAAAAAATTTAAAGACCAAAAATATATAAAAAAATGGGTATATCTGTTATAGAGACTGTCCCGTAAAACAACGCCAACAATCATAATTCCGTTATTTATTGTCCGTTTTTATTGAAACAAAAAATAAATTTAATAGCATCAGAAATTTTACAAGAAAGCAGTGTTTTATTTGTTTTCAGTTGTTTTCATTAATGTCAAACGACAGTCAACTTTTTTTAATTTTAAATGGCAGCATGGATTTTTTTTTCTGAATTTAACGATGTATAACTTGTCTATTTTTAATAAACGTTAATTGAAAAAAAAAACATTTAAATAATTAAAATCAACTTTGTTTTCAATAAATTTTCGAATGTACTATGAAACATTGGAAATGTAAGTATTATAAGTAGGGACCGGACACGAGAGGCGGATGACTCATCGCCCACGGGCGTACTATTGAAAATTTGTATTTTTAAAGAGTTTAGAATTTTATTTATATAATTGGAAAACAAACGGGTGGTGATCTATAAAATACATTATTATTTGCTCGTTTTGTAGTTCAAGTTGAGTAAAGGAGTATTAATATTAACTAGCAATACTTTCTCAAGGTTCTCTTCTGTCAAATTTGTTCTCTTTGAATGAAATACATCCTTGTAGATATAAAACGTCTTTTCTACATCGCAACTGGTTACAGGTGCATACTTTATTTCAGCGTATTTAGCAGTTAGATTTTGAAGCATTGTCACCATACACAATTGCCGCAATGTTATTAAGTCTGGATTTCTATTAAAAACTGGATCTAACTTTTGCCGAACGCCACATCCGAAGTTAATTGGAATATTTTTCAAATTATTAATAGCCACATCTAATATGGTTAATCCGTCATTTAATTTGAGATTTTAATTTTCCAAATAAGTGCTTAGTTTTGGCAAATTTCCAAAGTGTTCCTAAAGGAAGTATAACTGATTTTTTAAATGTGGAATTTGTGTTAGTTCCTTGCACTCAGAAATATTCCGAGCATCATCATTTAAACATGCAACGAAATTTTGTAAACTATCGAAATTTTCTGCATAAAAACTAGTAGCTTCCAACGATGTCCCCCATCTAGTTATTACTGGAGAGGGAGGCAGTGACAAAGATTGCAGTTTCTCCCTGTAAAGAGCTACTCTCAATGGTGCCTTTCTGAAAACTTTTTCAAAAGCGGATACAAGTCTATCAACTTCTGGAAAGGTGTCTTTGATATATTCACAGATTCTGTGGAGAGCATGTGCTATACAAGTAATATGCAGCATATTAGGATATGATTTCTTTAACAGTCTGCCTGTTTTTAACATATATGCAGCACTGTCACTTACAAATAAAAGTACTTTTCTTTGTACCTGTCGTCCAAATGAAGTATATTTTGAATATTCTCGTTAATGATTTTAGCAACTGTTTCCGCATCAACTGTATTTATAACTTTTGTTGCTATTTCATATGCGTTACATGGAATAGTTGGATGTAGTACACCAGCTACAACATTTACCACACAGCGTCCTAATATATCGACAGTTTCGTCGGCAATTATCCAGAGGTACTGATTTGAAAGATGGCTTCTAATGCGTTCTACTGCTTTCGTGTAGCACTTAGAATCATAATATTTGCGTAAGGTGGATTCATCAGGAACATTTCGAGCAGTATATTTTTTCAGAAATGTCTTCAAAATTGGATTGTTCAATTTAAATAATGGACCAGTATATTTTTGGAGAAATGTTTTGAAGGTGAGATTGTTAAATTTACTTAATGGAATATTAGCCGCCATAAAAGTTTCACAGAGTTCTTCGTTAAAATTGTCAGATTCCAACGGTTCCAATTTCTGGACATGTGTTTGCGATGCTAAGTGACGTTGTACGTGCGATTTCATGGAATTTTTTAACGATATTTTACAGATTTTGCAAAAAATTTCGGAATCATAATGGACATACAATCAGTATGACCGTCAATCCAACTCGCCATTGTTTTACGATTCTGTTCTCGACGTTCTTCCATATCATATCTGAAAAAGTAACTTAAACAATGCTCTAGATCTAAATAAATGAAAACTAAAAATGTATGCGTAAGTTATTGAAACTGAACCAAATTCAATGCACACTTACGTCGAAATAATTGGGAGAAGTAGATTCAATCAAACGATATTAAACAGGATCTATCACAAAAATTACGATGTAATTAACAGTTAAAACTATGAAAACAAGAAACTAACTCACAGCGCTTTATTTATCTTACGAAATATAATCTAAATAGACTAAATTATTGAAACTCCACACGCTTCTATCTACGCCCATGAAAACTGAAATTTAACTGTAAATATCCAACAAAAAAGTCGCAATTCTCGATGAAAACATATGTGCCCGCTAGCCAGATCAATAGTGCATTCAATAACTGCGTGATGTACTTACAGATGTTGTAGGCTATTTATATAGTCCGTCGTAATGACGACGTCATTTCAACGCGATGTGTCCGGTCTCTGCTTATAAGGAAATCGTACGAAGCAATCCACTTTCGTCATCAACCAAAACAGTGACATCTGTATTACCAGTCTCGTAACAACGAAAATAATAGTCTTATATATTACTAAATTTATAATTATATTAAACTGGAATATATTTTATGTATATAATAGTAATTCTAGGATTATTTCAATGAATAATATTAATTAAAAATTATAATTTTGGCGTCATTTCAACTAGTTTTATAAACATAAGATTCTAAGATTATTAACATAAGATGTTGACCATCATGAAAAATCGTTTACACGTAACTGCCGAATCATTTGACGGTGTTTGGTTTTTGAAATAATAAACTTAAAAATGTAGTTTTATTTACTTGTAGTCACAAAATACATTAGTTTGTTACTTATTTTCTTTAATGAGAATGTACTTAATTTGCCTTTAGAGAATTTGTTCAATTTTGGTACAAATATAACCTAATTTAGATATAAATATAACCTATAAACTTCACCGTAAATTTTATATTTATACCCCGTATAATTTTATTTTAGTCGACCCAAAGCTCACATACACGAGCTATAACTATTACGTCATAGATTTTAATGACGAAAGTGGATTGTTTTATAGTATGCTGCATATTACTTGTGTAGTACATGCCCTCCACAGAATCTGTGAATATATCAGGAACACTTTTCCAATTATAATTTCAATAATTTTGAATCAAAAAAAATTGTTTGAATGTTTTAACGGAAAAAAAAATGGCTTAATATAAAAAATTAGTATTTATTTTTTAAAAGTTGATTTTTAGTGCATATTCTGAAAGTTTTTTGTGTATATTTACACGCATATTTTGAAATTATTTTAGTACATAATTATCCTAAATGTATTTATTACTATCGAACTTTTTTTTTAGTTTGGAAGTTAGGAACATTTTGAAAATTAATATAAGTAGGTTGTTTACTTGCTTTTTTGTTTTATTAAACTCATTCACAATTACACACAATTACAAATATGTAGAAGATAAATATCGCAAAAGCAATTGATAAAATCTGTTATTTATCATTCTACTCATCATTACCTTCAATTAAAGGATCTTATTTTTCTGTCTAATAAAATTTATTGCACTTTGCATAAAATAAAACTCGTAATTTAACTACCACGTCTGATTTTGACATTTACACAATCTGCGAACAATAACAATTAATATTGTTCAACATGCAAATTAGTTCTATGATTAATAACTTCCAAATCGGTTCTTGAATGTAGAAACTCGTTGATATTATGATTTAGGAAATAAGCCATTGCCATAAATAATTGTTCTTTTTTATAAAGGTATAAAACACCTTCCGTGGTGAATACGTATGCAAAATATAAAAGACAACCCTCGTACAAGTAAACATAACCAATAAAATAAAACAATTAGATTTACAAATATAATTTTTGGGAATTTCTGTTGCTAAATTCTAAATATTTCTTGAGGTTATACTGTGATCATTGCCTGAAGAGTAATGTGGTAATTCTTCTCCATATATAGTGTGAACGTAGTTTTGGATTATATATCACAAAGCGTGTCTGCATTGCATATTTGGTTGCATAATATCATTAGTTTAAAAATGAAATATATTTCATAAATGTTTTCAAATATAAAATAATTTTATCTCGATAATGAACAAATTCCCATGTTATACAGACGAAATATTTTCGTAAACTTTAACACAATATTATTTAAGGTCATCTCAAGGACGTAGATATAAAAATATCTGAATTAAAAGACGAATAAAATAATATTTACAAAATTTGAAAACGTCGTAAGACACAAAAATCGTAAACCTGAATATCTACATAACCGGGTTATATACCGGGTTCCTTTTTATCATTCTCAGGTGGGATTATATATGCATAGCCTCCAGGCGCGGCTCGTGATGACGTATTTGGGAGTGCGAGTACAATGATGAGAGTGCTTCGTGTATTCTCGTGTACTAATTGTAATGTTTTCTTAGTAAACACTGAAAACACACGAGGCACTCGCATCATTGTACTAGCACTCCCAAATACGTCATCACGAGCCGCGCCTGATAGCCTCCAATATTCACTTTGTTTAACTATTGTGAGTAGTAAATCATATTAAAGTCACGTTATCTGGGGTAATAAATATTTTTTTTATAACAATAACAAGTGTTCATTTGAAAAGTCAATCTAGTAGCATGTGATTTACTGAGAACATTTTGAAGTATGTCGTAAATTAAAATTTACTACTTAACCTACGAAGTCGTATATTTTGACAGTTTCATAAATACAAATAAATAACAAATAATAGGTATTTATTGAAAACTATAACAAATGTTGAAAATGTTGTCCTTCAAGATCAATGCACTTTAAAATCCTCCGTCCAAAATTTCTGATGATATTCTGCAACATTACTGGATTGTTATTAATTTCCACGCATTTCTGTTCGATTCTCTGTAGCATATCATTCAAATTCAATATAGGTGTTCGAAATATGTTATTTTTTTAGATAAGGCCACAAAAAGAAGTCGCAAGGTGTTAAATCGCATGAACGTGCAAGCCAGGCAATTTCAGTATTTTGACTAATTATACGCTCATCAAAAAATTCTCTTAAATAATCCAAAGATTCTGCAGTACAGTGACAAGGTGCTCCGTCTTGTTGGAAATACGCATTTTGAAGTTCATCATCATGCAACTGATTGACAAATGGTTGTAAAATTTTCGTACGGTACCTTTGAGCAGTTAACGTTCCCTGAAAAAATATTGGTCCAATGATTCGCCTTTGGCTTATCGCTGCCCAAACACCAATTTTGTCTGGATGTAGAGATTCTTCATTAATTACATGTGGATTTTCACTACTCCAAAATCTTGTCATTTGTGAATTTAGGTATCCCGTTTTAGAAAACCATGCTTCATCAGTAAAGATGACTCTTTCCGAAAGTTCTCCATTATTGTTCATATTTACAAACCAATTACAAAATTGTAGTCTATGTGGGTAATCATTTCTAACAATTCTAGTACTGCTGTGACACGGTATGGATAAAGTTGCATATCTTTTTTTAATAACTTGTGAGTTGTACCAACAGAAAGGTTTATTTGTTGACTCAAATGTCGAACAGATGTTTCAACACGATTGACAACTTGAGGTGTACGTTTCTTAACTGCTCCGCTGCCTGATTTTCTTAAGAGACTACCAGTTTCAGAAAAAAGTTTTAAAGTTCTATCCAAAGTATTCTTAAATTGTATATAATCTATTACAAAATGTTGAAACTTAACTTGAAATTCAACCATGCAATCTTGAACTGAATAAACCCATAAACCATCAATTTTATTACCACTTCGAAAATAAGCCTGGACTAAAAAAAAATTATGTTCTAAAGTGAAAACCATTTTAAAACTGAGAAGCAATAAACCAGAATCGACGCACGATTATTTTATGCACTAACTGATATTTGTGATTGACATTATCAAATGTCATTTGGATTTACGTTTACGGAACAACAAACACATACTAATATATTTGCGCCTTATTCTAGCAAAATTTAAAAGTAACCTAGATTGACTTTTCAAATGAACACTTGTTACATCGCCCTATTTGTAGAGCTAACAAAAAAAAAGTTAATGCATTGGTGGTATTGTAGGAAACCAGTTATACACCAGTGACGTATTTCTTCAATTGTCAAATATTTCTGATTTTTCATTCACACTTAAATCTTAAATTAAATACATTTTATTGAAAATAAGATAATTTATTTAAAACAGTTAATTATCCTGACAGGCGTATACCTTGTGCAAAGGCAATTTTAAATATTTTTAACAAATTCAAAGAAGATGGTTGTTTTCTAAATTTCCATACACAAAAAAAAAACAATCACGCGTTAACAGAACACATGAAGCTGAATATCCTGTGTTATGTAGAAGAACGGTCTGTAGTATCGTTTTTAAATGTATCCAGGCATTTTGGAGTATCGTATAGTTGACTGTACAAAATTATTTGTTTTAATCGTGTTACTGAAATGTCCCCACAGTGTTGCCAGACAGAGTCAACGTTAAATCGGCAAATTTGTCGACAAATTTCGGTAGATTCCGTAAAAAAAACGGTAGATTTAAAATTTTTGTAATATTATTACCTATGCAAACGGTATATAAAGGCAGATGTATCTATATAAGCTTTATTAAATAATAATAAATAATTATTTATGGGTTTCTACATACATATATATTTGTTAATTCTTAGGTGACCATTCTATAAGCCCCTATTTTATTGATGGTATATTAAATGCCGACAAGTATCCGGAATTACTGAAAAATCAAATACTTCCCACCATTCGAAACATTGGAATAAATAAGGAAATCGTTTGGTTTCAAAATGATGACTGGCCAGCACATAATGCAGTGAGGGTAAAGGAATTTCCAGGATATACTTTTCCTGACCGTCTTATTACTGGAACAGGAAACATTAAATGGCCCCCGCGATCTCCTGATCTATCTCCAAATGATTTCTTTTTGTGGGGATATCTAAAAAATATTGTTTATACTCATGAAGCTGGTAGAGCAGAAAATCTAGTTGCCTTGAGAGAAAAAATAACTGAAGCTGCGAATTCATTAATAGCTGATATGTTAGCAAATGTAAGAGCTAATTTAAACGCCTAGGATAATGTCTTGCTGTGCAAGGAGGAATTTTTGAACCTCTTGTATAATTTATTATAATTTTTAGAATCCTTTTTTATTTATTTTATTAGGATTATTCTTTAATTTTATTAGAATTTCGCTTTTGTTTATGCGACGCACCGCAGCTTAAAAATTTCCTGCATCTACTGAAAGAAATAAGAAAAGCAAATCCCTTGCAATTCGTAAATGTTATTTTAGAACGCATTACAAGTACCTATGTCACAGTATATAGTTTATGCAGTAGTCTCAAGAAAGGGATTTTTTGGTATCAATTTATATTCTGCGCAAGGGCTTAAGCAATAGTATGCGCAGTAAAAAATGACAGATGACGCTGTTGTTTTGGTTACTGTTGCGTATTTTCAAGTGTATTTTGTTCAGTTTGCTTTTATATTTTCTTATATTTGTTTGTTATTGTTATAATTATTAATCTATTCGAATATTTTATTTTGAACATTTTATTTATGTCGTTTTTATCTGTTTTATAAGTGAAAGGACACATTTAGTTGTAAAGAATTAGTGTAATTAAGTAATAAGAATAGTGCTTATAATTTCGTAATTTTTCTATACATTGTTTTATTGTAATGCCAGAGAAAATAAACGTACGTACCTATATTCTTAATATTATTAAACATACTTTTCTTTAGCATGTGATTTATTACAATATACCACTATAGAGTATCATTTTATTAGAATCATTTCACATTCTAGGCATTTTCTTCTTTTTCAGAAAGCAAACTGTACATGTATAAAAATTGTTTAGTTTTGAGCATAGTGTACGTAAGTATTGTATTAATGTGTGAAATCTAATATAGAAAAGAATAATAAAATTATTAAAGTGCCCTCTTAATTTTGTGCTTTTTGAGAAATTAATAATTTTATTTTACATTACAAAAGTTACTTTGACGGAATGAGAAAAACCACAAGTTTCTATCGAAATCCCCAGATATATAGCATTCATTGGCATGCATAATAAAATGTGATAACCAGTTCATTATTATTCGATAACTTATAATTATTTAACTTTTGAATTACATCAATATATTTTAAAATTTACAACTGTAAAATGAATATGATCTGTTCAAGTTTGTTATTCTTCTTAATATTGCAGACAATATTCACTTCATAACTAATTATTTATTTAAATATTCATATTTCTTTTAGAATTATCCATTGGTAATAACCAATATCAATTAAATTCTTGTTAAAGACGCCGCAATCGTGCGCGTTGACATTTACAAGAAAATTTGAATACATTTTAAATTTAAAATATTGCCGCAATTGTGCGCACGGGCTTATGCGCGAGAAAAATTTGAACATAGGGAAATAACATTGCATGAACATAGGGAAATAACATTGCATGAGACTACTGCATAAACTATATACTGTGCCTATGTCGATGGTCAAATGATTACTGCTAACTTGTATTTGCGCAACAATCGGAGACAATCGTTGTCAGTCGTCGCAGTCTTCGCCGGCATTGTATCGTGTTTTCCATATACGTATACATCGTATGTCCTCATACGTATTCCCAATGCCTAATGATATTTGACACATGCGGTATATGTTCTATTTGAGAAAAAAAAATGGTTGACTCAAAAAAAAAATTGTTTTACTTGAAATATATTTATTTTCAAACCAAAGCAAAACATTTACTTGTTTTGAAACTAGCTTGAACGAAGAATAAATTTACTTCCGCATATCGAAAGCTAAAATTTACTTGACCTGAAGCAAATTTACTTGGTCCAAGAATATATTTTTCTGCGTGTATCCATCTTTTTTGCCGCCTTTTTTGGCATAGTCTCTTTCATCCGTCAGCTGTCACTTATTAAATAGTGCCACCTTATAGGACGAAATTTGCTATATCTTGAAGGCGATTTACGCGTAAATGTATATACAGATACAAATCTGTTCTTAAAAAGATTGTATTGCTTCACTAGCTTGACTGATGACGCCTATAGATGGCAGATGTCTTAAGCAGAAGTAAATGCTGAAAATACGAGGTGTATTGTCCATGTGTACAGTTACAGATATGTATATTGGGTATACGCTCGTTAGGATAATTAAAACATACGGTTTGGATCCCGCTCACTATTTTACTAGTCCCGGCCTATCTTGGAGTGCTATGTTAAATTCTTTTAAATACATTATATATTTTCAAATAAAATATATTTAATTTATGATTTAAGTATGAGTGAAAAATCAAAATATTTGACATTTAGATAAATACGCCTAAATAGCGCGTCTGCATATTTGGTTGCATAATTTAATTTAAATGTATTTAAATATAAAATGATCTTACTGGATAACGAACAAGTTCACATGTTATACAGACGAAATATTTTCGCATACATAAACATAATATTATTTAAGGTCATCTCAAGGACGTAGATTTAATATCTGAATTAAAAGACGAATAAAATAATATTTTCAAAATTGGAAAGCGTCGCAAGACACAAAAATCGCAAACGAACATCTACGTGTATTAATGTGTGCAACCTTGAACTTGGAAAAGACTAGTATTACACTCCCAGCTAATGAATGAAGAAACTCGACAGTACTAATAATAGTGATGAAAAAGAAGTTTATATTTCCTGTACAAGCAAGCATTAAATTTAAACGCATCACCTTCTTCATTTTAATTTCGTGTATGCTGATTTTTAAACGATTTTGTTGTTATTACATGTCTTGTAATCGTAATCTATGTTTTGTCGATATTGGTTTTTGTTTTGAACCTATAGTTTTAAACAACCATCAAACGAATGGTGGGGGATCATTTTTTGATTTGTAAATAGAATTTCCAAATTGTGAAATAGAAATAGAATTTTAAATCTATTACACTAGTTTACAAAATGAAATTTTTTTCATGTACATTTGATGAGAGATAGATTTCCTTATGTATTTTCTTCGGCTGAATTCGAAAATCAAGGTTAAATTTTTTTTATGGAACAGTTTTTGAGATATTGTAATTTTTTCATTTTTCGACCTTTTTTCACTTGACAAATCATACCTCGAGCTAGAAATGCCCGATTGGGTCGTTCTTGGTACCCAAATGCAAGGGTATTGAGATGACGAACAAATATGTATAATCGGATCTTTGATTGATAAAGCGGTTCAAAATATATCGATGAAAATAGGGCACATTTTCAAAAAAATCATATTTTACAGTGATTCTGTGCCGACAGAAAAGTACAAATCGTTAAAAAAACGTCTGGTTTCTGTTCATGTACGTAAAGATGATACTTTTACGTAAGAACTAAGGCCAACCAGAAGAAAATCGACCGAAAAATGACAAAGTTATAAGCAATTGAGTGAATAAATCCAAATCCCATATTTTCCGAATATTTTATTTTTTTCGACAATTTATGAGTTCGGTTGCTCACACGCAAATATATTGAATTTATTATTTGTTATTTTTATGTATTTTGACTTTCTTATTACTATTATAATAAAAATTATTATTCGTACCAATAAACAGCTGACTCTTGCTATATCTTGATATTTATATGTCTTTGGTATAGGAACATGATTTTATATCGATAGCCTGTTGGTATATTGGCAACGTACACTCTGTTCGTTTTCAGTTTGCAGTCACATGATCAATTTTCATTTATTTTTAGTAGTATGAATCTAGTCGGTACTTTTGAGTCAAAAGAGGTTTAAGTATTTTATAAATATAAAATTGTTATTTCAATACATAATGTTTTCTATTTATTTTCTAAATGTTTTTCCTGTTTAATCAATCGATGTTATCGACCAATGTAATGGTAATCATTAATGAAATTGGAACGATGCCGTATGACATAACCTAAAATTTTTGAAGTATAAACACAGTAACTTTGGAAGTTGTAAATCTCAAATACGCATATAAAATAATATTCTTTAAAGAAGACAAAGGTACATGTAGAAAATGCAGCTTTTCATGTATTGTAAACAGATGCTTCACTTCTAGCATTAATCGCATTAAATAAATTTGGAATAAGAAATAATCTGGAAATTGCAGAAATCATACGAGAAGAAATTCACTAACATAAATGAATTACAAAGCAATTCAATATAACCAAAAAGTAGAACAGAAAGGTTGGGAAATAAGAAAATAGGAAGCTTAATTTTGATTGTTTCATATGTATAATCAAATTTTTTGCATTAGAAATTAAATAAATAAAAGCTCACCTTGATTATATTGGTATTATTATTTCCAAGAAAATAGTTAATAATAATTACACGAATAATTCATTTGTTTACAAAAACTATAGAGAACTATTAGTATTATGTATAAATTAATTATACAGTTCAATTATTATATTGCTACGCTAAGTAAAACCATTGAAGATATAACTTCATTTGGAATCAGTATGTTAAAAAATTATCATAACTGTTTGTTAAACTTGCTCATATAAAACTATTCAACTTAATAAAATGCAGATACTTTAATCAATACAATAAATACAAAATAGCGAAATTGTATTATGTATTATTCTATTCTAGTGTTAACAGATATGGATGTGACTGCACAAGTGAGCGCTGATATTTTTTAATGTTATTCTGCATAAGACTATTAAAACCTGATTTTAAAATGCCATACAGCATACTAAACTCAATGAACAACAGTAGTGCAGTATGTGACAAAAGCTATTTTCTTTATCTTCGCAATTTATGTTGGTTGTATCTGCAAACTCTTGAGTTGTTCATATATTAACTGAGCATATTAGAAAATAGAAGTATGTAGAAATAGCAAATAATTCATCTAATTCATAATCGGTCTAATAAGAAATATTTATTTGAATAAAACATATTTACATGGAAGCTTAAATATATAATCTTTCTAATACAATCATAAAAACACTATCATAGACAGAAAATAATGTTGTCTTGTACTAACATAAAATATGACACCTTTAGTTGCAATTACATATATTAATCTGAATCAGAGTCTGATTCTGTAACATTGATTATTACTGGATCTATATCCAAGTCTACCAAGCAGTTTTCTCTTTCATACCATTGTTTTATTAAATTATCAGTATGCCTTATGCAGTTACTCCATGTATTACTATCACATGTATGTAATGCCTCCTTCCACATTTCTTTCACCTTTTCGTCGGTGTAACCAGCCCTACCGATGTGCACATTGTAATATGTTTTTGCTTTTGCCCAAATTAGCTCAATAGCATTGAAGTTACAGTGGTATGGTGGCAGTCTAAGAATTTCATGTCCTGCATTTCTTAACAGTTCATCAATTTCATAAACTTTCTCTTTACGGTTTCGATCCTTTGGAAAATATCCATGTTTCATCTAAAAAGACAACTTGACGCAAACTAGAATTTGTATTCTCAATGTACTTCCTTAAAAATACACTTCGCATTACACTAACATCAAGTTTTTCCATTAATGCTCTTCTATTATCATCTTTTTTATATTTGAAACCGATATGTTTGAGTAAAATGGAAAGAGATGTTTTTCCTATTTGCACCATTTGTTTAGTTTCCAGTTCAGTCTTCAATGTTTTCAATGTAACCTGTTTTTCTAAAAAAGTATATCGTTAAAAAATAAATCATTTATGAAAATAAAATTGCTTAGAATACTTTGATGAAACATGTCGTATAAAGTATTTTGGACTTCCATTTTCAAGCTTTCTGGCAAATCTTTGGTTTTTGGTTTACGTCGGGGTATTTGTTTTCCAGGTGATGATGTCCCACGTTTCTTGATATTGTAAACGGTTCGGACAGAGATCTTAAAAGCACTTGCTACTCTCTAAAAATATTTTTCCTCATTAATCTAAAGATATTAATTTGGTGTTATCTTACCTCATAAACTGAATCAACAGACAATAATGGACCTCTATTATATTTCTGTTCTTCAAATAATGAAGAAGGTTGGCAACTAGATTTTGTGCCTGTGAGTAGACGTTTACCTGGCATATTCTACAACAAAAAGAACACAAACATGAAATTTTATATCACTTCATATTATGAAAATTACATTTTGCAATATGCATATCAATTTATCAAAAAATGTAATTTGTCAGTGTCAAAGTAAAATAATTTAATTAAGAAATATTACGTTAAATACTTACGATTAATTACTCGAAACTGACTATTATTGTTGCAAGAAGAACAGATAAATAAGAAATCTTAAAATATCAACGGAAAAATACAAACAAGAAGTAGACCGCACTAAACATAACCTGTATATGTCGATAAATATTGTACGTATTTTCTCTTTTGACTAAAACAGTTGTCGGTATCTCATATTATACAAGACATGCTAATATTATTTTTCTTTGTCTTTGCTAGGAAGAAATTTCAAAGACGTATGTCTTGTATCAAATGACATACGTTTCAATTCTGAATATTTGTAGCTCAATATATCTGAAAAACAAAGTATATAGATTCTGTGTCTGAGATAGTATGACATAGTTAGTCATGTGACTGCAAACTGAAAACGGACAAAGTGTATATTAGTTCTCACATTGACGCTAGAGTTCTTAGATTTTATTCCAAACAAAACAACAACACATCACATTTAGGAACCTTAGAACCCTGACATTTTGTTTTGACATCTTCTATAAAACGTAGTGTCGGTTGTTTGTATATTATAGGAACTCACAAATTTGATTGAAATTATATTTCATTGTGTTCACCAAAATGCCTAAAAGAAAACGAGAATTTAAGTGCGTAAACAATCCAAATAATTTCTGTTACGTGTGTGGCAATTTTGTCCCCTAACCAAATAGACGTAGATTCACCGATTCATTACAACATAATTATCTGCAATATTTTGGAATAGCACCTGCAACTTTTCATGAGCAATGGACACCAAATAATGTTTGTTTATCGTGCCATATAACTCTTGCCGCGTGGGCTTCTGGTTCATCACAGTAAGATTAAATTTATATATACAAATGAATTAATAATAAAGTGATTTTTTATTCCAAATTAGACGATACATGAAATTCGGTGTACCGATGATATGGAGAGAGCCGCTCTGCCATTCGGTTGATTGTTACTTTTGCCTCAGCAAATCCACTGGTTTTGGAAAGAGTGCCAAATGGGTTTATGCGACAGTACCATCTGTTTCGCTTCCAGTTCCACATTCAAGTGAATTTCCTCATCCTAAGTGCCCCGATTCAACGATTGAATTTTTCGAATCATCACTACAGACAGACACAAGCAATGATAATGAATTTCAACAGGAGTCGCAATTGCAACATTTTACGCAGCCTGAACTGAATGATTTGGTGAGAGATCTCGAGCTGTCAAAGGAAAAAGCGGAGTTACTTGCATCTCGCCTGAAGCAACGGAACTGTTTGGCTCCGGGAGTAAATGGAACATTTTACAGAAACCGTGATAAACCTTACGCACAACATTTTAAGAAGGAAAACGACATATGCTACTGCAACGATATTCCTGCATTGTTTGAGAAATTCGGAGAGCCTTATGATCCAAATGATTGTTCATTGACCCTTGTTCATTGACGGTAGTAAGGAGAGTTTGGAAGCAGTCCTACTGCATATTGGAAATGAAAAACCTTCTATCCCCATCGCTCATGCCATCAACACTAAAGAATCATACGCCACAATCGCCAGTTTGCTAAAATACATTCAATATGAGCATCACAACTGGAAAATATGTTCCGATCTCAAAATCGTCGGCATGTTGTGTGGAATGCAGGGTGGATATACAAAATATTGCTGCTTTCTTTGCCTCTGGGATAGTCGTGCTCGTGAACATCATTATAGAAGAAAAGACTGGCCAGAAAGGGAGAACGTCACAGTGGGCAAAGACAATATTAAATACGTGCCTCTTGTCAAAAAAGAAAATATAATCCTTCCAGCGTTGCACATTAAACTTGGCCTCATTAAAATTTTGTGAAGGCCTTAGACAAGGAAGGCCAAGTATTTTCCTATTTGAAAACCCTTTTCCCGCAGCTTTCTTTAGCAAAAATCAAGGAAGGCGTCTTCGATGGTTCACACATAAAGAAATTGGTAAAAAGCACAGATTCTCCAAAATATTTAACACCCGTTGAAAACGAGGCCTGGAATTCATTTCAGCGAGTTGTTACCAATTTTCTTGGGAACAATAAAAGCCCTAACTACGAGGGAATTATTACCGATTTGCTGAAGAACTACAACAAGATGGGTACGGAATGCCATTATTTAATTTCATTCCTGGTTGTTTTCTATTGTATTGTTTTTACCATTTTATTTATTTCTTACAGGTGTAAATATGTCTCTAAAAATCCATTTCTTGCATTCGCATTTGAATTTCTTTCCGGACAATCTTGGTGACGTAAGTGACGAACACGGCGAGAGATTTCACCAACAAATTAAGACCATTGAGCGGCGCTATCAAGGATTTTGGGATGAAGCAATGTTGAGAGACTATGTATGGTTTCTCACTAGAGAAACGGATCCCAAAAGCAACCGAAGGCAAAGCAAGAGCCACAACTATTTCTAACACACAAAAATGTCAAGAATGTATTGCAAGCGTTTAAACCCAATAAATTGTCGAAAATTGCTTATAACTTTGTCATTTTTCGGTCGATTTTCTTCTGGTTGGTCTTAGTTCTTACGTAAAAGTATCATCTTTACGTACATGAACAGAAACCAGACTTTTTTTTAACGATTTGTATTTTTCTGTCGGCACAGAATCACTGTAAAATATGATTTTTTTGAAAATGTGCCCTATTTTCATCGATATATTTTGAACCGCTTTACCAATCAAAGATCCGATTATACATATTTGTTCGTCATCTCAATACCTTGCATTTGGGTACCAAGAACGACCCAATCAGGCATTTCTAGCTCGAGATATGATTTGTCAAGTGAAAAAAGGTCGAAAAAATGAAAAAATTACAATATCTCAAAAACTTCCATAAAAAAAAATTAACCTTGATTTTCGAATTCAGCGGAAGAAAATACATAAGGAAATCTATCTCTCATCAAATGTACATTTTCGGTGTAAAATATCTATGTGCTATATATCTACCCTAAATTTTTCAACAGCAATTTAGACGTTCCACGCTTATCAGAAAGTTTCTATGTAATTTCTCGTCAGGTCTCCTAAGATTTTTCTACACCTTCCTTATTCCAATACACATGGCCCCACAAGGGTGCGGCTGGGTGGACCCCTGGGTTATTATTATAATTTAATACAAACTAGAAAAAAATATTTTGAATATTTTTTTATCCAATGAAATTTTCGAATATTCTACAACTAATTATAGCTTAAAATTACAAATAAAAATTTATGATAAACCGTTTATATAAAATTAGTGCTGGAAATTATTGTCAGTACGTGTGTTGTACGAACTTGTGTGCATAATTTATTTGCATCCCTTTGACGTTTAAAGTAAAATAAAATCTTAATAGTGGTCACAGTTCTTCTTACATATGTAAGAGCGTAATATCCATATAACGAGCCATCGAAAAAATTCATAATTGGAGTAGACTGTGAAATTGGGTTGATACTTTAACCACTTCCACATAATGACATTTATTATTTGACATTGAAACTATAAGTTTGTGTCAAATTTTTAAAAACTCTTATTAAGAAAATTGTTTGTGTTTAGATGTAAATGGACAACATTTTCAACAACTTCTGCAGGTATATGTAAATTTTGATTATGATTTCGATATTAAATAAATTATTTGTTTTCTTTTTTGTTGTAGTATCATTTCAATGCCATAACCTTTTTTTACAATGAAACCAAATGAAACTGTCAAACATCAAGTAATGTGTCATTATGTGGAAGTGGTTAAAGTACCAACCCAATTTCACAGTCTACTCCAATTATGAATTTTTTCGATGGCTCGTTATAAAATACACACTGATATCTAATACTATATATACAAGTGTCCCGTATCGTTATGTTCAAATTTTAGGAGTGTAAAGTAAACTTCATTTCATTTAACAAAAACGCAAACTTGTATATCCATTTTTATTTGTTTCAAAGTTACAGATCTATGAATGTGATTGTCAGATCATGAATAAAAATGTAATCCTAAAGTCAATACAAACTGATTTTATTTAAAAAAAGTTATACGATTCAATAACAGGCCTGTGATTGTTAACGTCGCATAATAAAATGTTATCCTAAATTAAATAAACACGTGTCGTAGTACATACAGTAATTTCTTGGAGATCTACAGAAAAGAGTACTGGAAATTTATTTATGATAAAGAAGGTTCTTACTTATTTCGTAAGTGCTGAACCATGAATATCATACAATAAACAATTGTTCAGATGACTGTTAACGTTGCATTTTTTAATAAAGGATTAAATTACGTTTCAGTTCATACAACAGCTTATTAGTGAGTGGACATGTTTTCTTTATTCAAAATGCCTTACCGATTTTCTTCTGAAGAGTATGCGGACATGCATTTTGTGTATGGCTACTGTAACGGCAGTGCACGTCAAGCAGTTATTGAATACCGACATCGGTTTCCCGATAGGCTCATTCCTCACTACAGAACGTTTCTGGAAGTACGCAGACAATTTCGGGAATGCGGACTGCGTGATTATCTTTTCGACCGAGGAGTAAATTTGCCAGCAGACTTAAAAGAAGAAGCAGTAGCTATTGTTACAAGGGATCCCACTCTCAGTGTACGTCGAATCGCTAGACAACTAGGAGCGCCACGAACGACAGTTTGGCGAATTTTAAAACGTGAGGGCTTATATCAATATCACTATCGCAGGGGACACGGTTTAATGAGGCAGACCACTATGGTCGTCAAGTTTATTCTACCTGGATATTAAGACAGTCACGGCTTCATTTTAATTTCTGCAGAACAGTCCTTTGGACAGATGAATCTACGTTCACGAGAAGTGGTGTTACAAATCTGAGAAACCTGCATAGGTGGTCATCAGAAAATCCCAAAGCTATACGCCCATCTAAATTTTGAAGCACTATCCTTCGATCCTCAGACCTGCTCCAGGAGACCTACTCCTGGAGGATATCCACATTGACTTCATCAGCAAGAAATACTGTTTTTGGACTCAAGAAGTACTTTCAAAGGCCTCTTGATGTCATCATTTTGGCACAAGATCTTGGCCTCTATTGATCACAAAAACATCATTATACAGAACCAAGGAATTTTCCTCAACATAGAGACGCAACTAATTAAAGATTTACTTAATGAGATGCAGGTCCTACGAGATTCATGTGAAACCATTTCTGAATGAAGCAAAAGTAATTGCTGGGGTAGTTGGCATTTCACCAGAGTTTGTTACCAAAAGGAAACCCAATGCAAATGAAAAGATGCCTGAAGAACTTCAGCTAGAGCTAGAAGCATCAAATGAATTTATCAAATTTTCTGTGGTCCTTTCTATTCTGGATTTTGTTATGGCAGATTTGAAAACAATATTTGCGAACTGCGAACAAATTTGTGTTCTGTTTTCACCAGTTTTGGCTTTCATGGAACTAGAAAATTATCAACTGAAACGTAGAACTACCAATCTTGTCTCAAAGTATCCTTCAGACTTAGCAGATTCAGATAGATTAGTTGTAGAAATTCTACACATGAAGAGCGTCTATAGTACAGTCTTCCAATTAGAAAACGGACCCGATATGAGAAAAATCTTCAAGCAAATTTGAACCTGTGTATTGCAATTAGACTTTTTTGTACGATTCCAGTAACATTGTCTACGGCTGAAAATTCTTTTAGTAGACTGGCGAACTCTTTGGAAAGTTGGAAAAAGAGCACAACAGGCCAACGTCGTTTTAACCATTTAGCAATTTTAGCAATTGAAAATAAAGTGGCCAATGCTCTTGACTTTTCCGATGTAATTGATCATTTAACAGAAGAAAGCTTGGAACACTATTCATACGAGGTAGTTTTATTTTATAGCCAATTTCTATGACTTACATAGACGCAAATTTTAATTTTTTGTAACTATTTTTATTTCAATCTTAGTGTATTAAATAAATATATCTGCTGTGGTCATTTTTAATTAAAATAATTTTATAAATCAAGTTTAGTTTGGACTTATGTAGTTACCATAATTATGTCCTGTATTTTAGGTTAAATTACATTATAAAAAGAATGTAAGAAATTACCATGCAATTATAATGTAGCACGCGACAATAAAATAGGGTTCCCTGCCTCTGAACCAGAGTTCAGAGCCCGTAATCGAATGTGGGGGCTTATACACCAATCTTTTGAGAAAAGTCCCTTAATGAACACGATGAAAAATCCCGACAAACACTGTAAACACTAATTTACTACACTTTTTTCTTCAAATTAATTTGTAGACTGAATTTAGTTTTGTTTAGATTGCATTGTTTTTTCTTTCTAATTTATTACTGAAAACTACTGCACATTATCGATTAGATCGGCTGTTTTGTAAGAGGAGTTGTATTGTATAGTAAAAATCATTACTATCTGCTATTCGTTTTATGTTTTCAAACACGCTATACAAATGCTCAACTATGAATCACTTAATTCCTCAATTCTGTCTATCTATTCGACTTTCAAATACATCGCGGACAAAAAAATTCGGACACTGAAGTAAATGCTGTTCGTACAAGAAAATTTTTTTTTTTTTAACAGGACATGAAACATTATCTACAGAGTAATAATGAAAATTATAAAAAAAGGTACTTAACATTTTATTTAATACGAAAAAGTAATGAATCTGTAAATTGTGCAAAATTAACAAATTCATTGTCTTATTGGCTAGATTTTACATTTACGTTTTCAGGTAATTTAAGCGATTAATAGTGGGTGCTACATCCACGAACTCTAATGACTTCCGCCATACGGCGTGGTAAACTTTGAATGCCATTAAATTCTAGCATTTTTGTACCAAAAATGCTAGAATTTAATTAAGTCAATGTCGCCCCCTCTGTTGGGGTGTTTTGGAAGCAGGTTTACTGTTCATGGCGTCGCTTTGGTTCACTCGTGGCCTCTGGCCTTAGGTTTTTTTACAATTGACGTAGAGAAAAAATTAATTGATATAGATAGATATCATAACGGTAATATTTATTTGTGAATGTTTAAGTTGGCAGCCTGGATTTGCAAACGTTATGAAAATGTCCATTTCTATGCGAATATGGACCCTAAAAACAACAATATTTAACATAGTTGTACGAGATTATTTAAACAAAACGAACGAAAAGTTATATTTGAGATAAACATTTGCACACAAAAAGAACACGATTATCCGGTATTTTGACGTGTTCTGGACGTATTAAAATTATACAAAATGTAAGGTTAGTTAAGGGTAAGGGTACGTTATCCCCCATTAGTTTACATCGTAAATTACTTCTTTTGAGGTCCTTCAATGATTCTGAAAGTTTTATCAATTTCCGGTGCATTGTAAGGTCCTGGTCTTTGGCCAGTGATATACGCTCAGAGGTTAGAATTATCTGACATTTGATGTAAAACCAAATACAAATCTCCCCACTACTTCTAATCCTGCGCGAACTTACCCCTCCTCGCGCCAACTTAATTGGCGTTTGCTATACTTATATGGTGTTCAAACTTTCGCGGCGCACAACCGGCTTGCTACTAACTACTCTTGTGTAAGAAAAACAAAACAAAAGGAACTTTAATTGTGATAACAGACATTTATATTCAGTGTCCGAAATTGTTTGTCCACTAGTGTATTTAAAATATGAACTAATCTAAAACAGAAACGTTTAAAAAACATTCCATTTGCAAATGTATATATATGTAGGTTAAGGCTAAAAATAAGCAAATTCTCACTGTAAAATTACAAACTAACAACGACGTTTCTGCGTGTTGCCAAAATATATTTGGGACGGCTCTGATCTCCGGCGTTGCTA
The DNA here is from genome assembly GCA_935421215.2 of Melolontha melolontha. Classification (NCBI taxonomy): domain Eukaryota; kingdom Metazoa; phylum Arthropoda; class Insecta; order Coleoptera; family Scarabaeidae; genus Melolontha; species Melolontha melolontha. The sequence goes on along the minus strand of OW285237.1, from coordinate 200,699,081 downwards.
TATATAGATCAAAACCATATTTACTAGATGATCGTCGTCCGAGAGAGTTAGAATTGGATTTTCACTGGATTACACGAAGACTCACGACTTCCAGACAAAATCTTGATATATTTACAGCGGTATTGTAGTTCGTGCGCTGTCGTAGGTGTTTTAATTTATCAAAATAAAATTTTCCAATTCTCCAATAATAAAATAAAAAATAATTCCCATATTTAAACAGTTTTGACCACTCGTTAAGTTAATTATAATTCACTGTTCTGTTTTTTGCTCAGTTCTGGACATAATCTGTTGGGCATTTAATAAATTATTATTATGTAGCTGATTTTTTAATGTGATCTATTTTGGCCGATTTTATAGGAACTTTTCCTGTTAGATAACAAAGTTCACTTGCATTGTCGCGAAGTCTTAAACGAAATGTGTGTTACGAAACCATTGATATAATCTTTTGCAACCACCACACCTTTTTCATCATCTTTACTATAAGGGAGCTGATGGAAAGATAGCCAAACTTTTTCCTGATATTTGGATGCGTTCATATTTAAATGTTCATACAAAATATTGCATACCAGTTCGGTTGAAATGTTTATTTCATTAGCTATCTCACGTAGTTTCAATTGACGATCGCTACTTAACAAACGCATGGACTTTATTACCCATTTTTGGGAGTAGTTACAGTAAATTACGATCCGGGCTATTCTGCGTCATCCGTTCTTATATGTCCATTTTTAAATGCAGAAAACCATTAATGGGGCGGAGTATATTCACGATAATACTTTGATAACTTTTCCTCGGTTTCTTTAATTACTTTTTCACGTAAAAAATAATGGTTAATTAACAGTCGGAATTCTTATTTCCCCGTATTTACGCATCAACGAAAACAGTTTTCTTTAAATGAGTATAAAACACAACTTATCTGTCAGATTTGTTTAAAATTTTGACTGTGACATCAGAAACATGGCGAACGTCAGATAGGCATTACGTCCAGGTCGGCTCTGAAACAGATACAAGTCCTAATTTTAGTATCTGGGGCACCAACCAAGAGTTCCCTTCCCCTAATCTGTAGTCTTCCTTATCTATGGGTCTTGGATGAGGAGGATATCGATATCTTCAGCCAGCGTCCTTTGGCAAAGTGAAGCTATGGCTGTTTTTTTATCTTAAAGAATTATCTAGAGAATCTTCAACATTTTAACCCTCAGAGTTTGATGCCTGAGGCTCTCCCGGAGTACCCTCATCCTTTTGACAAGTTTCTGGTCTTTTCTTTCTTGTGTCGCGTGTTACAAAGCTAGCCCTCTGAAGGCTGTAGTAAGGTCTCTAATCAGTCCTCACCAACGTCTCCTCAGACTCCTTGTGAATCCGAAGGTCCACACCACAAAGCTCTTTTCGGAAGACCTGGATCTGAGGACAATCCATCGGTCCACTTTAAGAGACTTTGCCTCTCGAGTCTTTTCGAGCCTACTGTTAGATCCTCTTTTTTAGTGTCTGACAAAAACGCTAAACTCGTTGCTGTTTTAGCAACTCCTCATTCTTCACAAGTTTCCAAACAGTTTCCTTTTCCAAGTAATCTCTCGTAGTATTGTACGAGTCTTCATCTGCACAGATGACTCCATAGTAGCCGTCCATAAGACGGGAGAATTCAAACCTCGGCGCCTTTTGAGCTCTATGACCAGCATCAGGGTCTATTGTATAGCTCTTAGGTTACCATTGGTCACTAAGCTGGCCGGGTAATCCTTAGGAACTATTGCAGCGTTAAACCTTTAAGAGCTGCTTTGTAACTCACGCCCGAAGCAGAAAACTTGGTGCGCTTTGTTACTTTATCCTCAGGAGTGACCCTAGCCAACACGATTCGCTTAACGGACCCTGTTGGCTTAGGTTCTTCCTGAGATTTTTTTTTGGGAAAGGGGGAACCTTATTTTGCTCGTATCCACCCCTTGTTTCTTCTTTACTTTCTTTGTGCCCCGGAAAAATGTTTTCACTTCCTTGGGTGCACCCTCTGTTCGCAACGTTCTCAGTTTCAGTCCGTTGCGTTTCTTATTTGTTTTTTTTGGAGTATCAGTCCCCATTGCCAAGGGAGTATCTATAGACTTCTTATATTGTGGATTCTCGTCAGACTCCATCTTTTGAAGTTTTTCCGTTTTATCTCGGTCCATTTAATTTCCACGAGTACGGAAGAAGTATGAAGTCAATGCAGAGCTTCCATTACGAGCACAAGGCGTAAATACAAGGAGGTGCCGCCTGGTGTCCCTAGGGGAACGTTTGAGACCACATATACCCCAGCGGCCATTCATCTCTAAGCACCGTAGCTTGGGGGAGCTGGTCCGCGGTGACAGCTTTCGCTAAAGATTAAAACGTTTTTAGACCTATCCATCCCGCTTATAACTGCCATTAATCAGGTGCCCCAAGAGAGACCTGACCGTGCCCTTATCCGCCACCTAAGGGTAGCTCAACACCCGCGGAAGAGGTCCGTGGACCAGGAAGTACAATCCATTTACACATTTGAATCTCAACATACCTCCAGCTGTGCTCAGATACCTGCTTCTAATAGATCTTAGATTTAATCCTTTAGTCAGGTCGCTATATCGTAGAAAATGCTATACTAAAACATACTTTTATATTCTTCTTAGCTAGCTAGGATCCTTCCTATTTTTTCAATGACTAAAAGGTAGAAGGGCAAATCCTCTGGCTGATTCCATTTCCGTTGGCGACGTTACCGTTCTGGGGTTTCCTAGAGTTCTCCTTATCTCTTTATTGCTGTAATCTTTTTTCCAGTCCTTCCTTGACGTATCGCTTTTCTTCCACATCGTTCGGCGTCGCTGATCATCCCCGCTCTATGCATTAGCGTTTTGATAAGGACTTTCTTCAGCTTTGGATTGTGATGGGATGTAAGCTTTACTTCACTAGCCAAACTGTCGAAGTCTATTGTTATGACAACCATACGTTTCTTTGCCAGAAGTAAATGTTGAAAAATACAAGGTGTATGTCCATGTGTTCAGATACAGATGTGTGTAATACATATATGTTTCATTTGTAGCTCTTTAGGTTAGTGTTTATGTGTTGCTTGTGTACGGGTGTGTGATCATTTACTTATTTGGTGTAATCTCATTGTTATGCTGTGAAAATACAGCAAATACGCTCAAACAGATATGCTAATAAGAATAAGTGTTAGTTTTAAAATGGTTCTCTCTCGACTTAGTAGTCGGTGAATAAAAAACAGTATTTGTGTTGTTGATCTGTCAAATGTAATAACTGTAATTTTGATATCTGATAATTAAACGATATTACTTCCAAGCGTTACTCTGTGTTAATTTTATCAGGTTATGGGCCCAGAGTTAGAGGCATACCTGTGTAAAGAGTGAGATTTCGTCATTTGTTGTGAAATCATAAAAGGAGTATTAGAGTTTATCACTTGTGATCAGTAAGCAGAAAAGAAATGGCATCAGAGAGTTCGATAAGCATCGAAAAATTGAAAGGTAGCGAAAATTACCACACATGGAGATTCGCAATGCAAAATGTGTTGGATTTCTGTGGATTAGATAAATGTATTACTAATCCATGTACCGAAACGGATGAAGTGAAATTAAGAAATCCTTGTATGTACACATACAAACCTTATCTACGGCAGCACAAATATGGAGAGCATTAAAGGAGCTGTACGATAATCGTGGTCTGACTAGACAGATTGGGTTGCTACGGAAGCTAATAACAATTCGCCTGGAATGCTGTAGTTCGATAGCAAACTATGTAAATGAAATCATCGGCACAGCTAATAAGCTGAAAGGTGTTGGCTTTGATATCACTGATGAATGGATAGGAGCTATTATGCTGGCAGGTCTGACTGACAAATTTAAACCATTCATAATGGGTATTGAAAGTAGTGGTGTCAAGATCAACGGTGACAAAATTAAATCCAAACTTCTCGATGGAAACTACAGTAAGTCCGCAAAAAGTGCATTATATAGCAGAAACAAAAATGGAAATTCAAAGAAAGGTAATCATAATCACAAAAAGCTTCATCACAAGCAGCTAACTTGTTATATTTGCAATCGGAAAGGACATATTTCTACACACTGTCCAGAAAAAGGAAAAATGGTGGGAGCTTTAAAGAAACCGGATAAGCGTGATTCAAAGGTTTCAATGGTTCATAGATAGTGGTGCAACACACCACATGACGCCAAATGCGAAATGCTTATCGCAGAAAAGCATATCAAATGTTAAAGAGATTACCGCAGCAAATACTGGGAAAATGAAGGTAACAAGAGTTGGAAATACCTGTTTTCCAGTAAATGGAGTGGAGGTAAAAATAGAAAACGTGTTATTGGTACCGGACTTGACAGCAAATTTATTATCAGTGGACAAAATAGTAAATAAAGGCAATACGGTAGTATTTAATGGTGAAGGTTGCAGTATTTACAATGAGAACAATGAATTATTAGTTCGTGCAGACTCATCATCCGGGGTTTACAAACTTAAAAGTGACCACGTATCAAGCCTTGTTGCAAGTGACACATCAATAGACCTGGTGACCTGGCATAGACGGTTAGGACATTTAAACTTTAGTGATATGCGAAAAATGATGAATGGGCAAATAGTAAGTAGTTTGAATTTTTCGGAGACAAATAGCATGTCCATCAATTGTGAAGTTTGTGCGGAAGGTAAGCAAACCCGACTACCTTTCAAGCACGTTAGCAAAAGGGCTAAAAACTTGCTTGACTTAGTCCATACTGATTTATGTGGCCCGATGGAGATGGAATCAATAGATGGCGCCAAATATTTTCTAACATTTATCGATGATCATTCTCGGAAGGTATTTGTGTATTTCTTAAAAACTAAAGCAGACGTGTTAGACGTGTTCAAAGAGTTTAAAGAAATGGTTGAAAGACAAGCAGAACGCAAAATAAAGTATTCTCGGCTGTTGTTGCAGATACTTCTTGGTGAAACATTTTAACTTCATACAGTAAATAATAAAGAATTAAAACACTTGGCTTGTTTCACTATGAGATTTATTTAAATTCTCTAACATCTGTTTCGGCTGTTATGCCATTCTCAAAGAGATCTATAAATCTAAGCAAAATAAAGGTTATACGTACGGATAATGGCACAGAATATTGCAACTGGGACTTTAACAAATTTTGTGCAAAGTATGGAATTATCCATCAAACCACAAATGTGTATACCCCACAGCAAAACGGTGTTGCGGAACGAATGAACCGCACCATTGTGGAGCGTGCCAGATGTATGATTTTTGATGCGAAACTGGAGAAACAGTACTGGGCGGAAGCTGTAAATACAGCTGCATATCTAATAAATAGATCGTTTAATTCGGTATTGGTCGACAATACGCCAGAAGGAATTTGGGCTGGATCGAAGGTAGATCTAAGCAATATAAGAATTTTTGGATCATCTGTTATGGTAAACGTACCAAAGCAACGCAGGCAGAAATGGGATCGAAAGGCCAGAAAGATGATTTTCGTAGGATACAGCGATACTACAAAGGGGTATCGTTGTTTAGACCCCATAACGAACAAAGTAGTAACAAGTCGAGATGTGATCTTCATGGAGATCAAACTACAGGTAATGGATACCTCATCCACTTATCTTGATGAGAATTCTGTTTCAGTGGGAGACAATTCAACTCGTGTTGAGACAAACATCGAGGAAATTGAAGATGAAGCTATTCAACCCATTCTGGCAGATAGTTCGTCTATCGAAGAGAATAACGAAGATGAAGAGGATCCAAATGATGAACCCTACGTACCAGAGGGGATGGTGACGCCGCCAACTGAGGTCCGACGTTCAAATCGTACGCCAAAACCTAAGAAATCGGATGACTATATTTATGTTGTCAGTGCAAGCGATTCGGATAACGATCCAACCACAATCACAGAAGCATTGTCATGTAACGAGCGCAAAGACTGGAAAACGGCCGTAGAAGATGAATTACAGTCATTAAGGGATAACAGCACATGGACATTGGTAGAATTACCAAAGAAACGGAAGGCAGTTAAAAACAAATGGGTTTTTAAAACCAAATATGATGACAACGGACACGTAATACGGAGAAAAGCTAGACTGGTCGCTAAAGGTTGTTCGCAACAGCCTGGTGTCGACTATATCGAAACATACGCACCAGTTGTCCGCTACACATCTATTCGTTTCCTAATTGCACTTGCCGTAAAAAAGGGCCTAAAAATAGATCAAATGGATGCCGTTACTGCATTCCTGCAAGGTGATCTTGCGGAAGAGATCTATATGGAACAACCGGATGGATACGACGACGCAAGTGGTAGAGTGTGCCGATTGAATAAGGCAATCTATGGTTTGAAACAAAGCGGTCGTCAGTTGAATTTGAAGTTAGACCAAATGCTAAAGTCATTCGGACTCATCTAATCCCAAATAGATCCCTGTATATATTTTTCGGAAAAATCGCAACTGATTGTAGCTATTTATGTTGACGATCTTTTGATTTTTTGGAAGGACATCAACAACCGTGACAATTTAAAAAAGGCTCTGAGTGAAGCTTTTCATATGAAGGACATGGGTAAAGCAAAACACTGCGTTGGTCTGAATATTACATATGATGAAGAGATCAATGCGATCTCACTAGATCAATCAAAATATATTAAGGAAATATTGGATAAGTATGGAATGGCAGAATGTAAACCGGTAGCCACACCCAGTGCCCCAAGTCAAAGGTTATCCGTTAGCATGTGCAAAGATGAAACAATTGTTAATGTTCCATATCAGGAAGCCGTAGGTAGCCTATTATACTTGGCACAAGGCACAAGACCGGACATAGCCTATGCCGTAAACGACGTAAGCCGTTTCAATTCTAATCATGGTACAGCCCATTGGCAAGCGGTGAAGCGAATTCTTCGATATTTAAAAGGGACAGTGAATATAAAACTTCGCTATGGTAGCAATGATTTAATTGGTTATTCGGATGCAGATTGGGCTTCTGATGTTGATAAGCGGCGATCATGTACATGATATGTATTTGAAATGAGCGGTGGGGCAATATCATGGTCGAGTAAGCGACAACCGACTGTAGCGTTGTCAACAGCTGAAGCTGAGTATATAGCTTTGTCTTCAACTATTCAGGAAGCAATGTGGTTGAAGCACCTCGGGCAGGACTTGGATGTGAGTTTAAAGACTAACTCAACGATCATCGCATGTGACAATCAGAGCGCAATTAATTTAGCCCAATCTGATGGATATAGAGCTAGATCGAAGCATATAGATGTTCGACATCATTATATTAGAGAGCGAGAGAAAGACCATGCAGTAAACATCATGTATGTTCCAACGCAAGGAATGGTGGCCGACAGCCTTACAAAAGCTGTTCATAAAGAAAAGGCGCAATTTTGTGCTATAAGCATGGGGTTAGTTTGATGGTAATAAAACCTGACATTAATATGTTTTTTAGTTTTCATTAAGTGGGAGTGTTAGTTTTAAAATGGTTCTCTCTCGACTTAGTAGTCGGTGAATAAAAAAACAGTATGTATGTTGTTGATCTGTCAAATGTAATAACTGCAATTTTGATATCTGATAATTAAACGATATTACTTCCAAGCGTTACTCAGTGTTAATTTTATCAATAAGAAAGCTCTCTCTATCTTTACATATTATTGCGCAACTTTGTCTAATATTTCGTAATGTTTAAAAAAGTTATTGGTATTGGCAAATACTGTCGTTTCGGACTCGATATACGGCCTTAAACGAGAAACGTTATGTGTTTAGAAACAAACAGAGATCACATTTATAATTGGCATTCCAAAAATAGTCCAATTCACTCAAAATTGTGTGATAATTTTTCCTAGCGGGCTAAATGTAATTATCTCGACAAGCACGCGAATATTTATGCAAGTGACTGTACAACAATTCACTATTTTGACAGTTCACCTATTTTTTGGTATATTTTTATGTAGCGAACTTTTCTAAGCAATCCCTCTTCAAATTGGATTTGTAAATGCATTATATATGAGGGCAATTTATTATTGTTGAAATTATAGTATTTACAACACGAGTTCGGCAGGTATTCGACGGACAGTGATGCACAATACCGACCGCTTATCAATTTTAGAAAAGGACTGCACGAGGCCTTTGCCCCTTCGGTAAAATACGAAAACGATCGACGATTCGCCGGCGTACAAATACACACCAACACAAACACAAGTAACCGTAACGTACGCCATTTAGTTCTAGCTTAGTACATTGGGTGTCGTTGTTAGAGAATGGCCAACGCAAAAAACGATAATGGAGTGGTTGGTTTTGCGTATTTAAAACCGCCGGAGAAAACTACCTGGGAAAAAATCACAACAGGTTTATACGACAAGTCCGACAACACTATTCTGGGCAGAACACCGCTTGGTTGGGGTGAGTTTATGATATGTTTTTAATTCAAAACTTTCGCGGAAAGAAAAACTTTTTCGTGCAAAACTAGTAAACCAAAATAACATAATAATTTCCTTAATATGTAAATGTTTTAGATATGATTTATATTCTTTATGCATTTAATGCATTATATCTGCAAATTTTGTATTGCTTTTGTATTGTTAACGTATAAATTTCTACTTCATTATGCAGTTTTTAAATACTTTTGCATATTAGACTGTATTTTAACATCATGCAATATATTCTAAGAAAATAATATATAAAGGTAAATATTTGCTCTTGTAATTAATGAATGATTATGTTGCAAAATATTGTGTGTCACTTCCAAGATTTGTTTTTAAAATACTGTTGTTGTATGTTGTTTTTCCACTGATCTCATCAGCAGTAACGTTCAGTGATTTTACGATGTTATTCTTAGTAGGTACAAAGACGTACCTTTTCGATATTATTATGTAACATCTGTAATAAGACTAATAAGACATTGCATATTACTTGAAACTTAGCCTTGATTTAATATTTTATGTTTGCATTTTTTAAGTGCGGAATTTCTTTAAAATATAGCTTTCTCTTTATTACTAGTATTATTTTTAAGTATTATGTAAAACCTTTCTTAATACCAATCTTTATCGGCGATTATTAGAGGTTGTAACCGCAAATTTCTGCATAACTAAAATGTACAAACATTCAACATATTTTCGTATTTATAATTGACCTTGTGCGATAAACAGTGTTAACATCTTTTTTTTATTATCGCATTCTTTGCTAAATTAATTTGAAAAATATTTTTGATACAGTGCCAATTTTCAAATAGATACGAAAAATTTTAGGTTATATTATCAGATCTAGTAATAGTTAATGTTGTTTTTATGGCATTCCTTTAAACTATCAATGTTTTGATTGCGTTTCTATGTCTATGTTCTATTATAAAATTCTGAAAGTTTCGATTGAATAAATTTGATTAGGGTAGAAGAGATAATATCGGGAGAATAGGCAAAGTGAAGTAGAACTTGCGAAGTTACTCGGTTTAACTCGCCTGCAGTGATTTGTGTTTCAACTGGCTGGATATTATAATATCGAAGTATTATATAACCCTTCCGATTGTCCAGTATAGCCGGCTTATTTTGTCTTAATACTTGATGAAGTCTCTCAAACTGTCATTTTGTATGTTGGTTGGTAACAATTTAAATCAAAATAGTTCTTTAAATAAAGTTTCTTGGGTGCAAGTTTGTGTTTGATTATGCTTTCATAATTTCACTTTTGTCTAATCATCGGGGTCATCGGTTTAAATTCTCGTACCAATTTTTCATCACAGTTTATAATTTGTTCTAAAAACAACGAATGGTTTTGACGTTACAAAAGAGAGAATTGTAAATTTGAACTGTTGTTTGGTCGCAGTTATCTTTAATTAATTCCATATAACCCATTTTTGAAGCATTTAAACCTTGCAAACGACCACCACGTTGCAATTTTTTTTTTTGGCTAATAGTTTAGTGATATATTAAACTCTTATTTTGTTGCTTCTTGATCAAAATTAGACATACCTACGGCCAGTTTAATCACCTAATGAAAAGTTTTCATCATGAAATTTTGTAAACAAACTTTAGCGTTTTCTATTATTTACAACATTTTTACCGGCGGGTTCTAAATGTTTTTTTTTTGTACTTGCTAACCGCAAAATGAAGTTTCGCGGTTCAGTTTGAAGTAAATCATAAAAGGAATAAATTATTATTATCGTATTAGAATTCGATTATTAAAATGTTACTTGATCAATAAAACTTGTAAATAAAGACTATGCACAATAGCTCCATCTATTACCTATAATGATAACTCTTTATTTAATAATTGGATATAAGAAAACATAACCTACAAACTTAATAAACTACATTAGAAAATGTGTAATTATGAATTTATATATTACTATCGTCAAACTCGTAGAATATATTAGTGTTGCCGGGTGGAAAAATGCAAAAACCGTAGATTTAGATGTAAAACGGTAGATTTATTTTAAATCTTTCTTATTCTTATTACATATAAAATAGGTTTACATGATTTTTATGACTTTTGTACAAGAGAGAAAACAAAAAATATTTATTTAAGAAGATTTTTATACAGAAGGTAAGAAATACAATTTACATAAAAATTAAACAATATTTATTCTATAAGAGTATTATAAGTTCAAGATGTATACATTAACATCATATACATAAATGGCTCTTCATCGCCGATTTTCGTGTCTAAAGTTTTTGGTTCTATATTTTTTATTAATTTACATGGTTCCACACATTTGCCCATCACTGTATAAGGTAACCATCTAGACTTTTTAAGATAACACTGAAATCTGAAACTCAATTAGATAATATTATTTCTACTAATTTTAATGTAATTTATTGATATTGCAGTTGGTGTTTCTATTATCCTTAAGAATTATTATGGGCTCGTAAATATTGGCATCAGTTCTGACAACACAAATGTGTATTTGTAAACATATCGTTCACATATATACAGGCTGATTCATTTTCGGCCCTCACCATGGGGATCTCTCTTATTATTGGAGATAGAGTATAGGTTTAAATTTGGCAAAGTTGTTAAATTTTGTGTTTGTTATAAATCCGTAAAGAAAATAGACCTGTGACAAATGACCTTCGTTATTTAAAAAAAAACCCGAAAACCCCATTTTCTTCTTTTTCCTGTAGCACCGACATTTGGCCTTGTAGAGAAAAAATAAAAACACATCTTTGTGTCCATTTCTAAACCTCTATCTAGTGGTCTACTCTAAATTTTTATACGACGTTTCGTTTCTTTCTGGCCATCATCAACTATCTAATTTCTTATAGGCGCCATATTGGATTTAGACATCTTCAGAAAGAGCTTTTTTTTCTGATTTCAACCATGCTGACTAAAGTTTTTGACATTAGGTTTTATTTGAAAGAATAAATTATAAGATTAAATAAGGTAGCCTTTGGAATTTCAATCTGTCAAACATTTCATTTATTGTTCATTACTAATACAAAAATGTCATACACTAACGAAGAGAAACGAGATATGATAAGTATTTTTTATTCTTCGAAACGAAATTCAACAGTAGCGAAGCGAGTACAAGATAACAAAAACATTAATAAAAATAGATAGAAAAGTAAACAATAAACAATTACAGTTAATGTTCAATTATCTGGCCATCTTCGGTAATGCACAATTGGGCACGCCTTCTGGCATTTTGTACTGCCCTTTGTATAGTTCTTCTAGGAACGGCATCGAAGGCATTCTGAAGTCTGTCTCGTAATTCTTCAATGTTTTGTGGCGCATCTACTTTATAAATATTATTTTTAACATATCCCCATAAAAAAAAATCTACCGGACTTAAATCAGGTGATCTCGCAGGCCATTCAACAACTCCCCTATTTCCAAACCAACGGTTTGCAAGCTCTTGATTTAAGAAATTTCTAACAACAGCTGCATTGTGTGCTGATGCGCCATCTTGTTGCCACCATAAATATTGTAATTGATTTAATGGGATATTGTCGTCAAGATAGTCGGATACGTATGTACGTAAAATGTTTAAATATCTTTCTCCATTTAAATGTTCTTCATACATAACTGGTCCTAAGAGACGATTTGCCAAAATACCCATCCAAACGTTTATTCCGAAACGATGTTGTGGTCTTCTAGCCCTGTTTTGTCGGGGATTTTGTACTGCCCAATAGTGCTCCGTATTTCTGTTGAACATTCCAGAATTTGTAAATTTTGTTTCATCTGACCAGATGATTTTGCTCAAAAAATTTTCGTCATTTTCTATCCTTCCCATTAACCAATTACAATATTCTAGCCTTCTCAAATTACCTTCAGGCAGTAAAGAGTGACTAACATGGATCCTGTATGGTTTAAACCTACTTTTATGTAAAGTTCTCCAAACTCTGGACCGGCACAAATTTAATTCTGACGCTACTTCGCGTGTAGAAATTGATGGATTATTATTTATCTATAAAAATACAAGACTAACATGAAATTTGAAAACACGCTTTCAATTTACCATTTGTAAAATATCTTGTCGATTTTCATTTAAATTCCTGTTGTCTTGACCATTACGCGGCTTAGTAAACGATCCATTCTCCACCAAACTTCTGTCGAGATCTAGAAAAATGGTACGATGAGGCTGTTGTCGTTCTGGATATAATTGTAGATATCTTGTACTCGCTACTGTTGAATTTCGGTTCGAAGAATAAAAAATACTTATCATATCTCGTTTCTCTTCGTTAGTGTATGACATTTTTGTATTATTAATGAACAATAAATGAAATGTTTGACAGATTGAAATTCCATGGCTACCTTATTTAATCTTATAATTTATTCTTTCAAATAAAACCTAATGTCAAAAACTTTAGTCAGCATGTGGTACATGGTTGAAATCAGAAAAAAAATTCTTTCTGAAGATGTCTAAATCCAATATGGCGCCTATAAGAAATTAGATAGTTTATGATGGCCAGAAAGAAACGAAACGTCGTACAAAAATTTAGAGTACACCACTGGATAGAGGTTTAGAAATGGCCAAAAGGATGTGTTTTTATTTTTTTTTCTACAAGGCCAAATGTCGGTGCTACAGGTAAAAGAAGAAAATGGGGTTTTCGCGTTTTTTTTTTAAATAATGAAGGTCATTTGTCACATGTCTATTTTCTTTACGGATTTATAACAAACACAAAATTTAACAACTTTGCCAAATGTAAACATATACTCTATCTCCAATAATAAGCGAGATCCCCATGGTGAGGGCCGAAAATGAATCAGCCTATATACAGATACTGTATACATACAGATCAACTTTAAAAAATTCTGCTGATTAAATACATACTTTAATATACCTATGAAATATAATTTTAATTGAATTTAATTAATAGTAAATGATTCCATTTAGGAAATATTATTACTATTAGTATTTCCTTTCTTTTCAAAATTTAATTTTTATGTAATTAGTATTAATGCAATTTTGCGGTAGGTTTTAAGCGAACACGGTAGAAATATGGCTAAAATGGTAGATTTACCGCAAAAACTGTAGACCTGGCAGCACTGGAATATATTATAATATACTGTACTGTCAAGTTGATTATTTCGTAATGCTTGTAAAATAACAAGTGTTCATTTGAAAAGTCAATCTAGGTTACTTTGAAATTTTGATAGAATAATACGCAAATATATTAATATGTGTTTGTTGTTCCGTAAACGTAAATCCAAATGACATTTGATAATGTCAATCACATATATCAGTTAGTGCATAAAATAATCGTGCGTCGATTCTGGTTTAAATAAATTGCTTCTCAGTTTTAAAATGGCTTTCACTTTAGAACATAAAATTTTTTTAGTCCAGGCTTATTTTCGAAGTGGTAATAAAATTGATGGTTTATGGGTTTATTCAGTTCAAGATTGCATGGTAGAATTTCAAGTTGAGTTTCCACATTTTGTAATAGATTATATACAATTTAAGAATACTTTGGATGGAACTTTAAAACTTTTTTCTGAAACTGGTAGTCTCTTAAGAAAATCAGGCAGCGGAGCAGTTAAGAAACGTACACCTCAAGTTGTCAATCGTGTTGAAGAAATAATGGAAAATGAACCACAAATATCTGTTCGACATTTGAGTCAACAAATAAACCTTTCTATTGATACAACAACAACAGTTTTGTAATTGATTTGTAAATGTGAACAATAATGGAGAACTTTCGCAAAGAGTCATTTTTACTGATGAAGCATGGTTTTATAAAACGAGATACCTAAATTCGCAAAATACAAGAATTTGGAGTAGTGAAAATCCACATGTAATTAATGAAGAATCGCTACATCCAGAGAAAATTGGTGTTTGGGCAGCGATAAGCCAAAGGCGAATCATTGGACCAATATTTTTTCAGGGAACGTTAAATGCTCAAAGGTACCGTACGGATATTTTACAACCATTTGTCAATCAGTTGCATGATGGTGAACTTCAAAATGCATATTTCCAACAAGACGGAGCACCTTATCACTGTACTGCAGAATCTTTGGATTATTTAAGAGAATTTTTTGATGAACGTATAATTAGTCGAAATACTGAAATTGCTTGGCCTGCACGTTCATGCGATTTAACACCTTGCTACTTCTTTTTGTGGCCTTATCTTAAAAATAACATATTTCGAACACCTATTGAATATATTGAATTTGAATGATATGCTACAGAGAATCGAACAGAAATGCATGGAAATTAATAACAATCCACAGTAATGTTGCAGAATATCATGAGAAATTTTGAACGGAGGATTTTAAAGTGCATTGATCTTGAAGGACAACATTTTCAACATTTGTTATTGTTTTCAATAAATACCTATTATTTGTTATTTATTTGTACGTATGAAACTCTCAAAATATACGACTTCGTAGGTTAAGTAGTAAATTTTAATTTACGACATACTTCAAAATGTTCTCAGTAAATCACATGCTACTAGATTGACTTTTCAAATGAACACTTGTTATACAAGGGGGGTAATTATTACTAAAAAATAATTGAGACAAAATCTTCGTTTTTATTTGTTATTCTAAAGACTTTTCTATATAGTCACTATCCAGAGTAATACATTACCTGGGGCGTTTCTTGATCTTTCGAAGGTCGTCGAAAATAATTCCCCTCTAAAGTGACGTCATTTGTATTATCAAATCCCCGACCCCGCAATGATTTTTTGAGGTCTTGGAATAAGAGAAAGTCGTTTGGAGCGATATCGGAAGAATAGAGCGGTTGTGACAAAATTTCAAAGCCACATCGCCTTGATTCCTCAACCGCACCTCGAGATGAGTGAGTAACTGCATTATCAGCACGAAGAAGGACGTTTTTGGTGATTACATGGCGCCGTTTCTTGGTCATAGCATCACGCTAACTAAGATTAGTCTTATTTAGGATCATTTGGATGGTTACTCTACTGTCTAACACTGTGGTAGCATCGCCCGCGAGTGACATGTCTTCCACTTCTTGGATCGTTTGTAGGGGGCATGTGGCCAGTTTGGACATTACTTTTCCACGTTATAACACTGTCATATGACGGGCTGTCATTTTCATGAACAGTCATAATATTATTGTGGTTTTGGCGGGCACTGTAACCTTTCAAATGAAGGAACTTAATCAAACTCTATCTCCTTTATATTGCGGGTTACTTAAATCTACGACTTCGTGACACCAAACAAATCAACATTAGCAGCTGTATTTTACAACATTATGTACATAAGAATCAATTAATATGCGTTGTTGATGCATTGCATGCTTTGAGACTTTAAGATCGTAACAATAAAACCAACTCTCGACAGATGTAACCGCATTTTCCACTGCCGACAAATTTTCCGGTGATTGGCTCTTTCTTCATCGGTGATCACTGGAATCCATTTTGCAGCGACTTTTGGTACCTTAAATCTTATAAATAATTTTTTGAGTGGAACCATAAGACAAATTAACAATGTCATAAATTCGATATATGCCAATCAGACGATCATTTTGGATCAAGTCGTTAATTTCTGCAATTTTTGAATCAATCCGTGCAATTGGTGCCTTTGAATTTCTCATGCCACTCAAACATTCTACATCGTAATAAATTATCATCTGGGTATGCAGTTTTAATCATTCCAAAAGTTTCATTTGGAGTTTTACCCAACCGAACACAAAATTTTATCGCACATATCTTTGCTCCATCTCATTTTTTCGATGGGTACGTCAAACACTGACAATTCAATAATTAATTTGTAATAAACGTCAAAAATTGAATCAAAGCCTACTTGAGGATAAATACGTTATAAGTCTATTCTTTGCGTTATAAAATTCTAGTTATGAAAGAAGTTATAGCACCAGTCTCGTTATATTTTGATATACCCTCGTAAAATGAACTACCACACTAAGTAGTTAAACACCAGTTGATGTTAAGAGTTGATGTCGTATCTTTTACGCAACAATATAAATTTCCCAAAGAACAGAAACTCTTTCCATTTTTCTTATACTTAGTTTGTAATTAATTAAATTCGAAAATAAAAAAAATATTTTGATTACATAGAAATTTTTATATTTAAAGTTTGTAATAGATACTTCTAAACAATAAATAACACAGGCCTGCGTTTTTTAACTTTCTAAAAATTGTTTTAAATTTGATAGCTGATTCTTATGTGTTTTTGGGCGCTGAATCCAAATATGAACTCTATTTTTCTCTATCACGTAAGGATTTTTCACAAAAAGGCTTCAAATTATATTTTTTAAAAATTAAAAATAATTTTTAGTTACATTTTGAATTTATTTACAAAGGATATAAAAAACAAAATTACTTACAAATATCATTAAATCTAATGAAAAGAAACAGTAAAATACTATTTATGTCTTTACAAGTCCTTATAATATCTTTTTCTTTGTCTTTCCATACTCCTTTTTGTGCTTTTCCTTCTGTAATCTCGTAGTGGACCATCCCTTTTTAACATCCAACAATAATCAGCTATCATGCTTATATTTCATCTTCCTTGGTATCTTCTCTCCATCTCTTTTAGGTCTTGGTGAAACCTTTCCCCCTGCTCCTCACTTACTGCACCAAGATTGTCAGGGAAGTAGTCGAGATGCGAATCTAGAAAATGCACCTTCAAACTCATGTTACAGCCTAAGGTTTTAAATTTTTGCACAATATTTTTATAATCTTCATGTTTTTTGTTGCCAAGAAAATTTGTAACCACATTTTTGAAGGCTATGCATGCTTGTTTTTCTGCTTCCTCCATTTTAGATTCAAAATTTTCATCTTTCATAAGCTTTCTTATATCCGGCCCAACAAAAACACCTTCCTTTATCTTTGCTTCTGACAAGGGAGGAAACTGGCTGCAAAGATACTTGAAGCACTCTCCATCTTTTTTTAATGTCTTCACAAATTGTTACATTAACCCTAGTTTTATATGTAATGGAGGAAACAAAACTTTGCTAGGGTCTACTAAACTTTTTCTTTCAATGTTTTTCATTCCAGGTTGTAAGGTTTGTCTTGGTGGCCACATCTTATTACAATAGTGCTGCTTTCTATCACGACTATCCCACTCACACAAAAAAAACAAGGGTATTTAGTATAACCGCTTTGTTGTCCAAGTAACAAACAAAGAACTTTCAAATCACCACAAATTGTCCAGCCTTGATCCTTGTAACGAATTTTAATTAAAAGTAGCTCAAGATTTTCATGCACTCTTTTAAATGAACCGAATGTCCCACTGGTACAGAAGCATATGTCTTTACTTCCATTGTGTAGAAGAACGGCCTTAAGGCTCCTTTTTGAAGAGTCAATAAAGAGTCTCCATTCAGAAACATATTCTACGTGGAATTGTTCCATGAGCCCGGGTACATCATTACAGAAAACTAGTGCATCTTCGGAATAATATCGAGCAAACTCTTTTTCTCTGTTCCTAAACCAGTCAAATGTTGTGCTAGGTGCTAACAAATTTTTTTCTTTCAACCTTGAGCCTAAAAGCTCAGCTGAGTCATTAGGAAGGTTTAAGTCCCTCACCAAATCATTTAATTCAGATTGGTCAAATAGTTTTGGCTCATCACTTCCAGTATCATAGTAATCACTTCCCTCATCCAGTTCACTTGCGCATGTAGGTGAAACCATTTCGTCATCAGATACATCATCTAATGTATCTGGTAGTGAAGGAACAGGTACTTCTGGTCCATGAGTATAGGACGTGTTGCGGATCGACGGTTTGGGTAAACGATGTCCTTTTTGTTTTTTAAATTGAATCCGTGTACTACAAACGAACAAAAATAACAATCATCGCTATGATTGATCGGTTCTCTCCAAACCATAGGCACTCCAAAGCGAAAAGTCTGTTTTTTTCCTTGTGACCACTGGCGAAGCTCTTCAACACACACTAAACAAACCTTATGAGGAGCCTAAGGTTTGTCTTGGTCTCCTAATTTCACGCCAAAATATGCAAAATATACTTTTTTTACAAAATCTGTAATGTTTCTTTGTTGTTTTTTTACTGTAAACTTTCCACAAATATAGCAGAAGTAGCTGGGTACATTGGACACAGCCTCTTGATGCCATTGGAATTTAATTTAAAAAAACTCGTAAAATAAAAATTAAATTAACTCGGCAACTAATCACAAATGTCAACTAATTACACAAATTCACACCACAGTTGTAAAGATGATATTGAATGAACTAACTGTCTAGAATAGCAATATGTTTGTAGTGGAGGTGGGGAGGTAGACATGCAGTAACAGGAAGATGATGAGTCATGTCTTGCGACATGCTCAATTATTTCTATTTGTAACTTCTTTATCATAAATCTAGTGTATGTTTATTCAGAATATCAACTTCTTGCATCATCATAAGTAAAATTAGAAAGAATTATAATAGTTTATTTAAACAACGGTTTAACAAAATTGTCCTTTACAAAAAGACTAATACATGCAGATAGGTCAAAAAACCACAGATTGTAAAAAAACCTACCTGATGGAATTTTTTAAATAATTTTCCCATTTTTAGCACCAAAAAATCTATTGAAATCACTGTATAAAGTCCAGACAATTTTACCATCGCAGCCCTGTGTAATTAAGCCCGTCAATTTATTGATCAATATCTAGAACTTGGGCTCTTGGTTGTCAGTTGGGATTTTACATCTATCAATTTCTAGTTCAATTTTAAGTTCAATTTCTAGTTCAAGTTGTCTTCAATTTTCAGCTTCAAGCTCACTACTTTACATTTATCAATAAATTGATCAATTTCCAGAACTTGGTTAATTTCTAGAAATTGAACAAGACGAACAAGTTCTATTTTTCCCTCAATTTTCTAGTAATTTATTGGGGGATTTAGTTTATTGTATGTGGAGTGTATGTTTGTGTTTAATTTCTATCTAAATTCATTCAGCGTTCGTTGTTTATGCAATGTAGAGTCGATAAATGCTTACGGCAAAACGAATGAAATTAATGTTTCTTTTCATTTACATATATGTCACCAAATTTCCCTAGTACGAAAACGTTGCAAAAATAAATTCACTTTGAAAATTAAATGAAATAAAACAATAACTTTGTTATATATACCACTTTATTCACATATACTCGTGACCGCGGTTTCGACATACAATGTCATTATCAAACTGCAAAAGTTACAGGCCTAGAACTGATAAATGACACAAAAATATATGGGGGTGGTTTATGATGTAATTTTAAATAACATCATAAACCACCCCCATATATTTTTGTGTCATTTATCAGTTCTATGTAGGCCTGTAACTTTTGCAGTTTGATAATGACATTGTATGTTGAAACCGCGGTCACGAGTATATGTGAATAAAGTGGTATATATAACAAAGTTATTGTTTTATTTTATTTAATTTTCAAAATGAATTACCACAAAGTTACGGCTACCAGTATTAATTTTCTTAAATTCACTTTCATTTCAACTTTCACCAGCAATTTATTGTCAGATGTAAAGCAGGAAGAAATTCTTATTTTAGAACTAGAACTTGTTCAAGAACTAGATCTTGAAATGTAAGACAAATTTATTGACAAGTGTAATACGACAAGTTTCAAGTTAAGAACTAGAACTTGATCTATTTCAAGATCTAGAAATTGATCAATATCTTGACAGATGTAAAACGGGCTTTAGAAACGAAAAATGTATGCAAGAATATAGCAAAAAAGGAAATTGTTATAACAAAAAATGTAAAGTATTTAACAGAACACTAACTATGAAAAATATATTTATACGGACATATTGTAAATTGCAATCAAAAACTTTCCGGGAAAATTTAATTAAGTGATATGTATGTAATTAAAATTATTTAATAATTAAAATAATGTAACAAAAAGGAAAATCCTAATTTCCTTATCAATGCCTAAAATTCCAAAAAAATATTAAGGAATTTTTAGAAATTTTTTTCTGCGGCCTCATAAACCGCAATAAAATAACAAGGGGGGCGATGCAAATTCAACATTTGTTAGCTAATATTTAATCTTTTGTTTAAATTTCATATCTTGAAAATAGAATAAACATAAAACCACAAATAGTATTGCACAACGTGCTCCTTTGAACAAGAGTTTATTTTATATGCTTCTTTTGTTTTAACATAATTAATCATTACGCCTGCAAAAACCTTATCGAAAAGTAAACAAGAATTAGAATTATATGAATTCATATCGTTTATTCGTTTGTATGCTCAGCAAACTTCATTAATTAAATTAGTTAAGTTACCATACTAACTATTCATTATGATTAGAGCAGACCAATTTCCGTGCGCGCCATGAGCGCCGGTATGGGAGTGTAATTCCTAATATTATATATATTAGAATATGCGATGGAATAGGGATGCAACATGAGCTTGTTACCGATATAAGTATAGAAGTAGAGACATTTATTCTAGCAGAAATAATTTAATATACATTTGGTTTTCTGCTATTAAAGTAATATGGCTAAACACACGAAAAATAAGAATAGTACATATAGTAGCGTTGTATGTACCTATAAATAAAATGGAAAATGTATGAAATCAGTGATTGTGTGCACGACAGAGAATTTAAAAAAACCCTTACCGTTTTAAGCGTCTTCCAAGGATTGACAATCTGGAGAAACTAGATTGTATATTTTCAACATCAGGTGCGTTTCTAAGGTTATTTCGGTAAAACATGTCCGCCGCGCCGTGAGGAAAAAATATGTTTATATTCGGAAAACGAGCTTTCTACATCTAGTGATGTTATATTCGCATAATCAAAATACTTTGTTAAGCAACTTAACGCATGTGTAGACGTGCCCTCACAAGTACGTGTTAAGGTGTCAAAATCTGCATTTCTGTCTAAAACACTTTCAAATTTAATTAGAACACTTTCACTTTTTGCGTCTTCTACAGCACACAGTTGTGCGTGAACATCTTTAACGATTTGCAGTGATTCCTCTAACGAATTTTCTAATTTTGTTATTGCTTCTTCTAGTCCCAAGTAATTCTCACGAATACTTTGTAAATCCATTTTAATCTGCGCATCTTGAAATTTTTTCTGGCTTGTATTGATAGTTGCATTTTCTTTCGGATCGAATGATAAAACCACGTCCTCAATTTTTTCAATGTACCCCAACGTGTCAGAATCGGCGGGGGTGGCTCAGGAGTATGGGAACACAATTCGTGAAATTTCCGAATACGTTTTTGGGATTTCAGGAATACTGCCTTTGTACTCGATATTAAAGCATCTACCTCTGGATAACATCTACGAACCTGTTCTGCCACAAGATGTAGAGCATGGAGTTTACAAGTAATATGTAACAAGTTAGGACAATATTTTCTAAGAGACCGGCCTGCAGAACACATGGTTGCGGCACCATCGGTCATAAATAAAGACGGCAGACTATGTGCCCCAACACTGTTTAATTTAATAATACACATAAGGTGTATTAGATAAAAATGTAGATTTTACAAAATTAGGGCAACTTTTTACCAAAACTGAAGATCCATTGTACAAATACAAAGAGCACTTTAACTATGCAAATATAACATCTCTCAACGTCGAACAATCCTTCTCAGTATATAAACATATTATTATTAAATTTGACAGTGTGGGTACATAGTCTGCCGTCATTAGTCATAAACATTAATACTTGGTATTTCGATGGTTTAAATTTTTCCAAAGTATCTAATAGCACCTCTGAAATTTTTTCGGCATTACATTGTTCTAGTCGTCTGGATGCTAATAAAATTGAAGACGTTGGTTGATGTGGTTCCATATTACGCGCCATCACATAAACTACAGATTGTTTTTTGCTGTCAGTTGTTTCGTCCACACATAACCACAGTTTTTTATTTTTCAGTTCGGCTTTGATTTTATTTTCAACCTGTTTACGCACCGATGGTAAATTCCTTCGTAACGTTGTCGTTCTCGGTAATGTTTGATTCGCGTATTTATTACAAAATGAAATAAGTAAATCATTACTTAACAAGGTAAACGACAGTGTACACACAATCATAGTTACACATACTTCATGTATAAACTGTTGTCGATTAATTTTGTTATTAATGTGCTTCGAACTGCTTACGTGTTCTTTACAATGTGTTTTTGACCAACACATTAGATATGTATTGCACACTAAACATTTAATTTTTGAGCCATCGTATATTAAGTCCGGGAAATCCATAATAAACTTATTCACTTCGTCAGACAACGGTCGTTTTCTCGATTTATGTGTCGACGACATTTTATTACGTATGCTTACACTTACATGCAGTCTAAGCAAGTACCAAACACATACTGAATGCTTTTTATTAGTTCTGATGCAATACAATCATCCTCACATCGGCGCACATGGCGCGCACGGAAATTGGTATGCTCTAATAATGATTAGTTATTGTATTATATATAATCCAGTTCCTTTAAAATAACAGCGTTTATTATTTATTAATGTTATCTATTAATTTCAGAGCGTCCATATGTAACTCATAAATATCTAAAATGTCTTCTAATACTTTTTAGCCTCTGTATGTTATATTATACAGTAACAGTCAATCGTTTGCTTAATATTTATAAGAAATGTGTTTTATCCCCCTGGTTTGAAGGAAGTTCGGTATGTATCGACCGAAGTATGGGTTGAAATAATGCAATAGTTTTTGTATAACACTAATATATTTACAAATTTAGTCTTGGAGTTCCGTGATGCAGTATCTGGTCTTAATACTAAAGGCCGAGAAAACTGGCTAATAAATAATATTTGCTCCTATTTATATCACTGAGACCTAAGCTAGCACTGTAGTTAACTCGAAGAGATCGTATTGGAACTGTAGTGAGCTCTAAGAGATCTTGTTTGGAACTGTTTTTTCATTTACTTATTTTTCGGTAAGAAAGTTTTGTCCCCGCCAGTTACAAGAGAGGGAAAAACAACGAAATTGATTATACAACTATTTTTACCTTTCTTCCAAGAAAACTATATGCTCTAGTTTCCAACGTCATCAATATATTAAAATAAACAATATACGCCGGAAACCCGTAATTATAGAAAAATAAAATAACTCTTAAAATAATAAATATACAATACACAGGAAGTGCGTTAGAGATAACATAGTATTTCGCAGAATCGCATCGAACCGAACTATTAAACCTATTATAATAATATAACGCTTCATCTATAACAGGAAATATGTCAATAAAACTTATTCTATTATACATTACATTTACAACTACTAAATGGATGGGTTAACAAGAAGGTTGTGTCTGTAATAAAATAACTAGTTTTTATGACCGTAGAAAACAAGACAATGAATAAAGAAATGTAATACCTGACCAGGCCTAGGTAATTGATAACATTAAATATATCCGAACTCCAAGAACCTTTTCTATATACACTTTACAATCTTTACAATTTAAAACTAGGATTGAATACATTAACATAAATATACCTACATCTGTTTGCTTATATTTAAATGAAACTAAAAATACAAAATTAATTCTATTTTTCCCGAACAAAATTGTTTATACATCTTAAGATATTTTAATGTTCATAAATTTACATTGATTATAGTATGTTCTTATTTCGGATTCTATCTTTCAGTGTGTCCCCTGTTCCTTTATATTTTCATCTTGTATACAGTTTGTAATATATTTTTGTTCATTTATTATCATATATACACTATTTTTCCTCTAGCAATCGACTTCCGTCATAAACAATGTACGAAATCGTACCTAGCTCTGTTGCCAAATATTTCCTCATAAATAATATAATGTTTATATTTTGATAGATAGGTTATGTTTATGTCAGTTGACGGCCAGAGTTTGGGTTTTATAATTCAAACGATGTTGTGTTCGTTGCTATTAAGACATTAATTTCCAGTAATATACATGGACGAACTTTTGAAATGAAACCGTAGTTAATAAACGTACCTTCGCCTATTTGCTGTGTCTGTCTATACTCTGTTATGTCTTGTTTCCTTCTTCTTAACATTCTCCAGAGTGCCCCAGACTTTACTCTGTGATGTATATTCTCCCTTTTGGAGGAGAATCTTTCCTAGTCTTCTCTTTTGATATTTCTTATTTCCGCAGTAGCTAGATAAGCTTCTCTGTTCTGGCGTTTTGTAGCTTCTGTATCTGATGTAAGCTTTTCGCGTTTCTTCAACCAAGGTCTTTGCTTCTGAAGTGTACCATTGTCTATTTTTTTTGTTTATTTGGATTTAAACTAGTGGAAATACAAGTTTTGCTGACATTGGCCCTTAAGTTGTCTTCCTCACTGTTGAATTTGTTAAAAAAATAAGACGAAAATGTTGCTTAAATTATATTTACGTACATTCCATACAATTATATTGCCAAATGTATTACTACTACATACTATATTTAAAGGTGCAAAGAACTAAAGTTGTCGAAATTGTTAGCCAAATCTCGCAAAGTTTCTCAAAATTACGCAAAATTATGTTTTCTCCCAGAGCAATAATAATAACACAGGCCTGCATTTTTCAACACTTTGAAAGTTGATTTAAAAATTTTAACTGTTTTCTAGTAATTGGGTAGCGCTGATTTCAAATATGCTTTTATTTTTTTTTGTATCACGTAAGGTTATTTTTCAAACCAGTAAAATCAAAAAATATAGAAAAAAGGCGATTTATTTCATTTATAAGCTAGTTTTATATTATATTAAAAAAAATACCAAAATATACACATAGAAACTATTAGAAATAGTTATTTATTCTTTATGCTTCTTAAAAAAATGTTTTAGTTTTTCAGAAAAGCTTCGTTTGGTTGTTTTTGTGTCATATTCAGCTAAAGGAAGATCTGAAGGTAGTTTCTGGGGCAAGCAAATTTTTTTGTTTCAACCTAGACCCCAGTACTTCAGAAAGATCTTTTGAAAGTCCCAAATCTCTTACTAAATCATTCAGTTCGGCTTGTGAAAATAGCTGAGGTTGGTTTTGACCTGAGGTTGATGGTGCAAAATCACTATCCATCTGTACGGAGCCGGAAGTTGAAGAGGTTTCAATATCTTCTTCTAGTACTTTGGGGGGTATAGGTATAGGTACATGATCACTGTGAGGAACTGGTCTGATAGCTGATTTAATATTGTTTGGGTACAAAATATGTTTCAAAGTTTTTCTATTATGCCCCTTAATATCACAGACAAAAGTAGCAATCTTCATGATGATTTTGCGGTTCTCTCCAAACCATCGGTATTCCAAAAGGAAGGCTTTTTTTATTCCCTTTGGTCCAATGTCTTAAACCTTCTTCACATACCTTACAAACAACGTGCGGTTTTGAAATAAGAATAATATGCATTTTTCACAAATTCACCAATTGGTCACTTAAATTTTTTCAAGACGAAATATCCACAAATATAACAGAAATCATCTGGTTTGTTTTTGCAACACCGGCTAGACATATTTTTAAGCAATGTTTATTTATCAAATACCACGCACAATACTAAAGACAAATTAATTTTACTTGTTTACTGATCGACACTCAGAGCTATAATGAAGTAAATGACATTAAAATATACATTTTGTTTCGAGTGATAAACTTGAAATCCTTCTTCGCAGTACTAATAAAGTGAAAGCATAATAAATAGGATTTAGCAGGTAAAAATTCCCGGAAATCTTGTCCAAAATTAATACATGTAATAAAAGGTTTACATCAGGTAATGAGAGCCTATTTAACAAATTTCTTTAAAACCACAACAGAAAATCATTTTTGGGTTAACACCTAGAATTTGAAGTAGTACATTCATTTTAAAATGTATTAAAACGCCTATTATAAGATTTTTTTTATATTTTTTTCTTTTTCTTTTGTGCAAAAAAAAATTGTGGGTGGTAGAGACCAACTGTATTTTAATTAGTTATTGCTATATAAAAACTGAGCTTAACAAACAAAAATCACGTCATCACAAATTTTATGCAGGCCTGTGTAATTATTATTCAATATCGTCGTGTAATCTATCACCACATGTTTTGACCAATTTCCTCATTCTTTTAAAAATTTCCCCACCACATTTTTACACATTTTTACGGTGAATAAACGGAACCAAGCAAAATAGACTTTAACGCAAGTTTTTAAAAATATCAACGGATTATGTACAACGTAAGTAGACACGCAAATGCGTTCGACTTGCGGTCCAATTCATTGCATGCATGTATATTTAAATTTGGACGCACCCTAAGAGTAAAATATGAAAATTTAATGGGGAAAAAATGATTGAAAAATTAATGGTTCGTTGCCCTCTTCCGTAGCTCTGTTATTCTATTTTAAAAGTTGTGTACTTTATTTACTCTTGGCTGCAAAACTGTTTAATACTACGTGGTGTGATCGAAAAATGCGGTAAATAATTATATTACGCATAAAGTAATTAGCTTTCATCAAATTTGATTTAATCTCCTTCAAAGTATTCTCCTCGGCTAGCGACGAACTTATCCATTGTTGATTTCATGGTTCGAAGCATTTCTAGAAGGCTTCTTTTAGAAGTGCATTCAGCTTCTCCATCGTGGTCAAGTTCGTAAAGTTTACGAGTAACGACGTTTCGGCAAATCACATTTTCCATCTTCAGGTCTGCGATAACTTTCTGCTTCTGGTTACTCGTAAACTAAGTTCGTAAAGTTTACGAGTAACCAGAAGCAGACAGTTATCGCAGACCTTAAGATGGCAAATGTGATTTTGCCGAAACGTCGTCCACAAACCAACACCGATTTTTACGAAGACCAAACAGTGGAAACGCGGAATAAAATCCGGAATCCAGTTACAACACATACCACTACCCGCGGAAACCTGAAAGAAAACATATTGCTATGAATTGTGGTTTTGATAATTAATTTACCACCATTCACGACAAATCTATCCAGCTAGGATATTCAGTCGGTTTACTTTCAAAATGGGACTGCTTTCCTCTCAGGGTTCCAATTGGAAAACGTGGTTTTTCTCTTCTACAAATTTATAATGCGCCAGTAAAAGAGTATTGACAAATGTTATACTTATATTTCTTTAAGTTACTTGTAATCTTCTTGAAGTAAGTAAGGTTAAATAATAATCACAATAAAATTTAATTGAAACTTTAATACAAAAATCAAAAAAGAAAAAAAAAATCTTTATAAAGTATAAAGATTAATATTGCCTCATTCAACAATATTTTAAAGGTAAAAATAACGCATGGAAATGACCGCAGCATACGTCTAAACTTCCTTTATGACAGTCGATCAAAATTAAAAATAATAAATTACAAAGAAACTTTTTAATTTCTCCCCAGAGAAACAAAATAAAAAAAAACTATTTGACAGACCGAAACAAACTCAAACGCATGTGCAACCACATGTGCCAAAACATGCCCTTGATATACCAACGTACTAAATTTGACAGTTAACAGAATTTTATTACTAGAAATTTTAAAAACCTTCTTTGTTATTTATATCAAATAACTAAGACTAAATCAATACGATAATTACACACAATAGAAAAATACAATATTCAACTCATTCAAAATAATAATAATAAGATATCTTTTAATAATATATTACTTACGTAAAAAATATATTCAAGACTCGTGAGTAAGAAAGTGTAAAATATAACAATTACGAGATCAACAAACTCGTATAAAATATCGGTAATGAATTAACACAGCACCAACCAGAATTAAATCAAAAAATAACCCGAAGTTACTTAAAACAAAGATAAAGATTTATCTTTTTATACACACGTCTTTCTTAACTCAGAGTACACTTGTCTGTGTAAAAGTCAAATCAAGCGCGCAGGCTTAGAATATATAAAACCAGTTTTTTTTCACAAAAATAATAAATTTCAAAATTATACACTTGCGTTCAAAATAACTGTTCAAAGATAAATACATAAATTTTTATAATATTTATGAGGAAAAGTCCACAGCAATATGTATATATTACGTTGAAAGATGAAGGTGATCTTCGTTTTCATCACCAGCATGTTTTAAAATCCATTGTGATAACGGAAGTATTTATCAAATAACATGTTCTGTTGAAAACCAGCATGACGATGACGAGTCTGAAATTCACGGTTGTTTTACACCTTTCGTACAATCCTGATTTGGCACCAGATTTCTGGATATTCCCAAAGTTGAAGGAGGTATTGAAAAATTAACATTTTTCATCAGACATTGAAGTTCGAGCTGCTGTTAGTAGTTGGATCAATAGTAAATAAAAAAGTTTTTCCATGGATGGAATGGAGAAGTGTGTTGCACTAAATGTGGATTATGTGGAAAAATAATTATGTACATTCGTAGTACAATAAATTTATTTCATTTGAGGATTAGTTCCATTATTTTGTCTTCTTATTCATATTTTGAGTTGGAGATTTGACGTATCGATCCAACCCCGTATATCCGTGTCAATGTTCTCGATATTTTACAATTTTTTAAAAAACTGTTGAGATTTTTTATAATTACGTCAAATTAATGATTTTATATTTGCCATCAGAAGAAAAGTTTATGTTGTGTATACATCGATAACATATGCATGCATGTGCATACCTTTGCCGTGACATTATGTATAAATAGATCGGTTATTGGTTATTGCACAGGCACGTGCTCGTTTGAATATTTGCAAATTTAAATTTCTAGATTCCTCTTATTCACATATCGGTGCTCATAAAGTGTGACCATTTTTTAATTCTAATATCTAGCAGGAATATACCGGATGTCCACTGTCAAAGTCGAACATAGGCAGTTAACAGTATATTCAATTATTATTACTTTTGCCATTTTTTCTATACTAAAACAATAAATACGTACTAAGTAATGAAGTAATATTTATTAAAAACGAAAACAATAAAAATAAATTGTAGTAAATACTTAAATAACCACCCTTTTTGTGCTAAGCAATACCCTAGTCTAAACTACATATTACGTTTGCCAATTGTCTGTCAGAAATTAACGTGCATTCAGCAACTATTGCTTCTTTCAAATATTTAATTTCTGGGTGACTTTGTTTGTAGATTTTGGTTTTAAGATGTCGCCACAGGAAAAAATTGCAAGGTGCCAAATCATGTGATCTTGCTGGCCAATTTATAGCACCACCTCTACAAATCCAGTGATTTGGAAATGAATTATTTGAGAAATTTCTAACAACTAAACTAAAATGCGCGGGACAGCCATCCTGTCGAAACCAGATCTCCTAATTTTCTCTTGCAACTTCTTCCAATGCAGGTCCTACTGTCGTTATTGTTAAGTTCTAAATATGTCTCTGTATTTAAATTTCCTACAATTTCAAATGGTCCAATAATGTTATTATTAAAAATTGCGGTCCACTTATTAATTTTTTGAGGATACTGTATTTTGATCGATATATTAATTCTGGGGTTTTCTTTAGGCCAATATCTTATGTATTCTGAACATTAGGTTCATTATTTAGGGAGCAAGTACACCCGTCAATGAAGCATATCGATGACAAAAAATGAGGATTATTGTTTGCGGGCTCTTGCATTTCGTAACAAAACTCCTCCGTTCTACATCAATTCCAAAAATTTCTTGATGACATACTGGTTTATAGGGGTGATATTTGTATTTTTTTAATAGCATCCATACCCGTGACTTAGATAAACCAACTTCAAAAGCAATTTCCCTCAAACTATACGTTGGATTCGCATTTACGATCGCCAAATCACGTTCCTCTGTAACGTCAACTATTTGTCCATTTCGTGTGATATGAATGTTATTTAGAACATTTTATTCTTTCAGTACAGATAATGACTATTCACCACCCCTACGTTCCAATGGAAATGTTAATGAAACTGAAATGTTTACAAGTGTTTCGAAATTTTGCAAATATTTTTAATAGTGCTTACACGTAGTATAGATCTACTATTGGTACTTTTACAAATAAACAAACAGTAAAACATAAATTTGAATGAAGTAAATGTCAAATTTGACGCACTGCTTTGAAATTTAAATTATTTAATTGATAGATCAGCTATTTTGCTGGTGGTGCTAGGTAACGTGAGCGCATGATATAGATTCCTAACGGGTGTTCATTTGAAAAGTCAATCCGTAGTAGCATGTGATTTACTGAGAACATTTAGAAGTATGTCGTAAATTAAAATTTACTACTTAACCTACGAAGTCGTATATTTTGACAGTTTCATACATACAAATAAATAACAAGTAATAGGTATTTATTGAAAACTATAACAAATGTTGAAAATGTTGTTCTTCAAAATCAATGCACTTTAAAATCCTCCGTTCAAAATTTCTGATGATATTCTGCAACATTACTGGATTGTTATTAATTTCCATGCATTTCTGTTCGATTCTCTGTAGCATATCATTCAAATTCAATATATTCAATAGGTGTTCGAAATATGTTATTTTTTTGATAAGGCCACAAAAAGAAGTCGCAAGGTGTTAAATCGCATGAACGTGCAGGCCAGGCAATTTCAGTATTTCGACTAATTATACGCTCATTCTCTTAAATTCTCTTAAATAATCCAAAGATTCTGCAGTACAGTGACAAGGTGCTCCGTCTTGTTGGAAATATGCATTTTGTAGTTCATCATCATGCAACTGATTGACAAATGGTTGTAAAATTTCCGTACGGTACCTTTGAGCAGTTAACGTGCCCTGAAAAAATATTGGTCCAATGATTCGCCTTTCTTATCGCTGCCCAAACACCAATTTTCTCTGGATGTAGCGATTCTTCATTAATTACATGTGGATTTTCACTACTCCAAATTCTTGTATTTTGTGAATTTAGGTATCCCGTTTTATAAAACCATGCTTCATCAGTAAAGATGACTCTTTGCGAAAGTTCTCCATTATTGTTCATATATACAAACCAATTACAAGACTTGTAGTCTACGTGGGTAATCAATTTCTAACAATTCTTGTACTGCAGTGACACGGTATGGATAAAGTTGCATATTTTTTTTCTAACTTGTGAGTTGTACCAACAGAAAGGTTTATTTGTTGACTCAAATGTCGAACAGATGTTTGTGGTTCATTTTCCATTATTTAAAAGTTTTAAAGTTCTATCCAAAGTATTCTTAAATTGTATATAATCTATTACAAAATGTGGAAACTCAACTTGAAATTCTACCATGCAATCTTGAACTGAATAAACCCATAAACCATCAATTTTATTACCACTTCGAAAATAAGCCTGGACAAAAAAAAATTATGTTCTAAAGTGAAAGCCATTTTAAAACTGAGAAGCAATTTATTTTAGCCAGAATCGACGCACGATTATTTTATGCACTAACTGATATTTGTGATTGACATTATCAAATGTTATTTGGATTTACGTTTACGGAACAACAAACACATACTAATATATGCGTCTTATTCTATCAAAATTTCAAAGTAACCTAGATTAACTTTTCTAATGAACACACGTTATGTTCGACAATGAGAACGAACAAACGGTATAAAGAAATTTCAGAACCATATTTATTCCACTTTTAAGTAACTTAATTAGGTATTGTAACGTAGCAGCAGTTCATATAATTGAGATCGATTTTTACTGCATTCAGATGTACCATTCTTTAGCTTTAGACCCGTAGGGTCGAGGTTTGCATATATTCGCGACCATAAAACTCTACTGTACGAACCGTGGTGCATATGAGATTTTTCGTCATACCTACGTTTTTTTTTAAATAGAAGAATTTTGATTATTTTGCACTTTACTTTTATTATATGTATACATATTAGTAACATCAAGTCAGGGAATTGTTGTCATATCTATGGTAACCATGTTTGTGTCAATATAAATTTAAATTTTTGATAAATGTCAAAGTACATGCAATATATTGTCAAAAGTTTTTGATTTTAAATAAACTTTATAAATATGGATCAAATAGAGATGGAGGCTATTATAGCTTGTACTGAAATTTTGCTGGAGAAGTCTTGAAGATATCTTACAATTTCCTAAATTGAAATGATTTTGAAGCATAAAAATGATGGTTTTAGACGGTCTAAAACCATGGACAACATTATTAGCAGATTCAGGAATTGATGTTCT
The DNA here is from genome assembly GCA_935421215.2 of Melolontha melolontha. Taxonomy (NCBI): domain Eukaryota; kingdom Metazoa; phylum Arthropoda; class Insecta; order Coleoptera; family Scarabaeidae; genus Melolontha; species Melolontha melolontha. The sequence continues at coordinate 200,666,756 of OW285237.1, read as the reverse complement.
TGGTCTGAAAAGATACGGCGCATGGAAATCTTCCATCGTGGCAGAAAGATCTAATTGTTCGTTTACATTTAATATTATAAAGTAACAAGTTTTTATACAAGATTCTACTTTTACTAGTTATGTGTTTTTGTTAATTAAAATTATGTTTCAAATAAATTTGTTATAAATGTTCTAATATTGCTATTATTTACCTAGGGTCGTAATGAAATATAGCCCGCTACCATAGCAACTGTCAATACGGTATGTAAAGTGTCACTTACTTTTCAAAAAAGGTATCATAACTGTTTACTTACGCGGTAGGTATAACGAAAAATCTTTTAAGTTTGTTTTGCTTCCTTTACTAAGCATATACCTGCTTTAACACTTTCTTAAAATCCTTACAGATCTCAAGGATTAATTTAGTTCGATGTATTAGGACTAGCAACCAGTTAGTAAATATTTCAAGATGAGTGATACAACAGGTTTTATTGTATATTAAAAATTCATTTATTCAAACTTTTATGTGTTTATTCAAAATCCATTTAATGTACCAAATATTTAATAACTTAATTCTAATATTAACATTTATAACCTGTATTTAAATATGTATTTTAAATCTCTAACCTATAAAGTTGGGAATTTGTAATCTCTTAAAATGATTTAACAATTTCAAAGCTTGTAAAACTTTATGTACGTTTTTACTAGTTATTACGTTAGTAAATTTATATTTTTGAAGTCGTCATAAAAAATGATAAATTAAAAAAAAAAATCATTTGCATTTTATGCATTAAATTAAATAAATTTTCACGACAAAAAACACATTTGTATGAACCCTACGTAATAATTATTTCACATTCAATTTAATTTTTTAGATATACTTATCAAATTTATTAAGGTTTTTATAATAACGAGTGATCATTAAAATTTTCGCTCAAGTAAGCCATGTACACAAAAAGTATGTCCTAACTTAAGTTATTAGAGGAGATCTGTCATTATAATTTCAAACGTCATGATACTCATGATTGTTAAAAAATAATTTGAAATGCTGACTTTTATATTAAATATATTTATAATTTTTATACAAAGTAATAGAATATTATAAAAAATGTGTAAAATGTTGACCATTCTCCACCAAGCATAATCGCACTCTATTTCGAAGAGCATTGAAAACATTGATCAGTATTTGCGGTGAGTTATTGATGTGTTCACATTTTTCTATCATTTTATGTCTTAACTCTTGTAGATTATTAATTGGTGTTTCATAAATAATATTCTTTATATATGGCCACACAAAAAAATCCATGACTGTTAAATTACACGATCGTGGTGGATATGAAATCGCTGTATTTCTACTTATTATCCTATCGCCATAAAATTGTTGCAAAAACTGAATATTTTCAAGTGTAACGTGAGATGTAGCCCCATCCTGTTGAAAATATCCGACCTGGAGTTCATCATTAGTCAATTGATTAGTAAAAACACTGAGAATTTCGTTACGATATTTCTCCGATGTTATCGTGCCCTCAAAGAATATTGGTCCTATTAATCGGTGACGACTCATACCTACCCATACGCCTATTTTTTCTGGATGTAGAGGAACTTCTCTGTAGAAATGAGGATTTTCACTGGACCACATACGCATATTTTGCGAATTAACCTAACCTTTCAAATAAAACCAAGCTTCACCGGTGAAAAAAGTATGATTTAAAATATTGTCTGTCATTGTTTGAATAAACCATTGGCAAAATTGTGTTCTTTTTTCATAATCCGTAGGTAATAGATTTTGTACAGAAGTTAATTTATATGGATACATGTGCAAGTCCTTTTTTAAAATTTTTTGACATGTTCCATACGAAAGCCCTACTTGTTGCGAAACTCTGCGAATAGATGTTTGAGGAGATTCGTTAATAATTTGTCTGACATTTTCAATTACGCCGCGACTTCTCTTGAGAGGAGGACCGCTTCCTTTTTTCCTTAAAATACTGCCTGTTTGACGAAAAAGATTTACACAATGCATTAGCGTATCACGGAAAGTTTTATAGTCAGGAACAGTATTTGGATATCTCTCTTCAAACTCCGCAAGGCAATTTTCTATTGAATGCTGGCAAATACCATCAATTTTTTGAGATGTCAGGAAGTAACATTCTACCATAAACGCTTTATGCATATCATTAAAGGCCATTACTTTTTCTTTTGATGAAACTTTAAAATATACATTTGACACTGACAAATGTTTGAAATAACATCTTAATGACTAAAGCTACGACATAATTTTTATATACACGGCCAGCTACGAGTGAAAATTTTAATGATCGCTCGTTATCAGATTTTTTGGTTTATAGGCAGCAGACACGTCAACTGATTCTAAATTACAGAAAACAGCATATATTAATATATCAGTTAAATATGTTGCAAAGGATTACCTACCTAGTAAATACCGCCTGATTCTGAGCAAACGCAACGATCCGAACGTATGAATATTTCTCCCGCTTCGAATACAATTCCCCTGAACGCGTTTAGCCAATCACAAACCAGTCTGTCGCGCAACCATTTAACAACTAATGTCACAAATTAGTGTCACCACTGTCACCCTATACGGAGTCTCTTAAGCGTTTGAATAGTGCAAATAAGAAAATAAGAAAAGAAAATAGACATTACTGGTTCTGTACAAAATTTAAAACCATTATTCCCAAATCGCAGAGTTCCTAATGATACGTTCATTTTAGTATGCGCTGCAATAGAACTAAATTCAAATTTGACAGTTAGCGATATTTCCAACGATTTAGGCATATGCTGCTCTTCCGTTAACCGCATACTAAAATTAAATGGTTTTCGTAATTATAAATATTCCAAACATCATCAATTATTTTACGGTGATGAGTTTAAACGGATGAATTTCCGTTATTATATAATTAATTTCTCATTATGAACAATTTATTTTATTATCTGTAAGAGTAAATTTTTCTTAACATTACTTGAATTTAATTTAGTTTTTATTTATTTCTGAAGTTTATTTAGTTTTTATTTATTTCTGAAGTTTATTTAGTTTACTATGAACAGTTTTTGTGACCTTTATTATTAAAATTTAATTTATTAAATCTCTTGATGCCTTATTTGCAATTTTCTTAACCGCTTATTAATAATTTAATTACGCTTTGTAGAATAACGTATTGCAATTTACTCATTACCATAACACAGGACTAAACAATTTATAGTCCTTTAATAGTAATTTGGTAATCAGATAATTTTTCTTACGCGGCTCCATAATATGTATGTATGATATATGACATTGATGTTGACACGCCTACAGCATTCAGGGGAATTGTATTCGAAGCGGGAGAAATATTCGTACATTCAGGTCGTTGCGTTTGCTCAGAATTAGGCGGTATAGTGTTGGTATGGCCTTTGATATTAGTTCTTCCTTGTTAAATGTTGTGCCTCAAAATACTTTCTACAAATAATAGTAAGTGAATATCGTCTATTCTAAATGAACATATTCTTGTGGTAGTGGTATTAATCAACTGTTGAAACCTGGATGATGTTGCTTCTGGAAATTCATGAAGTATAGACCCTTCTTGTATACAGTTTGCTACGTAACATCATGTCACGTTGAATAATTCTAAAAATAAAAAATTTATATATTATATACGTGTATATAACTATTTGTTTACTATTTAATAATATTTACATAGACTGCGCATCAAGTAATATAAAAGGAATAGTGATAATCGTTTGGTTACCTTAAAATTAGATCAAATCTTCAACTTTTGCCAAATTCTACCACGTTTTCACTTTATCTACGAAGTTTACTTTTCTAACTAGGTTAACTGAATAAAACTAAAAGAACCGCCCAGTTATGGCAAACCCATAAACCATCAATTTTATTACCACTTCGAAAATAAGCCTGGACAAAAAAAAATTATGTTCTAAAGTGAAAGCCATTTTAAAACTGAGAAGCAATTTATTTTAGCCAGAATCGACGCACGATTATTTTATGCACTAACTGATATTTGTGATTGACATTATCAAATGTTATTTGGATTTACGTTTACGGAACAACAAACACATACTAATATATGCGTCTTATTCTATCAAAATTTCAAAGTAACCTAGATTAACTTTTCTAATGAACACACGTTATGTTCGACTATGAGAACGAACAAACGGTATAAAGAAATTTCAGAACCATATTTATTCCACTTTTAAGTAACTTAATTAGGTATTGTAACGTAGCAGCAGTTCATATAATTGAGATCGATTTTTACTGCATTCAGATGTACCATTCTTTAGCTTTAGACCCGTAGGGTCGAGGTTTGCATATATTCGCGACCATAAAACTCTACTGTACGAACCGTGGTGCATATGAGATTTTTCGTCATACCTACGTTTTTTTTTAAATAGAAGAATTTTGATTATTTTGCACTTTACTTTTATTATATGTATACATATTAGTAACATCAAGTCAGGGAATTGTTGTCATATCTATGGTAACCATGTTTGTGTCAATATAAATTTAAATTTTTGATAAATGTCAAAGTACATGCAATATATTGTCAAAAGTTTTTGATTTTAAATAAACTTTATAAATATGGATCAAATAGAGATGGAGGCTATTATAGCTTGTACTGAAATTTTGCTGGAGAAGTCTTGAAGATATCTTACAATTTCCTAAATTGAAATGATTTTGAAGCATAAAAATGATGGTTTTAGACGGTCTAAAACCATGGACAACATTATTAGCAGATTCAGGAATTGATGTTCTTGGTCTGAAAAGATACGGCGCATGGAAATCTTCCATCGTGGCAGAAAGATCTAATTGTTCGTTTACATTTAATATTATAAAGTAACAAGTTTTTATACAAGATTCTACTTTTACTAGTTATGTGTTTTTGTTAATTAAAATTATGTTTCAAATAAATTTGTTATAAATGTTCTAATATTGCTATTATTTACCTAGGGTCGTAATGAAATATAGCCCGCTACCATAGCAACTGTCAATACGGTATGTAAAGTGTCACTTACTTTTCAAAAAAGGTATCATAACTGTTTACTTACGCGGTAGGTATAACGAAAAATCTTTTAAGTTTGTTTTGCTTCCTTTACTAAGCATATACCTGCTTTAACACTTTCTTAAAATCCTTACAGATCTCAAGGATTAATTTAGTTCGATGTATTAGGACTAGCAACCAGTTAGTAAATATTTCAAGATGAGTGATACAACAGGTTTTATTGTATATTAAAAATTCATTTATTCAAACTTTTATGTGTTTATTCAAAATCCATTTAATGTACCAAATATTTAATAACTTAATTCTAATATTAACATTTATAACCTGTATTTAAATATGTATTTTAAATCTCTAACCTATAAAGTTGGGAATTTGTAATCTCTTAAAATGATTTAACAATTTCAAAGCTTGTAAAACTTTATGTACGTTTTTACTAGTTATTACGTTAGTAAATTTATATTTTTGAAGTCGTCATAAAAAATGATAAATTAAAAAAAAAAATCATTTGCATTTTATGCATTAAATTAAATAAATTTTCACGACAAAAAACACATTTGTATGAACCCTACGTAATAATTATTTCACATTCAATTTAATTTTTTAGATATACTTATCAAATTTATTAAGGTTTTTATAATAACGAGTGATCATTAAAATTTTCGCTCAAGTAAGCCATGTACACAAAAAGTATGTCCTAACTTAAGTTATTAGAGGAGATCTGTCATTATAATTTCAAACGTCATGATACTCATGATTGTTAAAAAATAATTTGAAATGCTGACTTTTATATTAAATATATTTATAATTTTTATACAAAGTAATAGAATATTATAAAAAATGTGTAAAATGTTGACCATTCTCCACCAAGCATAATCGCACTCTATTTCGAAGAGCATTGAAAACATTGATCAGTATTTGCGGTGAGTTATTGATGTGTTCACATTTTTCTATCATTTTATGTCTTAACTCTTGTAGATTATTAATTGGTGTTTCATAAATAATATTCTTTATATATGGCCACACAAAAAAATCCATGACTGTTAAATTACACGATCGTGGTGGATATGAAATCGCTGTATTTCTACTTATTATCCTATCGCCATAAAATTGTTGCAAAAACTGAATATTTTCAAGTGTAACGTGAGATGTAGCCCCATCCTGTTGAAAATATCCGACCTGGAGTTCATCATTAGTCAATTGATTAGTAAAAACACTGAGAATTTCGTTACGATATTTCTCCGATGTTATCGTGCCCTCAAAGAATATTGGTCCTATTAATCGGTGACGACTCATACCTACCCATACGCCTATTTTTTCTGGATGTAGAGGAACTTCTCTGTAGAAATGAGGATTTTCACTGGACCACATACGCATATTTTGCGAATTAACCTAACCTTTCAAATAAAACCAAGCTTCACCGGTGAAAAAAGTATGATTTAAAATATTGTCTGTCATTGTTTGAATAAACCATTGGCAAAATTGTGTTCTTTTTTCATAATCCGTAGGTAATAGATTTTGTACAGAAGTTAATTTATATGGATACATGTGCAAGTCCTTTTTTAAAATTTTTTGACATGTTCCATACGAAAGCCCTACTTGTTGCGAAACTCTGCGAATAGATGTTTGAGGAGATTCGTTAATAATTTGTCTGACATTTTCAATTACGCCGCGACTTCTCTTGAGAGGAGGACCGCTTCCTTTTTTCCTTAAAATACTGCCTGTTTGACGAAAAAGATTTACACAATGCATTAGCGTATCACGGAAAGTTTTATAGTCAGGAACAGTATTTGGATATCTCTCTTCAAACTCCGCAAGGCAATTTTCTATTGAATGCTGGCAAATACCATCAATTTTTTGAGATGTCAGGAAGTAACATTCTACCATAAACGCTTTATGCATATCATTAAAGGCCATTACTTTTTCTTTTGATGAAACTTTAAAATATACATTTGACACTGACAAATGTTTGAAATAACATCTTAATGACTAAAGCTACGACATAATTTTTATATACACGGCCAGCTACGAGTGAAAATTTTAATGATCGCTCGTTATCAGATTTTTTGGTTTATAGGCAGCAGACACGTCAACTGATTCTAAATTACAGAAAACAGCATATATTAATATATCAGTTAAATATGTTGCAAAGGATTACCTACCTAGTAAATACCGCCTGATTCTGAGCAAACGCAACGATCCGAACGTATGAATATTTCTCCCGCTTCGAATACAATTCCCCTGAACGCGTTTAGCCAATCACAAACCAGTCTGTCGCGCAACCATTTAACAACTAATGTCACAAATTAGTGTCACCACTGTCACCCTATACGGAGTCTCTTAAGCGTTTGAATAGTGCAAATAAGAAAATAAGAAAAGAAAATAGACATTACTGGTTCTGTACAAAATTTAAAACCATTATTCCCAAATCGCAGAGTTCCTAATGATACGTTCATTTTAGTATGCGCTGCAATAGAACTAAATTCAAATTTGACAGTTAGCGATATTTCCAACGATTTAGGCATATGCTGCTCTTCCGTTAACCGCATACTAAAATTAAATGGTTTTCGTAATTATAAATATTCCAAACATCATCAATTATTTTACGGTGATGAGTTTAAACGGATGAATTTCCGTTATTATATAATTAATTTCTCATTATGAACAATTTATTTTATTATCTGTAAGAGTAAATTTTTCTTAACATTACTTGAATTTAATTTAGTTTTTATTTATTTCTGAAGTTTATTTAGTTTTTATTTATTTCTGAAGTTTATTTAGTTTACTATGAACAGTTTTTGTGACCTTTATTATTAAAATTTAATTTATTAAATCTCTTGATGCCTTATTTGCAATTTTCTTAACCGCTTATTAATAATTTAATTACGCTTTGTAGAATAACGTATTGCAATTTACTCATTACCATAACACAGGACTAAACAATTTATAGTCCTTTAATAGTAATTTGGTAATCAGATAATTTTTCTTACGCGGCTCCATAATATGTATGTATGATATATGACATTGATGTTGACACGCCTACAGCATTCAGGGGAATTGTATTCGAAGCGGGAGAAATATTCGTACATTCAGGTCGTTGCGTTTGCTCAGAATTAGGCGGTATAGTGTTGGTATGGCCTTTGATATTAGTTCTTCCTTGTTAAATGTTGTGCCTCAAAATACTTTCTACAAATAATAGTAAGTGAATATCGTCTATTCTAAATGAACATATTCTTGTGGTAGTGGTATTAATCAACTGTTGAAACCTGGATGATGTTGCTTCTGGAAATTCATGAAGTATAGACCCTTCTTGTATACAGTTTGCTACGTAACATCATGTCACGTTGAATAATTCTAAAAATAAAAAATTTATATATTATATACGTGTATATAACTATTTGTTTACTATTTAATAATATTTACATAGACTGCGCATCAAGTAATATAAAAGGAATAGTGATAATCGTTTGGTTACCTTAAAATTAGATCAAATCTTCAACTTTTGCCAAATTCTACCACGTTTTCACTTTATCTACGAAGTTTACTTTTCTAACTAGGTTAACTGAATAAAACTAAAAGAACCGCCCAGTTATGGCCAAGGCAGGTAATTTACCGGCAAGTTTCTGTATCTAGTGCCATCTTGAAGTCATATCCTAACATTAAAACACTATCTCAATACTTCCCATTGAACATTATACCCCCTGGTTTCTGCGGGAGATGCTGGAAATTGAAAGTGATTTTGTCATTGCACTATAGGCGCCCTCTCTCGGTTTTGAATGGGCTTATCAAACTCTTCTCTCTGTTAATAGTGGAAAATCTTGTAATTTATATCATGCAGTATTTTTATTAAAATTTAATCATCTTGTAATATTCTACAATTATAAACGTTTCAATTTTAACTCCTAGAATACTATGTTTTTAACATTGCTCAATGTCACCAAAAACGAACTAGAGCCTTGAAAGTGCCGCTGGTTTTATGCTTTTGTTATTTTGTGCCATTACTCACAAATTTTGCACTCTCGTTTTATACAATTAATTGTTACTATTTGCATACACTTAGCAAGTTATTTAAAAGTAATATAATCTCTATTTGTAATTATTTTTACAATATTTGCTTATATTATTATCACAGGTACTTTATTTGACATAGTTATCAAAAGATAAGAAACTAAAGACATATTTTGTCATGGATATTTTCTAAATAATGTGTTGCAAAAAATGGATACTTAAATATATATTTGTCGTCGCCTTTTCTGTTTTTCTTTGACTTACGCACTTACAAAACTAGAAAAAGATCCTTTTGCTTCTATTATTTATTAAAAATAAGTATTTCTCTGTATATAATGGAATATTTATTTATTATGTTCAACAACCGTACGTTTTTGACGAAATATTTATAAGAAAATCACCCATTTTCTAAAGTCCACGGACAATGTTGAAGGCACAATCGCATAAGCGTCATCGGCAAACGTAATTCATGGAAGATTAGATTACACTATATTGTTCCAGTACACATGACAACGTAAACCTTTTAACATCTGTCTATTTTTAACTTAAATAAATATGGTGCTTTTCCATTATCAGATTATTTCATTGTTAGGTCTTCGGTTTCTATTTTTGTTTACCTGTTATGTTAGTATACATAGTGACCACAAAACTATGGACAGTATTGGTTTGAGACTCTGAATGATACTGTTGTGTTAAGACTGTGTGTTTTATACTGATTTTGATTTGAGACTGATTTTGTACTGTCGTTTTACAAGTAGGTAAAAATAGCACAACCCCTACACGATTACAGATTAAAAGAATATTGATTGACAAATGTATTGTTTGATGTCATAACGGGGAAATTTGTGTGTTATTTAAATTCTTGGAATTATACCTGCAAGTAATAATAACCAAAGTTTACGATTATGTCTTAAAGATAATAATAAAATATAATCTGTAGACGTGCCCTCACAAATACGTGTTAAGGTGACAAAATCTGCATTTCTGTCTAAAACACTTTCAAATTTAATTAGAACACTTTCACTTTTTGCGTCTTCTACAGCACACAGTTGTGCGTGAACATCTTTAACGATTTGCAGTGATTCCTCTAACGACAGCGACGAATTTTCTAATTTTGTTATTGCTTCTTCTAGTCCCAAGTAATTCTCACGAATACTTTGTAAATCCATTTTAATCTGGGCATCTTGAATTTTTTTCTGGCTTGTATTGATAGCTGCACTTTCTTTTGGATCGAATGATAAAACCACGTCCTTAATTTTTTCAAAATGTTCATGATAGTAAAACCCCGCCCGTAACCATGTACCCCAACGTGTCAGAATCGGCTGTGGTGGCTCAGGTGTATGGGGACACAATTCGTGAAATTTCCGAATACGTTTTGGAGATTTCAGGAATACTGCCTTTGTACTCGATATTAAAGCATCTACCTCTGGATAACATCTACGAACCTGTTCTGCCACAAGGTGTAGAGCATGGAGTTTACAAGTAATATGTAACAAGTTAGGACAATATTTTCTAAGAGACCGGCCTACAGAACACATGGTTGCGGCACCATCGGTCATAAACATTAATACTTGGTCTTTCGAAAGTTTGAATTTTTCCAAAGTATCTAATAGAACCTCTGAAAATTTTTTCGGCATTACATTGTTCTAGTCGTCTGGATGCTAATAAAATTGAAGACGTTGGTTGATGTGGTTCCATATTACGCGCCATCACATTTACTACAGATTGTTTTTTTTTTGCTGTCAGTTGTTTCGTCCACACATAACTACAGTTTTTTATTTTTCAGTTCGGCTTTGATTTTATTTTCAACCTGTTTACGCACCGATGGTAAATTCCTTCCTAACGTTGTACTCGGTAATGTTTGATTCGCGTATTTATTACAAAATGAAATAAATGAATCATTACTTAACAAGGTAAACGGCAGTGTACACACAATAATAGTTACACATAGTTCATGTATAAACTGTTTGTCCATGTTTACAGTTACGGATATGCATTTTGCATATCTGTTTCATTATATAACAACTGCGTAATACGTGCAACGTATTGATAAATATTCCTTTTTTGTATATTTACCGCATCTGGCGCGTGTTAATGGACAGCACCAATATACGTATTTTTCCGCTTTTTCGTAATAGCCTTGCTATTCGAGCGGAAGGTCGCCTTTTCTGGCCTAGTCGCTTTCTTCCGTCAGATGTCACTGATTAAATTGGTGTCGCCTGATAGAACGAAACTGGTTATGGCTTGGAGACGATTTTAGCGTAAATGTAGATACAGATACAGATCCGTTGTTTAACAGATCTGTATTAATTTGTATATACATTGCTTCACTAGTTCAACCGATGAGGCCTAGATGGCTGAAACATATGTATTGAACAGAAGTAAGTGCTAAAAATACGAGGTGTTTGTCCATGTTTACAGTTACGGATATGCATTTTGCATATCTGTTTCATTATATAACAACTGCGTAATACGTGCAACGTATTGATAAATATCCCTTTTTTGTATAAACTGCTGTCGATTAATTTTGTTATTAATGTGCTTCGAACTGCTTACGTGTTCTTTACCATGTATTTTTGACCAACACATTAGATATGTATTGCACACTAAACATTTAATTTTTGAGCCATCGTATATTAAGTCCGAGAAATCCATAATAAACTTATTCACTTCGTCTGACAACGGTCGTTTTCTCGATTTATGTTCGACGACATTTTATTACGTATGCTTACACTTACATGCCGTCTAAGCAAGTACCAAACATATACTGAATGCTTTTTATTAGTTCTGATGCAATACAATCATCCTCACATCGGCGCACATGGCGACGGAAGCGCACGGAAATTGGTCTGCTCTACTAATATCTCTAGACAATAAACAAAAGGCCTGATTAATAGAACAATAAATGAATTTGGAAATGAAACTGCGATTAGAAAATATGTATGTTCTGGAACTAAAATAAGTGCTAAATGGTCGTCATACACAAGAGATGTTGTCAAAGAGGGAGATGGAAAAAGATTTGGTAATGTGGATCGAAAATAAATCACAAAAAAGAATACCAATAGACGAAATAACTATCAAGCAAACAGCATTAAGAATCTACAAACGTATTAAAGAAGCTGAGCCAGGCGCTTCATCTCATCTCATCTTCATCTCAGTTGAAATTTCCGACGATTATAAGAATTCTATGAACGGAGATAAAGGACCGATCCCCTACATCTGTCTCTTTTCATTCTTAGAACGTAAGTAAAAAGGTCGTAGACGTTTCAAATAGAGTATAAACACATGTGAATGCCGTTTCCTTAAGAGAGGTAATGTTTTTTGTCGATCTTTTCGTTCGATATATTTGTATGTTTAAGTCAGTGTATACGTGGACGCTGTGTAAAGTTGTTGTGTGAGCAGTTGTGCTAGCTTTACTGTACCCCATGTGCGACATCTTGATTAGTGGTTATACCTACTGATGATGACAACTTAGTTGTCGAAATACGTATTTAGGATACGATTAATAATTGTGGTAAGAGGTTATATACCTTTTTTTAGGATTTCATCTCAGTCAAAACAATCTTAATTTTCTGCAAGTACATGTTGGATGACTAGTTTTCTTAAACGACATGCTCTCCATAATATAAAAATTAAGGGAGAAACTGCGTCTACAGATGAATTGGCTGCCAAAGAATTTCCTCAAAGACTTTTTTGGAAAAAAAAAACCGAACTTATGTTGCAAAATCGCAGAAAACTGCCGGTGATTTTAAAGTAGCAAAGGACCGTGTAACATTGTTATTTTGTTCCAATGCTTCAGGAGAACGTATATTAAAAGCACTGCAGTAAATGGCGGCTTAAGACCACGCTCGATGAAAGGTATAGATTTCAATAAATTGCCAATTCACTTGATAGCAAACAAAAAGGCTTGGGTGACCAGTGCAATCTTTACAGAATGGTTTCAGAAATACTTCATCCCAGAAGTTCGACGCTACATGAACGCAAAATGTCTAAAATTTCTTTTAATTCTAGACAATGCACCTGGGCATTCGGTCTTAGAGCACCCAAATGTGCAATTTTGTTTCCTTCCGCCTAATACTACATCCTTAATACAACCGCTAGACCAAGGGATAATTGCTACTTTTAAAACGTACTACATAAAACGTTCGTTTCAATAGGTGCTAGAGAAACTAGACCATAATGAGGATTTAACAATCAGTGATGTGCGGAAAAATTTTTCTATTATGGACTGCATTAATCAAGTTGGGTTAGCGTTAGCTGAATTAAAGCCATCAACCTTCAACTCATGTTGGAAAAATATTTGCCCAGAATGTATCAAAAGCAAAGATCCTGATCCTGTCATCCATAATAACGCTGCTTTTACTGACATCATAACGCTGGCACATACAATTGGTGGAGATGGATTCGATGATCTATCATTTGCCTATACCGTATGAACGCCGGGGAGTGATTGATCTACCACAATGTAGTAAGACGAAGACGAATAGCGAGTTTATGTGGTTAGGGTTGAGAGAGTATATTCAATCTGTTCTACTGTCTAACTGTACGGGCGTTTCATTTCTTTATCCAACACATTCTACATACGATCTAAGTACGAATCAAATAATCTCTCTCTAACACATTGAATATTCCTATCAGTCGCTCATTGTGTTCAAGCAAGGCGAATATACTTGCAGTTGGCCAGTCATTACTTATATATCCATCGATCGCACGACGTTGTGCACACGGTATAGAGGAATTATTAGTTTATAAAAGCTTGAGTGAAAATGAAATTATAGACCTCACCCTTGAGACTCGTCATGACAGAAAACATTGGGATAATGACGAAGAAGAGTCTCCCATTTTAAATGCCACTCTAATTAAAGAAGGTCTTGATCTTGCCAGGAAATTAGGTAATCATTTTGAACAACATGATCTAGATGAGGAATGAGCTGGAGAATTTCAACGTGAACTGAAGTCATTAATGGCATCTTACAGGGAACTTTATAACGGTTTATCGCGAAATCAAACACAATATTTAATGACCGATTTCTTTCTAAAAACTATTGAATTATCAACACAGGAGACTAGAGATGATAATATGTACAAAAATAATTTTAGTGATAGCAGTGATATTGTAGTCTTACGCAAACGTATGCGTTTATTGTCAGAAAGTCACAATGCATTAAATTTTGTTATGTTTATATTATTTTTACTTTTTTTATATTAATGATTTTCAGATACATATCATTTATTTTTTATAATATATGTACATATTTAATGAATTAAAATGTGTAAGAGCGGAAAATAAATTCTTATGTGGAGAAGAATTACGAGAATTTTTTAATATTGTTTATTGTATTTTTCAATTGCCTTTTTAGGTCACTATTTTTCCATTTAGCCAATATCTTTTTTAAACGAATTTTTTGGGAACGTATCTATCGTGCAAAAAGAGAATTAGGTGTATTATGAAATGATATTAAATGTATCCTCAATAGACCCAAGCATTTAATGGCACTGAACCAGTGGCGGTTCGGGGTGGTTCACATAGGGAGTGCATAATTTCAAAATTAAAAAGTGCAATACGAAAACGCTTACCCAATCCTTATACATTTCACCGACGTACTGTTCATTGTAGAGTTTGTTTTGAGGGAATAGTAAATATTACACTACACAGTTTAATTACATCTGACGATAAACGAAGTCCATTTTACGTGTCTTTGACTTGCAGAACAGTTCTATCACTTTTTCATTAAAGTTTGGGAAATCATTTATACATTATTTTTCACAAGATAACATAGTAAGGGCATTTAATCTCTCTTCTTTCATTGTATTTCTCAGGAAAGTTTTTATTCTCTTCAACCGTGAAAACTGGCGTTCCGCTTCGGACGTTGTCATTGGGATTGTAATAACAATTTTTAAAAGCGTAACAACTTCATTAAAGGTGTCGCTTAATCCATCCAGCAGAAGACCTAGCAGACCTACAGCACCGACTTCTATATTTTGCCTAAATTCTTCTCTAGAATATAGAACGCTTAATTCAGTTCGTAGTCTGCTTTCATTGAGGCATGGATAAAATTTTACTGCCTCTTTAAGGCAATCTTCCGGAATTTTTTTTTGAAAAGAGGAGAACTGTTTAAAAGAAATTAAGTTTGCTAATATTAAGTGCCCTGTATACCGTAATCTAGTTTTTATTTCTAGGAAAATAATATCGCACACTTCAATAGTTTCCCTCCTTCTTTGGCTACCATCAGTTACTCTTCGCCGCTTTGATGGTCGAGGAGTCAGATCTGGGTCATTTTGTTTAACCAACTGATTATCTGTGTCAGCGATTTCGGTTCGAATTTTTCCAATAGCACGTTCAAAATTATCTAAATTATTCTTGATTTTTAATGCATCTGTATTGACATTTTGTAATTGATTAAACAATATGTCCACATGTAGCATAATTTTATGAAAGAAAGTTAACCAATAGATAAAATTTTCCTCCTCTAAAATTCGCAAATTGGCACTAGCTTGATGAATGGTAGTTTGCAAACTAGCTTCTCCCTCGATTTGTTCTAGAGCTTCAATTATTTCTTCTCGGTGCTCATATATTGTATTCACTGTCCTAGAATTGAAGTTCCATCTTATTTTTGAAGAACGAGGTAAGCTTTTTCTCTGAAGGAATTCTTCCAATCTTGCAGCTCGTTGTGGTGAAGTGGAGAAAAATGTACATAATCCCGTCAGATTGGCAAAAAAAATTCTGCAATTACTACTGCTCGATGTAGCATGTGACATAATTAGATTTGTCTGATGTGCATAACAATGTACAAAATTAGCCCTTGGATACTGGTCTTGGACATATCTTTGCACGCCGTTAATAGCACCACTCATGACTGCTGCCCCATCATAGCTCTATGCAATCAGTTTTTCTGGGTCATCAACAAGCAAACTAATTTCGTTAAGGATGGAGGCAGATAGAGAATTAGCATCATGTCCACTAGGCAGAAGAAATTTCCAAAATCTTTCGACCGGTCTCGCGTTCACAATATATCTTAAAACAACCACCAACTGAAACTGATTGGACACATCTGTGGTTTCATCAGCTATCACAGATATGAAGTCGGTTGCTTTAATTTCACTGGCAACTTGTTCATGATACACGTTCAACATTGTATCAAGCAGCTCATTATGTATCGTTTTTGATAATCCCTTAAAAACCGGTGCTGCTTCGATATGATCTCTGAGCGATTTATCCAATTCTGCCGTAAAATTGATCAATTCCCGAAAAATGCCCTTGTTATTCGACGTTTGCTGTTCATCATGACCCCGAAGTGCCAGTTCAAACGCGCCACAAAATCTAATGCAATTTATTATTAAATTTAACACATGCCTATTTTTTGTTACCTTTTCATTGTGTTGTTGAATTGCTTTTCTATATGATGAATCTAAAACATTCTGAATGTTATTTTTTCCTAACATTCTTAGACTAAATATATTTTTCAAATGCCCTTCGGAATTTTCATGTTTAATAATTTTAGCACTAAGATGAATTAAGTCTCTTATTCCGTTCTTTGACCAAGACGGTTCACCACCAAACAAAAGACACGGAAAACAAAACAAAGTATTTTTAATTTCACACCCACAAATCCAGTCATTTTTCTGATAAATATTCATTTTGAATTTTCTTATAACGTCTTTACCTTTAACAGATTGTTTATTTTCTAAACATAATTGAGGCATCGGCCGTTTAAGATTTTTTACTGCGATTTTTTCATTATATGTTAAACGCGAAAACGCGTTGTTTTCTAAAAAAAGACACGGAGTTCATCGCAATAACGCCTATGTATTATACGACATTGAAATACGGCAAAATACAGTTCTGCCCACCATCAATGTAATATTAATGCCTTAACGGAGCAGCAGTTGGGCTTTGCTCAGTATATCTGTGACGACGCTCGGTGTATGTACGTTGTTAGCGTGCCACGTTCCTCGTCAATAACTATGAATACATAATATACATAATAAATAAATACTTTCATAGTTAGTCGCCGCTTGGTTTGTTTTGTTTCATAATTCCGGGGGGTGCAATTGCTCACTTGCTCCCATTAAAGAGTCGCCACTCACTGAACTATTATATAAAATTAAAAAACTACTTCCTTATCAACACTACTCACTCCTTAAATCCTACCTAACCAATAGAATCCTCATTAAGCAAAATAATGTATTTTCAAACCTGCATCCTATTCTATCTGAAGATCCTCAAAGTAGCGTCCCTGATAATCTATAGTGTTTGTCAATTTACCATTTTTCTTGGTGTAAACACGGCATTTATAAAGCCCAAATTTCATTCGTATATTGTTTTTAAAGATTTAAACTTGTTACAAAAGTTTTTGTAAATCTTCCTTTCAATTTGATATTAGTTTGATATCATCAACGTACATCAAATGTATAATGTTATGATTTTTTATTAATTACATGTAACATTTATTTAATTTGTTGAGCGTAATTCAGAGGGGTTGAGTGCTAGCCAAAATCATAAAGAGCTTAATGAATCCCCTTGGTAAATACGTGGTTTGATCTCAATAGCAACAACATTCACGTGTTTAGAATTTGTGTTGTTTATTGTGAGATGCGTCTTCCATGATTTTGGGTTTCGTTTGTTTTTTTATTATTATTTAACAACTATCTGTCTGGTCAGCAGCAGGATGTTATCATAGATAATTAAATAGAAAATTAAATATGTTATTTAGTTTTGTAAAGAAACTATTGTCATTTAGCACACAGTCTTTTATTTATAAAAATAATTTTCACGTAATATAACATAAAAAATAATCATGTTACTTTTGAAACCAATTAAAATGATGTCGCTTCTATCCGAATCTATGTCCCTAGTATATAATTGGTTGATACTTTCTTTCAACTTCTAAAACCGGCATCAAATATCACTGAGCAGTTCCCATTTCAGTGCCGACATGAAAAATTTAAAAAAAATCTAATCTTTATATACTGCACGTAATGATTACGCAAGTTATCAATAAGTTACTGGATTTATTAGACAATGTTATTCATTCGTTTGAGCAATACCTATAGTGATAAGCGTAGAATTGCGTAGATATACATAAGTACATGCATATATGTACAAACATTGTATGTACATATATGCATGTATGTGCATAGACTTAATGATATTATACAGCGGCATTTTACATAAAATAGTAAACGAGAAGGATAGTTAGATAAAAAATGAATGCCACCAAATGTAAAGTAAACATTGCAAACCTGTTTACTACTATTATACAAGGTGTTTTGTATCGTTATGTTCAAGTTTTAGGAGTGTAAAGTAGACTTCATTTCAAGTACCAAAAACGCAAAACTTGTATATTCATTTTCATGTATTTCAAAGTTACAGATCTATGAATGTGATTGTCAGATCATGAAAGATGTAATCCTAAAGTCAATATAAACTGATTTTATTTAAAAAAAGTTATACGTTTCAATAATACGCATAATAAAATGTTATCCTAAAATAAATAAACACGTGTCGTAGTGCATACAGTAATTTCTTGGAGATCTACAAAAAAGAGTACTGGAAATTGATTTATGATAAAGAAGGTTCTTACTTTTTTCGTAAGTGCTGAACCATGAATATCATACAATAAACAAATGCTCAGATGACTGTTAACGTTGCATTTTTTAATAAAGGATTACATTACGTTTCAGTTCAGTACAACAGCTTATTAGTGAGTGGACACGTTTTCTTTATTCAAAATGCCTTGCCGATTTTCTTCTAAAGAGTATGCGGACATGCATTTTGTGTATGGCTACTATAACGGCAGTGCACGTCAAGCAGTTATTGAATACCGACATCGGTTTCCCGATAGGCGCATTTCTCATTACAGAACCTTTCTGGAAGAACACAGACAATTTCGGGAATGCGGACTGCGTGATTATCTTTTCGACCGAGGAGTAAATTTGCCAGCAGACTTAAAGGAAGAAGCAGTAGCTATTGTTACAAGGGATCCAACTCTCAGAGTACGTCGAATCGAAAGACAACTAGGAGTGCCCAACAACGACAGTTTGGTGAATTTTAAAGCGTGAGGGCTTATATCCATATCTCTATCGCAGGGGACACAGTTTGCTTAAGGCAGACCAGTATGCTCGTCTAGTTTATTCTACCTGGATATTAAGACAGTCACGGCTTCATTTTAATTTCTGCAGAACAGTCCTCTGGACAGATGAATCTACGTTCACGAGAAGTGGTGTTACAAATCTGAGAAGCCTGCACAGGTGGTCATCAGAAAATCCCAAAGCTATACGCCCATCTAAATATCAACATGAATTTTCTATTAACGTGCCCTGGACGTGCCGTGGGCGGCCCTAATCGATGACTTGTTGATTGGTCCTGTCGTTCTTCCTGGGAAGTTAAATGCGGACAATTACCTTCAATTTCTTATTGACGAACTGCCAGGTCTTTTAGAGGATGTCTCACTGAATGTTCGACAAGACATGTGGTTTCACATGGACGAGGCACCACCACATTTCGGGAATGCTGTCTGAAATTGGGTTAACGTCAATTATCCAAGATGGATTGGTCGAGGTGGTCCTGTTGCGTGGCCAGCCGGATCACCCGATCTTAATCCCCTTGACTTTTATTTATGGGGGTACATGAAAAATTTAGTCTACGCGCAAGTTTCGAACACAAGAGAAGAGTTGTTGGATCGTATTCACCTGGCTGCCGAGCAAATCCGACGAAACAAGTATGAAATTCGAATAAGTACTTCTTCTGTTGGCTTACCTGCATTCAACAAGGAGGTGGACATTTCGAAAATATTATTAATTGAACTTATTTAAATAAAATCAGTTTTTATTGACTTTGGGATTACATTTTTTTTCATGATCTGACAATCACGTTCATAGATCTGTAACTTTGAAACAAATAAAAATGGAAATACAAGTTTTGCGTTTTTGTTACATGAAATGAAGTCTACTTTACACTCCTAAAATTTGAACATAACGATACGGGACACTTGTATAAATTCTATTTATGAATTAAGAATTATATTAAAATGTAGTATTATATTGGTTGTTTGTTAACGTAACAAAACTAATAATACTGCAAGCCCGAATTTTTTACCAAACTCTACTAACACGTTGCATAAAATGGTACAACGATCGAATGCTGTTTGTACGTGTACCGAATTGCATAACAGAATCTTATTTCAGTGACAGAGCTCCTTTCTGGGTTAATGGTTTTGTGAATTACCAAAATTGGCGTATATGGTCTGAAGATCAGCCAGAAGTAATGCAAGAATAATAATTGCATTCACTTAAACTGACTTTCTTAATGTACATTTCATGCTGGACCTTAGGCTGGAATTTTTTGTCCGAATTGGACACTTTCAACTTAGCCATGTGACATGATTAAAGAAAATTTAAAGAAAACATTATTACATAATTCCAGGCCAACATTAAATTTGTTATTGCTGACATTGGCTCAATTTATGTAAAGAAGTTATAGAAATTTGAAAAATTGAATTCAATAGATTCGTGAGTTTCAGTGATTTTGAGGAGGAAACTTGAACGATGTTGTGTGCCATCAACAATGGTATTAACCTTACACCGAACTAAAAATCATCTTAAATTTCTTATCTGTATTTTGTTTTATTTTACAAAGGAAATGCCTCTAGCTCTTAGTAAAAAAATCCTTTACACCGGGTAGCTTCCGATGTATCTAATTTACTTCAGCTTCAAACCACGATATTTCAAGATCTGTTTGAAATTTGGGAGAAGTGAATACAATCAATTTTGCTTAAAATTAGTCCTTGAATTCATATACGAAGTATTTCGCTTATCTCGCCGACCAGCCTGTATAACTATTTATTTTCCTAAATAAATAAAATTTAACGTATTTAGAGTGATTAGATATCTGTTTTATTAATTTAACTTTGACAGTATTTATACCACCAATAAGATATTTATTGTAGATATAATACACAATTTCGAGATATATTTTAATTGCTACATATTTACTCCTATATTTTATCGCGCCTTTGATAAATACTGAACACTTCCACATTGTAGAATGTAGATAATTCAAGACCTTTATAGAATCTAAAAATAAAGTCTGAGCTTCTCTTCGATAACAATTAACAAGAAGATTATAATCATAAAATGGATTTGGGTATAATTCTTTATTTGGCAATACGATATTTGCATAAGTAAATTGCAATTTTAGTCAAAAATTGGAGAAAAAAAAATTGATCAAAACAATAAATTCAGGAAAAAATATTGTTCTACAATCTAAAGAACCACGTTTAAATGCAAAAAATATATTTTTCTAAATGAACGTAAAAGCAATCTCCATTAATATTAAGGCATGTTCTTCGATGTTGCCTTTTGTGATTTGATTGTATTTGTAATTGTGATAAAATCCTGCAGAAGGACCAAATGTAACTCTGCTTTCGTATAACCAAATGTCTTATTGTATTCGACTCTCGAAGGGCCATGTATAATTTTGTGTTTGACCCACCGCTCACGGGGCGTAACTTCCGTATAAGCTGGTTATCTATTTTGGTTAGTAACAGTTACATTGAAAGTTGGTGTGTTTTCTGAATCTTCTATTTATTTGATTATAAAAAAAAACACTTAAACCTAATATCATAAGAAGAAACTTAAACTTAATTCTTTACTGTTTGTATTCAGACTGTACTGTGTTGTGTTAAAAATGTGAATGTTGTATTACAAGAATATATAAAATATATCACTACGACTATCAATACTTGACTAAAATATTCGTATATGTTTGACGTCATTGTTGTGGAATTTACCTACTTTACTACTTCTTGGAAATTGTACCTATGTCCAACAATACTCAATGTTTACGATAGTCTTACAGATTTTACTAATAAATAAATATAATAATAAAATATAATTCCTAATTAAATATAAATAGGTGGCATCAATCTAAGTATGCATTTCCGTCTGTTCCATTCATCAATAATAGATTTTTATGGTACATACAGCTCTCGCAGTATAAGTTGGCGAGTGGTGGGGATGCACCGTAAACGCAATTAGGAAACGTACTACCCACCTGTCTGATTCAGTTACTGCATAACGAATAATATGCAATAATACGCAATCTATCCTTCCTCTATCTGCGCGAACTTCGATGTCCCGGAATTTTTTGTCCACGAGTGTAAATTCTTGCGTGCAGGTGCCTTCACAAAAACTATCTTGATAGACGATGTCAATTTATCTATATTCGGATAGCATTTTCTGACTTCCTTTGATACTCGATGAAGAGTATGTGAAACTTGGAATGTTTAGGTTATAAGTGCAATATGTAATATGAATTATAGCAAAATACAAATACGATTTTACTTCTGTCACAGCTGATAAAGGCAGCAACGGTATGTTATTATCGCGTTCTGCTTCACCGTTTGCTATCGCGGATGCAACAAGTCGCTTACATTTGTTGCAAAAGGCTTTCGGCATTACAAACCGAGAGTAGACAAACAGACACAAAATATCACAGAACGATATGTGTCAACAGTGAACATTCGCACTACCTATTCCCATTCGCAGTGATGTTGGTATAAATATTATACTTCGTTTATTGTTTTTGTGTTCGTGATTCCGAAAATTCTGTTGATGATGTGGACGTCTTCGAATCCTGAACGGCGTATACTACAGTATAAGTTTATTTCAAATTATAAGAATATAACTTTGAACGGCTCTAATGCTTTTATTTTACCACCTGCGGCAATAACTACCTGGCCGCTCAATACGATTATCTTTTACGCAAACAAATTGCTGAGGTCCGTAATGCCAAAATTTAAGAAAATTGTAATTACTGCAATTTAGATGAAATATAATTTAACAATAATATATGTACCAACAGTTGTTAATTTGAATATATAGTTATTATATATAGTTAAATAGTCATTAAATTACAATTTAGATGAAATAAGTGCTTATATTTATTAAACAAAATTTAAGTAAATATAGTTAGGAGAGTTGGTACATATTACATCTAATATTGAGTCTATTTATCATTTATTGTTAATCTTTACCGCTGTATACATATTTGATTTTTCTCTCTTTACTTAACGAACATGTGGCGACCTTTTGCTGAAAGTGTTAGTGATTATGATGTGGATAGTGATAATACTGTTGGAGCACGACAGAGAAAGCATATATCAGAAGATGCAAAACAGATAATTTTCAAAGTATATCATACTAGTATATATCATACCCTGATGGAAGAAAATACCGAACTACAAACCCAGAACATTCAACGAACGTCACAATTAACCAAGGTGCCTTTTGGAACAATATATAAAATAATTAAGAATAACGCAGGGCCTCGAAAGCAAAGAAGTGACAAAGGAGCACCGAGAAAAATTGAAGAGTATGAAATTGATACTATTAGGCAGCAAGTATACTCCTTCTACAGAGGAAATGTATCTACACTTCACTGCGTACATAAAAGAATCAGTGATGAGCCTATAAATATTCAGTGTTCTAAAGCAACCTTGTGGCGGACGCTAAAGAAAGCTGGTTTTAAGTTTGGCACTATAGACAAACGTCGCACAGTTATGGAAAGCCCGAGGTTACAGAAACTTCGATATGAATACTTAACGGCAATTAGAAGGTATAGACAGGAAGGACGATTCATATGTTATTTAGACGAGACGTGGTATGACACCCATGGCACAATTTGCAAAGGTTTATTTATTTATATCGTGCTTTTCACCTCATATCTATTTCAAAGACGAAGTTACGTTACGCAATAAAACTCAAGTAATAAATAAAACTAAACAATAGATTGGACCCCTACAAATTCATTTACTGCCTCCCTGGAATGTACCCCTGACTCCCGATTCCTAGTAATTATAATAAAAAGTCATATACAAAAAGGTTTTAAATATATCTATACGTTAATTGCACGTATATATAAGTAAATTGCAATTTTAGTCAAAAATTGGAGAAAAAAAAAATTGATCAAAACAATAAATTCAGGAAAAAATATTGTTCTAAAATCTTAAGAACCACGTTTAAATGCAAAAAATATATTTTTCTAAATAAACGTAAAAGAAATCTCCATTAATATTAAGGCATGTTCTTCGATGTTGCCTTTTGTGATTTGATTGTATTTGTAATTGTGATAAAATCCTGCAGAAGGACCAAATGTAACTCTGCTTTCGTATAACCAAATGTCTTATTGTATTCGACTCTCGAAGGGCCATGTATAATTTTGTGTTTGACCCACCGCTCACGGGGTGTAACTTCCGTATAAGCTGGTTATCTATTTTGGTTAGTAACAGTTACGCAATAAAACTCAAGTAATAAATAAAACTAAACAATAGATTGGACCCCTACAAATTCATTTACTGCCTCCCTGGAATGTACCCCTGACTCCCGATTCCTAGTAATTATAATAAAAAGTCATATACAAAAAGGTTTTAAATATATCTATACGTTAATTGCACGTATAACGCTTTTGTTTCATTATGAAACAGACATGTAAATAATTTACACATCTGTAACGGTATTATGGACAATACACCTCGTATTTTCGGCATTAACTTCTGCTTAAGACATATATTTCTGCCATCTATAGGCGTCGTCAGTTAAGCTAGTGAAGCAATGTATACAAATGATCCAAATTTTTATAAATAGATCTGTATCTGTATATAACATTAAGCCGAAATCCCTACTAGATAAAGCAAATTTCATCCTGTAAGTTGGCACTTATTTAATAAGTGACATCTGACGGACGAAAGAGACTTTGCCGGAAAAGGGACCTTTCGTTTTGACCAGCTATGCTGATACAGAAAACGAAACAATACAGGTAGTCCATTAACAACTAGCCAGATGGCGGTAAATATACAAAAAGGTTTTAAATATATCTATACGTTAATTGCACGTATAACGCTTTTGTTTCATTATGAAACAGACATGTAAATAATTTACACATCTGTAACTGTATCATGGACAATACACCTCGTATTTTCGGCATTAACTTCTGCTTAAGACATATGTTTCTGCCATCTATAGGCGTCGTCAGTTAAGCTTTATGCAGGTCCATTTTCCGGCAAAGTCTCTTTCGTCCGTCAGATGTCACTTATTAAATAAGTGCCACCTTACAGGATGAAATTTGCTTTATCTAGAAGGGATTTCGGCTTAATGTTATATACAGATACAGATCTATTTATAAAGACTTGTATCATTTGTATACATTGCTTCACTAGCTTAACTGACGACGCCTATAGATGGCAGAAACATATGTCTTAAGCAGAAGTTAATGCCGAAAATACGAGGTGCATTGTCCATGATACAGTTACAGATGTGTAAATTATTTACATGTCTGTTTCATAATGAAATAAAAAGTCATGGTTTAAACTAATTTTTTGTCACAAAACGGGGCAGATAATGAATAACATTATGTAAAAATAGCTATTCTCGTTAGGTTATATTGAAGAAGAAAAGAAATTGCTGGAATTTTATTTATTTAGATGATTTGTTTTCGTTTTACCCAACAACTATTTTTTTATTCGTAACCGTTCATTTTCGGCGAGCAGGGCACAATTCAGTCAGGTAATACATAACACAAAAGCCACTAACCGTGACACGTCAAATGTTTCACAGTCGTTGATTATTGGGTCAACATGTGTTCAGACCTCGTTATACCTCAAGCCATTGAAAACGAGTTTTGTGAGTCGTGTACTGATTCGCGCAAACCTTTAAAGATTCCACTTTTTTAGAGTGAAGTAGGTAGTAGCTATGACGATAATATTTATTTATCATCTCATAATAAATTACACAAACTTGCATTTTCATAATTATACACGTAAATAAGAGAAAAGGAATCTTATCGCCAACTCGTTATTAGATTCAATACCAAGTAAAGTACTAGAGTGTTTAATGCAAAATTATTTCTAATATACGAGGTTTGACCATTTAATTCCCATAATGCAATTTTACATAATATACAAGTGGAACGGTAGAGGACACTATCGCTTTTTTCAATGTTCTCGTGTTCTTGAAAGTTCTTTATGAAACCAGACCTCGAACTCATGTTCCGAAATACTTTGGAGCACTTGTCCAATATCTTATTGGACCTCAAATATATTATTTTTTCTTTATTCTTTCACTGTCTTTTTGCGAGGGCTAAGTTTCAATGGGCTGAAAAAACAAATAAGGACAGAGCTTAACAATCTGAAACCGCGTTTTTGCTATTTCGTACCTTATCTCTACTGTTGCAAGGGACAGTGGATCACCAGCTGACGCGTACTGCTGCTCCAAATCTCCAGTTAAGTCCGAAGAACGAAAATTTTCCAAAACGCGAACATCACTTTTGCGAAACTTAGGTTTGCTCTAGCAGCCAAATTTATACTGGTTTTTATTCCTCCGATGAGAACTTTCATTTGCCGCAATTTTCACGCCGATCGGATAAGATATGGATGAATTATAACGATTATTCCCAATTTTTTTTACCTTTCAGTTTTGGTTCATCTCTGAATCTTGGATTAAAGGCCCAAGGGACACTTGTGTCTCGTTTATATTTAATGTAATGGGGCCACAAGAACCTTTCAGCACCCTATAGGTGGAGGAGGATCTATCTAAATCTCTACTGACTCTGCAGGTCACTACCTGAGCAGATACGCTGCTCACCCGACAAGTAAAATACACCTCTAGCTCGCTCCAGCTTTCAACCATTCCCCGCAAGTCCACCTCGCCGGGGGCGCTAAATACCCGCGGTACCAGTCTTAACTATCTTTGGTTGGACGGTACTATATGCAAGCATATCTACCAATTTCGCTACCTGCTAGCTGTGGCTTAGTAGGCCTAACTCGGGTTTGTGGGATCGCCAAGACTCAAAAGGAATACTAGAATCCATAAAAACACCTAGCATAAATTACTCTGTGAACATCGATGACTAACACCAACAAGCATTCATGCAACGAATTTGAAAAAATTTAGATGATCTAAGATCAAAGAAAGAAAATAATTCAAAGATGAAATACGCAATAACAACAAACTAAACGGAATAATAAAATCTAAGGAAGAATATCATGCTACCGCCGAGTAAAATTGCTTGCTTCTTTCAAACGTACATTCGGCAAAAATATTAACGGTTACGTAACTATCCTTCGTCACTATCAGTTTACTAACATCAATTTTCCCATTACCACCAATGTCATAGGTCTATTCTTCGAGAGTTCTTTAATCCTCATTGAGGAAAAGTAGATGAGTAGAACTTGACACATTTCTTTTGAATAAGAATTCTTTAAAACTGCCTTGACCTGTTATAAGAAAACCTAGTGCCCATCCTGGTCGAAACCATAGATTTTCTCTGCAAAAGGTCACTTTTTCTAAAAATCCATAGGTAATCCTACCTTTATCAGACTTAAGTCCAAAAGACAGCGGACGAATCGTCGGCCAAGAAGGAAATAGTGCAGGAAGAATGCAGTTTCAGCTCGGAATTCCAGAAGCAGTCATGAACAACGACCACAGAATCCTAAAAGCAAGATTACCTTATTTCAAGAATTATTTAAAAAAAACTAATTCTAAATAAAACGAAAAATTAAAAAAGAGTTTAAAGACAAATTGGTTTGAAAATATTATTATCAGTATTGCAAATACATACTAAACAAAAAAAATTCCTAAATTTGACGTGACGTCAGCTTTAATAATTAATGGAAATCCGTTACTAAAATAACTATTTCAACGAATTTTAGAAACTTCTATAAGATGTATAGCGGTTAATAAGTTCTAAGATTTTTTAATGGAAATAAATATGAAACCAAGAAGTGTATGTGTCTGTCTACTTATCTAAAGTGATCTGTATATTTTAATGAATAAATTTCTTTTTAAAATACGTACCCTGCCTTGTAATTCAGATCATCAAATGTATTACTTATCTTAAGTATCAATAAAATGGAAAAATCTCCTTATTATATCAATAATTAAGTTTTTATTACGTTCAAACTGATAATTTCTAGTTCAACATGTGCCTGCGGTTTGAATTGCGTAACGTTTATAATGAATAACAATATTTACGCATTCCATGTATTGCATATCACTCACCCTACTATTATGAGAACTTATTTTTTATTTTATGGTGTTGTAGCTATTGTTGCGACACGTTTAATGATTTGATGAAGGCAGATTGTTTCAAATTATATATACATACAGCATATATATATACATATATGTAAGTGTTTAGATAATTTCTTGATACTTGTAAATATTTCATATAAAAGCCGAAAAACTACAATAATTTATCTATTGTTATATATATTAAAAATAATAGACTTTTTATTGGTTTAGCGACCTTTTATTGAATTTTCCCGTTTTATTCTACGACTTCTCGACTTTTTATTATTATTCAGTCTTTTTCAAGTAACTAGAAACAAGAATTAATACAATGAAAACATGTGAACTGTGTTTGCTTATGTGAGATTAAACTGACAATTAAATTAACAATTAAATTTAAACTTAGATTAAAGACTGAAATACCAATTAGATTAACAATTAAAGTTAAAATTTAAAATTAGATTAATAATGAGTAAGGACAATTAAAGTGATTACATCTGTATAAATGAATTGAAGATTTGAATTAAACTACAATACAGTAAGGTAACTAGAACCAAGAATTACTACAATGAAAACGTGAGAGCTGTGTTTGCTTTTGTGAGACTGAATTAACAATTAAATTAACCATTAGAATTAAAACTGTATTAAAAACTGAATTACCAATTACATTAACAATTAAAGTTAAAATTTAAACTTAGATTAATAATGAGTAAGGAAAAATTCAAGTGGTTAAATCTGTATAAATGAATTGAAAATTTGAAATCAACTACAATTACAGTAAGAAACAATGAATGAACAATAAATGATAATAAAACTTTTTTTTTTTTGTTTTCAAAAACACGCATTCTGTGTAACATGTGTTTGTCGGGGACATCCGAGACCTTATTTTATAACGAACCGATCGCACTGGTTGGAATATTGTAAGTGTTTGTGGCTTTGTTAAGAGAGGTTAATTTCTGTTCTATTTTGGAATTTAGCAAATTGGTCAGGACCGTGTTTAGGGGTATGTAGTAAAAGTATTTACAAATGGGAACTGATAAAAAGTTTTTTTTGGTTTGTGTTTGTGGGGGGGGGGCAATAGGATAACATATGTTATCCTAAAATAAATAAACACGTGTCGTAGTGCATACAGTAATTTCTTGGAGATCTACAATAAAGAGTATTGGAAATTGATTTATGATAAAGAAGGTTCTTACTTATTTCGTAAGTGCTGAACCATGAATATCATACAATAAACAATTGTTCAGATGACTGTTAACGTTGCATTTTTTAATAAAGGATTACATTACGTTTCAGTTCATACAACAGCTTATTAGTGAGTGGACACGTTTTCTTTATTCAAAATGCCTTACCGATTTTCTCTCATGAGTATGCGGACATGCATTTTGTGTATGACTGCTGTAACGGCAGTGCACGTCAGGCAGTTATTGAATACCGACATCGCTTTCCCGATAGGCGCATTCCCCATTACAGAGCGTTTCTGGAAGTACACAGACAATTTCGGGAATGCGGACTGCGTGATTATCTTTTCGACCGAGGAGTAAATTTGCCAGCAGACTTAGAGGAACAAGCAGTAGCTATTGTTACAAGGGATCCAACTCTCAGTGTACATCGAATCGCTAAACAACTAAGAGTGCCACGAACGACAGTTTGGGAATTTTAAACCGTGAGGGCTTATATCCATATCACTATCGCAAGGGACACGGTTTGCTTGAGGCAGACCACTATGCTCGTCTAGTTTATTCTAACTGGATATTAAGACAGTCACGGCTTCATTTTAATTTCTGCAGAACAGTCTTCTGAACAGATTAATCTACGTTCACGAGAAGTGGTGTTACAAATCTGAGAAACCTGCACAGGTGGCCCTGAGAACATCCCAAAGCTATACGACTATCTAAATTTCAACATGAATTTTCTATTAACGTTTGGGCGGCCCTAATCGATGACTTGTTGATTGGTACTGTCGTTCTTCCTGGGAGATTAAATGCGGACAATTACCTTCGATTTCTTATTGACGACCTGCCAGGCCTTTTAGAGGATGTCCCACCGGATGTTCGACGAGACATGTGGTTTCACATGGATGGGGCACCACTACATTTCGCAATTGGTGTCCGAAATTGTGTTAACGTCAATTATCCTAGATGGATCGGTCGAGGTGGTCCTGTTGCATGGCCACCCAGATTACCCGATCTTAATCCCCTTGACTTTTATTTATGGGGGTACATGAAAAATTTAGTCTACGCGCAAGTTTCGGACACAAGAGAAGAGTTGTTGGATCGTATTCACCTGGCTGCCGAGCAAATCTGACAAAACAAGTATGAAATTCGGATAAGTACTTCTTCTGTCGGCTTACAGACACAACCCTGCATTCAAAAATATTATTAATTGAACTTTTTTAAATAAAAGTTTTTATTGACTTTAGGATTACATTTTTTTTCATAATCTGACAATCACATTCATAGATCTGTAACTTTGAAACAAATAAAAATGAATATACAAGTTTTACGTTTTTGTTACTTGAAATGAAGTCTACTTTACACTCCTAAAATTTGAACATAACGATACGGGACACTTGTATATCATTTGATAAATCTTGGAATTTCAGCTATATTAAATATTTAAATTAGAATGTTATTTCGCGAAGTAATGTGAAATGTGCATATTGCTATCTACAATTACAACGCTAATTTTAGGATTTTTTTTTTATTGAAAAATTTCCTCCTTATGTGGGACTCAAACCCACGACCTTTAGTTCTCTAGACTAACGCTCTATCCACTGCGCTACCAAGGACTTGCGTCCGAGTTTATTTAGAATGCCTTTATATATATTTATATAACAAGTGTTCATTTGAAAAGTCAATCTAGGTTACTTTGAAATTTTGATAAAATAAGACGCAAATATATTATTATGTGTTTGTTGTTCCGTAAACGTAAATCTAAATGACATTTGATAATGTCAATCACAAATATCAGTTAGTGCATAAAATAATCGTGCGTCGATTCTGGTTTAAATAAATTTCTTCTAAGTTTTAAAATGGCTTTCACTTTAGAACATAAAATTTTTTTAGTCCATATGATTAAATCATTTTTATTTTTTGTACGTCAATTTTATTATTTTTCAACTCTACATTTTTTTCCCCAGAAGAAGCAACAAATTCTGTTGCGAAATATAGGGTTATTGAATAAAGGAGTTTTATAATTGACAGACCGCTTACCCGAATTTAAATTAATTTATATATATATATATATATATATATATATATATATATATATATATATATATATATATTGAGATAGGTCAAGCCTACACCCAGGAATGCCTCAGTAAGCTAAAGGCAGAATTTTAAAATGTATATATATATATAAGTTCTAGAGTTATTTAAATATGTAAAAACTGAATTCTTCACGTGCTAAATCAATAAAGTTGATTTCGCGTATTAAATTATTTTTAAAAGTCATACACACATTTATTATTTATATCATTTCATTTGTATCAGTATTTTCATTTCGATAATTTGTTTTTACAAAAAAATATCAACTTAATTGATTAATCATTAATGACGCCATTTATTTAGGCATAACTGTATATTATTTGAATTGTTTACCGCGGGAAAGTTTCCCACAATAAAAACAGCATTATGTACAATATTTGACATTCAAACAACAAACATTTACTCATCAAAATGAATTAGATATTTGTTGCTAATTATAAATATATTTAAAATTATTAGGTTGTCATTTTCATAATAATAATATGTCAAGATTAATTGAATACATACCTATGGACGAATCAAAATTGGGATACGAAAAAAAAAGAAAGTTAGCGTCACTAGAAATATCGCCATTAAAAGACCTAGACGTATTTGTGTGTCTCTCTGAAAATAATAAGAAAAAGCATTAATAATTAAAATAAAATCATACGTCCGTTCTAGTCAATACCTACAAGTATTCCCAGTTCCTGTTTGATATATTTTTCAAGACTAGACGATCACCAGTGTTAAAGAAATCACAGATTGCAGTTTGCCGGGAAGACGACCGTTGGACTGGGCAACAAACCGGGGTGACGCCGTTCAATTGCCGCTGAAAGATCCTGTCTCCACAGACTTACAAATTGATCCCATACACCGAATATCCTAGTCCAGATAACTTAAGTATTCCTATTATCTCTTACACATATTGAAAACGACAAATTTATTGACATATTTATAAATAGTACATCATATTTTCTTTAATTGATTAAATGATAATAATATATGTCGTAATATAAGATTTAGATATTCTATTTGAAAGATAAAGAAGAATCCAGATTTTAATATAATTTAGTTTTAAATATTAGATTTGCTTTGTGTCTGTTTTGATCTCAATAATATATTAAATTTAGCATTAGTCAAATTTTATACTCGTTTATGTATCTATATTACTTTTAGTTCGTTAGTTATATTAATCTTAAATTCATCACCATATTTGTTTCAACACGTGACATGTATATTATAAATAATTCATTATAAGTATATTTTTCACTTACCTATTTGTTTGGATAGTAATTTCATTAAAGTTGATATACATTAATTCGATCTCTGACGTTTTATTTTGTAGTTTAGAATAAACAATACCATCAGTCTATCACTTTAGAATCAGTGAACTTTATGAGAGTTTGATTGGAGACACCGAACTTGCACTATTTAATTTGGACATATCTCAATGCCCTATCACAAGAGTCAACATTGTTCTTGAGTTTAGCCGGACCTTAATTACATCATACGCCCACTAATTAATACTTATAAGAAATTTTTATATCCGAACAGCTGTTAAAGGTTAAATTTATGGAGTTATTTACAAGCATGTACCTTTGTATCATGCACATATAGTTCAATATTGTGCAACTTCATCTACATGCTATTTAAGTAACCTTATTTTTAATTTTGAAATTGATAATTCACTAAATTTAATATATAAATTACCAAGTTAATTTTAATTAATAACTTTGAATTTTGTATTTACTTACCTTTGACAAATAGGAAGCTCTTCCGTTCGGTTACAATATATAACTTGTATGTATTACAGTTCGTACTATATTAGTGAATAATTAATTAAAACGGGTAAGCGGTCTGTCAACACGCACACAGATTATTTCTTCTTACTAAAGATAGCAACTTGCCATCTTGAATATTAATGCCTTGAATATCAATGGGATAAGTCACTTAGTTACAGTCTCCAAAGAAGGACTTTTCAAACTTCTTAATTTTAATGAAAAATTTTCAAATCACCATATCTTGCACTAAGGTAATTATACCGGAATACAGAACATGGACGTCAATATTTTTTAATAATCGCCAAAGAGACAAAAATAAGTTCTCCTTAAATGATCGGATTTCGTGGCAATAAGACCTAACCCCATATAGAAACAGCGCGTTTGTGTAACAATTTCTTTAAAATATTTCATAAATTGTTTAAAATGATATCGTAGACTTTTCTGGAATTGTCTTCTAAATCATTTTTCTTTTGCGAATAATACCTGAAATAAGAGAATAAATGTATTTATTATAATGCCCCTGTTATTGATTGCGTGTTAGGTTGCCTTACGGGCTCTCCCTTTAACAGACAGAAAAGCGGCGCCTTCCTACTAACAAATGACTTGCCAGAAGGCATAAAATCATCAGGGTATTGTGTTTATAAATAGGAAAGGGATGATAATGTTTTGTAGGTATCAAAAAGGAACGACACTAGTAGGATAGAAATTACTTTTTTTAATTTCACCATTTCATGGCGTATAACTCAATTGGATTGTCATAAACATTATAATAATTCAGTTAGTAATCCATAGCGCACAAATAAATATAAACTATATTTGGTTTCGCGAACGATATTGTTATCTTCAACTGCGACGACAAACTAAGTTGAAGTTAAAATAAGTTAATATATCATAAAGTCGTCTTCGTGGATTATGTTAAAAAAACAACTCTTCTAGCCTAATCACTCAGCTATTAAAATTTACATTAACAGGTAGGCAGTGTTTTGTCAACAAGTTCAATAACAGTAGGTATCAGCTCATCATCTGATTTTAAATGTTTCATTTATTTTAGATTTTAACCTTGAATTGTGTCATGATCACGCGAGCTTTATCTGTATAAACTATGTATACGTCGCCTGTAGATGTATTGTATGTAGTTAGTCTTTATAACTAGAGTGGACCAATTCGGAACGAAAGCAGAGGCGTGACTAACGAATTGGTTCCCGCATGCGAAACATTATTAATATCTCGAGATATACTATCACGAACGGTGCTGTTATTATGTTAGATTATGAAACGTTCTCGATGATAGGTATAAAAAATAGAATCTAAAATGTATGAAATTAGATGATTAAAAAAAACTTACGGTCTTATGCGTTTTCCGTGACTTGAAAATCTGGAGAAGCGCGATGAAATATTGTTAACATAAGGTGCGTCTCCAAAGTTATTTCTCATCATTGTACACAAATCAAATAAGAACACTTCGTATTTTGTATCAGCGCCAGTGTCTCTATCTTTATGTCTTGCGCTATGCACGTGGCGTTGCAAATTTGATTTTGTTAAATGGTTTATATATATATATTGCACACTAAACATTTTATATTTACCCTATTGTAAGATAAACTAGGATGGTTCTCAATAAACCTGTTGACTAATTTTGATGATAGCGGTTTTTTTACTGTACGCTCCTTCAACATTATTAAATACACAGAATACACTTTCCTGCTGCTATTATACGTGTACACATGATGACCGTGAACAACATACTAAGTAATCGTATCTGCGATGGGGCACGCTGGAACTAATTCGTTAGTCACGCCTCTGCCTTCGCTCCGAATTGGTCCACTCTATTTATAACACTAAAAAATTCTATTATAAGTAGAGTTGGACACTTTTGTCTGCACGCCAGGACAGTACTAAGTTTCATATATGTATAGTTTATTTCAAATTATAAGAATATAACTTTGAACGGCTCTAATGCTTTTATTGCACCACCTTCTGTGATGATAATTATTATACCTGGTCTCCTTATTGAACGGGTACGGTTTACCTAGTTGCAACGTATGAATCTAGGGGCCGTATTGACTATAAATTAGGGCCCTATAATATAATAATAAAACGCTGTTAATTTCAAGTATATAATAAAAAATATCTGTGCATTGGGTTTATATACAAAGAAAAAATTACAAATCGTGTGGCAACATTGTAGTGAATACATATAGATATATAAAGCTAATTTATTTGTAATACACAATAAAATTTTTATGTGTCACCGCATTTCTAAATCATCTGTGATTGAGTCGTCTTGCAAATCGATGTCTGTGTCTGAATCGTATTGCAAATTTATAATCCAAGGTGCTACTATTTTGTACATGCGCATATATTCGTCTTCTTTTGCTATTGCGTGTCTAACAGCATTTTACCAATTTACAGCAGTTATATGTTCCATAGCATTTTTTATGTGTGTTACACTGCTTTCACTAAATTTCGGTGTTTGATTTGTTCGTCTTATGGTATTTTCAGTTGGGCCCATATCAATTCAATGGGATTGAAAATGCGATGGTATGGTGGTAAACGCAAAATTGTATGTCCTGCTTCTTTGGTTCTGTTATCCACATAATAACCCTTTAAATATTCTTTTGTCTTCATCACCTCTATTAATTGGTTTTTTGTATAATGATCCTCAAAATATAAATCATTTGCTTCTAAAATTGTTTTAATATCTTTCTTATTATTACATTTTGTAGGAACTTTGGTTTGCTGTCGAGAATTATACGGAGCGTTGTCCATCACTATCACACTATCTTTTGGTAAATTTGGCAGCAAAGTGTCACAAAACCGTTCTTCAAATAAAGATGAGGTCATATCTTCATGGTAATCTAAACTTGAGGATTTAACATTTTTAGTAGATAATAGCGGCTGTCCGATCCATCCTTTTTCTGACCCAGCATGAAGAATGATTATTCTCTTCCCTCTCGAAACCGGCGCGTCCAACTGACACATACTTGAACTATCCACCCAACTTTGCAAATTGTGTCATGGGTGTCATACCACGTCTCGTCTAAATAACATATTAATCGTCCTTCCTGTCTATACCTTCTAATTGCCGTTAAGTATTCATATCGAAGTTTCTGTAACCTCGGGCTATCCATAATTGTGCGACGTTTGTCTATAGTGCCAAACTTAAAACCAGCTTTCTTTAGCGTTCGCCACAAGGTTGCTTTAGAACACTGAATATTTATAGGCTCATCACTGCTTCTTTTACGCAAGCAGTCAAGTGCAGATACAACATTTCCTCTGTAGAAGGAGTATACTTGCTGCCTAATAGTATCAATTTCATACTCTTCAATTTTTCTCGGTGCTCCTTTGTCACTTCTTTGCTTTCGAGGCTCTGCGTTATTCTTAATTATTTTATATATTGTTCCAAAAGGCACCTTGGTTAATTTCGACGTTCGTTGAATGTTCTGGGTTTGTAGTTCGTTATTTTCTTTCATCAGGGTATGATATATACTAGTATGATATATTTTGAGAATTATCTGTTTTGCATCTTCTGATATATGCTTTCTCTGTCGTGCTCCAACAGTATTATCACTATCCACATCATAATCACTAACACTTTCAGCAAAAGGTCGCCATATGTTCGTTAAGTAAAGAGAGAAAAATCAAATATGTATACAGCAGTAAAGATTAACAATAAATGATAAATAGCCTCAATATTAGATGCAATATATACCAACTCTCCTAACTATATTTACTTAAATTTTGATTAATAAATATAAGCACTTATTTCATTCATCTAAATTGTAATTTAATGACTATATATAATAACTATATATTCAAATTAACAACTGTTGGTAGTTATATTATTATTAAATTTTATTTCATCTAAATTGCAGTAATTACAATTTACTTAAATTTTGTCATTACGTACCTCAGCAGTTTGTTTGCGTAAAAGATAATCGTATTGAGCGGCCAGGTAGTTATTGCCGCAAGTGGTGAAAAAACAAGCATTAGAGCTGTTCAAAGTTATATTCTTATAATTTTAAATAAACTATAAAGGCGTACCGGCATTCATATGTTTCAATATAACTAACGAGCCATCGAAAAAATTCATAATTGGAGTAGACTGTGAAATTGGGTTAGTACTTTAGCCACTTCCACATAATGACACATTACTTGATGCTTGACAGTTTCATTTGGTTTCATTGTAAAAAAAAGGTTATGGCATTGAAATGATACTACAACAAAAAAGAAAACAAATAATTTATTTAATATCGAAATCATAATCAAAATTTACATATAGCTACAGAAGTTGTTGAAAATGTTGTCCATTTACATCTAAACAAACTTAATTTTCTTAATAAGAGTTTTGAAAAATTTGACACAAACTTATAGTTTCAATGTCAAATAATAAATGTCATTATGTGGAAGTGGCTAAAGTACCAACCCAATTTCACAGTCTACTCCAATTATGAATTTTTTTGATGACTCGTTATAATGCATAACACTTCGTAATGAAGAAAGTATCGGTGGCAGAGAAAATCCAAGGTCATTTTCTGCTTTCTGGTGAAATTTTACATAACAGGTCACAAAAAAAAGTTGTTTACCGGTGTAATTTATGCCCCGCCCCCACCCGTTTGTCCAAATATTACAGGTTGTATGAATTATTAATTTATTAATGTAAACGTTTGAAATAGTGTTTGTTTTATATTATACATATAAAGTCTTTGCTGTATTAAATGAATTAAATGATGTTTCCAATGATCTAAAATATATTTAATTATATTTAAAACTTGTAAGTGTGCCAATGCTTTATTATTTGTATACCTACATGTAATGTACTGTTTCACGTAGTAAGATAATGTATGCATCTTGCAAATACTGCCTTGAGCCAGCTATAACAACAAATGCACTAACCACGGTAAATAAAAATTTTGCTTTTTCTGCAAGTAATTTAAAAATTGTTTTAGATCAAGATGTGTGAGTATGGTGGCTATTATTGCCAATATGTAAATGTACATAGATAATATTGGCTTGTATTTATACAAAAGTTGATTGACTACTTCATAGTTTTCGTTGAATTAGAAACAAGTTTAACCGCGAGTACACAAAATGTTAAATTATAATTTTTCCCAAATCAAAAAATACTTTATTCTCCACTTAATTGAAGATTAAAAAATATATTTTTTCAATTGTAAGAGCTTATTAAATTCTAATTACTTGAATTCTCTTTTAATTAATAAGCACATATAAACATTTTTTATTAATAATACAACTTTCTTATCGCTTTCGCAGTGTAGTCACTGCCATAATCAACATGTCGCTCTTTGTACTTTAATTTTCTTCAAGATTTCCTCAATGATTATTGGTTATTATTCTTCTTTATACACTACCGGTCATGGAAGTTAAGATTTTAATAAATTATTAAAAAATCTAACCAAAATATTAGGAACACTGCACAGGGATGGAAATCTTTCGAATTATATGAGAACTTTAACAATTAGTTCAAGCATACTTCTCTTTAACGCTAAGAAATAAGTAATTAAACTTGTAGTTTCAAAAATTCTTTTATTGTAAATACCACTACAATATTGTTTCGCCATAGAATGGCTTCATCAGGTGGATGAAATACTGAATATGTACAATACAAGTTTGAATATTTATGTGAAAATTATTGGGGAAATGGTGGTGGAAAAATTTTTACAATCTTAAATTTAATAGAGGGGAGTTGTTTAAATCTAGTTGGTCATTTAAAGCTAATCCTAAACTATTGTATCTATTAATTTCTAAGTTTTCTAACAGGTTAAGTTTTTTACTTTTTTCCTGCATGTGTAAAATTTTGAAATCTATATTAAATCTGTGATTAATATCTATACAATGACTTGCGAAAGTTGAATCTGTTTTCTTTTCTTTATGGCTTCTCTCGTGTTCTTTCATCCTAATTTTGAATGTCCTCCCCGTTTGTCCTATGTATATCTTATTACAATCTTCGCATGTTAACTTATATACACCAGAGTTTGATTCTTTGTCTATTTTATCTTTGTTGTTTTTAATAATGTTTTGTATAGTATTATTCTGTTTTAAATGATATATGTTCGTTATTAAGTTTTTTAATGAAAGTACCAATTTTTTCCGAAATTTTTCCTAAGTAAGTGATTGAATTATAGGAATTAATTATCTTGTATTTTAATTTTAGATAAACTAAGGAAAGGGTTTTAGATTTTTGTTGGCTATTTAGGATGTTATTGACAATATTTATAGAGTAACCATTGTTTAATGCTATTGTGTATATTCTATTTAGTTCAAGGTCGAAATTACTTTTATTCATAGGTACAAGAATTAATCAATAAAGTATATACCATTGATTGGTATGCTGATAATTTGTGTGTTATAGGATGAAAAGAATTAGCGTGTATTGTGGTATCTGTATGTGTTGGTTTATGGTATATAGCGAACTCGTGTTTATTAGTTTTGTGTGATATGGTTAAATCTAGAAAATTAATGCTTTTATTTATTTCTGTTTCTATAGTAAAATTTATTTTGGGGTGAATAGTGTTGATATAATTATGTAAAGTTTTTAATTGTCTATCTGAACCGTTAAAGCAAATTAATATGTCATCAACATACCTAAACCAATATACACAATTACCAAACAAGGGATGTGTACTAATTATAGTTTCTAAATTATTCATGAAAATTTCCGCTAATAAGAGGCTTAGTGGGTTTCCCATTGCTAGACCCTCTGTTTGTTTATAAAATTTCTTTTTAAATTTAAAATAATTTTGTTCCAGGCACGTTTCTAAGAGCTGTAAAATTTCGGTCTTTGTGACAATGTTCGTGTTTCTACGTTCTAGATGTAAAGTAATTAAATCTATTACCTCCTGGGGTGGGATACTAGTGAGCAAATTCGAGACATCAAAAGAAATGAGTTTACATTTGTTTGGTAATTGCAAGTTTGAAATGTTGTTAATTAATTCCTGGGAATTTTTAATGGAGAACTTAGATTAAGTGTTTGGACACATTTCTACAAGGTGCTTTTACGTACGATACTACTGGTCGTATAGGTGTATTGACTTCATGTAGTTTAAATAAACCGTATAATTTGGGAGGTAGGGGATTCATAGTGGTTAATATACGTTTTTGAGTGTTATTAAAAAGACAATCTGATTTTTCTCTAGTTTGTTTAATCTGTTTTTGAAATTTGTTAGTAGGATCAGATTTAAGTTTTATGAATGAATTATTATCGAGGAATTCATGAACTTTATGTATGTAGTTTGATTCCGGAATTGCTATAACTGTACTTCCTTTATCAGCTTTTGTAAATATAATACAAAAGTATTTTTAATAATATATAATATTATTAAAAATGGGGTGTGAAGAACACAATACAAGTTTATATGTATTTTTGAATGTATCTTCTCCAAAGACGTAGATACGTATTTCACATTTCTACATGATTATCAATACGCCCCTGTTGGAGAAGAGACACATTCAACAAAACATAACTACCTTGCTATCTCGCAGATATTATTAAGACAGAGCGTGAAGGAATATTCAGCGCTGTCTATATAATACTCGGGTATTATAGCCGGGTGTTTTTTATAGTCGGTAACCACCGTATCTATAAAAAACTGTATTATCGTGTCTTCACTACTTGTCGGCGTGAACCGAATACGTATATAACAACATAATTTGAAACATACTTGATTAGGTAACACCTACCAATTTTGTATAATACAAAAGTATTTTTAATAATATATAATATTATTAAAAATTTTTAATAATATTATATATTATTAAAAATACTTTTGTATTATACAAAATTGGTAGGTGTTATCTACTCAAGTATGATTCAAATTATGTTGTTTTGTAAATATAATATTGTTACTAGTCGCAACTAATTCTTAATTATTATTTCTAAACCTATACAAATCTCTCAACAATCTTGTCGTTTTTTAATTAATTAATAGTCTCTGCCTGGACAAACTCTTAATATTTATTGCTTATCTTGAAAAATAACTACTTGAATACAAAATCATTTATATTAGATTTCGTCTCCTTTGGTTAATTAATTTCTTTTTCAACTATTCAATTTTGATGGTTCCTTATAATTTCATTAACATTTATATTTCTTCTTTGGTTAATTTATTTTATTTTCAGCTATTCAGCATAGTGGTTCTTTATAATTTCACTAATATTAATATTTCTCATTCAGTAAATACATATAACAATTCACAATTCCATTTAATATTTAATCACTGTAGACTATTTTTTATAGAATTTCCTTTTACATTTAGTTTTAATTAAAAAGAACTACCTGTAATTAGTATTTCCATTTATATTTTATCCAATTCTTTTAAGTTAATCAAATAAATTGATTATTTGATAAAACAAAAAGAATTGCAAATCAATTTTATTATCGCTACTTAAATATTTCTTGACTTATTATTTTTTTACGTTGTGGTCTTACTGAAACTTTAATCGTTTCTTAATACGAACAAAATACATGTTCGTTCATTTATTTTTGGCGGACAGTATACATAACAGAAAATAAATTACTATACGAATTAGATTTTTCGTTAAAACTTTCATTATTGAATATAAATATGAACTTTATATGGTGACTTCACAATTTCGACAATCGATTGTATAACAATCATTTCAAGTTTCGTTTCCTGCTTATTTCAACAGTAGTTTTTCAGTGAATGGGCACTGTATATTTCATTTTCGAAAACCAGTTTGCCCTAGCTTAATTCATCGGACTGGTTTAAACAATATCAAAATACCATCTGTCGACAGATACAATAGCTCAGTAGTAGTTGGAAGCCCTATATTTTCAGTTTGAATATGAATATGATCTGTTTATGAAAAAAATGTATATATGTTATTTTATCAAGCTTACGATTTATCAAATTTGATGACCCTGAAAAAATATGTAATTATGTCGTGGTGTTCAATTAAAATGTATTCATATGTGTGACATTAATGAGATCAAGGCCTAAATTACATAAACGTATCGAAGTAATTATAAATATACCGAGGTTTTCGCATTAATAAGAACATATATGAACTAATCTAACATGTGTTTATATATTATTCATATATGCATACGATATTTTAATTATTTACAGATAACCTTATCAGCAAGCCCTAGATACGAGACAAAAACAGTATTATATTTGTGTTTTCGATTTATTTTTTTAATTCCTTTGGAGTATCAGGAACATATGCACGTTGTAGACATTAATTTTGGTTGAACGACCTGCGAAAATATAATTTTCGAAATAGCACTAGCCCATGAATACAGGGTTACCGCTGAATAGCGCTAAACCTATGCTAATCTGAAGAATACATATGTAATGTCTAACTGAAAATCAAAAGAGAAATTTATTTGTAATTCATCAAAAATTTCTCAATTTTTAGGGCCAAAATGTAGTTAAATTCGGTCCATATCTTTGTTTATTCTATATTTACCAAAATACAGCTGTAATTAAAGTTCCCCTGCAAAAAAAAATTATGAAATTCTTAAACATCGGTTAGACGATACGTTTAATTCCTATTCATAAAAATAGTAAATGTTGATATATTCATATCAAAACATTTACACCCACACATATGGTGCTTTTATTTTGATGTTTTTTTTTGTGGATATCAATAATAGTCTTTACGTCGAATATGTCGATAAACCTATGCCGTATTAATTAAAATGTGGATAAAATTAAATAGCTTGAACGTTAAACTTGTTTTAAAAGTAAAATTATTATTTATAATACAACAAAAATCGTCCTTAAAAAAAAGCCTTATGTACCGCGTCCAATGGGATAGATAGCTGTTTTTTAATTATTTCTATGAAATTATTTACATATAATTTTTTTTGTCTTTAAATTTGTGTGTGGTACTGAGAAATACAGATAGAACAATATAATTCGTCGGTAAAGAGAATTATTGATGAATTAGACGCCCGTATATTTAACTGCGACAGGACCGGACTCGAATAAAGAAATATCATTTTTTCGTTACTACGTGAATATTGGATCGCGATTTTTTGTATGAAGGCATTACTGACATATACCTTTCACCCCTTTTTTTCTTTGTCACTATACACAACTAACATCGTATACACTCCTACGAAAATAAAACCGACACCATACAAATATTTTATAAAAATCCTAATTAAAAAATAAATACAAGTGTTATGTACATATATCGAATATTTTTATTATTATTATCTAATATTGCTACCGGCAAGTAATAAAAATAGATCTCGCAATACTGGCTAGTGATGCTTTACGATATAATGCGGAAATACCGCAGAGATCCAAGACTTACCTGTGTAGAAGGGTTGATATCACAGATACAATTTAACTAGCCGGGCCTGGACTACGTTCAGTGGATATGATCTGGGCTTCTTATCGAAACGTTAATGTGTCTGACTATAATAAAAGAAAATGAGTGCGTCATCGTGAATTAAGGTTAAATTGTAACTAGAGTTCATACGTCACACGAGGACATACATCATATAATGGGTACGTTATATGATAAGGCGCAATGTCTATGAAAGGGATCTAAGTACAACATATAAATCAACAAGGGCATAAAGCCGTAATACTATAACAATATTTATTAAATACGCTTTCCCAAAATATCTCAACAAATATATAGATATATAATGACAAATGGACCTATATATAAAAATGCGTTACAATAAAAGTTTGACATTCCTGGGTGAATAATTATTACCGGAGATCTCCGTTAATGTACATAGGGTAGATAAACTAACATAAACTATTTACAACTTGCGGGAAAACTTATAATAATAATAATAGAAATAGTGTAATAGTCCCTGTACTAGTCTTCCACCAGGCCTTTGGGGTAGTGACATAGTAGGCTTTGTAAAACCCCTACTACTTGAGCCGTTCTGTAGACAAGGATAGTAACGTGGCTAGCGCTACGCATCAACCGCATATTATTACTCCAGAGTTTTACCTCCTGGTACTCATTTTTGTCAGCCTGAATCATAATATGCTGACGAATTGCACAGAGGATATTTCCAAGGAGATGGAACACTACCACATGTTGCTCATGATATTTTACAGATTCTCAGAGAACATTTTGATGATAGATTACACAGGCCTGCGTTTTTTAACTTTCTAAAAATTGTTTTAAATTTGATAGCTGATTCTTATGTGTTTTTCGGCGCTGAATCCAAATATGAACTCTATTTTTCTCCATCACGTAAGGATTTTTCACAAAAAGGCTTCAAATTATATTTTTTAAAAATTAAAAATAATTTTTAGTTACATTTTGAATTTATTTACAAAGGATATAAAAAACAAAATTACTTACAAATATCAATAAATCTAATGACAAGAAACAGTAAAATACTATTTATGTCTTTACAAGTCCTTATAATATCTTTTTCTTTGTCTTTCCATACTCCTTTTTGTGCTGTTTCTTCTGTAGTCTCGTAGTGGACCATCCCTTTTTTACATCCAACAATAATCAGCTATCAT
This sequence comes from Melolontha melolontha, assembly GCA_935421215.2. Classification (NCBI taxonomy): domain Eukaryota; kingdom Metazoa; phylum Arthropoda; class Insecta; order Coleoptera; family Scarabaeidae; genus Melolontha; species Melolontha melolontha. The sequence goes on along the minus strand of OW285237.1, from coordinate 200,622,174 downwards.
GCTTATATTCCATCCTCCTTGGTATCTTCTCTCCATCTCTTTTAGGTCTTGGTGGAACCTTTCCCCCTGCTCCTCACTACTGCACCAAGATTTTCAGGGAAGTAGTCGAGATGCGAATCTAGAAAATGCACCTTCAAACTCATGTTACAGCCTAAGGTTTTAAATTTTTCTAACATATTTTGCACAATATTTTTATAATCTTCATGTTTTTTGTTGCCAAGAAAATTTCTAACCACATTTTTGAAGACTATCCATGCTTGTTTTTCTGCTTCCTCCATTTTAGATTCAAAATTTTCATCTTTCATAAGCTTTCTTATAGCCGGCCCAACAAAAACACCCTCCTTTATCTTTGCTTCTGACAAGCGAGGAAACTGGCTGCAAAGATACTTGAAGCACTCTCCATCTTTTTTTAATGTCTTCACAAATTGTTTCATTAACCCTAGTTTTATATGTAATGGAGGAAGCAAAACTTTGCTCGGGTCTACTAAACTTTTTCTTTCAATGTTTTTCATTCCAGGTTGTAAGGTTTGTCTTGGTGGCCACATCTTTTTACAATAGTGCTGCTTTCTATCACGACTATCCCACTCACACAAAAAACAAGGATATTTAGTATAACCGCTTTGTTGTCCAAGTAACAAACAAAGAACTTTCAAATCACCACAAATTGTCCAGCCTTGATCCTTGTAACGAATTTTAATTAAAAGTAGCTCAAGATTTTCATAACACTCTTTTAAATGAACTGAATGTCCCACTGATACAGAAGCATATTTACTTCCATTGTGTGGAAGAACGGCCTTAAGGCTCCTTTTTGAAGAGTCAATAAAGAGTCTCCATTCAGAAACATTATATTCTACGTGGAATTGTTCCATGAGCCCGGTACATCATTACAGAAAACTGGTCCATCTTCTTCGGAATAATATCGAACAAACTCTTTTTCTCTGTTCCTAAACCAGTAAAATGTTGTGCTAGGCGCTAACAATTTTTTTTATTTCAACCTTGAGCCTAAAAGCTCAGCTGAGTCCTTAGGAAGGTTTAAGTCCTTCACCAAATCATTTAATTCAGATTGGTCAAACAGTTTTGGCTCATCACTTCCAGTATCATAGTAATCACTTCCCTCATCCAGTTCACTTGCGCATGTACGTGAAACCATTTCGTCATCAGATACATCATCTAATGTATCTGGTAGTGAAGGAACAGGTACTTCTGGTCCATGAGGTATAAGACGTGTTGCGGATCGAAGGTTTGGGTAAACGATGTCCTTTTTGTTTTTTAAATTGAATCCGTGTACTACACACGAACAAAAATAACAATCATCGCTATGATTGATCGGTTCTCTCCAAACCATAGGCACTCCAAAGCGAAAAGACTGTTTTTTTCCTTGTGACCACTGGCGAAGCTCTTCAACACACACTGAACAAACCTTATGAGGAGCCCAAGGTTTGTCTTGGTCTCCTAATTTCACACCAAAATATGCAAAATATACTTTTTTTACAAAATCTGTAATGTTTCTTTGTTGTTTTTTTACTGTAAACTTTCCACAAATATAGCAGTAGGAGTTGGGTACATTGACACAGCCTCTTGATGCCATTGGAATTTAATTTTAAAAAACTCGTAAAATAAAAATTAAATTAACTCAGCAACTAATCACAAATGTCAACTAATTACACAAATTCACACCACAGTTGTAAAGAAGATATTGAATGAACTAACTGTTTTGTCTAGAATAGCAATATGTTTGTAGTGGAGGTGGGGAGGTAGACATGCGGTAACAGGAAGATGATGAGTCATGTCTTGCGACATGCTCAATTATTTCTATTTGTAACTTCTTTATCATAAATCTAGTGTATCTTTATTCAGAATATCAACTTCTTGCATCATCATAAGTAAAAAAATTATAATAGTTTATTTAAACAACGGTTTAACAAAATTGTCCTTTTCAAAAAGACTAATACATGCAGATAGGTCAAAAAACCCCAGATTGTAAAAAAACCTTACGTGATGGAATTTTTTAATTAATTTTCCAATTTTCAGCACCAAAAAATCAATTGAAATCACTGTATAAAATCCAGACAATTTTACCATCGCAGGCCTGTGTTATTTAAGATTTAACACCTTTGGATTTGTATCTGTTTGGTTATTTAAAAACTACAATTTTTGAAAATAGACTTCATTCTTTAGAAGAATTGCAAGCAACTATTGTAATTAAGATAAATAGTATAGACGAACAAAAGTTCCAACATATACTTGCAAATATAAGAAAGAAATTAACCTCTTTCTTATATAAGAAAGAGGTTAATTTATGCCTGGATGCCAACGCAGAACTTTTGAACATTTACTCAGAGTGATAATTTTCTCTTATGGTTAAGTATACATTTGTTTATTGTCTTCTGAATTCTTTGAATTGTTATTTTGTACTCAATGAAATTCATTTTCGATTTTGCGTCAGTAAATAAATTTTTCGCAGATATCTTTTATATTAATATTTTCTTGTTGTTAAAACTGATCAAGTAAATGCAATTAACATCTTTTATTCTTGAAATGTGTTATATTAAAAAAAAAACGTTGACAATCTACAAGAGACGAGCTCATTTCGGATGGTCTTTCGATTTTCGCACAGACCTGGTTCATTGATAAAGCGAATACTGCGTGCAATCACCCAATATCCCTTGCCGGACATATTAATATATGTTAGAACTGATTCTTGTGTCTTAGATTCAGGATATACAGTGCATTCGTAAAGTAGCGGATAAATTCAATAAAAATTAAAACCTCGGACCCATCGATTTTTATTTTTAGTTTGGAGTTTTCTTACGTGAAATTGAAATACACGGCATCTCCAAAAACCGAAATGACGCCATAATTTTTTTTTAAATATAATAAGCACCCATTTTTTTATTGTAAAATTAGAAAGGGCAGATTTTTTTCATGTTTATAATTGGTAATTTTGAGGTAGTATTATCGCAAACATTAAAAATAAAAACATAATCATCTAAATTAATTGTTCGAATTGAGCACCGTTAACAATCAGCCAAGGCGATTAAGATATTCTTTTTGAACATTGTCGATGATATCTAGGGTAATGTTTCTAATTTCTTGGCGTATTTGCGCTTTTAAATCTTCTAAATTCGCTGGTCGAGTCACGTATACTTTACTTTTTAAGTATCCCCACAAGAAATAATTGAGAGGAGATAAATCTGGCGATCTGGGTGGTCACTCTATTGTCCCTCTCCTCTCTATCCAATGATTTGGAAGAACTTAATCCAAAACGCGAACAGGTAAAACGTAGTGTGGTGGCGCTCCATCTTAGGAAGAATTCGGCTCGATAACTATTCATTAAATTCAGTGAGTCCAACCATCGTCATTTCCAATGACTACTTTAAGTCTCTAGGACATTGAAAAGCTTCCTACAATATTCATCCGAAATATCAACTCAAAATGTTTCGTCGAACACAGATCGGTACACTTAATGTTGTTTTTGTACTCGCTTATCAAAACCTGTCATTTCACGATTCGATTTGCGTGCGTAAAAAGTCACTTTAAACACGAGTGCGTAAAAGTAAAGTTGGTACTTCCTGGAACTTGATTAATTTAGTGACATTTTAAAATCATAAATCCCTAACCTTAATAATATGCTACCCAGTTCGTTGTTTTTCTATGAAAATAAAAGGAAATGAAATAGAAATTGTTATATATGGAAGGAATGTAATTCAATGTCAGAACAGCAACAAATATTATTTTTTAAATTTATAGAAAACTAAAAAAAAAATTGTCAGAAGTGGGAATCGAACCCACACCCTCAGAGAGGACCAGAACGCTCGAGAACCCGTATAACGGGCAAGGTAAACCTTGAGTCTGGCGCCTTAGACCGCTCGGCCATCCTGACAGATACTAATAATATTGTTAAAAATACTTATAAATATAAAAATTTTGAAATTATATTTATATTTTATATAAATATTATTATTGTTTATAGTTCTCGTACAAAAAATATTGTACAAACTTCGTGCGTGAAACATTTCGCGAATTCGTGTCCATAAAGCGCTCGCCTGCGGCTCGCGCTTTAAACTGGTCACTCATTCGCGAAATATGATTTCACGCACTTGGTTCGTAAATAACTATTATCTTATAATATTTGTAATAAATATACTTGTAAAATAATCATACCATACAACCCTATTTAGATTATGAAGACTGCGGACCGACCGCTATTTTCTATGTACCTTAATCCCGGTTGTCAATAGTAACATTTCATTCATAAAAAAATAATGGCCAGACCTAAAAATATTGTATAGATTTTGTGTTTTATATCGTCAACTTTTTCTTAATATAACTATACTAACAACATTCGATATTATATGTTTGAAGCACGCATTATTGTTCATATAATTTATGTTTTCATTTCATACATTATGGACAAATTGTTTTCGATTATGAATTTAGTCCAGTATCATTGAAAATATTATTTTTGGTCAATAAATTATAATTATTAATGTGCTTCTTATTTAGTAGTGAATCAGTCAATAGGAGACGCTACTGGCGAAAAATGAAAGAAACAGATAGTAAGTGCAACCAACTAAAATAATTAAAAATCACACTGTATAATATACCTACTTCCATACACAATCTGTCTGTGTACGAATATTTATGCGACTGACTGTACATAAATAGTTACACACGCTTCCTTTTTTTTGTCAAAAGTAACGCAGAAATTTCCATTATCGCATTTGTTTCCGGCCGCTAACATTATTTAATATAATACATACGCATGTGTGTTTAGGATTACATTTTGTTGTGTAATTTCCACGGTCGCACAATCATTTAAATAGATTCCACTAATTATATTTCCATTACATAAATTTGCAGACCTCACCCAAAATACTGCGTTTTTCTCACCCGGTACGAACCGGTTTATTGCGATACTAACAGTTCTTTTTTAATCTACCCCGATTCCAGAACGCAACTACCGTATGTTAGTGAAGAATTTCCTATTTTTAAATTTTGTGATGTCAGCATTTTCATCTGAAACGTTTAACATCACGTACTTTGTAAAACGAACGCAATCGGTGACTAACTTTCCAATGCAAAACATGCTACTGTCGCAGGAAAGCGCGTGTTGTGAAATACAGACGCCCGATTAAAGTTACATCGGCACAGATGTGTAACAATGCAACCTTGTTGTCCAAGAGTTTAATACATAGTTCATAATGAAAGTGTGGCGGGTATATTATCTGTTATTTAAGTTTGGACAATACGCTTTTAGGCAAATCAAGAAACATTGTTTTCTAACAAACTTATCAAGTGTAGCTTGCGTCATTTTTTTGTGTTTTTCAGCCTGTAACATTCTATAACATCGTATTGCATTTTCTAAATTATATCGAGTTTGAGAACTTCTTTCGACATTTGGATCGTGGTCTAAAATTAAATTACATGCATTTTCTACTAATTTGATAACATTTTCCACTTTATCAATTTGCATTTCCACTTCGCTTTTATCGTGAACTTCTTCTTCGTCTGATTTCTGGTTTATGTTCTCTTCTTCAAGAATTATAAGTTCGTTGTCGCTGTAGGATTCAAAATTTACGTGGAGTTTTTCTAATACAATCACTGAGAATATAACGTGTTATCACCTAAACTCTGTCCTAATTCAGAAATAATTACTGATAAGTTTTGTAGATCATTTTCTAACGTTACTGGAGTCTCATTTGTACGGTTGAGTAAATTTTCTTTCCACACGTCTTTCATATTTTTATTGCTAACTTCTTTCCAGGATTCATCTATATTTTCTACTGCTTTTTTAATATCATATTATTTCCCAAATTCAGGTAACCACATGCTCGAATTTTCTCCTGTTGTAAGGGCTATTGCTTGAGCGAAAGTTCGTCTAATATAATAAGCTTTGAACGTGGCGATTACGCCTTGGTCCATCGGTTGAATCAATGATGTCGTATTAGGAGGAAAATAAAGTACAGTTACATTTTCGTTTAATTCACCAAGATTAGAGGGATGACCAGGGGCATTGTCAAGGAGCAGCAATATCTTGAAAAATTGAATCGATTCTGCCTTTACTTGATGTAAATCCATATCGAATGATAAAAACACACAACGTTGTATTAGATTTACACTTTATTTAATAATATTTAACAATGACTATATAACAGCTGTTTCACCGTACAACGGTTTCTTCAGATATCTGAAGAAACCGTTGTACGGTGAAACAGCTGTTATATAGTCATTGTTAAATATTATTAAATAAAGTGTAAATCTAATACAACGTTGTGTGTTTTTAATATCTTGAAATCAATATTTTTAGTTTTACAGTACAGTTGACAAGCAGGACAAAAATAATTAAGAAACCAATCTTCAAATAGCTCCTTTGTCACCCATGCTTTTGCGTTTGATTTCCATAGTACTGGGAGATCATTCAGTGAGGAATTTCTGAAGGCTCTTGGATGTTTAGATCTGTACATAAATAAAAGTACAATTAATAAACATTTCTAATAAAACTAAACCTATAAAATAGACGTATCTGTACACAAGCATAGGTTTCAACTTGATATCACCAGTCGCATTTCCCCCCAATAATAATGTCAGTCTCTCTTTAGCAGTTTTGTATCCCGGCTGCGACCTTTCACTCTTTGGAACATATGTTCTTGTTGGCATACTCTTCCAGAAGAGCCCTGTCTCATCTACATTGAATATTTGTTGTTCAGTAAATCCACCTTCTTCAATAACTCGTTGCAATATGTCTGGAAATTTTAAAGCCGCCTCATTATGTGCACTGGCACTTTCCCCACAAATTCGCACATTGTGTATTTCATATCGTTTGCGAAATCGGTCAAACCAACCTCGACTTGCTTCAAAGTTGTGTGGTTCAGAATTATCTCCTTCACGGTCTTTCATAACATTAAAAAGACTCAGTGCTTTATGTTTAATAATCGTTTGACTTAATGGAATTCTCTTCTGGTGACAATCTTCAATCCATATGGACAGAAGACGTTCCATATTTATTAATATTGTACTTCTTTTTCGACGTATTTTGACGCTTGACGATGCCGTTATTTTACCGAACTCTTTGTACTTTTCTTTTTCTTTAACTATTTTTCGCTCAGAAGACTCATTCATTCCTTTATCTCTAGCAATTTTTGCAAATGTAGTACCATTTTCGTGTTGATTTATAATAGTGAGTTTGTCTTCAACTGTAAGCCACTGCCGTTTTCTTTTCTCACTCATATCTGCTTCACTTCAAGACGTATAAACATAAACTAACAACAGAATATTACCGTTACCGAAGGCATAAAATATATGGTTCGGCATATGTATAAGCACAGAACGGGAAAGTCCCGACAGCGATTCTGTGAAAACCGTACTATTGCGAATCAAGGCCGCACTATTACGGGGTATGGTTGCATTTACCTAACCGTACTATTGCGAATTACGCACTATTCGGGGCCGCACTATGCGGGGGTATTACTGTATTTAAAATACAAGTTTGAATATTTATGTAGAAATTATTGAGAAAAATGGTGGTGGAAACATTTTCCAATCTTAAATTTAGTGGAGGGGAGATGTTTGAATCTAATTGAATCGCTTATTATTAAAAGGGATTAAGTCACTTTTCGGCTTTTTCGAGATATACATTGCTCTTTACTAAAGCGATATAACTGAATCGTTTGATGATAAAAGGAACTAAGTGCCACTATGCCATATTATGGTATGTAAATGTGTTTATTTAGGTTTATTTTTGAATGGGTCTAAGTCGCTTGACTTGATCCCTTTTGAAATTACCGCCGGTTTTGATAGTTGAGTAATAACTTAACCTATAACACATTTCTCAAAATAGTACGGACAATAAAACGTTGTGTGCTCTGTAGCATGATTGTTAATATTATTGCGCTTAATAACGCTGTTTAAACAAGAATGTCTAATAAACAAAGTGAACATTTTATTGAGAGTGAGGACGATAGAGCGAGTGTTGATGAAATATCAAAAAAGCGACGCAAAGGTATACGAAATGATGAAAATTATAAGAAAAACGTTATTAAGAAATGTAGGGTTAAAGGTGCCCAATATGTTAATCATAGGAGCCGTACAGTTTTAGCAAGAAAACAGGGCACCTCTTGCAGGAAAGGAAATTATATTTGGGAAACCTATGAGAAAATGTTTTTATTTGTTTTTTTTTTTGTTTCTGTATAGATGCGCAATGAAGTGCTTTGAAAAATTCAGTGACGCTCAACGAACGTACATATTCGAAAAGTTTTATACTAATTTCATAACTAAAGATGAACAGGATATATACTTACAATCACTTATTGTAGTCACTGACGTTGCTAAGCGACGAAAACGTTTAAAACACGGGAAAGAAAGAGAAAGGTCTTTTATTCATTTTGCTCCACACTGACAATGACAAAGTAAAAGTATGTCAGAATGCATTTTTAAGTCTGCATGGGATTAGTGTTAAAAGAATTAAAAGACTAAAAGCATTGTTGATAAATAACAAAATATTTAATGCAGCATCACCATCAGTAGCAGTATTTGGTCTTCCCATCATTGGCTTTTCTTTACGCTTCCGGTGTCTGCATATTTTTTAATTAGTTTGGAAACACAAGACTGCGTAACAGGTTAGGATAGACGTTATTGAATAATATGGATACTTCTTGTTGTGTTCGTCTTCAATCACCATATCCTACCATGATAAGAATATCAATTTTTTCCGTTTTAAGTTCCTGTTAAGTGAAACATTTTTAACACTCAAATGAAACTAGCACACAAAAAAATTTCAACAGTGAAGCTAATTGTCAAAAAATAAACACGTGATAAACAATTGAAAATCGCCAACTGGCATAGGTAACGACAATTTCGTTATAAGTGACTAGCACATTAGAATTTGATTATTCTCGGAAATGTCATTATGTGACCCAACATAAAATGTAACTATTTGTGCGTAGAAAAATATCCTGATTCAGAAAATAATATAAAAAACATACGTTAATATTTAAAAAACAAAAGTTGGTTGGCATACCAACGACACCGTAAAAAATAACGCCACGAAATCTCAACCAAAACACGGCAAATTATAATTTAAAGAACTTTTATTTGAAGAAATTTTAGATTAGAATAGCATTTAAATTAATAACGGCATTACGTATCCCCTATTTGACTTTTACTACACGAAGGACGTGTATACTTATCGGTGTCAAAACAATCAATCCCCATTTTTTTTTTCGGTGCCTGGCTTTTATAACATTACCAGTTCAGACAAAAGCTAAACGTATTTTTAGGTACCTCTTCTTCTTATCTTTTGAATGCCTTTTTGGAATTTGATGATATTAGTATCGAAAATTAGCCCTATTTTGCCTACAACTATTCAAGTAATTATTTTAATTAATATTTTTATAATAAACATTTTTATTAATCTGTCAAAATTGTTATATTTTTCCAATTTTTGAATTAATGCTGTATTTGATGTTATAATATTGTTATTAATAATTTATGCGCTTTCAGTAAATGTTGTCTTATTATATTTTACATTATTTTACAAATTTCAAAAATCGTTGCCATATTTTCCAAAATTTCAAATAAATCCTTTTTATACATATTTTGTTATTCTATTTGTTTTTTAAGTGAAAATCTTCTCTTCAGTTGGTGTGTAGAATCCCGGTGTCTATGAATTCTGTTCGGATGTTATTTTTATTGTCTGGTTAGTGTGGATTATTGTTCCTTCTTTGACTTATAACTAGAGCAGACCAATTTCCGTGCGCGCCATGAGCGCCGGTATGGGAGTGTAATTCGTAATATAGTAGAATATGCGATAGAATAGGGACGCAACATGAGCTTGTTACCGATATAAGTATAGAAGTAGAGACATTTATTCTATCAGAAATAATTAAATATACATTTGGTTTTCTGCTATTAAAGTAATATGCATAAACACACGAAAAATAAGAATAGTACTAATTATAGCAGCGTTGTATGTACCGTGCTCGGTAATGTTTGATTCGCGTATTTATTCCAAAATGAAATAAATGAATCATTACTTAACAAGGTAAACGGTAGTGTACATACAATCATAGTTACACATAGTTCATGTATAAACTGTTGTCGATTTTACATTTTATTACGTATGCTTACACTTACATTCAGTCTAAGCAAGTACCAAACACATACTGAATGCTTTCTTTAGTTCTGATGCAATACAATCATCCACACATCGGCGAACATGGCGCCCACGGAAATTGGTCTGCTCTACTTATCACTGTTTGTTCTTCTTTCACTGGTAGATATGGATATTATTCTGTTTAAATGAAGTTGGACTTATTATATTACGAGGGTTTCTTAATAAAGATGTTTTTTTTTTCTTTGGTGTATCCTTTTTAGTAACAGTTTTTTTTATTTAATATTAAGCAAAGAGGATTTTGCTCAGTTTTATGATTGCAAATCGCCGATTTTCACGAATTTTTTCTTCGACATTACTTACGAGTTCGTTCGTCACAACAGTTGGTCTTCAACTCCATTCTTCATCATGGATATTAGTTCGTCCGTCTCGAAAGGTACGACACCATCTTCTAACCATACTGTCATTCATGACATTTTCACCATATAAACAGAACAAAGACGCAAAACGCACACTGGAAGACCACGCGTTTCTAACGACACAGTGGAGACTCTTAGGCAAAGTTTTTTGCGTATCCCACAACAGTCTTCCCGCAAAACAAGTCGTGAACTTGGTATTCCGCATCAAACTGTATGAAAGAATTTTGCGACAACGATTGCGTTTTAAACCGTACCGTATACAGATTGTGCAAAGTTTACGACCCGACGACCTTGTAAAATATACGGATTTTTGTATTGCAATGCTGGAATTGATGGAGGACAACGACTTTGATAATCGTCTGGTGTTTAGTGACGGATCCACAATCCATATTAACGGAAAAGTGAATCGACATAATACGCGGATATGGGGCATGGAAAATACACATATGATTTTGGAATATGAAAGCGGTTCCCCAAAACTAAACGTGTTCTGTGCGGTTTCCAAAACGGAAGTATATTGCTTCAGAGGGTTGTAGAACGCATCTTAGAAATACGTATAAAATTCGCCACCAATATTTACAGTAAAATATTTATGTCACGGTGTATTACTTTTATGAGGATGTACAACAAAGCTTATATTTTCCGCGTGTAAATAAAATGAAATGAAATATTAATTCTAAATTATGTAAAAAATAAAGTAAATGTAACTCTTATGAAAAGAAAATAAATTAACTCTTCTCCGATAATAATAAAGTATAAATATTCTAAATTAAAGGTTCTGCCAACCTATAATAAAATTCTTGGCGGATATTACTGATATGTCCCTATAGAAAGAACCGACAATTGAATTATTTAAAATACCAGTCCATACATTTAATTTTTGTGGATATCGGGATGTACAGGTACATTGAGGTGTCTACCAGCATAATATCATTTTATGATTTGTGTCTTTTCTTGAGTTGTAAAAACATGCATGTTGTACACCCGATAAGTGTTTGTTAGGGAATAGGGCATGTTAAATGTATATGTATGATGTGTGTTGACCACTCTACTTCTCCCTCTACTGTTCGAAAGCAGGCATCGTTGAATATAACAAGCATATACTTTATACGCAAACAGAAATTGAAATTTTTCGACTACGGTATACAAGTGTCCCGTATCGTTATGTTCAAATTTTAGGAGTGTAAAGTAGACTTCATTTCAAGTAATAAAAGCGTAAAACTTGTAGATCCATTTTTATTTGTATCAAAGTTACAGATCTATGAATGTGATTGTCAGATCATGAAAAAACTGTAATCCTAAAGTAAATAAAAACTGATTTTATCTAAAAAAGTTCAATTAATAATATTTTCGAAATGTCCACCTCCTTGTTGAATGCAGGCTTGTGCCTGTAATCCAACAAAAGAAGTACTTATCCGAATTTCATACTTGTATTGTCGGATTTGCTCGGCAGCCAGGTGAATACGATCCAACAACTCTTCTCTTGTGTTCGAAACTAGCGCGTAGACTAAATTTTTCATGTACCTCCATAAATAAAAGTCAAAGGGATTAAGATCGGGTGATCTGGGTGGCCATGCAACAGGACCACCTTGGATAATTGACGTTAACCCAATTTCGGACAGCAATTCCGAAATGTGGTGGTGCCCCAAACATGTGAAACCACATGTCTCGTCGAACATTCAGTAGGACATCCTCTAAAAACCTGGCGGTTCGTCAATAAGAAATTGAAGGTAATTGTCCGCATTTAACCTCCCAGGAAGAACGACAGGACCAATCAACAAGTCATCGATTAGGGCCGCCCAAACGTTAATAGAAAATTCATGTTGAAATTTAGATGAACGTATAGCTTTGGAATTTTCTGATGATCACCTGTGCGGGTTTCTCAGATCTGTAACACCACTTCTCGTGAACGTAGATTCATCTGTCCAGAGGACTGTTCTGCAGAAATTAAAATGAAACCGTGACTCGTAATATCCAGGTAGAATAAACTAAACGAGCATAGTGGTCTGCCTCAAGCAAACCGTGTCCTCTGCGATAGTGATATGGATATAAGCCCTCAAGCCGTTTTAAAATTCGCCAAACTGTCGTTCGTGGCACTCCTAGTTGTCTAGCGATTCGACGTACTCTGAGAGTTGGATCCCTTGTAACAATGGCTACTGCTTCTTCCTCTAAGTCTGCTGGCAAATTTACTCCTCGGTCGAAAAGATAATCACGTAGTTCGCGTTCCCGAAATTGTCTGTGTACTTCCAGAAACGTTCTGTAATGGAGGAATGCGCCTCTCGGGAAGCCGATGTCGGTATTCAATAACTGCTTGACATGCACTGCCGTTACAGTAGCTATATACAAAATGAACGTCCGCATACTCTTGAGAAGAAAATCGGTAAAGCATTTTGAATAAAGAAAACGTGTCCACTCACTAATAAGCTGTTGTATGAACTGAAACGTAATGTAATCCTTTATTAAAAAATGCAACGTTAACAGTCATCTGAACGTTTGTTTATTGAATGATATTCATGGTTCAGCACTTACGAAATAAGTAAGAACCTTCTTTATCATAAATCAATTTCCAGTACTCTTTTTTGTAGTTCTCCAAGAAATTACTGTATGCACTACGACACGTGTTTATTATGCGACGTTAACTAACACAGGCCTGTTATTGAATCTTATAACTTTTTTTAAATAAAATCAGTTTGTATTGACTTTAGGATTGCATTTTTTTAATGATCTGACAATCACATAGATCTGTAACTTTGAAACAAATAAAAGTGGATATACAAGTTTTGCGTTTTTGTTACTTGAAATGAAGTCTACTTTACATTCCTAAAATTTGAACATAACGGTACGGGACACTTGTATATTTTTTGAGAACATGCACTGATGAAATTATAAATTGTATTGAAGGTTCCTTATTTCCAATTTATTTGATAAACTTAATTGAAAAAAGTTCTTTAGGGTATTACTTCTTACCCTCTTACTTCGGAAGAAAATCTTATCTCTTTAACGACGGTTGGTGTACTAGAAGCTAATTAATTTTGATGTACTACAAATAACAAGTGTTCATTTGAAAAGTCAATCTAGGTTACTTTGAAATTTTGATAGAATAAGACGCAAATATATTGGTATGTGTTTGTATGTATGAAACTGCCAAAATATACGACTTCGTAGGTTAAGTAGTAAATTTTAATTTACGACATACTTCAAAATGTTCTCAGTAAATCACATGCTACTAGATTGACTTTTCAAATGAACACACGTTATGTATATATAACTGCTCTTTAATTTTTACAAGAACAACAACACACCGGATTAAAATAGAACGCTGACTCGTTTCATCATTGTCATCGTAAGATAACAGATAACGATAATAATCCATAAAATGTTAATGTAACAGCAATTATAAAAAAGCATTTGATCGTGCGCACATGTACTTACTTCATCGTCCTCGATCAATCCACATAAGATAAATTATGTTTGGTAACATGTTATTGTTACACGGGACCCTTATACCGATGGTAAACAAAAGTGCTATCAATTTCCGCGTTTCCCATGGCAACATAACTTGGGGCTTCAAGGCAAGAGAAATCGAAAGTCAACATCGCTCTGTCATCATAGTATGGTCTTTAGTTAATAAATATTCGTTTAAAATATAGCAATTTTTTAAAAATTGTTTAAATAAAATGTATAAGCAATGATATTTAAAGGTTTAGTTGATGCTTTCTGCAAAAATTTAAAATTTCAAACTAAACAAAACTCAGTAGTGAATACAAATTAACAAAAATATGTGAAAACCATACGAGGGTGGGTCAATAAGTTCTTGAACTTCAACTCGATACACTTTATCCAACGTTTCTCAATTTTTTTTATGTCCAAATAATATTCCAAAATAAGTGTAGAGGGGTTGGGTGGAGGGTTACCAGGCATTATCTATTGATAATTAACTGTCAGTATTAACAAAAAACACGGTCAAACTAAGAACAATGTTGTATTATTAAATATAAATGCAATTTAATCGGAATTGATTCAAAGATTATACAAATGGCGCCATCTATTAACGAGATATGTTACAACATTATAGACATAAGATATATCGGGCGTTCAGAAAAATTGGTGCCAAAGTAATCCATGAGAATTTAAAGTTGTATGTCTAAAAAGTCTTTCTTGGGAGACTGTGGTTAAGTAAAAACTCAAAAAAGGTATTTAACCTCTTACCACAATTACTAAACGTATCCTAAATACGTATTTAGACAACTAAGTTGTCGTCATCAGTAGGTAAAACCACTAATCAAAGTGTCGCACATGGGGCACAGTAAAGCTAAACACATATGAAAACGCACCAACTTTTACATGGCGTCCACGTATACACTGGAGTGTATAGGTGGACGCTGTGTATACACGTATTCAAATATTCATGGTTCGTCACCTGTCACGAAGTTGGGTTCGCTTGTCAAGCGATCTAACAGTTCTTGGCGATTTTCTTTTAGTTTGTCAGACGGGTTCTTGGGCACCAGTTCTGCACATTTCTCATGCCTAGTTTCTCTGCTAAAATTCAATGTACAGTATCCTTACTCATGCATACCTCATGTGCAATCATCCTGACTATTAACTCTCGTGCTACCACAGAACGTACCTTCGACACTTATTCATCTTCAATCTTTTCGCAACCATCTTTGAAAGCCCTGTGTCATCTGAAAACTTGTATTGAAGAGAGAGCAGCATTTCCATTTTACAATTGTTTACGAAGGTGATGACCTCCTCATTTGACGAAAATCTCTGTCCTCCGAGCGCAATTTTGAGATTAGGGAACAAAAGGAAGTCGCTTGGGGCTAGATCTGCCGAGTAAGGAGGGTGGTTAAGCAGTTCAAACCGTAATTCGTAGATTTTCGTCATGGTAACCGCTGAGGTGAGACGACGCATTGTCTTGGTGAAACAATTTTTTTCTGCAAATGTGGTTGGTTTCCTGCAATTTCTGCCTTTAGCTTGTCAAGTAATGATGGGTGGTATGCTCCTGTATTGGTTTTTCCTGTTTGAAAATAATCGATTAAGATGACTCCATTACTATCCCAAAAAAAGCAGTCGCCATCACTTTCCCAGCCGAAGCAACAGTTTTTGCTTTTTTTGGAGCCGATTTCCCCTTCGCAGTCCATTATTTTGAGTGTATTTTTGTTTCGGGCGTATAATTATGTAACCAAGTTTCATCTACAGTTATTAATCAGCGCCAAAACTCTGATTTATTGCGCCTAAACTGCGCCAACAGAACGTTAGAAATGTTCGTTCGAACACGTTTTTGGTCTAATGTTAGCAAGCGCGGCACCCAGCGCGCGGACAGCTTTCTCATGCCTAAATCTTGATTCAATATGTGACAAACACGTTCTTTGGACATTACCACTACTATACTTTAATTCGGCGGTCGTCTAGCACCATTTGGTGAACTTTAAGAATGTTATCGTCAATGGTTACAGTTTTTGGACGCCCGAACGCTCATCGTCTCCCAAGCTGGTACGGCCACGTTTAAACTCGGCTACCCAAAATTTCACCGTGGTAAATAATGGTGCAGAGTTCTCGTACATAACGTACAACTCATCTTTAATTTGAGTAGGCGTATTGCCTTTCAAAAACAAATATTTAACGACGGCTCAATACTCCATTTCCATTTTCACAAAAACACTCAAATCGACTCACTCAAACGATTGTCAAACAACAACGGCGAGCAAAATTCCCACAAACTACCTAAAAAAATCCCTTTTTCCCAAGAAAATTTCTCACACTTCAATAAAAATAAATTTATTTTTATAATAAACATGTAAAATAAGACATGTAGATACATATAATGTATAAACAATTATTTAAAATCATTCTACATACATAATCTACATCTGTACATCACGCAGTTATTGAATAGCACTCTTCATTGGGTTAACCGCACACAAAAAATAGATGTGCAGTTAACCGAATGAATAGTGCTATTCAACAACTGCGTGATGTACTTACAGATGTTGTAGACTATTTATATTGCCCGTCGTAATGACGACCATTTCAGCCCGATGTGTCCGGTCTCTAGTTATAATACTTACAATAATAAAGAAACTGAAGACTAAATTGTAAATGAAGTTTGACATTTTGTAAATTGGGAGTTTGACAAGTATCTGCTTGAGATTTTTATTCGGAAAAAAATTATTGGAACCTCTAGAGGACCTAAAAAGGAACAACTTTGCTTTATAAGCTTATGAAGGCAAACGTACTATAAAGCTACAAAAAAATTAACCTAACTTTTTGTATAGCACAACTAGCCAAATTTCGAGAGTTCCTGTTATTTATATGCATTTTCACCCAAACCAACCCAACCCAGCCAACTCTACCAATCCAACCAATTCATGTAGATAGCAGGAACTTCCGAAATTTGGTTAGTTGTGCTTGATTTGAACGTATACAAAAAGAAAGGTTACTTAATTGTTTTTTTTTGTAGCTTTACAGTATGTTTACCCTCATAAGTTTATAAAGCAAAGTTGTTCCTTTTTAGGTCATCTAAAGGTTCCAATAATTTTTTTTCAAATAAAAATCTCAAGCAAATTCTTGACATTAGTCATAAATTGTGTTGATGTATTGAAAATAATTCTATACACAAAAATTTCCGTTTTTATAAATATTTTCCCTCACTCCCACCAAGTACTAAAACTTCATCGAAAAGGGGAAATTCTCCGCCAGATGGCGACACTGACTGTGCGTCCAAATTTTTCTGAAATTTTGGTGAGTACCTGTCAATAGATGCGCAACCGCATTCGCCAACTTTTATTGACTAGTGCTGCCATCTTCATGTTAAGGTCGGAAATATATTAGACCATCCACGTACATCACCGCTAGCAATGACCTGAGTGGGCTGCACCTTTTCTGATAACGTACCCACCTCTTTCACTGACACGTAATCGTCTCCAGCCTAATACAGTCTTGCCACATTGAGCGTAAAAAAAATTATTCTCATTACTTCTGAGACGTGATTACACTGAGACTGTAGGTGCGGTGGCTATTTTTACAACATTTGTATTCGTCTTTTAGCATTACATTTTATTCAAACTATTTGCTATTTTGTTAAGGCGAGGAAAGTGTAAATTGAATCACTTCAAATTAATTTTTTTTTTTTTAATAAAAGACAGAAATACACTTTGCAAGTTAATGGTCCGAAACAATTTATATTAAAATGCGTTGACATGAACATAAACGTATCATATTATTCTGTTTAGTATCATTGATAATACCATTATCTTTCGCAAAAACAAGACTCGACTACAAATTACGCCATTACGCCCGTATATTAATCGCTTTCGCTTTATTTTTAGCATCATTGAATAGAAATGACGGCGGTGACCTATTAAAACATCATTATCGAATCGATCTTTTTTTTCGTCGAAATCCCAGATGTCCAGAAATGGAACAATAAGGCTACCGACACTAATCTCTTAAATCATAAGGACGCCTATTTTCGATAGCGTCGCTCGAATTTTCAT
This sequence comes from Melolontha melolontha, assembly GCA_935421215.2. Classification (NCBI taxonomy): domain Eukaryota; kingdom Metazoa; phylum Arthropoda; class Insecta; order Coleoptera; family Scarabaeidae; genus Melolontha; species Melolontha melolontha. The sequence continues at coordinate 200,604,145 of OW285237.1, read as the reverse complement.
TAAACCGAAGCTCTTCGCGCATTACCTGCGACTACCGTATTGGAGAAGTCTAGTTTGAGCCGGTCGTTTCAAGAATTATCTTGGCCGTGACGATCGGCTTTATGTTTATCTCATTTCTGTACAGTTTTAACAATGTTTGAGTATGAATTAGAATTGCAATGCTCATTTACATTATAGCAAACGTTTGTTTGCATAAATAATTCTTTTGTCGATTTTATCTTGTTTAAATTTACAATTGCAAGAAATTTCGATGTTAATAGCCCAAATAAAAGAATCAAATTACGTCTTTTATATTGCGGTATATTTATGTACAAGGTGCTACCCAGAAATTCCCGGAATTAAAAAAAAACAATAAATTGTTCTTACTACCCTTCAAAGTATCCGCACGAATACACCGATCCCAGCGATTTACGAGGGACACCTTTTATATCTTTACAATCAACCACAAGATGATGCTTTTGACATATGTAATCACTATATTCTTAAAGTTTGACATTTGTCAATGAGAAATCCGCGATAGCTTAGACATTGAGTCAGTAGTTTGTTGACAGTGACGGTTTTAAGACAGTGAGTTTGTAAAATAATGGAGATTACTCGTGAGGTTTTCGTGACGATTTTTTACGATTATAAAAAAGGCCTAACTCCACAAGAATGCATTATATCGCTTCGGTCAACTTTTAGTAGTGAAGCACCATCAGAGAAGACGGTTTACAATTGGTTTGCAGAACTTCGTCATGGTGTGCCTCAGTGAGTGATAACTCACGTAAAGGTCGACCAAAAACTGTTGTGATTCCAAAAAACATCGATGCTATGCGGAAAATGATAGAACACGATCGACATGTGACTTACAGTCGGTAGAGGCATCTCTTGGCATATCGCAGACTGCAATTCATTCGATTTTACATGAACACTTATTTGTAAAAAAATATGTTCCAGATGGATTCCACGTAACTTGACCGCAGCACAGAAAGCAGGTCGTGTCAATTGGTGTAAAGAGATGCGCAAAAAGTTCGACGTAGGAACCACAAAATCCGTATACAACATCGTCACAGGTGACGAAACATGGATATATGCGTATGAGCCGGAAACCAAGCAACAATCTACTGTATGGGTGTTCCAAGACGATCCGAACCCCAGTTGTTCGTGCAAGGAGGCACTTCCACGAAAATGATCGCTTATTTCTTCGGCTGTACAGGACACATCGCAACAATTCCTTTAGAGGATCGAAAAACTGTTAACGCTGAATAGTATACACTAATTTGCTTGCTAAAAGTTATAGACGAAATCAGGAAGAACAACCGAAAACGTCGCATTATTCTTCATCACGACAATGCGAGTTCCCATACAGCACGTCTAACAGTTGACTATTTGAAGGAGAAAAGTGTTGAAATAATGTCTCATTGTCCATATTCACCTGACTTGTCGCCGAATGATTTCTTTTTGTTCCCAACTGTGAAACAAAAAATGCGTGGACAGTGATTTTCAACACCTCAAGAAGCAGTTGAAGCCATGTTTCTGAGATACAACCTTCAGAGTGGAAAAAGTGTTATGAGAACTGGTTCGTACACATGCAAAAGTGTATAGACTATAAAGGCGAATATTTTGAAAAACAATAAAATAGTTTGTTCCCAAAAATTTTGTTTTCTTCTCAGTTTTTTTTTAAATATAAAAGGTGACCTTCGTATCCATGCCTGGAAGCAGTGCTTCCAGTCTAAGGAAGTCTTCGCGTGTTATTATTGAATAAAATTTATTTCCACTGATGGCATATGATTTTGGCTATGCCTCACTGTATATTCGGTTACACAAAGGTAAATAAATAAATACAAAATATACAATAGTAAAACACACAAATACTTCTACACATTCCAGATTCGTTTCGCCTACTTCGTTCATCCATTCATTAATATACATTATGTAAGAAACATTTTGAAAATCAATAGAAGCCGTACATGAACTGACACCTATTTGTAATTCTCTACACATTCCAGATTCGTTTCGCCTACTTCGTTCATCCATTCATTAATATACATTATGTAAGAAACATTTTGAAAATCAATAGAAGCCGTACATGAACTGACACCTATTTGTAATTCTTTCTGAAGTTCAAATAAAATAAAAACCATTGGAAATAAGTTATAGAGGTCGCACGTGGTACTTGACCTTCATGCAACGCCAACCAATAAACACACATGTTTTTTTCCATTTACTGTATCAGGTATTTGTTGTGTCAAAAGAAAATCAAACGACGAACCTATTATGCGATGGTAAATGTGTCGTCTAATGAGTTAAAACGATGCTATCTGGTAATCGGAAACCATCGGCTCCACCTCGGGTAAACAGATTTATTATTCATTATAATCATTATTAATGGATGTGTCCCGCGTGGTTTACTAGTTTTACACACCTTGATAATATAGTAATGCACGTGTTTAATAAATAAACGCTTTGGTATTTTAATTTCAAAGTAATAAAAAATGGAATGTACTTTTGATTGTGCGCAGTTCAGTCTTAGCTGGCCATTATTTACATTACAAGCTAAAAAATGGATTTGCATGATACTAACTGCTTTATTTAATTATTTTCGCATACTGACTTAAATATATTAAGACTAAATTGACATTATTAAATTCCAAGTTCTAACAATACGAAAATAAATACATATATGTAAGCAATTTAGAGTGTGTCAAATTATATGGGACGTTTTTTCTCCATAAAGCATATAGCAAAAAAGTAATCTATAGATAATTCTGAGCATAATTGCTTAACAAACCATAGCTCTAAGTCGGATTTGGAGCCCCCGAAATTTTCAAAATATATATTTTCCTTAATAAATGTGTATTATTTTCATATAGCCAGTTATTATCAAAACATCAATAAATTGTAAATGATACGCATTTTTTATATACGCATATATATATATATATATATATATATATATATATATATATATATGTCAAGTAAAAATAAAACTCCTTTATTCCACTCTATATTTCATAACGGATTTGTTTCTTCATCACGAGTGTAATTGAGAGTTAAAATTTAGCAAACAACGGCACTAAACATGTTAAAATTCATCAAATTTAAAACATCAAATCAATATGCTGTTAGTTTATCGTCAACCTTTTAAAAACAAATATATAAATGTCAACATTTATGTATATGTATTTGTTTTTAAAAGGTTGATGAAATATGAAACGAGGCAATCAATAAAGGCGAAGCCCTTAAGTTTAATTCGATTTTGTCTAAATTAAATTAATTCTATAAAAAACTCGCACGTGGGAAATATAATATTAATTTTGAAAAATCAATATCTCTGAAGTGTAAACAACATTTTTAAGCGATTTCTACAGAAATAACGTTTCAAATCGTAAGCTTGGCCACTGGCCAAAATAATCTCTGCAATAACAAAATAATATGTACTCTGAAATTCATAATTGCATTAACATGACACGAATTCAAATACAGATGGTGATAATAAACGCTTTATAAACACGTGCAATTCGTTACTTCTCCATACTATTATTGTGAATGGATTGGATTCAATACGCTTCAAGTTGAATACAAACAAACGGCACTAATAAACGAAAATTATACTCGCAGAGTAAATAGAAATAATATACTTTTGTATGGTCTGTTTGCACAAATCTCCTTCACTATTGTTATTTAAACAAAAATACTCAATTGCAACATAGATTTCAGTAGACAAAATCAGTTTTTACCAATTTTAATTGGAAATCCAAGCATACTTGCTTACCACCAGCTTGAACCAGTTGTCAATATTTACCCGATTCATTTGTGAAAGTAAATGTTTAGCATAGTAACACTATAGTTTACAGTAATGACGCTATTTTTTTACAATTTGCAAAAACGTGTTAATAAACACTTTATGCAACTTTGTATTCACTCGTTACGTATGGATATTTTTAATTTGGTTGTAGATAGTTTGAGTATATACAATTCCAATCAAAATTTAAATTAGGTAAGTCTTTCCTTGGAGACTCAAAAACTATAAGGTATAAAACCCCTTACCACAACTAATAATCGAATCCCAAATACGTATTTCAACAACTAAGTTGTCATCATCAGTAGGTAAAACCACTAATCAAAGTTTTGAACATGGCCACAGTAAAGCTAACACAATCGCACACAACTTTACACGCCGTCCCCGTATACAATGAATTTAAAACCATTACACAAACTAAAATTACGTCGACTTACCCCTCTTCGGAAAACGGCAACACCATGTTTCTTATCACGCCCTTAACTTTTTCTACATCTTTTCTAAGAATGAAAAAAGACAAGTATGGGATAGAACTGGAGAATACAATCCCGGGATTACGGGATTTTTGAAGCGTAATCCCGGGATTAGACTGTGTGGTTTCTAATTGGGCTCAAATGAAAAAAAAACTAAAGTAATTTCTTAAAAATTATTTATTAATATTGTTGCACAACACAATACACAATATACTAAAATAAGGAACAAAAAACTATTTAGAATTTCGAAAATACAATCGCAAAAATATCAAAGCATCCAATGTTTGACTTCCAAGCCTGCTTCGTAGTTTATTGCCAACATAAGCAGCAGCTGAAAACGCTCGCTCAGGTTCTACACTGGTTGGAGGAATAGACAATAGATATTTATATGATAATTCTAAGTGATATCCACGAACTCCTCCATTTTCGCTCATTTCGCGTCTAATACTATTTACCAACCCCGATTCATTTTGTACTTCAGGATCTGGAAACTTTTCCTTTAGTGTCAATTGGGGTTGGGAGATTTGTACCTTGGCTCATCATCTGTTTGTGATCCTGACCTTTCTTCCTCTTCCGTGTCATCTCGACTATTTAGTATTTTAATAATACTCTTTATGTGCGCCCTCACTAAAGCCTGTGTAGGAACTGTAAATAAATCAAGCCATTCCAAATCCGATAATAACTGATTTTCATCATATTTTCGTGGATTTTGTAAATAATTCAACACACCAGTTAAATCATCATTCCGTCGTTGCTTTATACGTTCCACTAAGGATGTTTTCATTTTATTGGCGAGTGCTGAGTTTTTGCTAGACAATTGTTTTATAAGAAATTTGAAAGCGTCATCAGCTGTGCATAAATTAGCATCTCATCGACAGATTGCTTCTACTGTTAATTTAATTGGGGCCGGCACATCAACAATTTTATTTACCAAGTCAAAATCTGCATTTTCTAAACGGATTGGATGATTGAAATCTATAAGAGCTTTTTGAATGCAGGTTTTTAAAAAAGAAAATCGTTCCAGCATGGTCAAAAGACTATTCCAACCTGTTTTACAGTCCAAAAGAAGTCTTTTTCATGTCGAATCTTCACATATTTTTGAAGTATTGGTTCATTTTTCAAAGGTAATCTTTTGGAATACACTACAACTTTGCGGATTTTCTTTATCAGCTCATAATTGTTTTCATCTTTCGATAACTCTGGTACGTGTTCTCGCGCAAGTTCATTTTGTGACGTTAAGATTAAACCTGATTCTGGACAGTCTAAGTCTTCTAAATTGTCATCATCATCGCTATCGTTCATATAATCAGCAGTCACAGCTGGTTCATTTATAGTATCATCTGAGTCTGAGATAGGGTTGTCTTGCCTGTCTTGAAAATAATTCTTTATTTTATAAAGCACATCACAGACTGCCAAATTGATACCATGTGCGAGACACAGTTGTTGTTCAGTGCAAACAAGCTGCTGTCCCACCTTTATCATAACGTTCGGTCCATCGGTTACAGTAGCCACGATATCAGTTTCCAGGGAAATATCAAATTTACTTAGACGCTCTTTCAATATACGAAGACAATTTTCAGCCGTAATACTTCCATGAATAGAAACAAGTCCTAAGCTCCAAATTTTTTTATATGAATGAACGTTGACAGCCATGTATCGTTTATTGGACGTTGATGTCCACTCGTCGAAAGAGAGACTGAATCTTTCACTTGCACTTTTCACATGTTTTAATCCGTGTATTTCGCTAAGAGCAATTTTCTCAAATTGTCTGAAGTTATGAATACACTGAATGGAAATCCATCTAATGCAATCATTCTTGCCAAAACATCAACCAGTCTATCGTCAGCACTTTTAGTAAAATAATCTTCTATCTTTCGTTTAGCTGGCGGCGGTGCTGTGTTCAGATTTTCAGAATCTTGACTTGTTGAAGCTGTTAAACGATTAACGTCAGCTAAAATCTTAATTAATAATCGACGAAGGAGATACTTGTTGAAACTTCATTATATAGATATAATAAAACACAGTTGTATAGTTTCAAAATAATATATATAATGTTAACACACTACATATGTTTCACCACACTGTGGCTTCATCAGGTGGATGAAAATACTTGAAAATACTTTAAAGTATTTTCATCCACCTGATGAAGCCACAGTGTGGTGAAACATATGTAGTGTGTTAACATTATATATATTATTTTGAAACTATACAACTGTGTTTTATTATATCTATAAAATCTTAATGTTATGTTTTGATGACAAATGTGTATGCAATTCCTTAGACGATCCACCCAAAGTCTTGAGAATGGCAGGGCATCGCTTACATTTAGCACTATTCCCTTCTTTCGCAACTAAAAAATAACTCCACGCTGACGACGTATCACTGTTTTTTTTTATGTTGAACAAAGTCTCCCGCCATTTAAAATAACTTTTTCAGATAATTGACTTTTAAATTTAAATGACGTAACCTGCGTAACCTTGTCGCTGGTAGAATAATAAATGAAAAAGTAAATCCTAATAAGCGTATTTATACTTTCGTACAGGGAATCCCCGACGGGAAATCCCTCGCAACAATATTATGATATATCATATGAGGTGATCGGGTGATTCCCCTGTTGGCCCGTTGGGGAATTACTTTAACAGTATTGTATTGAAGTATGCCGGGCGGGGAAGTCCCTTATAAGTTACATATTATTTGGGCTGTACCTGTGTAGTTCTTTTATCGTACGGCGTACCTAAGGTTGATTTTTTGTCTTTATGTAATAAGTGCCCTTAATATAATAATCTAGGTAAGGTCATTGTCAAGGCGCAACGGATTACGGAATGCAAACTGGCAATCGCGAAAATCCCGAGATTAGCCAAGTACAGTCCCGGGATTTACGGGATCAAAACCCGGCCGGGATCCCGGGATTATATTCTCTAGATAGAACTCTTGCCCGGGTTAAACGTATGAATTTTGTTTTTAACGATATGAATGCTTTCGTATGCGTCGAGATCTCTGGGGTTGTTGATATTTTTGACAAATTTTAACCCTTTTACAGTGATGTTATGATTCGTTTCCAATGCGGGTTGACGCTCGATTTTTCTGGTCTATTAAATTTAATATGTGATATGTGTTCTTTATTATTGAGCGTTTTGTTTGACCTATTATATTTCAAATTACAATCACCGCAATTAATTTCGTATATACCTGATTTCAAATTCAACTTAACTTTATCTTTGGTATTACCTAGGAGACATTTGATAGCGTTTTCCGGCCGAAAAGCAACTTGGAAACCCTGTTCTTTAACAACTCTATTAATATTTTTCGTGATTGGATGGTATGGTAAACACATGTACTACTTTTTCTCCTGGTTACGTTGAGATATCAAACTTGAGGATTCGAGGATTGTCTTTTTTAAATTCGTTTTTCTAATTAATTTATTAATTATTTCTATGTTAAAGCCATTATACCTCGCGATGTTTTTAATTAAATTTAGTTCTATGTCGTATCTCGTTTTATTAACGGAAAGTTTAATAACCGATTGACTAAGAAATGAAAGAAGCTGTTTTATGTTTATTGGTTTCTTTCCGAAAAATATCGATTTCTATTTTATGCTTATTTCTAATTACTAATGTATCTAAAAATAGTATCCTATCATAGTTTTTCGTTTCCACCGTGAATTTAATAATCGGAAATTTCAAATTTATCTGTTTAACTAACATGTCCAACACATTTCCGTCTATCAAAAATCGTGAATATCTCATTTACGTATCTGATCCAGATTCTTGGAAAATATTTAGCGTTATTTTTAAATTCTACTTCAAATAGACTCATAAATAAATTAGCTATGAAAGGAGATAGGCAATTACCCTTTGTTGTGCCTTGTTTCTATTCATAAAATTTTTCTCCAACTTAGAAACAAGTTGTCAATCTCATGTATTCCTTTACTTTTAAAGGTTAAATGTTATTCTTATAAAGCAAGTCCTATAAATATTTCAAAGTTTCTGGAATAGATACCGAAGGAAACCATGACTTTGCATCGAATGAAACTAAAATTTCCCCGTTTTCCAGTTCACAATCCTTAATTAATTGAACAAATTCTACTGACAAACTTTCTAGTTTCACGGGTAAATTTTTAAATTCATTCACATACCATTTGGAAATCAAGTAAGTCAGTGAGTTGATACCTGTGAAATGATAAGTCTCATCGGGTTACCTGGCTTATGTATCTTCGGCAAACAATACATTCTTGGTCATAAAGGATTACGAACTTTTAATTTATATTTTTGGGTAGAAGTTGTTAATATTAGACATTTTTTCAACGCATCTTTAGTGTCATTAATCATTTTGGGTAACGGATTTCTCTTAATTTCTACATACGGACCTTTTGTAATTCTCTTTAGAAATAGTCGATTTTATCCATAATTACTAGTTCCGTTTATCTGCTTTTAAGTAAAAACAGTCCTTTGATCTGTGAGTTTTAATAGTATTCCATTCTTTATTAGCTGACTTCAGTTTGTGCTGTTGTAAATTCTGATCGATTTGGGTTTTACAAGCTTCTCGATAAGCAATGTAGAGAACATGTAATCAAAGAGGAAGATAAAATGTGTAATTTAGATGGTTTAATAGATGACTTAGTGGAGCCGTTATTATTTCGTTTGGAAATCGTGACAGTAGCGACAGTGATTTTAGTATGGACAATGATAGTGATTCTGTCGAAGAGATGCAGTAGTTTTATACAATGAATTTCACTTAAGATGCAAATTATACAAACATGTATAGGTTTTTTATTTCCATAGAAACTAGGTAATACATTCTTACATTGTCCCACGTAAAATGCAACATATCAATATAATTTGACATTAGTTAAGTCAAAAGTAGCAATATTTCTATTTCGATATTAGCTTAGTATCAATCTTAAATGATATACACAAAGGAAGAGAGAACTCAGTTAGTGACATGGTATCTTTCGGGATTCAATTCAATAAACGATATTTATCGGAAATGTAGTTTTAATCCTAAAACACTTACATTGAATTAAATAGGCTTTACTGTCAATAATTTGACAAAACAATAATGAAAGATATCATATCGATCATAACTATTACATATTGCATTTTATGTGGGACAGTGCAAGTGCATAGTATTTTCGTATCTATGGTTACTACATTCATATATTGCAAGTTAAATGAAATTCTCTGTATATATATATATATATATATATATATATATATATATATATATATATAGTATTTTCGTGACCTTGGTATGATAAGGTAAACTTAATTAGTCGGCGATTAAAGGTCTGGTTATTACTTCAAAGTGTATATATTTAAAATAATCCTACATGTTTCGGCAATGATGCCTTTGTCAAGGATATAAAAAATATAAAAATCATTTTTATATTTTTTATATCCTTGACAAAGGCATCATTGCCGAAACATGTAGGATTATTTTAAATATATACGCTTTGAAGTAATAACCAAACCTTTAATCGCCGACTAATTAAGTTTACCTTATATATACCTTATATATATATATATATATATATATATATATATATATATATGAAAAAATGTGTGAAAGTCGTATCCTATCCGGGATATGCAGACATCGATGTTTCATAGTTATTACTAACCGTCGGTACAAATTACCCAGAAATAGATACGACTTTCATTTCCATACTGCGTGTATATATACTGTGGTGATGGTATATATACAAAGGTGATTTTGTCATGTGTAGAAATTGATGCAACGAATTAAAGCGGCAATGACATGTATGGTGAGAATTCAATAATTATGAGTTCTCATTAGCATTACGTTTATCATCATAAGTATATATACACGCAGTATGGAAATGAAAGTCGTATCTATTTCTGGGTAATTTGTACCGACGATTAGTAATAACTATGAAACATCGATGTCTGCATATCCCGGATAGGATACGACTTTGACACATTTTTTCATTTTCCCGGACAACCTGGACGGTTGACGCCGTGACACGTTGCAGCTACATTCTTAGACAAAGGTGATTTTGTCATGTGTAGAAATTGATGCAACTAATTAAAGCGGCAATGACATGTATGTGAAAATTCAATAATTATGAGTTCTCATTAGCATTACGTTTATCATATATATATATATATATATATATATATATATATATATATATATATTTGAAATCATATCATAATTGAAAATTATGTTATACACATTATCACCGATAAATGCTTTAAAATGCTTTATAAAAATTTAATGTACTGTGTATTGAATTTAAATCAAATAATATTCTTATATTTTGAGTGTAAATCAGTATGAAATATTTAAATCAATTTAATCAACCTTTTAGAATTGGAAATTTTATCATCAATAAATTTTAGGCTTATTAAGTGTAATTTGTAAAATAATAAGAAAAATGTTATTAATTAATGATTTATTTAGGTACAAGTAATTAAATTTGTCTCAGCAATATTTAACAACGAATATTATTTCTGTTGTAACTTAATCATTACATATATATATAAATATATATATATATATATATATATATATATATATATATATGTATATATATATATATATATATATATATATATATATAGGATAAAATTCTCGGTCTGACATAGAGATGGCGTTCTAATCAGCGAAAAATTTTTGATTCCTGCCTCATTAGTTCGTATGACAAGGTTCAACTTGTTCTGTCAAGTAGTTTGTTTACACGAATTTTCGTACATTACATAACAGTAGATGTCTTGCGTGTTTTTCGTTAAAATGGATAAACTTGAATGTCGTGTGGTCATAAAATTCCTAGTTTTGGAGGAAATTCATCCGAAGTTGACAAAAGTTTACGGTGACTCTGCTCCTTCAATGTCAACTTACTCTCCTTACAATTTAAGAGATATCTGTGTTATATTATATCTTCTGTTTTAAAACAGAAATTTAAATTATACACGATCAAATAAATGTCCACATAAAGCAAATAATCTTTTAAATTTATTTTAATGAAAAAGTCTTGAATGTCTTTATTATATTATTTACCTGTCGAATTCATTATTATACAGGTAGCTGCACATCTATTTTTTGTGTGCGGTTAACCGAATGCATAGTGCTATTCAATAACTGCGTGATGTACTTACAGATGTTGTAGATTATTTATATCGTCCGTCGTAACGACGTCATTTCAGCCCGGTGTGTCCGGTCTTTAGTTATAATATACTCTTCTAGATGATATTCCATATTTAAAAACTTTTGTTCTTATATTGGTTTATTTTTCTGAATAAATCTTTCTAACAGTGTTTAATGTTTTAAATGTGTTTTTGTCTTCATTTTCAAGTGTTCCGTTTTTCTCAAGACCGCATGCTATCTGCTTATTTCATTTATTCTGTTCTTCTCTAACGTCCGATGCTACGTCTTCTTTAGAACTCACGCCTTCATATTATAGATCCAAACGTCATATCTTTCTTCTCTTATCGATTAATTGACTGTCTTTTCTTATGTTCTGATTAACATATTTTTCTTTCATCGTAACTTGAAATATATGTCTAACCTGGGGTACTTGACTAAATTTGACAGCTGCATCGTTTACAATATTTAAACGAATATATTTATTTCTAATGGAGTAACAATAAAAAAAAATATTAGACTCCATTTTGTGTACTACAAAACCTTTTGAATTGTTTTGACTGGTATTGATATTCTATACAGATTAATAATACACATTTTAAAATGAATGGCATGCTTTTGTTCTTATAGATAAGTATTACAAAATGTCAATTTTAAAAGTGCACATTCTATCATGTATAGTTTATTACAACGCTGTTATTGTCCTTTTAGGTTACTCTGATTTGTGATGCATATCAAATAACAATATTTATATTTGATATTTTAAAACCTTAATGGATGTTTTTATTTGAAATTTCACGTGTATCTTAACAGTTACAATAAACATCGTTTATGTATTTAAGAAATGTACAAAATTCAAGTATTTATTATGAAATTTACTATTACTATAGTATGCTAAATATCCTTTTATATCTTGGTAGGTACAGCATTATTTAAATTTTAAGTTATTAACATTTATAAACTAGAACGTAAAGAGATATAATAATCTACATGACATTTGACATACAATATAAATTGACTAAATATACACTGATGTGTTCTTCTTAACACCAACTGTATTGTTGTATATTAAAACCTTTTACAGAAAATAACGAGAAACTTTACATGAAATAAACATTAGATTTGTTATATCGATGCTCATACAGGGTCCATCCAAAATTTAACCGTTTTAAATTTTTCATTGCTGTTTTCAGCTCTATTTAATTTTTTTTTTCAATTTATCTCGCTTAGAGAAGAACACAGCAATGTTTTAGATTATCACATCCAATATGAAATTTCTTAAATGAATATAATTTTAATGTAAATATTCATTATATGGATTACAAATATAATTCAAGTAATAAATTGCAATTTTGATTTGTAATTCAGTTTAGTTAAATATCGAAGTGTAAATGGCAAGTGTTGCTTCATTTCATTGTAATTTATCATTTAAATTTGCCGCCAAAATTGCTGTCAGTTAAATATGCCTAATGCGATGCGGGTTGAGACGGTTTGTCTCTCTTCTTAAAAAACGAGTATAGGAATAGCGAGATTTCAATTCTTATAATTGGCAGTTCAGAGTTTAGTACAATTTAATACGTTTTAATACTTGCACTTCTACAAGTTTTTCGCACATGCGTTTGGTAATCCTGTGTGACACAAAATTAGCTTATCCTGTGTTAGCTGCATATTCATAAATTAGGAAGTGTCATTTACCGCGGTCGATTGTGCCGCAATACAAATAACAAGAGCAATAACATTAACAGTGGCGTCGGCGGCCGGCGTGTCAGTGCAACGTGTCCGTTAATTTTTGTTCCGAGCGCATAGTTACCGCGTTACGTTGTCTGGCCAGAGTGGATTGACTTTGGTCATCAGAAACACAGACTCACCGGATATAATAATTTCAACAAATACCGTGCGTTTTGACATAGAACGACTCTTTACCGCTGAGAGACCGGATATTTAATTCCGTTTACAGTGGCTTTAAACAAATGAGAACGGCGGCCCAGACGGACGATTCCACGCAATGCAATATCATTTAATAACAACAATTATAATGGACAGAATAATTATCATGTTTCCGTTTCATTTCATTCCATGAATTAAGTGGAATACAAAAATTATACAGTATGGTGTGTTAGGCGCATTAAATAATAAATGTCTTTCCGGAACAAGGCAATATATTGTCTGCTATTGAAATTATTTCTTACAAAACTTTTATTTGCTGTACGTACAAATCTCCTGAAGATGATCCTGACATATTTTGTGATAAGATTACTGAATTTTAACATCATTTGCCTTAACTAACTTATGGATATATCTTTACACAAATGTACCGTAACAAACACATGTTTTTTGTTTTGAATAGTTCAAGGAATGGGTACTTTTTATTACTTAAATGTCTATGAACAAAACTTTCACAAAAATATTGGGACTACGGTTTATACAATACTGTTCTTAAAGTGATAAAACTGAGGGTCTACATTAAAGGGAGAAAAATATAGTTAACCGTTTATTCTGTTATCGAGAAAAGCCTACTGACTATTGTTCAATTATCTTGTTCTAGAAAACGTTACATTTGAGCAATCCTTATATATTTTCATAACATCTATTACACTCCAATCTTAAATAAGCTCTAACTAATGTAAAACAAGCAGAACGAAACATGACTAATGTTTAATGTTCTTGAAGATTTAATTAAGTTGTTAGAGTGAAATTGTATTTAATCTGAAGCAATTATAATTAAATAGCTACTTCTTCTAATTAATTTTAATTCAATTTTCACAATTACACGATGGTGTCTCGATATTTTGTAACTTAATACTGACCTAAATGGAAAAAATGAAGGTATCAAGTATACACAAAATTTGAGGTGTGGTATATTAGTGGCGAAGAATATTCTTCTATTGTTTATAATACATACACTGCGGTCGAAAAGTTTGGAAACAATTAAATATGTGTAAATGAGATGCTTATATTTTAAGTATATAATTTTTTTTTAATTCAACTGTCACCAATAGTTGTGTAATTGTGTAATTTATTCAAATTTATTAAAGTATATAGATAGATTTATGTATATAGACATTTTTTTGTCTTATCACCCCATTTTTTACAACCGGATAGGGACCCAACGTAGAAATTAAGATAGACTTGTTTTCACACGTATATTATGCAGACATGCGGGGTGAAAAAGGTCAAGTTGAAATATTAAAGTTGTTGATTAAAAATGTAATGTTCATGTTTTATTTGTGGGTTGCTAGTTACCATTATGTGTAAATTACTGACAATTACTGACAACGCTTAACTCTAGCTCTTCTCCTGATGAAGTTATTAATAAATTGACGAAATATTGAGAATGAAAATTTGAATTTTAATGTAAACAGACCAGTAACCCAAATATTAATGAATTTATATTAATACGGTCAAGAAATTTTCTATACATAAATATATATATATATATATATATATGTATATATATATATATATACCTATATATATATATATATATATATATATACAAAGAATTCAAATAAATTTTACCTCAAAGTAGCCCTTGGAAATTATGATTATGTCTTAGCTTGTTACTAATTTTAATAGGAATTTTGTTGGTTATGAGATGAGATATTTGATTGAAATGACAAATGTCAAAATAATAAAACGAACATTTTTAAGTGAATGAAATATATTTATTTCCAACAAACAAGCAAAATTTTATAAAAATTGTTCAAAGTGTCCACCACCTTGTTCAAAACATTTCTCACATCTTCTTCTAATGGAGGAAAAAGTGTTTTGTAGTATCGCATTGTCAATTCCATTAATTCTTTCAGCAATTCTGATTTGAAGGCCTGCAAGATCAGGTATCTGTACTTGATAAATTGAGTTCTTTAAGAATGGCCATAAAAAGAAATCACATACATGGGGTAATGTCACAAGATCTTGGTGGAAATTCATATTCAGTGTTTAAACTTATCAACCGATTTTGAAAAAATTGCTGCAGAATATTGTTTCACCTGCTGTGTGTGCTCTAGCTCCGTCTTGTTGAAAGTAACCCTGTGTTATTTCTTCGTCGTCAAGCTGGTCGATAAATGGCATAATAATTTCTTGTCGATACCTTTCTCCTGTTAAGGTTCCGTTAAAAAAAATAGGGCCAATAATTCTCCTTCTACTAATCGCACACCATACACCAATTTTCTGCGGATGAAGTGCGGTTTCAACAAAAAAATTATGTGGTTTCTCATTAATCTACATCATCATATTTTGTGAGTTCACATATCCATTCAGATAAAACCATGACTCATCAGAAAAAAAGGTTTTGTCAAGAAGGTCATTATCAAAATTATTTAAGAACCACTGACTAAACGTTATTCTTCTGGGATAGTCGATTTCCTTGATTTCTTGATAACAGGTCATGTGATATGGAAATAAATGTAAGTCCTTTTTCAAAATTGTATGACATGTGCCAATTGACACACCCACTTGTTGTGATAATGCTCGTACGGAAGTTCTTGGTGCATTATTTATAATTTCTCTTACATTATTAACTAGCTCTTCGGTACGCTTTTTCGCCCGACCTGCGCCTTCTTTCTGTTTAACACTCCCTGTTTCTCTGAAAACCATAACGGAATGTGTCACTGTGTGCCGAAAACTGTCATAATCAAAGATGACGTTAGGGAACTCATTTCTAAATTCTTCTAAACAATCTTGAAGAGAATACTGCCATTGTCCGTCAATCTTACGTCCGTTTCGAAAATAAGATTCTAGCATGAATGGTTTGTGTTGTATAGTAAAAACCATGTTAAATCAATTTTAAATTACAAAGCAATTTTTGTCAACTATGCATCTGTCTAATTGACAACTAATGCAAATTTAAATTATTATTAATGATAATGATCATACGTTTTTAAAGGAATGGCCTACTAGAGGCAAAGCTTATTTGAACGCTTTTTATATGTATACATATAATTAGACCAGGAGTCTTTGCCGTTAGAACATGTATGGAAGGGAAATTGTTTTTGGGGAATCCAGCAAAATTAAACTCTATTACTTAAATTCTTTCAATGGAGACTGTGGTTAAATAATAATTTAAAAAGGTATATAACCCCTTACCACAAATTGATAGTCGTATCCTAAATACGTATTTCGACAACTAAGTTGTCATCATCAGTAGGTAAAAACTACTAATTAAAGTCACACGGGGCACAATAAAGTAAGATAAACGCTTACGCACAACTACTATACACTGCAACCCTATAAAGACTAAATTTACCATGCACATTTCAAACTACGAGATAAAACACTTGTCTCTTTGGAAAAAGGTTCTTAAACATCTGTTAACATATCGAACAAAGGGACGGCAAAAATTCTTCTCTAAATACGGCGCCAACTAAAAACGATTTTAAAGCTACGGTGACTTACTAATAAACTAAATGAAATACCTATATTTCCACAAAACACTAGTATAATTAAATGTATGAGCATTTCATGTGCAATGTACAAATTAATTGTTATTATTTAAACGTGTTATATTCCAATACGCAGGTAATGACAAAATCTATATTGGGTCCGAATGTAGAAACACTTTCCATTAACAAAAGGTTAAGAAGTCGTATCGTAAAGGCCGAACTCTCATGACAATTCTGAGAAAGACAAAATTAAGAAGAGGCGTTATATGTGAAAAACTAGACATCCGGCTTGTTGTATTATACTAAATGAGAATAACAATCCTCGTGAAAAGGGTCAATAAATAATTAGATATTGTAGGTGTATGATGAATTTAATTATAAATAGGTGACAATGTGTTATATTAAATGAGAAACCATTTCGGTGAACAGGAGGTTTATGAATAATTAAATATTGTAGGTATATAAATTTAAAAGTTAATTATAAATAGGTGACAATGTTAAGGGGTTAAGCAATTTAATATAATAAAAGTTAATTATAAATAGGTGGCATGTCCTGGTTAAGGAGTTAAGCAAAATAAAATAATGTATAGAATTCACGGTAGGCTCTAGGTGAAACATGATAAATAAATTTATAAACAAAAACATCCGGTACATCTGTTCCCCAAAACGCGAAACAAGATTTACATTTCGTGAATTACTTTATTGTGCCCCGTGTGACTTTAATTAGTAGTTTTTACCTACTGATGATGACAACTTAGTTGTCGAAATACGTATTTAGGATACGACTATCAATTTGTGGTAAGGGGTTATATACCTTTTTAAATCTATTACTTAAGTCAGTTCTTTATTTTTTCTCCCAATATTTCTCATCAAGATTGTATGCATCCTCAGGGGGTCAAAATGTGAACTATTTTTTCTAAGGAGAAATTATTTTTATGTACATATAACTTTGTGACAGATAACATGTGGTTGTGCGAAGATTGCTTTTGTTCGTCACAATTACCGTGTTTCTTTCTTTTAAATGTATTTGTCCTGGATTTTAAACTGTAATTTCAAAATAAACTATGTGTACGCTAATTGTTATTAGACGGATTACTTTGAAATATTGTAAACGTTATGAATAGTGAGGCGGGTAATTTCTCCTTAAAAAAAATAGTTCACATTTTGACCCCCTGAGGAAGCATACAATCTTGATGCGAAATATTGGGAGAAAAAATAAAGAACTGACTTAAGTAATAGAGTTTAATTTTGTTGGATTCCCCAAAAGCAATTTCCCTTCTATATATATATATATATATATATATATATATATATATATATATATATATATATATATATATAGTAAACCTAATCAGTAGGCGATTAAAGGTCTGTATATTACTTCACAATATATGTATTTAAAAAACTCTACATGTTTCGGCTGTATACGCCTTTTTCAAGAGGATACAAAATATGAATCGCCTACTGATTAGGTTTACCATATCATACCAAGGTCACGAAGTTATTATATATATATATATATATATATATATATATATATATATATATATATATATATATATATATATATAAAGATAATTATTTCGTGACCTTTGTATGTTATGGTAAATTCAATTTGTTCGCGAATGCCGACAGCTTAAGACGCTCCACGGGCGCATACATAATAATAACTCATGTTTGCATTTCCCTGTTTTTGTTGTCTATCTATTTTAGAATACTAAGGTATGATTTATTATTATTCAATTGGAATGTATCTTTGAATTATTTTATCCATAGCAACTGCATAATATACTGTCATTTATATTTTATATTCCTTCCATCATTTGCCGAAACATGTAGGATTGTTTTAAATATATACATTTTGAAGTAAAACCAGACCTTAAATCGCCAACAAATTGAATTAACTATATATATATGTATATATATGTATATATAAGTGATTAGATAATTTCTTAGCCGTTCATTAAATATAACATTTGATAAATTATTGGAGGTTTTCGGCTTTTATATGAAATATTTACAAATATCAAGTTAGTATGTATGTAATTGCAAAGTAAGGGGGGATGTAAACATTGCTGTCTACAAATTACAAAGCAAATCATACGAAATTTTTAATTGAAAAAATGTCTATGTTGGGACTCGAACCCAAGTCTACAGCTTACCGGCCTGTCGTCATTACCACTAGACCACAATAGACCCAGGTTCAAGTTATTCAGAAATGCATTATAAAGTAACAGTGTTGATGAATCAGATGTCAGTTATTGAATGTAGATGTCAAGTTGAAGGCAGAAGTCAGTTTTGAAAGCTCATGTCAGTCTTGATAGCAGATGTCAGTTAGTGAAAGCAAATGTCAGTTACTGAAAGCAGATGTCTGTTTTGAAAGCAGGTGTCAGTTATGAAAGCAAACGTCAGATTAGAAAGCAGATGCCTATTTTGAAATTAGATGTGAGTTATTGAAAGTAGATGTCAGTGTTTTGAGCTCTCAAAACACTGACATCTACTTTTACAATTACTACAATGTCTACAATTACGATGCTAATTATTCGGAATTTTTATTTGTAAAAAGGGCGAAATTTTTTTCAAATAAGAATTTAGAATAATTAGCGTCGTAATTTGTTTACATTCACATTACTTCGCGAAATAACATACTAATTTAAAAATTTTTAATACAAAGCCGAAACTCCAAGAATTTATTAAATGACATATTAAATGAACAGCTAAGAAATAATCTCTATATTATTAAATAGCTAAAAATGAAAAATAGCAATTTCCAACCGACAGAATATTAATATCTGTTCCTTATGCCGTGTTTACACGGTCAAATAAATTCATGAATAAATTGACGAATTTCTTCATGAAGAAATCCATGAATTTATTCATCAATTTATTGGACCGTGTAAACGCAAAAGTTCTTCCAATATTTTATTCACAATAATCATGATGACCAACCATCAAATAGTGACATTTGTTTTCCAGCAACTGTGCCCAATTTCTTTTGTTTTCATTCGTTCATTTGAAGGTAAGGTTCAACGTATTATTAATTATTTATATATGAAAATTACAAAAAAAGCAAAAATAAGACAACGTGTAGCGTTGTATACAATGGCAATTGTTTCATACTGTTTGTTGGAAAATAAGAAAAAGCCGGTGACAAAACGGCGTTGGTGGGTGATGCCTTGGTTACAGCGAATAGAAAAAGGCAACTTAAATCTGGTGAATAACGAATTTCAAGATGATCCCGGTCAATTCAAATCATTTTTAAGGATGGATGAAAGGTGTTTTAATATTTTGTTAAATTTGATTGAGGGACGAATAGCCAATAAAGATACACTGAAAAACAACAAACACAAACACGTGTATTTACAACACAATGGGAATGTTGGCAATACATTTTAAACTCAAATGTAACCATAATTCCCTAGAAACTTGACGAAAAATTAGAGCGAGTTCTAATCCGACAATTTATTCGTGAATTATTTGACAAGAAAAACTTCACGACAATTTTAGCGTTTACACGCTCCGATAAATTCAAGGTCAAAAATTTCATGAATTTATTTGATCGTGTAAACACGGCATTATAAGGCATTTACAATAAACTTGAAACCAAGTTCTTGTAGCTCAGTGGTTAGAGCGGTGGTCTAGCAAACCGTGGACGTGGGTTCAAGTCCCACTTAGGACGAATTTTTTTCAAATAAAAATTTCGAATAATTAGCGTCGTAAAATGTAGAAAGCAATATTTATATATGTATATACCGGGTGACCTTGAAAGGAAAAGACAACATATGAAAAATGGAAAGATGTAATTATATAGAATATGAATCCAAAATATTTTCCATAAATTCCCCTGCAGACGCGAGAAAAAAAATTACAACGATATTTATAAAATATTTGTCTCAGCAATGCATTTCAAGAAGTTCATGCTACGAGTAGGGCCAGCGTTAAGTCGCGAAACAATTTTTGCCACCCATTCAATCAGTTTCGATTGTTAGATATGTACAACTGCGGTCCCTACGAACTCAGACAGTGTGACAAATAATAAATGTTGACTTCGTAACGTGCTACTAAAATTGAAGTTTATAAAATGTCACCCAACTGAAAGAAAGTCAGTGGCGTATAAAATAAAAAAAATGGAAAAATGGAAAAATTCAAATACAGTAAAGTTAATATTTTATTTTAGCACCATTAACATTTATAACCATCCTCAGCATTGACAGAACTGTGCTTTGGACACGGTTCACAGATATTTGCCCCCATGTAATCGAGATACTTTGAATCAATTCTTGACGGTTTCGAGGCAAGATCTAATTATTAATTTCTTTGGCCATGATACCCCAAATATTTTTCATGGGGTTGAGCTCTCGGCTTCTCGCTGGCCAGTCTAATGTGGTTACTTCATTAGCTCACAAAAAATATCTTATTAGATGCTCTGTATGAATTGGGCAATTATCCTCGTCAGCCATTTTATTTTCGCGTAAACAATTACCTGGTTAATAATTTTACAACTAGACGAAACATTAACTTTTATAAACTTTCATAGGAAAAACTTTACTTCATTTTCACTGCTTCAAGACATTAATATCAGCTTTTAACAAACTAATCTTACTCGCTAAATTGTGGAATCAGTTGTACTCCTTATATTGTAGTTAGGTTTTTTTCTTGTTTCTGTCTGTTTTATATATCGCTTAGTACAGTAATTTTTTAAATTATTAAAAAGACGTAAGCATTCTTAAGAGGAAAGTGCTCGATATATTATTTCAAAAGAAATTCAAAATCTAATCATGTACTTATAATTAATTAAATTTTATTACGTAAGAATATGTTTTAAAATCACTTGAACGAATCATTTGAACGTCAATACGTAAATTTGCAAATAATAGTGACTACGAAATCTACGATTTCGAGTGCACATGCATCTGTATATAACCACGTCAATACCATTAAATTTTGAAGAGCTTTTTATTATAATTTTAAGTACTATATATTAAATTATGACGTTAACGCTAATGATTTGAACATATTTTTATTTCCAAGTTATTTTCGTGGTTTTTCGTTATCAGTCACACAACTTTTTCACTGTTAAGTACTATATTTTACCCCTCCACCTAAACCATCTAATCCATTTGCGTTAAAAGTGTCACCAATATCACATACGAGTGGCTGTTTTTATCTTACCGAACTGGGCTGCTTTAAATTTCTGATAAAATTTCCTATTATACCTTTTTAAAATTACGTATGCCTTCGTAACTTGTTAGCCAATTTACTAATTTATATCTAAAATGAACAAAATCGATAAAGTTTCGTACAAAACAAAGAAAAACCCCAACAGTGATTTTCGAAGAAATGTTGGCTGTACATGGGAATTATTGTCCTTCCAAGTAAGCTGCGACCCCTCGTAGTCAATATATAAGTCGCAAAGCGGGATAGAGGCAATAATTCGAGGCACACCTATATTTTTACAATCGAACACTAGATGGTGCTTTTGACATATTGCTATGAATAGTGGTTTGTAAATTTGATGTGCCACCATCCACAACTAGTCTTCCCAACTAGGTTACTCAGCCGGTTGATTTCCAAATATGAGACTTCTAACTTCTCGGGTTCCAATAAGGAAATCCGTGTTAAAACTAAAATAAGTCTGGCGCCAGTGAATAGTTCACGATATTTATATACTTATTTAAGAGTTACTAAGCAATATTAACGTTATAGCAAAAATAAAACGCAGGATAAAATTTAAACTGAATATTTAATACAAAAATAAAAAAGAAAAAAAAATCTATCTTTATAAAGTATAAAGATTATGTATTTACAATAATACATGAGGTAAAATATATCCACTGTAATACTGACAGCTGAGTGAATGAAAACTTCCTCTTAATTAACTCCGATCAAACTTATCTAAAAATAATAAAGTTTATTTTTAATTTCTCCCCAGAGAACCACACTGTATAATCAAAACTGATACACGATCAAAATTTACACATGCGCAAACTAACATGTGGTAAAAAAACCCTTTAATCCTCTCGAACAAACTTTTCAATTATAATATTAACATAGAAATGTTAATAATAATCTTTATTATTTATCTTTCTAATAATAAATCTCTTAAATAACAATCTTGAATACAATAGAAATATTCTTATAATTTTAACTTACGTTTTATGAATTCATAAAAAAATATTCTACTTACAATATTGGAGACTTACAAGAACAGTTGTTTAATCTTTAAAAATCTCAAATTACGAGAATAACAATCTTGTAGAAATATCGGGAATTAATATGAAATACCATCAACTATGGACACTATCAAAAAACAACCCGAACTAATTTATATATAATATATTTCAATAAACACAAGTGTCTCGTACAAAAGCAGATCTTCGTCTCCCAGAATTCACCAAGGCTTCTCGAACAGATCGACCTCGAATAAAACTAGTTTTTATAACACGTTAAATTTAAAGCATTTTCAATATACATTTACAAGATATACAACTGATCTCATAAAATATGAAATTTTTATTTTAAATATTTAAAATATTATTTTAGGAAAAATCCATAGCAATATGTAATCACTATATTCTTAAAGTTTGACATTTGTCAATGAGAAATCCGCGATAGCTTAGATATTGAATCAGTAGTTTGTTGACAGTAACAATTTTAAGAGTGCGAATTTGTAAAATAATGGAGATTACACGTGAGGTTTTCGTGACGATTTTTTACGATTATAAAAAAGGCCTAACTTCACAAGAATGCATTATATCGCTTCGGGCAACTTTTAGTAGTGAAGCACCATCAGAGAAGACAGTTTACAATTGGTTTGCAGAATTTCGAACTCTCCATCTATGTCTGCTTAAAAGATCCTAGTGGCGAGAACCATAACTTAGGTTATAAATTGTTCTTGTACTTATATGTCCTGTTAATGGATTTTTCTATCGGTCAGCTAATAAATAAATAAATGTAACAAAAATTCAGCTTGAAATTCTGATGAAAATCTAATGTATTTATTTCTTTTTTTCAGGACAGTTATTGTTATTCTATACTATCTTCTATATAGTATTAGCAGCATTGTTTGCAATATGCATGCAAGGACTCTTCGCATCGTTAGACGACAGAACCCCCACATGGATATTAGATAGGAGTTTGATAGGAATTAACCCAGGAATGGGTTTTCGACCAATTTCTAACAATACCGATGAAGGATCTCTGATATGGTATGATTCCAAGAACGCAACCTCCGTCAGAAAATGGGTGAATTTTCTGAACGAGTTTTTGCATGGTGAGTACTGTGCATTTATTTTAATTGTGATTTTATTAATTTTTCAATTGTAATACAATTACTAGGGACCGGACACGAGAGGCCCATGACTCATCGTCCACAAGCGTACAATTGAAAATTTGTAATTTTAAAAAGTTTTTAATTTTATTTTACGTTATGTGCGATTTCTTGGAATTTTTTAACGATATTTTACAGACTTTACAATAAATTTCGGGATCACTGGCAATGGACATACAATCAGTATGACCCTTGATGCAACTCGCCATGCTTCTCGACGTTGTTCCATGTCATATCTGAATAAGTAACTTAAACAATGTTCTAGATCTAAATAAATGAAAATTAAAAAGGTATCCGTAACTTACGTTAAAACGATATTAAACAGGATCTGTTACAAAAATTACGAAACATGTAATTGACAGTTAAAACAATGAGAAAAAGAAAGTAACTCACCGTACTTTATTTATCTTACGAAATATAAACTAATAAATAAAACAAATTATAAAAACTCCTCCCTCTTCTATCTATGCCCATGAAGAAAGGAATTTAACTGTTATATCGAAGTAATTGCGTCACAATTCAACGACAAAAACCAGATGTGCGATTAACCGAATTAATAGTGCTATTCAATAACTGCGTGTTGTACTTAGCGATGTTATAGACTATTTATATTGTCCATCGTAATTTCGGTCCGATGCGTCCGGTCTCTAACAATAACCTACACGAAAAGTAATTTTAAAATTTCCAAAATTGTCATTTTGGAAATTTTACATTTACAATAAGAGCTATAGGCGTACGCATCGTAACAAGTGTATTAAGAATCATACAAAGTTACTAATAGGAAATGCACTAGACTTGCACGTTTTGTGAAATTCGCGAAGACGTTTAGGAGATTTTAGAAAAACTTTTTTTGTACTCGATATTCAAGCACCTACCTTGGGAAAACATTGTCGAATAGTTTCTGCCACAAGATGTAAAGCATGGCACTTTGTACGTAACATGTAACAGTGGCAGCTCGTGCTAAAAATTTTAAGGTGTTCTGCAAGTTTTACAAAAAAATTTACCTTGCACGGGCAGTAAGAGGTTGTCTCCCATCGATCTTATCGTGCTTTCTTCGCCTTCCGCACTGAAGTAATGGATTTCTGGAACGATTGTCAATTGTCACACAAAAAAATAAGAGTCACTAAGCACTACTTTACTAACAAATTATTTCTTATAAATTAAATCTATTCTACGTTCTTTTCGATTTGCAAATTTTGTTATCACTTTGTCATTAAAATTGTCTATTTCGGAGATAAACTTTTTTTCGATAGATAGCATGGAAAGAGATGTTAAACGATCTTCGGTCATTGAATTTCTGAGAAACGTCTTAATTCGATTTAGTGTTGAAAAGCATCGTTCGGCCTCTGATGTTGTCATGGGAGTTGTTATTACAATTTCTAATAATTTTCTAGTCTCCTTCAACGTATCTCCCAGATTGTTTTTTATTAAAAATTTTAGAAGAGGTAGTGCGCCTTTTAAAGATCTACAATCAGTTCTTGAGTAAATAACATACAATTCAGTTCGTAATCTTTCTTTATCAAGGCTGGGATAATAGGAGCATGCGGAAGTGAGTTTGTCCTCAGGAAATTTACTGCAATACTCTCCAAAGCATTCCGAAAAAAAGTGATGCCACTACTAGATGCTCTTTAAAATGAAATCGATCTTTTGCACAATTTAGAATAACATCACACACCTCTAAAGCCGAAATTCGATGATTAAATCTGCTGTTATTTGGACGTTTGCGTTTTTCTGGTGGTGGCTCATCGCTTATTAAATCTGATGCTTCACTTATGATGTTGTCAATATTATTTCGAACTTGGCCTATACTGCGTTCAAAATTTTCGATAGCGTCTTTTACTAGAGTGGGTTCAATTTTTCTTTGCTGCAATTGATTAAACAGGATATCTACATGGGGCATTACATGATGGAAAAAAGTCAGCCAAAAATTGAAGATCGGATCATTTAATGTACGGCGAATAGAGGCGGCTGTACTACAGACTGTGTTGTTGGAGAATTGTTCTTCTATTTCTTCCATACACTCAATGAGAGAGGCCCTATTTTCGTACACAACATTAATGGTCCTGATATTAAAATTCCAACGGGTTGTAGCGCCGTGGGGGATCCTTCTGTTTACAATCTTGTTTAACACTTCTACTCGTTGGGGTGAATTATTAAAAAAGCCGGGAATGTCTTGTAGATTTCCAAAAAATACACGTACTTGTGAATTTGCAGAAGCAGCTTTAGATATAATTAAATACATTAAGTACATAGTGCGCAAAAGGGTACTTTTTTTTAATCAATGCTTGAACGCCTGCGTGTTGTCCGCTCATCACCGCTGCTCCATCGTAACTCTGTGCAATCAGTTTGTTAGGTGAATTTTGAATTAAAGCATCTATGACACCTAAAATTGTTTTGCTAAGTGTTTCTGCATCACATTTTTCAGGAATGACGTAGTTCCAAAAACGTTCAATTGGCTCACCATCACGAACATATCTAAAAATAACTACCATTTGAGTTTTTGCAGCAACATCCGTTGTTTCGTCCGCCATGATCGCCAAAAACGGAGAATTATTAATTTCCTCAATTATTTGTTCTTGCCAGACTTCAAGTATGCACTGTAACAGATCATTCTGTATTTCTTTGGAAGTGCCTTTAAATACCGAACAATTTTTTAGGTGCTCACTTAGAGTTGCATCTAATTCAGCCGAAAAATTAATAAGTCCACGAAATATCCCCGGATTCTCGGAAGTATCGCTCTCATCATGTCCCCGAAGGGCCAATTCAAAAGCTCCACAAAATTTTTTACAATTAATAATTTTTGATAAAATATACTGATTCTTTGACACATTTTCATTATGTCTCTGTATATTTACCCAATAAGCAGAATCTAGTTGAGCCATAATATTAGTTGACCCTAGTAACGCAAATTCCACACAATTATGAAGATGGCTTTTAGAATTCCCATGTCTTTTTATTTTCAAACTCAAGTGCTCTAGATCCGTGACCCCTATTTCCGTCCAAACTTTATCGCCACCAAAACAGGGAAAACAATATAAAGCATTTTTTTTGTTGCATCCACAAATCCATTCGTTTTTTGAATAAATAACGCTACTAAATTTACGTGTATAATTTTTCCCTCTACTTACACCAGTTTTTTCAATAGTGATATCTACTAATTGCCTACCTCTTGCTTTTAATTCTATCTTTTCTTCGTATGAATATTTAAAGAATCTTTTCACATTAATTAAATTAAAGACCACCTCCATAATACACAGAGTTTATATAAATTGTCAACAATACACAAAAACAGAAGCACGCGCACTCTAATATTATTGTTTTTACGTTAAACTCGCCGCACCGTAAAATCATCATATCGCCCTCCGCGCTGGACTAAATGCAGCGAACGGCCTGCTAAAATCACGCATTGGTTTTAAACAGCCGCGGGGGTAGCGGGGTGCGCGCGGGTGTTTGAAAGAGCTCTGAGAGCACGTTCGTGTGGACCAGATAAGGAACAAGTGAGCGATCGCGCGAATTAGGTTGGTTATTCCACTGGTCGCCTATTGAATATTATTTTTTGCTTTCATTTTATGTTGGAATTTCGGATGCGTATATCTCGGCTTCTACTGGTCGGATTTTGATGATTGAGGTGTCAAATTGTAGGGTTTGATGTCCTCTACAGGATGATGTAGAAAAATATGCAAATTTTTTAATATACAGGGGGAGAATTTTCACAACAATATGTTACGCTTTTATAAACATCAGAAATGTCGGAAAAATTATGTAAAAGAGAACTAGTTATAACTAATACAGGTTCGCCCGCCCAATTTTTTGGGGATTGTTATAAATGCATATTTATAATAGGACGCAGATGTGTCATTAATGAGGTTGTATTTTTGTGGTTTTGCTTGATGTAGTATTTTACCTGCATTATTATATCGACTAGTATATTCTCTTCCTGCAAAGTGTAAATTGCATGTCCTGCAACTATCGTTCTGAATGTTTGTGTCTTTAATGATGTATTTCCTATAATTTATTTGTAAGTATTAATTGATCTTGCACTGCTGAGATGAAGCATTCGGTCTCCAGGAAAAGTTGTCTAATTTCTACCCATTTCAGCATCACTTATATCTTCTTTCGCCGTATCCTAGCAATTTTTGCCATAGACTTTTTTCTCTTCCCATTTAATTTTCTTCATTTGGATCTACGTTAAATCATTATATGATTCGCGTGTGTGATTTACTAATGCTAGGTTTAACGGGTCTGCTGTATTGGTCTGCTTTTGTTATTGCGATGTGTAGGTAATCGTTAACATTCTGAACTTACTGCAAATGAGAATTAATGAATATTAAATCTCATTTTTACAATTAAATGTCGCCTTATGTGATGCGTTAATAACTACAATCCGACAAACCAAGTTTGTACTAGCATGTATAACACACCCCGTCGCGACTACGACCTTCCTGGTTGTTAGGATAATTAAAAATTACTGAAAAGCCACGTCCATCAACGGAACGTACTGTACGTTCCGTTGATGGACGTGGCTTTTCAGTAATTTGTAGGTAATCGTGTTTATCGTGGAAATATAGTTGAAAGTTGTATATTTGTTTCGCATGGAGTTTATGTACATCAGATATTCCGCTTCCTCCTAGTTTTCTACTCAGTGTTATTTTTTCAACGCAGGTGTTTGAGTGCAATTTTCAGTACTTTTGCATATTATTATTGTGTTGAGGAAGATTATTAAGATCTTATGATATTCTTCTTTTCTTTCAGAATATACCCTGGACAATTCACAAAATAGAATAAGTTGTGACTTCGATAAATTACCCGGCGATGACAAAGCATGCGAAGTCAATCTAGATCATTTTGGAGATTGCCGTCCTACGAACGATTTTGGATATAACACATCCGCTCCGTGCGTGTATCTGAAATTAAACAGAGTAAGTAATACAACTGAATGTATTTCTGAAACCTTACCATATTTACAAATCTCTTTGTAACGCAGATATACGGTTGGGTACCTGAATACTACAATGACACCAATGACTTACCATCAGAAATGCCAGAAGATTTAAAGGAAGAAATTAGAAGGGAATACAATCAAGTATGGCGTTGAAAACGATTGGTCAATAACTCATATATTCTTAGTTAAGTTAATATTACTTTCAGAGTGCGGCCAGGGCCAACCAGATTTGGATAAGCTGCAATGGAGAACATCCTGTCGACGCTGAACACATCGATTCGTCCCTATTCGAATATTATCCCAGTAGAGGTTTTCCGGGGTATTATTATCCTTTCACCAATGTCGAAGGTTATTTAAGTCCGTTAGTTGCGGTCAAGTTGAGGGATCCTAGGCGTAAGTATATACTTCGTTTTACTAGAACTTATCCAGTATACTGCCCGCTTTCTTCACCTCTAGATAACATCCCTGATAGCTCTCCTCAAGATAAATATATCTGATAGGTAAAATACATTTAAATTTCTTCACTCCCGCAATAATTTAATGGTTATATTTATCAAAAACTTTTAACCTCTGGGCCAATTTATCTTGTAGATACGAGTAAAGTCGTTCTAGAAGTGTAGGAACCCGTTTATGTGTTTTTATTATAGTTATGCACAGAATAACTGTCCGCTATATATCTAGAGGTGCAGAAAACAGGCACACAACGCGCTAACTCTGAAATTTTTACTTTTTGATCGGTTCATATTCTCGATTATTTTAAACATAGATATATCACATTTTCATTTCATCAGTTAAGGTTAAAGTAATCCGATTAGCAGAAGTTGATAATTCAATTGATAAATAACATTTACCATGTTTACATTCAATCAACCAGCTTTAAATTAGCTTTATTACACATGTATGTGTGTACGTTGGCACTTTGACATGTTAAATATATCTAATGATGTAATGAATATTAATCGATACTACAGGCTATGAAAAATGTCGATCATGACTACTACATGTACTGTGGTTGACTCTTCTACAAAATTTTTAAGGCGCCAGTAAAAGAGTATTGACAAATGTAATAATTATATCTTTAAGTTACTTATAAAACTCGTAATGAAAGGTCAGTCACACAACACAACAAATAATAATCACAATATAAATTTAAATGACAATTTAAAACAAAAAATCAAAAAAAAAGAAAAAAGAAACCTTTATAGAGTATAAAGATTAATATTGCATCATTAAACAATATTTTAAAAGGTAAAAATAACGCGCGGAAATGACCGCAGCGTGCATTCAAAAACCCTTAATAAATACCGAACAAATTAAAAATAAACTAAATCACAAAGAATATTTTTAATTTCACCCCAGAGAACAATATAAATAAACAAACTTGACAGCTCGAACAAAACTCTAAAAACATGCGCACTTACATGTCCAAGAAAAAATTGCCCTTGAAATCCCAACGTATAAAATTTTACATTTACTGTTTTTTACTTAGAAATGTTAAAAATCCTCTTTGTTATCTAAGGGCCGGTTTATTCACCTTCCAGTAAAGTATCGAGTAACGCAACTTGTAAGATAAAGCCTTACTTGCCAGATTAAGTGTTTATTCACCGTCAAGAAAAATTTAACCGCCCAGTAAAATTACTTACTGGGCAGAAAATTTACTTGCTGCTCATCTACCCTATAAAGTGTCAAGTAAGACTAATATCATGTTGTTTGTGAACTGTCATATAGAAAATTAAGTTTGACAAGTAAAATGGATTTATTTGAAGACGTTGACGATATTTTAGACAACGATTTTGTCAATATTAATAATTTACTGAATAGAGAGAGAAAACCTTATCAAACACGCAATCGATATCGAACAGAAGACAATTTTAATAAATTTGATGATGACGAATTCGTTCGTCGATATAGAATTTCAAAACAATCTGTTAGAAATATTTTAGAACATATTGAAGATCAACTTATTCACGACTCGAATAGGTACATGATGAAATATATTTGTATTGAGAAATTGCATATCTATCATTTACAGGAATAATCCAATACCTCCAATGCAACAGCTTCTAATAGCACTTCGGTTTTATGCCACAGGAAGTTTTTATATAATAGTTGGTGATTTTGGATCAATACATAAAAGTACTGTGTGTAAAATTATTCGCAAAGTCACTCATGCAATATGCACACTACGTGCTTTGTACATCAATTTACCTCGGACTGAAAGAGAAAAAGTAGATGTGATGCTAAAATTTAAAAATATTGCTAGATTCCCAAGAGTGTTAGGAGCTATAGATGGAACGCATATAAGACTTCAATCACCAGGTTTGTTATCAAAACATATATAGTATATATATATATATATATATATATATATATATATAGTAAACCTAATCAGTAGGCGATTAAAGGTCTGTATATTACTTCAAAATATATGTATTTAAAAAACTCTACATGTTTCGGCGGTACGCCTTTATCAAGAGGATACAAAATATAAATGACAGGATATAAATGTCAAGTAATTAAGTTGCTATGGTTTAAATTATTCAAAGATACATTCTAGTAATAATAATAAATCATGCCTTAGTATTCCAAAAAATAGATAGCAAGGTGTGAACATATGTGTTGTTCGCTGCTAGCAATTTGTGTCTCTTTCTGCGTATGAACTTGTGTGTTGGTTGCTGCTGGCAGCTTGCGTCTCTCTATGGGTGTGTGGTTTTGTGTGAGAGCGTAAGTGTAGGGTTTTGTATGTCGGTGCGCTCGTGCGTGTGTTTAGTGACCGGTCGCGTGAATTTAGAGAGGGCGGATAACCAGCCGTTGCGTAGGGCCGCCAACCCTTTCCCGGCAACTTCTTTACAATTCCGTGCAGTACTTCGATGGCCTGACCCCCGCCCCAACGAGGCAAGGCGCAGACCAGCGAAGCGCACCCTGTACGGGGTTGCTCATCGCTAACCAAGGGAACACTCTTAGTGGCTACCTCGGTCGACGATGGTCACACTTGTGCCATCTTAACGTTTTCCGCCGAAGCGGGGGCATAGCACACACGTCGAACGTGTGTGCTATACCTTATGTTATTTAAATATCATATACTTTTGCTTATCATGCTGACTGTTCCGTGTTTTGATTCCTGTCTAGTTGTCCGAGCAGGTTTTCGTGGTTTTCCTTCTCGTTTTGAGCGAATGCCGACAACTTTGCATCTTAAGTCGCTCCACGGGCGCATACGTAATAATAACTCATGTCTTGCTTTTCCCTGCCTTTCCCTGTTTTTTGTTGATGTGGTCCTCTACTGGGTCGTAGCCTAGCATATGCGCTACAAAACTCTAGGGGGGTCTGCCCGTTGGGCAGTCAGGTGCCATTCCGCCTTTCCAGCAAGAGTGAGGAACCATGCTACGCGGCGTTAACACGGCGCCGCGCAATGCACACACCACTAGGACCGGTCCTGGGCGGCAACCTGGCTAGGCTGCCGTTAACAGCACACACACATTCGACGTGTGTGCTATGCCCCCGCTTCGGCGGAAAACGTTAAGATGGCACAAGTGTGACCATCGTCGACCGAGGTAGCCACTAAGAGTGTTCCCTTGGTTAGCGATGAGCAACCCCGTACAGGGTTCGCTTCGCTGGTCTGCGCCTTGCCTCGTTGGGGCGGGGGTCAGGCCGTCGAAGTACTGCACGGAATTGTAAAGAAGTTGCCGGGAAAGGGTTGGCGGCCCTACGCAACGGCTGGTTATCCGACCTCTCTAAATTCACGCGACCGGTCACTAAACACACGCACGAGCGCACCGACATACAAAACCCTACACTTACGCTCTCACACAAAACCACACCCCCATAGAGAGACGCAAGCTGCCAGCAGCAACCAACACACAAGTTCATACCCAGAAGGAGACACAAATTGCTAGCAGCGAACAACACATATGTTCACACCTTGCTATCTATTTTTTGGAATACTAAGGCATGATTTATTATTATTACTAGAATGTATCTTTGAATAATTTAAACCATAGCAACTTAATTACTTGACATTTATATCCTGTCATTTATATTTTGTATCCTCTTGATAAAGGCGTACCGCCGAAACATGTAGAGTTTTTTAAATACATATATTTTGAAGTAATATACAGACCTTTAATCGCCTACTGATTAGGTTTACCATATCATACCAAGGTCACGAAGTTTTTATATTTATATATATATATATATATATATATACAAGGTGTGAACATATGTGTTGTTCGCTGCTAGCAATTTGTGTCTCTTTCTGGGTATGAACTTGTGTGTTGGTTGCTGCTGGCAGCTTGCGTCTCTCTATGGGTGTGTGGTTTTGTGTGAGAGCGTAAGTGTAGGGTTTTGTATGTCGGTGCGCTCGTGCGTGTGTTTAGTGACCGGTCGCGTGAATTTAGAGAGGGCGGATAACCAGCCGTTGCGTAGGGCCGCCAACCCTTTCCCGGCAACTTCTTTACAATTCCGTGCAGTACTTCGATGGCCTGACCCCCGCCCCAACGAGGCAAGGCGCAGACCAGCGAAGCGCACCCTGTACGGGGTTGCTCATCGCTAACCAAGGGAACACTCTTAGTGGCTACCTCGGTCGACGATGGTCACACTTGTGCCATCTTAACGTTTTCCGCCGAAGCGGGGGCATAGCACACACGTCGAACGTGTGTGCTATACCTTATGTTATTTAAATATCATATACTTTTGCTTATCATGCTGACTGTTCCGTGTTTTGATTCCTGTCTAGTTGTCCGAGCAGGTTTTCGTGGTTTTCCTTCTCGTTTTGAGCGAATGCCGACAACTTTGCATCTTAAGTCGCTCCACGGGCGCATACGTAATAATAACTCATGTCTTGCTTTTCCCTGCCTTTCCCTGTTTTTTGTTGATGTGGTCCTCTACTGGGTCGTAGCCTAGCATATGCGCTACAAAACTCTAGGGGGGTCTGCCCGTTGGGCAGTCAGGTGCCATTCCGCCTTTCCAGCAAGAGTGAGGAACCATGCTACGCGGCGTTAACACGGCGCCGCGCAATGCACACACCACTAGGACCGGTCCTGGGCGGCAACCTGGCTAGGCTGCCGTTAACAGCACACACACATTCGACGTGTGTGCTATGCCCCCGCTTCGGCGGAAAACGTTAAGATGGCACAAGTGTGACCATCGTCGACCGAGGTAGCCACTAAGAGTGTTCCCTTGGTTAGCGATGAGCAACCCCGTACAGGGTTCGCTTCGCTGGTCTGCGCCTTGCCTCGTTGGGGCGGGGGTCAGGCCGTCGAAGTACTGCACGGAATTGTAAAGAAGTTGCCGGGAAAGGGTTGGCGGCCCTACGCAACGGCTGGTTATCCGACCTCTCTAAATTCACGCGACCGGTCACTAAACACACGCACGAGCGCACCGACATACAAAACCCTACACTTACGCTCTCACACAAAACCACACCCCCATAGAGAGACGCAAGCTGCCAGCAGCAACCAACACACAAGTTCATACCCAGAAGGAGACACAAATTGCTAGCAGCGAACAACACATATGTTCACACCTTGCTATCTATTTTTTGGAATACTAAGGCATGATTTATTATTATTACTAGAATGTATCTTTGAATAATTTAAACCATAGCAACTTAATTACTTGACATTTATATCCTGTCATTTATATTTTGTATCCTCTTGAGAAAGGCGTACCGCCGAAACATGTAGAGTTTTTTAAATACATATATTTTGAAGTAATATACAGACCTTTAATCGCCTACTGATTAGGTTTACCATATCATACCAAGGTCACGAAGTTTTTATATTTATATATATATATATATATATATATATATATATATATAAGGTAAACTTAATTAGTCGGCGATTAAAGGTCTGGTTATTACTTCAAAGTGTATATATTTAAAATAATCCTACATGTTTCGGCAATGATGCCTTTGTCAAGGATATAAAAAATATAAATGTATACACTTTGAAGTAATAACCAGACCTTTAATCGCCGACTAATTAAGTTTACCTTATCATACCAAGGTCACAAAAATACTATATATATATATATATATATATATATATATATATATATATATATTTTTATACATCTACACATCTACCCCAACCACTTTCTAGGAGGTGATAATGCGGAATTATTCAGAAATAGAAAAGGATATTTTTCTATTAACACACAAGTTATTGCTGATGCGAGCTGTATTATTAGAGACATTGTTGCTCGTTGGCCAGGATCAGCACATGATACAAACATTTTTGAAAATTCAAATGGCAAAATTCTTTTAGAAGGTAATGAATTTGGCAATGGTGTACTTTTAGGAGATTCTGGATATCCAGTACGACGCTATTTGATACCACCATTAAGTAATCCAAGAACCGATGCTGAAATACTATTTAATGAATCTCAAATTAGAAGTCGCAATGTTGTGGAACGAACGTTTGGCATATGGAAAAGACGATTTCCAATCTTATCTGTTGGTTTACGTTGTAACTTGAACCTTGCCAGAAAAGTCATCGTTGCTGCAGCAATTCTTCATAACATCGCCCATAATAGTAATGATCACCAGCCATATGCAGAAAATATTGATATGGGTGAAATAGATGTACCCTTCTTAGAAAGACAAGAAAATCAAAATGACTACGTTAGAAGAAGTATTATTGATTACTTTGCTAATTTGTAATGTTTATTACATAATGTGTGTGGTAAATAAATTATTAATGTTCTAAACAAAAATGTCATTATTTCACATGTAGTCATAGTAAATTATAATATGCTAGACATAGAATATATTTAAAAAAAAACTCTGTACAAAATAAATATAATAATAAAACAAAACCAATTTTAATACAGAATATATATACATATATTTATTTACTTGTATTTAAAATTACAAAAAGGGGTTAAATAACAAAAAAAAAAACAGTTTTCAATAACATGTTCAATTATATCAAATCATTTTTTTCTTGGTATTGTTGCTGTAAAATTAACATTTTTAAGCAGTGCTCCTTTTCTGCCCGTTCATTTTGAGCACTGATTGCTTCTAATTGCTTGATCTTTATTTCTAATTCTTTCTCTTTAATTTGCAAATCTATATTTTTTATTTTTATTATTTTATATCGGTAATTCTTTTTCGAACACTAATTTTTGTGTATCTACTACAACTAAACGTTTATCCGCAACATCTGCAAATTTTTCATTTATATCCTCCTTTCCGAGTCTTTGAAACTGCAATTTTGCAGACACGGGCTTCTTTAAACTAGCTGGTGTCCATTGCTTCCATGTTCTTTCGAAAGCGTTCCCTATAAAATATAATTTATTCAATATTTATATCTTAATATATTGCATATATGATAAGTACAATAAGTTTTGATATGTGTACCTGGAGTAAGTAATGCATCTTTATTTAAATCGGTTCCAGCTGTATGTGTTAACTCTACCTTCGTAGAGCCCCCAGGCGCAACATCTATTCCTTCCATATTTATTGCTGAATTTGATGGTGGTAGATCAGCTTCCACCTTTGATATACTCATATAAGAGCACCCCAGTATCTATTCAATAGATATAAATATATTTAAACACAAATGATACATATTTTAAGAAAATAATCTGTAGTTTTACCTGCATCACAGTCCCCTTCCTCTGGTAATAAAACTTCCATGTTCAAAACTAGTATTTCTAATAGCTTCTCTTCATAGTCCTTATATGGAACCATATTTGGTGTACCACCAGCAGTTCTGCACAGTTCATATTTATTTGCATTTTTTTTCTTCTTTAGAGATCTTTTTAATCCCTCGTATTTAATTTTTAGCATTTTTACACTCCTATTAGTCATTAGTTGACAATTAAATTATTTTGATACTTCTGACCACGCATCCTCCTTCTGTTTCCATGTTGTACTGTTAGTTTTTTTGCATTCGATAATGTTCTTATACTTTAAAACCAGGTCAACTAAAATTCTAGATTCCTCAATAGAGACATTTGCCGATCTATCCTGTTTCTTACTTTCCATTTTCTCTAAAATTAAATAAGTTTTAACAATAAAATGCGAACTATAGCCTGGGATTAGGTCATACTTTAGGTAATAATATAACATACCTTTTTTATATTGAAATATGTATTTTATATTAATAATGTTTAAAAGTAAAAATGGACAACACGTGATAACACACAAAAAACGTTTGAGATTTAAGGTTATATTAGATGCACTCATTTGTCATGCCGGCAACTTGAATTTCAAATTACCGAAAGCTGTACATCCTTCTCTATACCATGTGTTAGTGGTATGTTACATCTTTCTCTATTTTTCCCTAAACATACTACTGTTGTAAAAACATCTAGTTCTTTCCAGTAACTAACCGACCTTTAAAATTATATGAATAAACCCAAAAATAGTAAATGTGCCAAGTAAATTTAATTGTCAAGTAACTAACGGGTACTTTACTGGAAGGTGAATAAACCGGGCCTAAATCAATTAACTAAGACTAAAATCTCTTAAATAACAATGTCCATACAATTGAAATATAATATTCAATTCTTTTGAATAAATAATATATATTTTAAAAAATATATATATTTTTACTTACATAAAAAAAAATATAATGTGAGACACATTAACGAGAATCGTTATAAAATAAAATAAATCAAAATTACGAGACTAACAAACTCGTAAGATATACACGGGAAATTGAAATACAATCACATCAACTATTTAAATCAAATCAAACCCGAATTTACAATAGATAATTATCTATCTTAAATAAAAATGAACGCTCTCGTCTTAAGGTTAACTTGTGTCTGTCTAAACGTCCACCTCTAACATAGTGGCGTGCACCACAAAGCGCACGACAAGAAAATATACATAGGAATCCAAAATAATATTACATAGATATATAAATAAATTGTTTCAATATTAATAGGAGAAAAATCCATAGCAATATGTAAATATATGCTTGAATTGGTAATGATATTTGATTTAATAAATATGCCTTTTTGCATTTATACAAGTGTCCCGTATCGTTATGTTCAAATTTTAGGAGTGTAAAGTAGACTTCATTTCAAGTAACAAAAAACGCAAAACTTGTATATCCATTCTTATTTGTTTCAAAGTTACAGATGTATGAATGTGATTGTCAGATCATGAAAAAAAAAATGTAATCCTAAAGTCAATAAAAATTGATTTTATTTAAAAAAAGTTATACGATTCAATAACAGGCCTGTGATTGTTAACGTCGCATAATAAAATGTTATCCTAAAAATAAATAAACACGTGTCGTAGTGCATACAGTAATTTCTTGGAGATCTACAAAAAAGAGTACTGGAAATTGATTTATGATAAAGAAGGTTCTTACTTATTTCGTAAGTGCTGAACCATGAATATCATACAATAAACAAATGTTCAGATGACTGTTAACGTTGCATTTTTTAATAAAGGATTACATTACGTTTCAGTTCATACAACAGCTTATTAGTAAGTGGAGACGTTTTCTTTATTCAAAATGCCTAACCGATTTTCTTCTCGAGAGTATGCGGACATGCATTTTGTGTATGGCTACTGTAACGACAGTGCACGTCAAGCAGTTATTGAATACCGACATCGGTTTCCCGATAGGCGCATTCCTCATTACAGAACGTTTCTGGAAGTACACAGACAATTTCGGGAATGCGGACAGCGTGATTATATTTTCGACCGAGGAGTAAATTTGACAGCAGACTTAGAGGAACAAGCAGTAGCTATTGTTACAAGGGATCCAACTTAGTGTACGTCGAATCGCTAGACAACTAGGAGTGCCACGACACGGACACGGTTTGCTTGAGATAGACCAATATGCTCGTCTAGTTTATTCTACTTGGATATTAAAACAGTCACGGCTTCATTTTAATTTCTGCAGAACAGTCCTCTGGACAGATGAATCTACGTTCACGAGAAGTGGTGTTACAAACCTGCACAGGTGGTCATCAGAAAATCCCACAGCTATACGCCCATCTAAATTTCAACATGAATTTTCTATTAACGTTTGGGTGGCCCAAATCGATGACTTGTTGATTGGTCCTGTCATTCTTCCTGGGAGGTGAAATGCGGACAATTACCTTCAATTTCTTATTGACGAACTGCCAGGTCTTTTAGAGGATGTTCCACTGAATGTTCGACGAGACATGTGGTTTCACATGGATGGGGCACCTCCACATTTCGGAATTGCTGTCCGAAATTGGATTAACGTCAATTATCCAAGATGAATTGGTCGAGGTGGTCCTGTTGCATGGCCACCCGGATCACCCAATTTTAATCCCCTTGACTTTTATTTATGGGGGTACATGAAAAATTTAGTCTACGCGCAAGTTTCGAACACAAGAGAAGAGTTGTTGGATCGTATTCACCTGGCTGCCGAGCAAATCCGACAAAACAAGTATGAAATTTGGATAAGTACTTCTTCTGTTGGCTTACGGGCACAAGCCTGCATTCAACAAGGAGGTGAACATTTCGAAAATATTATTAATTGAACTTTTTTAAATAAAATCAGTTTTTATTGACTTTACGATTACATTTTTTTTCATGATCTGACAATCACATTCATAGATGGAAGCACATACCCCTGATACACACCTATTATTCGAAATATATTCGCACATTTTTACTAAATATATTTTTTTATAATTTGCAGAAAATGTGATTGTAAGCATCGAATGCCGTGCCTGGGCCAAGAACATCGAATACATCGGCGGATACAGAGACCGACAAGGATCAGTGCATTTTGAAATGATGAGAGACGTTTGATCCACGTAAAATTTCTTAAGACCATTAGAGAATTTTTTTTTGTTTGTGTTTAGGCTTTAGTACTTATCAAAGTTGTTTTAAGGATCGCCTCTATTTCACTTTTGTTAAATTTTTTATCTTTGTTTAATTTTCTTTTGTTAGTTCATTCCTTCACCGACTAATGTTAGATCTAAAACGTCTCTTATGCTGATAAAAAAATAGTTTATAATTTAAATAATATGTATACAATACCTAATTGTGTGGTTGAACTAGCTTGTGATCCAATAAAATAGTGTTAAGGTTTGCCATCATATTTGTTAAATATGCGGATTATTCCTAAATAGGATAACAGTACAAAATGATGCAGCAGTCTTCCTTTTCTCTAAACTTAACGTCATCTTTCTAACACACCACGATTAGACATAACATTAGATATATTAAAGTGATCCGTTTTTGTGCCCTTTTCCCCATTATTGATAGGTCAATAATCAAAAAAGGTTTGTGATTTTATGAATTGACAGATGACAGCGCCGATGCCATCTGTCGGTACTTATTTATGTAAAATCTAACAACGTTTGTAATATTTGTCCATTCACGCCTAACTTCACCAATTATTATTGCGACTGTAAAGAACACTAAAATGAATTAAAACAAAAACCTAATTTAGCACTTTTAAGAAGAAATTTAAATATATGATTGTTGATTAAAGACCGCTACTTAGGTAGGCAACCAGCGACATCACTGCGTTACCCAATATGCAACAAAACCGGATATGCGCCTCTAAACACCTGCAGCATAGCGTACTTTTCAACGAGATTCGTCCGTTGCGGTGTATATATCTGCTCGTACACAGGAAAAGATAGTTCCACATCTAGCGATGTAATATTCGCGTAGTTAAAGTGGTCTTTGAATTTGTATCTCCCGAACCCCACAGTTGTCAACGCATCTGTGAGCCTGCCTATAATGACGGTCTTTATTGATAAATGATGGTGTACAATCATACGATTAAAGTTAAAAAAAAAGCTTTACTCGGGCGCCAACTTTTTAACCAGTAATTCCATCTAAAAGTCCGTTGCGGCGTATATATCTGCATATACGCAGAAAAAGACCATTCCACATCTAGCGATGTAATATCCGCGTAGTTAAAGTGGTCCTTGAATTTGTATCTCCCGAACCCCACACTTGTCAACGCCTTTGTGAGTCGACCTATAATGACGGTCTATATTGATAAATGATGGTGTACAATCATGCGATTAAAATAAAAAAAATACTTTGCTCGGGCGCCAATTTTTAATCAGTAATTTAATCTAAAAGTCCGTTACGGTGTATAAATCTGCATATACCCAGAAAAGGAGACTTCCACATCTAGCGATGTAATATTCGCGTAGTTAAAGTGGTCTTTGAATTTGTATCTCCCGAACCCCACAGTTGTCAACGCTTCTGTTAACCGACCTATAGTGGCGGTCTCTATTGATGAATGATGGTGGACAATCATGCGGTTTAAGTTAAAAGTACTTTGCTCGGGCGCCAATTTTTTAACCAGCAATTCAAACTAAAAGTCCGTTGCGGCGTATATATCTGCATATACGCAGAAAAAGACCATTCCACATCTAGCGATGTAATATTCGCGTAGTTAAAGTGGTCTTTGAATTTGCATCTCTCGAACCCCACACCTATAATGGCGGTCTTTATTGATGAATGATGGTGTACAATCATGCGATTAAAGTTAA
Organism: Melolontha melolontha; assembly: GCA_935421215.2. Lineage (NCBI taxonomy): Eukaryota > Metazoa > Arthropoda > Insecta > Coleoptera > Scarabaeidae > Melolontha > Melolontha melolontha. Next base: position 200,562,672 of record OW285237.1, on the reverse strand, counting down.
AAAAATACTTTGCTCGGGCGCCATTTGTTTAACCAGTAATTCAATCTAAAATTTCGCAATTAAAACGGTCATGTAATATAACTACTGCTGAAGTTAGGCCGTTTGTTTAAGACTTTAGATCTGTCGGTAAGTTCTGGTGTATGTTTGGAATAAATGCAAAATTTTGAAAATGTAAAGAAAAAAATAATTCTTCTTGGAAGATCCCTCTCGATCACATTCTTCAAATTCTTACCTGTACTATGTTGTAGCTACTACTAGCTATTACTCAAGTTGGCATTTAATATAAATTGAACAAAGCCTACCTGCAGGTGTTAAGAACCACAATAACTACAAGTCTTCTGGTTATATTTATCTATACTTCATTATTTCTCGCCTGAATACACTTTGAGGCTGTTCTATGTGTAATTTACCTATTAATTTCTCCAATTTTATCATATATCTTGATACAATGCTCGGGGGGCAATACTTACCGATAATTATTAGAAAAAACTTTATAAATTAGAATCAAAATAATCAATAAATATTTTTACGGATTTTTTAGTAAAAAGATTTTATTTAGTATTAAAGGGAGTTGAACCCCTTCAATTCTAAATAAAATATTTTTTACTAAAAAAATTCGTAAAAATATTTAAAAAAGTTTCGAAATATGTGACAAAATTTCATAACGAAAATGTATTAATTTCCTTTCGAACATCAAAGGAACATGAATTTTTGGGTCGTTCTACAGAAACATAATTTCTCTTTTATTAACAAACACCAGTCGGCTAGTTTTAATTGTTGACAATATTTTTCTAAACTAGTTGTTCGTTTCTTTTGCAAAGTTTCATAATAAATAGTCTAGTGAACTTGTTCATCTCATAAAATCTATTTTATTGTGATTTGGTTGTGATTTTCTCGAGAATTTCTCCTACATTCTTTAATATACTTTTAATATATTCTCATAAAATACAGATCATACTTTTCTTTTGTTATAGTTTCAATTGACTTCCTATGCTGTGTTCCCTACAAAATTGGTACAGTGAATTTATTTTTGACCATTCATTATCAAAGGTTAAAAAAATGTTAATTTTTATCGGCGCAAGAAGCATTGAACAACTTTAAATCTATAATTGCTTTAGAGATTCCAAGCTAGATTAACTTTAAATCCAATCTACTAAAACGAAGTTTGTTAATTCATACAGGTACCAATTTAGCTTTATTTAAATTAACCTTAAATTATGAATTTCCTCCATAATAAAATATTTTCACAGTGCACACACAGTATATTTGGATTTTGTACCAATTCAGATCACAAAATTTCACCACCAATTTTCTTTGGGCAATCGAAGTAATTGAGAATATCCCAAATTGAATTATTTTTTCTTAAACTTCGTAAATGACCTTTAAAAACATTGTACATATTTTAACATCTGCATTATTTTTATTTCGATATTCTTCCAACTGACTTCCAACACAGCACAGGTTGGTGGTTGTTTCGAGCTATCGTAACAAAAATCCTACATAATCTTGCGACAGATCTAATATTTTAATCAAACATTTAATTGGACCATTTTTAATTTCGTCCTTGATCTTAAATGCAAACGTGGCACCATCTAATTCTTAAAAAAAATGGTGCAAAATGACAAAATGGGCGTTTTCAAATACTCATGGTCAACCTTAAGTACTTTTAAGTATAATATATGTGAATTACCGTTTTAAATTGGTCTCGTAGCGATGATGTTGATGTTATTCATAGTAAAAAAAAGGTGCCTACAGTCTTTATACTATATGCCATATGTGTAATCACAATCACGCTAGGGAACATACAATAAATTATATGACGCCATTTTAATAACCAAATTTAAAGATATTAAATATGCAAATACAAGGAAGTATCAATAAATTTGTGAACTGCTTACAGGATCGGTACAAAAATTCGCAACTGTATCTGTTCAAGACAAAACTCATAAAATTATTTCAGTAAACCTAATATTTATACAACATTTATCATCATATCGTTTAAATCAGTCTTTGCCATTCTAAAAGGCGATTTATTGATACTTCCTTGTATATATGCATGTAAATTTATATATATATATATTTCTACCAGATATATTCTTGTAAACAATATAAACACTTTTTGACAAATAACTGTACACTTTTTTGATAAATATACACAAAAACTGTGCCTCCGTGTCACCACTAAAAATATATTTAGAAAAATCCATATATATTTTGCACAATAGCTTGCGATCTCTTGATTATACGAAAGAAAGAAAAAAAATTATAACCCGAACTTGTAATAATTGCTTTTAGATTACATTTTTCAAATTATATCTGCATATAATTCTTTAATCGCGTATTCGATGTACTTTCATTGTATCATGTCTTGTACTTTGTGTAAACATATTTGTTGATTTTATTTTTGTTTTTAATTGTACAAAAAAAATTGAATAAAAAAATATATTTGATGTCATTTATGTATTTTGTATTTGTTGTAATACCTTACTACCCTAATATCAATAGTTCCCTATAACAGACCTGGAAGGCCTATAGGATTGTAACATGTCTGAACCTCAAGGTACACAAGAAGGAGTGACGATACAATTAGTTAAACACGTGACCGCTTATATTTACATCCAGATATTAATTTTTCTTAGCCAAAGCTGAGAAACTAAAAAAAAATTGCAAATTTATCAAAATTATATTTTCCTATAATATAATATATTATTAATGAAGTAAAGTTTAACTTGTATGTTAACACTTAATTATTAAAAATCACCCGCATAAAAATAAAGTATCAAATCACTTGCAGGGATAAGCGCATTTTTTTTTAAAATAAAACACGGTTTGCCGGGTAAATTTCAGTTTACTTCTCTATGTAGAAATGACTATTTATTCTACATATAGAAGTAAACTGAAATTGTCACAGTATTTTTAAGTAAAATAGTTTAAAATATATGAAATGTAAAAATCATGGAAACAATGAACGTGTACGTAAGATTTAACATATATTATTAAATTAAATTTACATTTACAGAAAACACCTTGTATGATAATCAACGATTTATTCTGACGAAGAAAATAAAAAGTCGAAACGTTAATATAAATATATTTTTAATTGATGAATAGGAATCAAACCAAATTTCAAGAAATAATTAACCATATATACAGTATAGTCCGCTTATAATGGACTCCAAGGGACCTCCGATAAACGCCCATTAGATCCGTGTGTCCATTATAAAGGAAGGAGAAGATAGGTGTGAAATAATATAGCAAAATTTATATGAAAGTTTATATTTTAAAAAGTTAAGTAACTCTGGAACTAGTGTACGCAAAAATAATTTTAAAATAAATTAAAACATAATATGTATATAAACGTATACATATATTGTACATACGTATGTATCCAGATAATAGAGAAGTATGTATGTATTTATTTCAGAAAACCTGTAATTTTTGTTTGAACAGACGTATTATGCATAAATTGGTACAACAAAAACCTATGCATCTTGTTTAAATTATCTAGGAAGTCCTTTTTATCTGTTTGAGATTGAAAAAATTTTTGAAGTTTTCCTACACATGTTAGTGCTTCCTTTGTAGATATGACTTCCATATCTGTTTCATCATCCTCACCGTCTGACAAAACTTCTTCACCGCATTCTCTCATTACTTCGTTAACTAACGCTTGATTAGTAATTGGATGTTCTGTAGTTATAACATTCTTATCGACATAGACATAATCTTTAAACTGGATGTTTTCATGTAGAAACATCTCCATTTTCAATAATTGACTTAATGGAAGATCATCTTCTGGATCAAAATTATTGTTGAAAGCTTCTGAATCTGCATTTTTTATTACACCAGCGTGACGAAAGCAATTTCTAATCGTATCTGTTGACACTTTGGTCAATGAATTGTGAAGAATTATGATCGCATCTAAAATAGAAATTGACACATTCCGATCTGTTGCTTGCATGTCAAGAATTTTTAAGAGTAATTCTTTTCTATAGGTCTGTTTTAGACTCCAAATTATTCCTTGGTCCATCGGTTGTAAAACTGACGTTGACCGCGGTGGAAAAAATGCAAGCTTTATATTGTTTAATTCAATATGTGGGTGGGCTGGGCAGTTGTCTATAAGTAATAGTATCTGGCGTTTCTCTTTATTTAATTCAAGGTCCCATTTTGTCACATAATTTTCGAAAATAGATGACGTCATCCACGCCGTTTTATTGAATGTGTAATCTACAGGTAAAGTTCCAGTATTTTTGAAGCATCTAGGCTTCTGAAACTTTCCTATTACTAGTGGCTTTCTTTTTTCTGATCCCGAACTATTTGCACATAACATCACTGTTATACGTTCTTTCGAAAGCTTCCCTCCAAAACATTTTTCACCTCTAAATTTATGAGTTTTATCTGGTGTGAGATTGTAAAATATCCCCGTCTCATCTGCATTAAAGATATTATCCGGAGAATATCCGTTACTAAGCGATGGCCAAATATCTGCAAACCATTAGTCGGTGGTCGTTTTATCGACAGAACCTGATTCGCCACTTATTTTACCGAACACTATTGCATGCCGTTCTTTAAATCTGTCTAACCATCCACTCTGCACTTAAAATCACCGCCACTTAATTTTCCAAATTCTTCGGCTTGCAATTGTAACATTGCCCCACTCACTGGAATCTTATTTGCTCTCTGCTGCTGAAACCATCTGAGTAACATTGTATCCACTTCTGGACGTGACGAACTTCGCAGTTTTTTTTCTTCGCATTTTTATGCCATTCTTCCTTAATTTTTGAGCGATTTCCCCATATATTTGATACTGTTGATTTATTTAAATTTAAAGTCATACACATTGTACTTTGCGATTTACCACTTTCAATCGCTTCAATAATTTTTAACTTTTCATTTAATGAAAATGATTTGCGATTTTTAATATGCTTCTCCATGTTATCTAAATATGTATTATTCATTCAAAAGCGCACACACGACTGACAGCACCTTTTAAAATAACGGTTTGAATATCAAATTTTATTGTATATATTTAGGGGAATTACCAAAACGTTCCGTGGATAGTGGATTTCTCGTGGTTTTATAGTCCATTATAACCGAAAGTCCATTATAAGCGAATTAAAATACACATGTTTAAATAGGATTGAAATTGGGACCTATAAACTTTGTCCATTATATCCGGATTTCCATTATATCCGAGTCCATTATAAGCGGATTATACTGTATATATATTATATAGTAGATTAAATTAGTCGGCGATTTAACAGGCCTTAAATCGCCGACTAATTTAATCTACTATAACATACAAAGGTCAAGAAATAATTATCTATCTATTATATATATATATATATATATGAAAAAGAACACGGAAAAAAAAACAAGAATTCAATAATTATGAGTTCTCATTAGCATTACGTTATCAAATATATATATATATATATATATATATATATATATATATATATATATATATATAGGAAGGAATTTCTTATTTTCTTGGCCGTAATTGTACTTATCCGAATTTCATATTTGTTTTGTCGGATTTTCTCGGCAGCCAGGTGAATACGATCCAACAACTCTTCTCTTGTGTTCGAAACTTGCGCGTAGACTAAATTTTTCATGTACCCCCATAAATAAATATCAAGGGGATTAAGTTCGGGCGATCTGGGTGGCCATGCAACAGGACCATCTCGATCAATCCATCTTGGATAATTGACGTTAACCCAATTTCAGACAGCAATTCCGAAATGTGGTGGTGCCCCATCCATGTGAAACCACATGTCCCGTCGAACATTCAGTGGGAGATCCTCTAAATGACCTGGCAGTTCGTCAATAAGAAATTGAAGGTAATTGTCGGCATTTAACCTCCCAGGAAGAACGACAGGACCAATCAACAAGTCATCGGTTAGGGCCGCCCAAACGTTAATAGAAAATTCATGTTCAATTCATGGCCACCTGTGCAGGTTTCTCAGATTTGTAACACCACTTCTCGTGAACGTAGATTCATCTGTCCAGGGGACTGTTCTGCAGAAATTAAAATGAAGCCGTGACCGTCTTAATATCCAGGTAGAATAAACTGAACGAGCATAGTGGTCTGTCCCAAACAAACCGTGTCCCCTGCGATAGGGATATGGATATAAGCCCTCACATTTTAAAATTTGCCAAACTGTCGGTCGTGGCACTCCTAGTTGTCTAGCAATTCGACGTACACTGAGAGTTGGATCCCTTGTAACAATAGCTACTGCTTCTTCCTCTAAGTCTGCTGGCAAATTTACTCCTCGGTCGAAAAAATAATCACGCAGTCCGCATTCCCGAAATTGTCTGTGTACTTCCAGAAACGTTCTGTAATGAGGATTGCGCCTATCTGGAAACCGATGTCGGTATTCAATAACTGCTTGACGTTCACTGCCGTTACAGTAGCCATACACAAAATGCATGTCCGCATACTCTTGAGAAGAAAATCGGTAAGGCATTTTGAATAAAGAAAACGTGTCCACTCACTAATAAGCTGTTGTATGAACTGAAACGTAATGTAATCCTTTATTAAAAAATGCAACGTTAACAGCCATCTGAACATTTGTTTATTGTATGATATTCATGGTTAAGCACTTACGAAATAAGTAAGAACCTTCTTTACCATAAATCAATTTCCAGTACTCTTTTTTGTAGATCTCCAAGAAATTACTGTATGCACTTATTTATGTTAGGATAACATTTTATTATGCGACGTTAACAATCACAGTTATGTTATTGAATCGTATAACTTTTTTAAATAAAATCAGTGTGTATTGACTTTAGGATTACATTTTTTTTAATACAAAGGTATTTTTAATAATATAAAATATTATTAAAAATCTGGTGTGAAGAACACAAATGCAGGTTCACTATTAATATTTTCTGTGAACGTGTCCGAATACATCCTATCCCCAGAGACGTAGATACGTATTCGCTTTTCTACAAGCGTATCTACGTCTCTGGGGATAGGATGTATTCGGACACGTTCACAGAAAATATTAATAGTGAACCTGCATTTGTGTTCTTCACACCAGATTTTTAATAATATTTTATATTATTAAAAATACCTTTGTATTATACAAAACTGGTGGGGTTTATCTACTCATGTATGTTTCAATTATTCTGATACATTACATTTTTTTTCATGATCTGACAATCACATTCATAGATCTGTAACTTTGAAACAAATAAAAATGGAGATACAAGTTTTGCGTTTTTGTTACTTGAAATAAAGTCTACTTTACACTCCTAAAATTTGAACATAACGATACGGGACACTTGTATATTAACACCAAAAAAATAAATAACTGGCAGATTAGGATACTGTTGTTGGAAATCCTGTAAACACTGACTAGTGGAATAAATTCAATCTCTAATTTTTGGCTAGTTCTATAGTAAGTTCATCGCAGTTCGTATATAGACGTAGTATGGAAGTGGAAGTCATATCTGTCTCCGGATAACGTGCACTGATGATCTGTAAAGATAGTGAAATATCGGTATCTGCACGTTCTGGGCGGATGTAGCTTTCACAAATTTTTCATTTGTACTGACTACACTTGTACAGTTGACGTCGCGGCTTGTTGCGTCTACAATCTAGGGCGAAAGTGATTTGTCGAATTGTAGAATTTAATGCAACGAATTATAGCGACAATCGCATGCAAAATGAGATTTAATAGTTATTATATACACTTAGTATGGAAGTGGAAGTCATATCTGTCTCCTGATAACGTGCACTCATGGTCTGTAAAGACAGTGAAACATCGGTATCTGCACCTTTCGGGCAGATGTCAGTTTCAATACATATTTCATGTAAACTTATATTTTAACAAAAGTTATAAATTAAATACTTGTGGTAATACAATTTTCGTCATACGAAAGTCTAGGTAAAAACAATAGAGAGTTCGCGTCTATTGGATGACATCGTTAGAACACGCGTCAGTATAAAAAGTGCAAATTTTAAAATTAAATAAAATAAGTAAAAATCCACAGACATAGATTTCATGCTGTACAAACAAACATGTCATATCTAAAACAATACTTCAGTTAATACACGAATACCCTAAGTTAACCGGCGCAAATAAATAACATTTTTATATTTATCTTTCTATTGAAATTTATTACTGCATAGGCACTAACAACTCAAGCGACATCTCATAAGCTTTGACGGAATCTGTTCAACTGGACAAGGTAGGAACTTATGTAATGTAATACACACTTAAAAATACATATTATAAATATATTGTCATTAAAGAAAAAATAAATAAAGAAATTTATTTATATTATAAAATGACATTAAGCACAGATCGAAAATATAACAATAAATATCAAAATAATAATGCAAATGAGTCTACATTGAATAACCAAAAAAATATTAAGAATCGAAGTTACACCACGTTGGATGCGCCGATATTAATATGAAATTAATTAAATGTAATTTATTGATAATAACCGAGATTATATAATTGAATAAATAATGTTATTAAAAATGTTATTTTTCTATAAAGTAATTGATTAATTATGTGCAGATTTAATATACAGTACAAGCTCGCTAACATGAACTCTCGTTAGTTTGAATAGCTGGATAACATGAACAGATTTTTCGCCCCCACATTTTATACGGACAGCCGTATAGTGTGAACAACGTTTACCGCTCGATAGTATGAATACGTGTTTGTTGACTTTGTTTGAACTTGTTTACAATACATATAAGCAACATTAATATTATTCACTGTAGTTAGATCTACCCCATCGAGCAGTCAACTTGTTATCAATTTGGTTTTATATTCATTATAAATATGGTTAAGGCTAACAGTAAGTGTTTAACATTGAAAGAAAAGTCAAAAATATTAGAAGAAATTGAGAAAAGTATGACAGTATCGTTATTGGCCAAAAAATATGGTATAGCAAAATCAACTGTTTGTTTAATAAAAAAGAAAAAAGATGTCATTTTAGAAGCTGTAGACAATATGTTAAATCCTTCTCAAAGACGTACCTTGAAGGTATCTGTATACGAATTAATGGAAAAAGAACTTTACAAATGGTTTCTTAAACAAAGAGAGCGTAATTTACCTGTAAGTGGCGACATAATTCGAGAAAAAGCATTAAGCTTATGTGGAAACGAAACATTTACAGCTAGTGATGGTTGGCTGCAAAGATTTAAGACCCGTTATGGCATTCGATTTCTAAAAATAACGGGAGAAAAATTATCTTCGCAGCCGGAATTGGTCGACCCCTTTAAACACGAATTATACAGAATTATACAAGAACTAAATTTAAGTCACAAGTCAACAAATATATAATGCAGATGAGACGGGATTATTTTGGAAGCTTCTCCCCGAAAAGACTTACGTTTCTTTATCAGAAAAAACAGCCCCAGGGTTAAAAATTGCAAAGCAAAGATTGACATTCTTAGGCTGCACAAATGCTACATAAATTGACACCTCTTATTATTGGAAAATCTAGGAACCCGAGAGCATTAAGTAAATTTCAAAATCCTGTGATTTACAAACATTCAAAAAATGCAAGATGATATTCCCCTATCGGAAATTGTGAAGCTAATTAATGCCGCTAAAGAGATTGACTACAATGAAGCACTTAAGGACACAGTTACACTACTTAATGAAATAAATTATGGTAATACATCTGAAGACATAGAAATATGGAATGAAGATCGTCAAGATGAATCTGAAATCGAAATCTTCGACGATGAAATTCCTGAGGATGAGGAAGCAGAATTAGATCATCAGCGTGTTTCAATGCTGCTGCTGCAGAAGCTTTGGGTTTAGCAGTGCAATGGGCTCAAGAAAATAATCTTGACATAAGTAAAAATTTATTGCTTCAAAATATATTAGAAGAGGCTGTCCTTTTGAATATTCAATTTAAAAAGATTCAGACAAAAATTACACATTTTTTCAGACCTAAAATAAATATGTAATACGGTTGTACATACATACATACAGCTTTTTTCTTTCTTAAGGAGATAAATAGATATTTACTTTTTGTTACATAGGATCGTACATACATATTTTTATTTGTTGTTTTTTTAATAAATGTTTATTCCGTTATACATATTATGTATATTAACTTTCTTTGTGAAATAAAGAGATTTTGATCATGTATTTTTATGTACCTTCAATTGTATGAACACCCCCTGTAACATGAATGGTCCTTGGTATTTTTGCGTTCACACTATCGAGCTTGTACTGTAGCTTGTATTTTACAATACAACTGTTTGGATATATCTCCGGTTTTTTCAAGATATTTTGCTTACTTATAAAACTATATTTTGCAGTAATTTGTTTAAAATGTTCTTTTATTGCCATGTCCAACAACAAAAAAAAACTGTATATACATATAATGATTACAAATAATATAAAATAATATAATATAATATAGACATTTTTATACGAATATACGTTATGCTTCCTGCCATTTTGATTTACTTTTCACATAGGAGCTTAGAATAATCTAAACGCAATATATAAACAAACAATCAATCACTTGTTATCGATATACAGAAAAACGGTGGCTGAGTGAAGTGCTTCGTTTTGCATATTAGTAATTTCTTCATCAAAAACGCATCGAACACCGATAACAAATCCACCTAAAAAGAAAAAATAACAAAGTAAAATTTATTTTTTCTTTGTCGTAAATAGATTTTTTAATTTTTTAATACGAGTATTGCATTTCTTATTTTATTAAAAAATATTCATAGATCTTAAGACAAAGATCACTAATATATTTGGTTCTGATGTTTTCACGGTCGTAAGATGTGTATATTATGGCCTTCCGGGTGTTGTACCGCGTTAAGGGACAAGTACTTAAATATACATAAAATATCCTGGCGTTTCAGTGAACTTCAGAGGTTAAAAATATAATGAGTCGCACGTCTTTTCACCTAGAGCTGAACAGTTCTTGAGCCCCTTCGTGTTCTTTAAAGGCCCCATTGTCTTGGGCTGTTGCGGTTTATTTACGAGACGCTGTGGCTTGCTGCATTTTGTTTTGATTCTATTGGGCGTAAGTAGGTCAAGTAATATAGTAAGATAGTCCCGAAAGGTTAAGACAGTACAGTCGCCCAGTTTTACTCGGTTCCATGTTGGTGAAGGCAACACTCTATGGAAGGTGTAATAGATCCCCCAAACGTCTAACAGCTACTTTCGGGCGCGGACGTTCCTTGTTAGTTGAAACCGCAGCACGCCCCCATGTGCACTGGACGTAGATCTTCGAGGCTCTCCCCAGGTCGGCCCTCAACTGGGAGGAACAAACCAGGAGATCTCTGTAATCAACGTTAGCATTCGTTTCTGAAGGGCTTCCAGGGTCTTAACGTATAATTTTGGGTCCAGGTCAGGGCGCTACACCTAAGCTGTGACCTCAAGATTGTTTTATAGATTTAGTTTTGCCCCCATAGAGAACAGACTCTGATGCCCCAGGAACAATAGCAAAAAGTTCCTCGCTCCAATATATTGCTTTTTAATGGCCTCCACATGAGGTCCCTATGTCAGCCTCCGGTCTACTATCAGGCCGAGGTACCTAGTCTGTTGAGACTAAGCGAATTCCGTGTCGCTGAGCGTGATAAAATCACTGGGTGGTAAGAGTTTTCTAGTGAAACTAATGACGACACATTTGAACTTGTTGATTTTTAGTCTCCATCTCTCGACCCAGCCCTCGATTTACTCGATGGCTCGCTGGAGACTAATGAGCCGCACTACGATGTGATTCCTTTATATAGCAAATGATAATGTAGAAGGATTAACGGGATACAGGCGGCTACTTGATTGGTCCGGCGGGAGGTCCGAATTCTGTATTCGTTACGAATGCATTGTCTCTGTCTGTGGTGCTGTAATTCTAAATTTTTGCAAGGTACACTATCCACGTGTTTCTTACATTCTAATCCATTCCGAACATGAAAGGTTCGTTACAAACTTCACAAATTATTTTACTTCCATTATATACTAAATTTGGAAATTCACCGACAAACTTCTATACTGTGTGAACTGATGGTCGCTTCATCGACGTTTGTAATTGCGACATTATTAAACTGAACCGTACAACACTCCTAACACAATAAACACCATCGTACAAATGAGGTATGTGTTCGGCGCTAAGAACAATAGCTGATTGGCGGTCTGCCGACCATAACAGCTGCTAAACACTTTCTACTTTTTCGAAGCACACGGTACTAACCGAACGTTCTCAGGACTTTAACCCTTAGGGAAGGATTGGAGATTGAATGTGTCGGGAAGTATTTTGAAAAACACAGACGCTATGGTGGGGACACTTTAGTAAACATTTCAAGATTTGATAAAAGAGGACAGATTGAGAAGGTATAAGATGCAAAGATAACGAAATAAAAGCAAATTGTAACAATAAAACAGTAAGGATAGCAGAGGTGTTCTGGATGCAGGCAGAGACTTTACCAAGGAACAGGAGAAATTGTACAAACTACTGAAACTACTGAAAAATAGTGGTTATTTCTGTGCAATGCAAGTACTTACGATCTAAATTTTCGAATTGTATTCCAACCAAAGGTGGTCTATAATCGGCGGAGCCGTCGAATGGAAAATAATAATCCTTGAAGCCGGCGCTTGGATAAAAAGACAATTTCCCCATGTGATCCCTGTCGAAAGGCGTGATTCCATGACAAATTAACGCCATTTCTTTTTGAGAATGGGCATCTTTCTTTTTTAACTTCCTTCTCACTTCTCTTTTTTCGTGTATCGGAACCCATCCTTTAAGCTGCGAATCATTAAACGGTGTATTAAATAATGTGATCGTATGGAACATCAAGTTACCGAATTTAACTAATTTGAACCTGCTACCGTTCGTCCTTCCATCTTTAGCATATTGATAGTAGAGAATCTTGTACTTACCCATATTTCTAAAATATTTGTTCATGTTCCCTACCTTATTCAATTTCAAATACACACATGGCTTGTCTTCAGTATATCCATATCCTTTTTTACCACAAGGCCCTAATTTTTCTTTAGTAAAACTGCAATACTGTCCTGGTTTTGGTTCTTCTGTATCGCAGTCAACGTATATTGACTGGTTTAAATGATCGTATGCTGAAATAAATTAAGGTCCAGGATGATTTTATACCGGGTTTCTCTTTTGTCATTACACATAGGTATAATGCATTGACTGACTTATTTTCATTTCCAATTACACATAGGAATAAATATATGGTGGCGCAGGCAACCAGTTATACACATATTCAAACTGTCAAAAATTGTTTTTCGTTCATACTTAAATCTTAAATTAAATAAATTTGATTGAAAAATACATAATTTAAAACAGTTAATTATCCTAACAGGCGCATTACTTGTGCGAAAACAATTTTAAATATTTTTAAAAAATTCAAAGAAGATGGATAGTAGTTCTTTAAGATTGAAATACCTATATTATCGAAGATAGTAAAATTAGTGTATCAAAAAAGGTAGAAAATATAACAAAAATTCTTGTAGGTAATAAATATGTTCTATTTCTCTAATAATCACAATAACATTTGGACTGTACAATTATTTGACAGCATCACTACTGGAATTAAAGATTGAGGGAGGAAAGCAAGCCTATTTTCATATGAAGGAGGATCAGTTACTAGAGTAGCAACTGTTTGAGAACCTCGATTTAAAGAGAAAGTTTTCGTTGTACTGAAAATGCTACCGGGGTTACGTCTTTTCTGGATCAAGAAATGTTTAATATTATGAAGAAAGTAGGTCCTAAAAATAAAGAAAAAATGCCTGTAATCGAAACAGACATTAGTCCCATCAAAAGTCACTTTCATTATTTGGATTTTTGCAAGAAAGAATAAGAGAAAGTAAAATCAATTACAGCCGATGTAATAATAACTATAAGGCAATACTTCCAAAGGCCAAATTCAAATCAGGATGTAAATCCTCTTTTATTTTGGAAGGTAAATTTTAAGAATAAAGGTTAAATATATTTTTTATTTGGATTTTCTTTTAGGTAACAGGAATGGAGCTGAAACCCTCAAAAAATGTGCTAGGAAATATATCTGTATTCCAGCGAGTTTAGTAGAAAGTGAGAGTATATAGTACAGCTCAAGATTGGTTAATTGTTAATTCCATAGTCGAGCTAAACCAAACGAGCTATGCAACTAAGTTCGCTAAAACGTACTCCTATAGCGCCCAGCGCTCTTCTGATAGTCTTAGTGACGTGAATCTACTTCGCAATAAATTACTTATTATAGTACTTACATTTCAAAAATTTGTCAATAGTGGAAATGTACAATTCTGGGCTAACACGGTGTTTAGTCATTGATCCTTTCCGCGTATACCATATTATAGCAGCTACTCTATCGGCAAGTCTAGGTAATATACCAATAGCTGCAAAATTATTATTCTTCTGAAAAAGAAAGCAATACAGAATCAGAAATAGTCATACCGGGACTGCTACCTGGCACCAAAGTTGTCTTATCGAAAAATGCTTCGGTCCGACTCGTTCTTATATAATACATAATCAGTACAACGACTCCAAAAAAGGCGCCCAAGAGTAAGGTCAGAAAGATCAAATAGAAACATATTAACTGCACTGCAAAAACTTATTTCAGTCGTGTAATCTCTAGGTACAAGTTATATTTTGCTTACACCAGTTTTTGCAGCTTTTATTGCAGAAGGTTTTCTTCTCCTTGTTATACAGATACTTTCCGCAAGAGCGGAAATTATTCAACGTTTTCCGACGCAATTTCTGGCGTTTATTTAAGTCCGCATATGAAGTAATGACACTACTGGTCGTGGCTTGTGATGGTGATCGAAAATTTCTTCCCATATTTCCAACATAAATTGTACGCCAAAAAGAGGTTAAAAATAAATATATTATTAAACAGAAATTGAAAAAATAATCACGGGTAAACGTTAATTTTGAATTCTACATTGACATTAGCAAGTCTATTCTATCAAAAACAGTTCCGAACTAGAAGTAATCATTTATTATCTTATCGGATACACATGAAAATGTATTTGAAATTGTAAAAAGGTTGACAGTAATAAATCCAATTTCGAACTGTCAAAAGTTTGGAACGTTTTGAACTGACGAAATCTTATTTCTTTGCGTAAAATCTGAAAATTTGCTGAGAACAATATCCACCAATCTAAATGCCTTAATTAATTTATTCATTCATTAATGCAAATAAATGTATTATATCGTGATGGAGTTGGTCCTTGCTATGAGCTTATTTGAATCACTTGAAATAATACATGTGTTTGTATAATAAAAATGCATGTTTCGCTCAGATTGTGGTTGTGTGACTTTTCAGTATAGTACATAGTATGATTTTATGTGATTAAGGGTAGTTCAAGATCCCCGATGCGTGTTTTAGTACATCTCATATTGCCACAAATGTTACTATAAAATTCGAATCCCACTTGGCACTTCATTAATTATATACTATTTTGTTCTAGTGATGTCCTGTCATTTCTTCGTTTTTGTTTTTATTATTGGTTCCGTTCCATATCAAAAACTATTCTTTTCAGAGAAACTATTTGAGTGTTTAGCTAAATTCAATAAAAAGTTCAAATAAACCGGTTGGCATTGAATACGAGCCACAACTGAACACAAAATAACAAAAACATATTGCTATGAATTGTGATGTTTTGCTTATTCACAATTCACAACCAATGTGTCCAGCTTCGATATTCAGTCGGTTCAATTTCCAAGATGAGACTGCTTTTCCCTCAGGGTTCCAATCGGAAAAGTGGAAAACACAAATGTATTAGCTTACTAGTTTTATTTTGGACGCCACTCAAAATTTATTTGAGAAAAATATTAATAACGTCTTAGAGTTACTTCAGAGCACAAAAGAATAAAGGTTTAAATTAAAAAACACAATGAATTTTAAATGACACTTTAATACAATAATAAAATGTCTTTATAAAGCATAAAGATCAATATTGCATCATTAAACAATATTTTTAAGGTAAAATTATTATATGAAAATGACTGGACACAGTTCAAATCATTCAAATAATAATAATAATTATAATAATTAGTAATACAATTTTACTTAACTGAAAAAAAATATTTTTTTTCACGAGACACCTGAGTTAGAAAACGTATAAAAATCACTACGAGATCAACAAACTCGTATAAAAAACAAACTCGTAATATAGTATTGAAATCAAGCACAACCACACATTGATAAAAATCACGAAGCTAATAAACTAAGATAAGAAAAATATATCTTATAAAAACACGTCTTCTCAACTCAGATAGCAGTTAGTGTCTGATCTCGGATACAGCAAATCCGGCGTGCTACAACAACGCTAGTCAACAATAAATCAAAATAAAATCTGCATTCATAGAAAATAAAAATTATACACTGGCATCGAAAATAAATGTACAATCATAAATCATAAAATTTTTCACAATATTTGCGTGGAAAAGTCTATAGCAATATGTTGGCCAACATTTCAACAATTTAGTATAATGGCAAATTTGAACTAACCTTAATAATTTAAAATCTGTATTTAAAAGACTTATTTTAACATTTTATAATTTATCGTGTGTACATCCATCATACTGTATTTTTCACGTAATAAACTTTATTATGTTTGTAATCTTCTAAAATACAATGATTCAAAGGCAGCAATAAGATGCAGTCGTATATACGGTATGCGCCAAAATAAACAACACTGAAATGCGTGCCATTGTTATGCGCATGTCTGCTTTTTGACGTATGATACTAGCAGCGTTATGTGTTTTTAGTAGTGCAAACAACGTTGTTATGTGATGTTATAGTTGAGAATGGGTCTCACGACTGAGGAAAAAGTGTTTATCGTCGAACATTATTTTCGATCGTACGGAAAAGGCAAACAAGGTGGACCGAGTTTGAAGTTAGTGACGGAAACATATCGCGATCAATTTCATAAAGAGGCACCTACCAACAAAGTTATGCTTTCTATTGTTGAGAAATTTCGTCGTTCTGGCAGTGTGTTGTGCCAACGGAAGGGAAGGTCTGGTAGGCCAGTAACTGTGAGAACGAATGGGAACCATGGACGTGTCCTCAATCAGGTTTTGCAATCACCGAACCGAAGTCTTCGGCGAACGGCATTTAAGTTGAATATCAGCAGTACGTCGATTCGGCGTTTGTTCAAAGATGTAGGTGGATTTCCGTACCGAATTCAAGTTGGACAACGATTGTCAAACCAAGATATGAATGCCATCTGTTACATCAACGTATATGTTATTTGATACTTATAGGTTATTTGAATATTTAAATTTGACGCGTACATCTAATATATATCTACATTCACGCAGCCTAATTTAATCCGATTAAAATATGACTGTACCACTTTTTTTGCTCACGATAGTACTTAAAAAGTAAACAGTTCCTACATATAAACGCAGTATATCAAGTTTCCTTCGTGGAAAAACTAGAGAATATAAAAATGAGGCATCAATTGTTATCACCTTGTCAAAATTGTAAAAAGAAATGTATAAATAAATTAAGTGATGTTAAAGACGGCAGACTATGTGCCCCAGCAGTGGCGTTGCGTGGAGAGTTTAGCAGAATAACAGTGCGCTTACTTAAAAATAAATATATCGAATCCCTATACAAAACGTTAAGAAAAAACATAAATAACTTACCCAACATGTTTACATTGTTGCAAAAAAATGCGGATGTGCGCGATGAAAAAACTGCACCATAATATATGTTTCTGTATTAGTCTCGGAAAGGTTCGTACGTAGCGACGTATATATATATATATATGTTTATATACAGAGAAGGATTGTTCGACGTTGAGAGATGTTATATTTGCATAGTTAAAGCGCTCTTTGTATCTGTACAACGGATCTTCAGTATTGGTAAAAAGTTGCCCTAATTTGGTAAAATCTACATTTTTATCTAATACACTGTTAAATTTTTCACGGGCACAATCACTTTTTTCATCTTCAAGGATATGCAGCACTAGTTTTACGTGGTCAATAATTGCTGATGAGTCCGATAAGGACAGCGCAGTGTTCTGTAAATTTTTTATTGCGTCCAGTATTGGAACGTAACTGTCGTAAATAATTTTTCAATTTGCTGCAACTTGAGGATTGTTAAATTGAACCTGGCTGAGCCGTATTGCAGCTGCTTCTTTGGCATCTAGTTGTAAAATCACTGATTTAATTTTTTCAAAATGTTTATAATAATAAAATGCTGCTTCTAACCAAGTACCCCATCGTATAAGAATTGGTTGCGGCGGCTCGGGTATATCAGGACACAGCGAATGAAATAGCCGAAACCGTTTCGGAGATTTAAGAAAAACCGCTTTCGTTTGTCCTATCAGTTGATCCACATCAGGATAAGTTGTACGTATAGTGTTTGTTACAAGGTGTAAAGCGTGAAGCAAACATGTGACATGCAGCAGGTTTGGTTGAAACGTTTTGAGTAAGTTTGCCGTGGAACACATAACCTTGGCAGCATCGGTAACTAACATTAACACTTGCTTCGGTAAAATCTCAAATTTGTGTAGTGTTTCTATTAATACATCATATATCGCTCTGGCAGTACACCCTTGCATTCCTTTACAGGTTAGTAAATAAGGAGGAGAAGGTCCTTGCGGAGTCAGCGTCCGTACTAGAATGGCTAGGATTGACTGTTTTTTAATATCTGTAGTTTCGTCTATTGTTAACCACAGGAATTTTTTTTTTACCGTATTTTTCGTACAATTTACAATTCTCTCACGCACTGACGGTACGTAATTCCGTAGCGTACTTCTTGCTGGTAATTTCCACGTAGAATTGTATTTCTTCCAAAACTGACGAAACATTGGGTGTTCCACTTTCTGCATTGGTATATTGGTCGCAATTAACATCATTGTTAAATCACACACAAATTTATTATATGATCTGCGTCCACTATTATTCGATTTATGTTTGTCACTATTTATATGTCTTTGGCACTGACTTGCTTTCCAAGTTAATAAAGTTGTTTCACAAACTAAACATTTCACTACGGTACCGTCATATATTAAACCGGGAAATCGATGTAAAAATTTCTTTACTACGTTAGCATGCAACCGAGTCGATGCATTGTTTCTACGCACTCCCGACATTTTCAACACGATTGTGTTAACAATGTATCGCTTACAACGTCTCAACGGCAACTGAATTGATCGTCGTACGCCTCTACTCGATCCCTCCACATCACGCTACTGTTCGGGCACATAGTCTGCCGTCTTTAGTGATGATCGTCGCAAAAATATCAATTTTCAATTTTAGCAGTTGCCACCTGTACAAAGTAAAAGCTTTATTTTGAATATTTGCAAACGTCTAGAAGTAAAAAGAAGAACCACAGAAAGTGATATTAAGAAAAATACTTTTAAGTATATTTTCAAAGATGATTATGACATTGATTTGTAAAATATTTTTCTTAAGGACCCTAGACTACAAGAGAAAGATTGATCGTCTTTATTTAATGTACTATCTAAAACTCCGAAAGGACAAATAACACCCAAACATTCTAAAGCCTTCTAAAACCAAATTTCAACATAACCTTTTATTTGATGCACATATTGAATCTTTCAATCCATGCATATCACATTTCCGTCAAAATGAGTAAACATTTCTAGTATGTATGCCGACTTTTTACAAATTCATCTAAATATAAGAGTTTCTTATGAATTATATCGTCTACGAATGAAACAAAAGGATATTTCATTTGCAAAATTGGGTCATGAAGAGTGCGAAAGATGTGAAAACTTTAATTTACATCCACATGATGAAAAAAATATTCAACTAGATTGTGATGACTAGAGGCCGGACGCATCGGAGCGAAATTACAATGGATATAGTCTATTACATCGCTAAGTACAGCACGCTGTTATTGAATAGCACTATTCATTCGGCTAATCGCACATCTGTTTTTTGTCGTTGAATTGTTACGCAATTACTTCGATATAACAGTTAAATTCCTTTCTTCATGGGCGCAGATAACGTGAAGAGTTTTTAAAAATTATTTTATTTATTTGCAAGTATTTCGTAAGATAAATAAAATACGGGGAGTTAGTTTCTTTTTTTCATTGATTTAACTGTTAATTACATAGGCAGGTACTTATTTCTGTAATAGATCCAGCTT
This sequence comes from Melolontha melolontha, assembly GCA_935421215.2. Classification (NCBI taxonomy): domain Eukaryota; kingdom Metazoa; phylum Arthropoda; class Insecta; order Coleoptera; family Scarabaeidae; genus Melolontha; species Melolontha melolontha. Next base: position 200,542,583 of record OW285237.1, on the reverse strand, counting down.
AATATCGTTTCATCGAATCTACTTCTCCCAATTATTTTGACGTAAGTGTCCGGTGAATTTCGTTAAGTTTCAATAACTTACGCATACATTCTTAATTTTTATTTATTTAGATCTAGAACATTGTTTAAGTTACTTTTTCAGATATGATATGGAACAGCGTCGAAAATGGCATCGTGAACAATAGCGAGTCGGATTAAGGATCATACTGATTGCATGTCCATTGCCAGTAATTCCAAAATTTATTGCAAAGTCTGTAAAATATCGTTAAAAATTCCAAGAAATCGCATGTAAAACGTCACTTAGCATCGCAAACACGTTCACAGAAATTAGACCCGTTGGAATCTGACAATTTTAACGAAGAACTCAGTGAAACTTTAATGGCGGCAAATATTCTATTAAATAAACTTGACAATCCCACCTTCAGAACATTGTTCTTGATGAATCCACCTTACGCAAATATTATGTTCCTAAGTGCCACACGATAACAGTAGAACGCATTAGAAGCCATCTTTCAAATCAGTACCTATGGATAAGTGCCAACAAAACTGTCGATATATTAGGACGCTGTGTGGTAAATGTTGTAGCAGGTGTTGTTTCATCCTCCTGGTTTGAAGGAAGTTCGGTATGTATCGACCGAAATATGTGTTGAAATAATACAATAGCTTTTGTATGACACTAATATATTTATAAATTTAATCTTGGAGTTCCGTTAACTTAATGTAAATGCAGTATCTGGTTTTAATACTAAAGACCGAGAAAACTGGCTAATAAATAATATTTGCTCCTATTTAGATCACTGAGATCTTAGTAGGAACTGTTAGTTAGATCACTGAGACCTAAGCTTTAACTCGAAGAGATCGTACTTGGAACTGTAGTGAGCTCTAAGAGATCTTGTTTGGAACTGTTTCTTCATTCCCTTATTTTTCGGCAAGAAAGTTTTGTCCCCGCCAGTAAAAGAGAGGGAGAAAACAATGAAATAGAGTATACGGAAATTTCCATACCATTATTTTTACCTTTCCAAGAAAAGTATATGCTGTAGTTTCCAACGTCATAAATGTATTAAAATAAACAATATACGCCGGAAACCCTTAATTATAGAAAATAAAATACCTCTTAAAGTAATAAATATACAATGCACAGAGATAACCTAATACATCGCAGAATCGCATCGAACCAAATTATTTAACCTATTATAATAATATATAACAGGAAATATGTACTATCGTGAGCAATTGAAAGTTAACACTTTATTATGTTGGCATGTCGAAATTTCAAAATTTATCTAATGTATACAGTACTTTTGAAGTGTCAGTGTCAACATTTAATCATAACATAAATGACATTAGCTTGACAATTTGGTAAAATTTACGCAGCTATAATAGTGCGTTTACTTTCAATTGCTCACGATAGTACAATAAAACTTATTCTATTATATTTATGCTTATTCAAATACATTTACATAATGGATGGATTAACCAGAGGGTTGTGCCTGTAATAAAATAAATAGTTTTTATGACTGTAGAAAATAAGACAATGAATAAATGTAATACCTGACCAGGCCTAAGGTAATTAACAATATTAAATATATCTGAACTCCAAGACCTTTTCTATATACAATACATAATATTTAGAATTTAAAACTAGGATTAAATATATTAACATAAATATACCTACATCTAAATAAGACTAAAAATACAAAATTAAATCTATTTTGCCCGAACAGGTGTACTATATCCAACTATTCCATATATCGCATATACATATAATAACAACAAAAAACAACAAAAGTTATAAATACAATTGATGCGGAAACAGTTGCTAAAACCATTTACGAGAATATTCACCAAATGCTTCATTCGGACGACAGGTACCAAGAAAAAATATTTTTATTTGTCATTGACAGTGCTGCATATATGTTAAGAACAGGCAGACTATTATAGAAAACATATATTCTAATATGCTGCATATTACTTGTATAGCACATGCTCTCCACAGAATCTGTGAATATATCAAAGACACCTTTCCGGTAATTAATAGATTTGTATCCGCTTTTAAATAAGTTTACAGAAAAGCACCATTGGGAGTAGCTCTTTACATGGAAAAAAACATCTTTGTCACTGCCTTCCTCTCCGGTAATAACTATATGAAGAACATAGTTCAAAGCTTCTATTTTTTATGCAGAGAATCTCTATAGTTTACAAAATTTCGTTACATGTTTAAATGACGATGCTCTAAGTATTTCTGAGTGCAAGGGACTAATACAAATTTAAAATTTAAAAAATCAGTTGTACTTTCTTCAGGGAAACTTTGGAAATTTGCCAGAACTAATCACTTATTTTGATAATCAAAATCTCAAATTAAATGATGGATTAACCATATTATAGATGTGGCTATTAATAATTTGAAAAATATTCCAAGTGACTTCGGATGTGGCCTTCGGCAAAAGTTAGACGCAGTGTTTAATAGAAATCCATATTTAATAACATTGCGGCAATTGTGTATGGGAACAATGCCTCAAAATCTAACTGCTAAATACGTTGAAACAAAATAATATTTCCAGTATGCACCTATAACCAGTTGCGATGTAGAGAGGACGTTTTCTATCTACGAGGATGTATTTCATTCAAAGAGAACAAATTTTACAGAAGAGAACCTTGAGAAAGTATTGCTAGTTAATATTAATACTCCTTTACTCAACTTGAACTACAAAATGAATTAATAAAAATGTATTTCGTATTTTATAGATCACCACCCGTTCGTTTTCCAATTATATAAATAAAATTAAAAGCTTTTTAAAAATAAAAATTTTTAATAGCACGCCCGTGGCCGATGGGCCAAAGGCCTGTCGCGTCCGGTCCTTACTCAGGTGTATTACTGCTGTTAGAGATTCAATGAAAATGCAAAACCGCGTTCAACTCAAAACTACCATTTTGTTAGTTACTGCCTTTTCGTTAAGTAGGACAGTAATGTGAACACTTTATTAAGCTAAATGAGGTAAACAATGTTTACATAGAAAATACCATCGTCTATTAGGACAGCGTTAGACTGCATGCTGTTTAACAGTGGCTGTGCAAAACTAAGAGTTAAATGGAAAATTCTCCAGGCTCGGCAAAATGGTTGGACGTGCACATTGGTTCTATCCAAGCCATTGAATCCTACCTTACGCCTTTTTTGGAAAAAGACCATGAAGCTTCTTCTGTGAAAAAGAAACTTACATAAAATGAAAGCTATATTATTGAGAAGTAATGTTTTTTTTTGTAAATGTAGTGGTTTACCTTTTATTTCTTAAAGCAGATACGAACTTTTCCAATCATACAGAAAATCTTGTTAAAAATTAATAAAATGTTGCTACTATTAATTAATATAACAGTGGAACGTAAAATATGTAACCCCTATAATATTAGGAATTTATCAGAATCACTCATATTTTCTTTGTATTTATAAGCATTTAAAAAATTTCATTATGTTTTTAAATGTTAACGCCTATTTTAAAAATCTCAAACCGCCTTACAACAGAGTATTATTGGTTGCCTATACGAGCATAACAATTCTGACTTTTTAGCGTCATGATATTGACGTAGACAAACAGGTTTTGAAATTTAACGTTTTTTTCTTAATTTCATGCGGCGCTTCTGGCTACCGAAAGACCGCGTGACTCTCATCACATGTGTTTATATGACGTTTGACATATATCGGAGGTTTGATGGGAGTGGTTTTCGTTTTAGCTGTGAAACGAACCTAGTATCCTAACGAACGTTTGGAAATAACTCCATGATCAGAGCACTCCAGTGTATGAATGCATAATTACGGGCGTGTGGTTAGTGCCAGACTATTTATTCAAGTTTGTTTTGTTGCGTGAGTGTCCGGATAGTTAGTAAACATTGCGGTTATCATTTAAAAAAAATATACGATTAATGAATACATTGTTAATCTGTTGTTTACCAACGATCGTCTTACATCTTGCGGGTGATCAGTGTCAGTGCTCGGACTTTCTGTTTGATGTAATTAAAGTGTGCAAATTGTATAGTGCCTGCTCCATTACGTCTCCATAAACATACACACTGGCACGGAACGCTTTACATATATGTCTGGACATGTGGGATGTAATAATTCACAATTAATTCGATTAAACAGTGTAAGTAGCTTCAATCTAATTTAATATTCGTCTGTGTAGTAGATAGTGGCGGGGGTGTTGGTATTAGCATTCCGAACGTGGATGTTCAGCTTCCACATCTCGAATTATCTTATTAAATACAATTTCCTTATTGTTGCCTCGTCTAACCTGAGGTCAGATTTATTGTCACCCTGTGATCAGCTGTTTCTACCCTGCCTACAAAACGTAATGATGTCGCGCATGGGCAAAAAACATCGAAGTCCGAACTACCACCCCATGTCATATGACGAGATTAGAATTTTTCAATGTAAGATTATATAGAATACGTTTTATACATCTGCAAATTCCAGTTCAGAGGATACCGTGCTTAATAAGTACACAGTGAATTATTATGTTGTTCTAATTCTACGCCTTAAAAGATAAATTTTAGTGTCTGTATTTAATTCTGGAGAACATAACAGGTAATTATTTTTACACTTTTAAGAAATACATTGTGCTTATATGTCTGAAAAACATAGGTGTAATAAGTGTCATTAACTTGAACAATAGGAGACCATTCATTCAGTACATATTTTATGTGAATTGCATATTTTTATGGTCGTTTTAAAATAGAAAAATATTAAATTAATGTCAATTTATCTGTTATTATACTTTGTGTAAAAATAACGTCAATTTATCTGCTATTACTGTGTTGTAAAAATTTTAATATGATGACTTAATCTTATCTTCTTAATGAATATAAATGTTTCTATTAATTTTATCAAACTTTTATATACAGTACGTCTCATTAAAGTACTCATCGAACATGTAACAGTGCCAATAATTAGTTTCTCTTTTGGGATCATCAGATATATTCACGCAAAAATCCTATCAGCAGTAGAAAGCTAAAAGTTTACTATTTACTAGTATATTGGGGCGAAATGTTGTGTGTACAAATGTTAGTAAGTGTAAATAGATGGGAATATTAAGGAAATTGTGTTCGATCAACTTTTCTGCTATATTGGCTAGTGCATTTTTAATATTTTCTTTATTACCTACGTGTATTTTCTGTTTTCAAATTCTTATACCTAATTTGGATAAAAACAAATTATTTCTAATGCCTTAAGATCAAAGAAATATTGTAGTGTTTTGCGGTTTTATTCATCTGAATTGAACATGCTTTCCCGAGTAAGAAAAGACATTCATTAGCAATAATTTGTTTTACAATTTCAAACGTTTGGTAGGGAAGGTATATAATAATGTATCATGTTCACCATTAGCTACAGTAATATGCTGGTAGAGTAAATTCCATTTTGTTCGTGAATCTTTAAAAAAAAACTGTTTTTGCAAAACGTGTTCAAACAGCTGTTATTTACAAAAAAATATTGCGGTCATATGATTGCTATGTTACTGTTTATTCAGTTCAAACAATCCCGGGTATTGTTGAAGCGATCAATACCATTTTAAACGGTTATTTGGGTGTGTGGAAAACCACTTTCGCTCGTTCTGCCTTCGAATCCTCTCATCTGGTTCTTTGTAACAGGCGATGTGAATTGAATCTACACATATCCATACAATAAATTAGACATAACCAAAGTGTTTCCAGCCTCAATGGGTTTAAATATTTTTAATCGACTCCCTGAAAACTTTCAGACTATCACCAATGCCAGGGACCTTACGCGAAAGTTACGGGATTTACTATTTCTTAATTGCATATATTCCATCGAGGAATTTTTGACCGTCCTTGAAGGGGTGATAGTTTTTAATTTTATACTTGACGGTACACATTATTGTATTTACTTTTTATGTGTTTATATTGTTGGACAAGTCTATTATGTATCTTATGTATTTTACATTAAAACTACGCGATCCGAAAATAGTGCAATAATTGTCTTTTGGAGCTTTCAAAATGAGTCAGCCTCATAGAAGTTATTCGTCGAAAAGCTATAGCAAGATTATCACCATTTTTTTCAGTATTGCTCGCTAGGCGTGTTGCAATCGTAAAACGATTAATTCTAATTGTTACACTTCGATCTAATTCCCGAAGGTCCTTCAAAAAATTTGTGTTAATCGACCAATAGGTTGTTTCCTACCAGCACTGAAACAGTGAGCTTATGAAACGAGCAACAGATCGAATTAATGAACAATCTACCATATAATACCCATCTAGCACACAACAATTTCTTTTTGTTGCCACATACTAACAAGTTAAGTCACGAGAAAAGAGTTTTCCTCCAGTGGATTAAGTCAATGCTTTCTAAAGAGAGGTAAATGACGTTACTACAGAAATGTGGAAAGAAAGTTTAGAAAACCGGTTACTTGATTTTTGGCGAAGACTTTATAACATAATATTATATTTTGCTGCATTAATTTCAATTTTAAGTGAGTATCAACTTGTTATAACTGTCTGTCATTAGTAGGGAAACCCAAATATGCAAGTGGAAAACCCAAAAATATACGCATAAATATGCAAATCATTTAGTCATAATATGCACAAAAATGTTGAAAATATGCAAATAAAAAAATACTTATACATACATAAATTGATTGATTCACTGATACGGAAAAACTCCTTACCACATCAACCAATGTAATAGGGGCGTATTTAAAATGTTTAATATTATAGGATACAAATCAATGTATTCGGTAAATTCTCCCTCTAAAATATTAGCTACTTGACTAAGAAACCGAAATCCACAATTTTTTTCCATAGGCTCGGTTAAAGATGTCTTGTTCGTTTAGCTCAGAGGCTCCCAAACTTTTTTTTCTCATAGACCACTGAAAGTTTTGCTGGTTCCGGTGGACCCCCTGCAGCTACATTTCTACCATATTCCCAAAACTCGACAAAAAATGTGAAGATTAGATCTAACTATGGAAATTTGCGTTGCGGTTGAGTTATTGGTTAATTAATAATTGATTGTGCTGTGAGTGGATGTCAGAAAAGTAAAGTTAGCCAATCAAAAAAGTGATTCCATCCAACTTTACTCCTTTGACATCTACTCACAGCACAAGTAACCAATCAATTCTCACATATTTTATTTAGAAAACTCCCCATTCGGAGTGGTAAAAATAAAAAGAAAAATAGTATATTTCCTTGTGTTGTATTTATTCAAATATGTAATTATTACACTATTAATTATTATTGTTATCATATTACATTGTAATATGATAACAGTCGTAATATAATTAAAATTAAATATTAATAACGTAACGTAACTTGTACAATGACAATCACAAAATAGTCATAATTTTAGTGGGAGGGATGTACTTGATGGATTGACAGCAAATTATCAATATTTGGGTTCAGTTTTGTTAGGAATAACCCCAAATCTCCCCGTTCTGTGATATTCAATCTGCTCCTTTTTGGTTTGTAACGACACTAAAACTTTTCTCGACAAGAAATGACGAGGGAAACGCTATCAAAAGCTTTCTCGCAATTCCCCACAGTCCAGGATATTTTTCGGGTATTTCTGCCTGCAGCCAAATTGTTTGATACCCTCTTTTAAATTTCACCTTCAGTTCCTCATTAGTGCTAAGCTCGAGTAGCTCCTCTTGTAATATCACATTCTCCACTTCCGTTTCATCAAGTGGATTTATGATACATGGTGGTATTTCCATCGTCAGAATATCTTCAAATCTGATTTTAAAGTCATCATGCAGGGCAATTAAATGTTGAACGTATGTGCGAATATCCTCCATATCAAGCCATTCTACCTGTGACAAGTTTGAAAACTGGGAAAATTCGCGCCGACTAATATTTTGCTTCATAAATTTCAATTTTCCAAGAAAAACTGAAATTACACCGTTTGTTTTTATTAAATTGAAGCTGTCCCCTTGTAATTGTAAGTTAATGTCATTAAATTTTTTGAACAAATCTGTCAAATACGCCATGTCTGCTTTCAAATTGATCAGGTTTTCTTTTAAATCTGGATCTTTACTTTCCAGAAACTCTAAAACTGATTCAAAAAGTGAGAAAAATCTTGTTAAACATGCACCTTTCGACAACCAGCGTACTTCAGTATGTAAGAGCAATCGTTGGAAGTCTTCCTCATTTTCATCGCACAATTGTGCAAATAAACGCGTATTCAATGCATTGCTTCTTATTTTGTTAACTGCATTAATCACAAATTGAAGCGATTGGTGCAATTTAGCACTCAAATTTTTCGCTACTAGGTGTTGTCGGTGGATGACACAGTGAATTGCAGTTACCTCTGGTATAATTCTTTTAAGATGGCTTATAAACCCACGACATCGCCCGGCCATGGCAGGAGCTCCATCTGTTGCCACCGAAATAACGTTTGTGAATGGAATCGATTTTTCCTTAAAAAATCACTCAGGACATTAAGTATTGATTCACCTTTATTGTCCGTCTTCAAAATTTTCGCGAATAGTAGTTCTTCATGAATTTCTTCGCCCATAACAAATCGAACATATGCCAATAATAATGCTTCATTACCAGGTAAAGTTGACTCGTCCAGTTGAATAGAAAAATGAGTTGTTTGCAGATAATTACACAAGAAACTTTCAATATCAGAGCTCATTTCGTCAATACTTCTTTGTACAGTGTTGTTACAAGGAATTCTTTTGAGTATGTCAAATGGAGATTTGTGCAGAACAGTTTTTAAAACCTCTTCAACAGCGGGTAAAATTAACTAATCTCCAATGGTGTGCGATTTTCCAGATTTCGCTATAAGTATGTAATGAGATATTGTAAGATGCCCGCAAGCCATCATCGTTACTTTCCGTCGTTGAAGCGAACATACTGTGCACGGTGGATCTCTTTTCATATTTTTCCTTCAATGTTTGAAAATATTTCAAATCTTTACCTATTTTATCAGGATGACACCTTCTTAGATTATCTTCGAGCTTCGATGGTTTCATAGAGTCATTGCTCAAAACTTTGTTGCATAAAAGGCATATGGGCAAACGCTTGTCTGCCTTTGATGGAAGAAAACCAAATTTTAAATAATCAACACTGTACTGTCCACATTTCTTCTTAGATTCAGCTATGTTTCGTATCAGTTACCTACCTGTAAATAAAAAAAAACTTTGTTGTAGTAATCTTAATGCGGTCTTACTTAACAGGTATGGCTATTTTAACAGGATTAATGATTATTGCAATGAAATAAACAAAGTACCAGCGGCAAACTGATTCTAATTATTAAAAGCAATAAATCGCTAAAATCAATAATTAAATTTTATGAAGACGGCTGAACCGATTTTAATGTAATGTAAAACATTTTTTCATTAATTATATTTTGATATATTTCTGTAAATTCGATAGAAAATACTTGTAAATAATATTTTGATATCAAAACTTCGCGATTTTAATTATTTATTTATTACTTTGATGCACGTTACGAGTATGTAGTATATAAAGACACGTACAATTTATGAAAATATATTTAATTATTAGTGAACCACCACACAGTCGGGCAATAAAAAAATTACTAATAAATTAGGGACAAGAAGTTCAACCTTTCTCGGCTTTCTGTTCTTTTATGGAAGTATCTAATAATGGCTCTGTTCAGTATTTAATTTTTAATACGTACCTACTACACGCAAACATTACAAATATACTTATTACAACATAAATATATCTCCTATCGCAGGTGGGTTGGAAGAGATTTCTTTTAGGAATAAGCGTCACCTTTTGTACCTACGTATTTTTTTGTAATTTGTCCATTTTTTGTTTACTTACGTGTAAAATAAATTGTAAAATAAATAGATAAATAATAAATAAAATAAAAGTATGTATAACAAATAGGCAGGTAAGTACTTACTTTTCCGACAGTGGCAAACACTAACATCGATTCACTTTACTTTACTTTTCTTTTCGAAATTCGGGAAACAAATGAGTAACGTTTATCCGTGGCATTCGTATTTATATTGGTGAAGAATCAAACAAGTTCATGCAAGATTGCAAGCACACACACCACAAGTCGTACTTCGTCCCTTTGCACGTCTGAACAAGCATTGCGGACGGCGGCAGCGGCAGCGCTTTGCAAGTCTCGACACGTTGTACTGAATATGGAATATGCAAGTTTTTACAAGTAACAGTCGCTGAGCTTCTCAAAATATTATCTGCCTACATTGATAGGTGAACTCAAGCCAACATTTTAGTTCTTCACTATCGAAACCAGATAAATTTTCGTGGACCCCCGCTTACGAATTGTGGACCCCCATTTTTTTGTCACGCCAACGTAGACCCCCGTCGAGTCTCCCATGGACCCCTGGGAGTCCACCTGGACCACTTTGGGAATCAATGGTTTAGCTTTCTGGACATTGGTTGGCAACATTGTGTTGATGTGGGCTCTGACACGTCTCCATATTTCATCATACCCAATTTAGTAATATGAACAGAACTTTTCACGTGTTGGTCTATTCGATATTTTTTATCGCATGGTATCTGCAATGAAAAAAAAACAAAAATTGAAATATCAAATTGAAAAGCAATAATATCAATATACTTAGATCTAAATCCCTAACAAATAAGTTCAAAATATTAAATGAAAGCGCCCCAAGTGTCCAAATGGTTCGAAATCGGTCGATATACCTAGGGTTCCGTATAAAAAATTAAGTTAATACTGACAGGGCAAAACTAAAACGCCCTGTACATTTTTCTGTATTTTCATTGTGTATGTCCCTCAAAAACAATGTAACTTTTAACTTTTTTTTTGTAACTCAAAAAATAACAGATATCGACCGATTTCGCACTATATTGAATATTCAAAAATTATACTTACAATTTTAACGCATGCAGAACAGTAAGCTTTTCTCATATCTTTACATGAAAATGATCTAGAATTGCATATAAAGCAGGGATATGATATTTTCGAAAATGTGCTGTTGCACATTTCATCAATAACACAATCCTTACCTCGAAAATCGTTCTCGTGATAAGAGAGAAGTCGGTCGCGCTTTCACGCAACGAAGCGATCAATACATCAAATGATCTAGAATTGCATAAAAAGCACGGATATGATATTTTCGAAGATTTGCTGTTGCACACTTCGCCAATAACGCAATCCTTACCTCGAAAATCGTTCTCGTGATAAGAGAGAAGTCGGTCGCGCTTTCACGCAACGAAGTGAAGTGATCTTTGTATAGCTTAACTCACACTGACGCTCTACTGACTGGCCATTTTACTAATAAAAATAAATAAAATACCACAGCAGTACAAAGACAAATCGATGTCATCTCTTCAAAAGTACAATCAGAAATAAAATTCAGTAATTAATTTATTATTTACCTACTTGTGTAAATAACGAGCTATCGAAAAAATTCATAATTGGAGTAGACTGTGAAATTGGGTTGGTACTTTAGCCACTTCCACATAATGATACATTACTTGATGCTTGACAGTTTCATTTGGTTTCATTATAAAAAAAGGTTATGGCATTGAAATGATACTACAACAAAAAAGAAAACAAATAATTTATTTAATATCGAAATCATAATCAAAATTTACATATAGCTACAGAAGTTGTTGAAAATGTTGTCCATTTACATCTAAACACAAACCAACCCTTCTCCGCAATCCAGCAAAAACTTTATGCAGCATTTGCGGAGAGTTATTGATCTCTTCACACTTTTCTGTTATGCGAATTCTCAGTTGTTCCAGATTATGAATTGGCGTTGAATAAATCGAATTTTTGATGTATGGCCATACGAAAAAATCACATATGTTTAAATCGCAAGACCTAGTTGAATATGGGATTTCAGTGTTCCTGCTTATTATTCTATTATCAAAAAATTCTCTGAGATATTGAAGTGTTTCTCTGGTCGTATGTGCTGTTACACCATCTTGTTGGAAATACCCATTTTGTAATTCCTCATCATCCAGTTGATTTATGAATGAGCCGACTATCTCATTGCGATATCGTGCAGCAGCAAGTGTACCTTCAAAAAAAAAAGGGACCCACCAATCTTCTTCGACATATTCCAACCCAAACACCAATTTTTTGGGATGCAATGTTTTTTCAGCAAAAAGATGAGGATTTTCGGAGGACCAACACCTCATATTCTGTGAATTAACATATCCAGAAAGATAAACCAAGCCTTATCCGTGAAAAAAACTGTGTTAAGGATATCCTGATTGCGTAGATTATTTTGAAACCATTGACAAAATTCCACTCGTCTTAAATAATCCACTGGATAAAGTTCATGAAAACATTGCAGCTTGTATGGATGACAATGTAAGATTTTTTTAAGAATGAATTGGCACGTACCATAAGATAAATTTGTTTGTTGGGTCACTACTGAAATGGATGTTTTTGGATTTTCATCAATAATATGCTGAAAGGCTTCAATATTATCAGTTGTACGTTTAGATGGCCGTCCACTTCCAGTTTTTCGACCGACGCTACCAGTCTCTCTGAATAACTTTACACAATTTGTCAAAACATTGTAAAAATCATTGTAGTCAAACACTAATTCAGGATGTTCTTCACTAAAATCAGCCATGCATTCCGTAATTGAATACTGCCACTCGCCATTTACTACTAGCTACTTTCACACCTGTACGGAAGTAACATTCGATAATTTTTGCTTTTTGTTCTATGTTGAATACCATTTTTTAAATAATTTTAATTTTCTTAATAAGAGTTTTGAAAAATTTGACACAAACTTATAGTTTCAATGTCAAATAATAAATGTCATTATGTGGAAGTGGCTAAAGTACCAACCCAATTTCACAATCTACTCCAATTATGAATTTTTTCGATGGCTCGTTATATATCACCAAGTGCTAGAGTAAATTCTTTTAAACATTAGTCTACGTTTAAACCAGAAACTTCCCGTATCTCACTTCTTGAGCACGCTGCTATAACAAGCACTTCACACTATCACTGTTAGTGAATAATTGAGCCCACAGATGTGGCGCACAGCGGCTATTGTGTGGGTATGAACATGTCTCAACACGCAGCGACAAAGACTCATTGATGTGTCATGTTGCAAAGCCTTTCTAGAACCCTTGGTGAGAGCTTCGAGTTTTGTAAGAGCTTCGAAGAACTGAAACTCGCTAATTTTACCAATTTCTAAAATTTCTAAATGCTGAAATGTCTCAGTAATATCCAAGGACGAAACAGCGTGTGTTAAAATACATATTTTTTACTGCTTTCTATCTTTTCTATCATGTTTAGATAGATTACCTAAAAATCTTCGTTCGCAGATTTATCTTTAATAAAATGCTAAAACACAAACCAAGTACTTAAGGGTGAAAATTTTCTTGCACATTTATGTTTCAATGATCTACTTTCGACATCAGTTTTGAAAATAGTAGTTCTATTCTTTAATGGAAAAAAATGCATACTTTGTATGATTCATATATGGTTAAATTATATATTAACACGAAGATATATATAACGGAATAATTTACTGAAGACAAACCATATTCTTGTATCTAATAAACTTCCTGTATTGACGTCGTCTATTAGTCAGTGAATTAGATTGCCTGGTTTGTTCCGATTTCAGAGGCGACCTACATTTTTCCCCTTTAGGGTTGTTACTGATCTCGAAGTAGAATAATAGGTTGTGTCCCTTTGTTATTACTCGCATTTCTCAACGTTCCCTGCAATTTACTGCTTTAAAATGCCAGTAATTGATGTGAAATTACAAGAATGTTGTTAATTTTGCTCCATATTTCTGGATAATTTATAACTATGACTGTATGTAATTCTTGAAAAACGAATATATCATTCTTATATATAAACAAGATAAATAAGATCAACTACTATCTGATTATTAATCAATGTGAAATGTTTAAAAATATGTACATATATAGATGATGTCGACTATCAAATTATAGTCCACATCTCTCTATCGCTATGATATAGAACAGTGAAAATTCATACTTCGCAAAACCGACTTCTGCTGATTGACCACAGACACAACGTGATGTCATATGATTAAAATCGAATTAACAAATTAAATTCGTCAGTGCTTGTTTGCTTGTTCTAATTTCACGCCTTTTAACCGATACGATTAAAAATTAAATCGTGTCGTGTTTTTCCGCCATGATTCTGACCGATCTGCGAATGATTCTGCAATATTAGAATGATTTTATTTTTTCATTTTAATGATCAATATTATATTAATTAAGTAAAAGGATTATTTCTGGAACATATTTAAAGGACATTCCTAAAAATTCTATTTAACAATTTTACATTTCACGACGTTCAAATAGTTACAATATATTTCATAGTTTAACGAGTAAGATTAGTTTATTGAAAGCCGATATTAATTTCCTGAAGCAGTGCAAACAAAGTAAAGTTTTTCCTAAATTTATGAAAGTTAATGTTTCATCGATATTGTAAAATTACTGATACAGTAACTTTTTACGCGAAAATGAAATGGCTGACTTCAGAAATTAAATATCTTTGCATTTATGTTTAACTAAAAATTTAAGTCATTATGAATCCGAGGACTGGTGTCATTTTCATAGACATGTAACGGAGATAACTGAACATAAACTTAACACTAAGATTTGTAAATTAAGTAAGAAATTTCGTAACCTTTGCCGGCCGGTTCACGAAAAACCAACTGTCAATAGTTCCATGAAAGAGACACTAGTCATCAATCAGTCGCCTGAGAATTTTAATAGTGAAGAATTGAAACTATTAGACAAAGGTCTGAAATATTGTTTGCCAAGCCGGGGGGTTCCCATGGATGAGATAGTTGCGGGCATTGAGACCTCTATCAAAGATTTTGGAGATTCTGCAAAATCTTTCGTTAGAGAGGCCTGCACGAGTCGCATCCGTGGGAACGTTCAGCAGCACAAACATATCGCTGTCAACAATGAATGGAATATCATTAAAAATCTCAGAAACAAAGACTGCTTTTACTTAAAAGCAGATAAGGGGAATAAATTGGTAATTGTGGACAAAACCGACTATTTTAATCGCGTTAATCACTTAATATTGGATGGACCTTATGTCAAATTAAACAAAAATCCCCTCCCCAAGATGATTAGAGAAACTAAAAGCGCGTTAAAAGACTGTCCACAATTAATAATAACTGCTCCCCTCAAATTTAAACTAAACGTAAGCAACCCTTTTGTACCTAGAATGTGTATTGTTTACCAAAAATTCACAAACCAGGTAATTCGATGAGACCTATTGTATCGGGTATTAACTCACCGACGTACTTGATTTCAAAATGGTTGGTAAACGAGTTTAAAAATTTACCCGAGAAACCAGAAAGTTTTTCAATTCAAAATTCGTTGGAATTTATTCAAAAAATCAAAGATTATAAGCTGGAACAGGGTGAAATTTTAGTATCATTTGATGTTAGTTCATTGTTCCCTTCGGTACCTACTCCTGAAACACTGAAATATTTAGACAGTTTATTGCTTAAGAACAATATTGAACGCGAGAAAATAAATGAATACTTGAGGTTGACAACTTTATGCATGTCGCAGAACTGCTTTCAAATTGAAGGAAACTTCTATGAACAGCGGCATGGCACAGCAATGGGCAACTGCTTGTTTCAATTTATGGCGAACCTGTTTATGAGTCATTTTGAGATAGAGTTTAAGAGATCATCTAAATATTTCCCTAAAGTATGGATTAGGTAAGTCGATGATATTCTCGTGGTTTTTAATACCAAATTGTGTAATTTGGACGATTTTTTATTAGAATTAAATTCGAAATTCCCTACAATTAAATTCACTATAGAAAAAGAAAACAATGAACAAATACCATTTTTAGATGTTTTAGTAATTAAGAATAATAATAACTTAGAAATAGATATTTACCGAAAAGACACCAATGTCAACAAGTTTATAACCGCGGATTCAAATCACAGTTTCCAACAAAAGATGGCATCCTGTAATTTTCTTATCCATCGGTTGTTAAGTTTCCCGCTTACAAAGGATAAATATGAAAAAGAACTTAGATTAATCAGAAGCATCGCTGCATACAATGGTTTCGATTCGAAAATAATAACCAACCTAATTAAGAAACATAGGCTTACGGCCGGTATTATCAACTGTTATTAAAAGTAGTTTTAGTTAAATGACATTTAAATTAAGTGTCACTTAAATTAGGGGTTCCGTATTATGAAATGAATTTGAGCAGCATTTACTTAAATGTGGTATTTAGTAAGGTTGGCATTACTTTTAGAACAAATGAACGATTTTCGCACATTTAAACAGTCTGTGGCTATATTTGCTTTTGTTTGTGTTGCTGCTTTTAATGCCAAACACGCGTCAGTCTCCAGATTCTTCAAAATTATTTTTGTGAAACAATATTTACTGTTAACATGAATAATAAGAAAGGTCGTGGAAAAAATTTTAGTGAACAAGAGGCTATAGATCTCTTGTCACTGGTGGTCAATAATATAGACATTCTAGAAAATAAACAAACAAATGCAGTGACTAATCAAGAGAAGGTAATTCTTCCGTAATTCGTCTTTTATCATTTAATCACTGATGATTCAATTTACAGGCTCGTGCATGGAAAAACATTACAGAGGCGTTCAACATTTCCCATCCGTTAACAACACGTACCCTTGAACAGCTGAGTGCTAAATATGAAAATTTAAAGCATCGTAGCAGAAAATATGCTGCACAAAAGAAACAGGCGCTATATTCTACAGGTGGTGGCCCTTCGCAGACAGTCATCGATGTAGTTCTGGATACCGTATTAAGCATACTCCCAAGCAAGACTGTCGAAGGTGAAATAAATTTATTAGACTGCGACAGTGAATCACTGGCTGTATTCAGCTGCACTGGTGTCGAAAAAAAGCTTGAAAACACAGATAATCTGATAACGGTACATGTACCAGGAGAAATTACAAATGAACCATCTGAAATAGTTTGTGTTACAATGAAGACAAGTGATGCAGATACAATGGTCCAAACAAATGGATCAAATTGTACACCGGCACCAACACCATGCAAAATGTCGAAAAAACATAAGAGAAAGCGTGATTCAGATGATATCGAAAAAATATTAGAGGCAAAAGCCAAATTTTACGAAACTAAAACAAAATTGTTGGAAGTAGAATATAATTTAAAATTAGAAGAAGTGAAAAACAAAGTTCTCCAAAATCAAGTTCTGGAGCAAGAACTATCGGAAAAGCAGGAAACACAGTCGGTGAGATTTGCTCTTCTGAAAGAGGAATTGGAAGGAAAGAGGTTACATAATATGAAATTAAGAGCAGATCTCTAATGAAATGTATTTCTTTTGTAAAATTAAATGTACTTTTTTTTTGTATACTGTTCAGATAAAAAGATATATTAATAAAACGTTTGTTACTAGTTCTTTTGTATTTGTGTTGTGCATAAGGTTATAGACTTGTTGGCTAATAAATAAAAAAGTAGAAAGAAATATTGAATGGTTACATCAATTTATTCAAAATATTTACTAGTAAACAATCATACGACAGATGCTCTTTTAATTACAATAAATTTTGGAAATAATTTTGTATCAGTCTCTGGCGAGTATTGCTATTGGCCTCATAATTAGCTTCATTAAACACTTCCTCTGCTTCAACCAAAATGTTTTCCTGAACTGGTAGAGGCTCATTTCTATTAATTGCAATGTTATGCAATACTGCAGTAGCAACGATTATAATTTTTGCCGTTTCATTATTCACCCTCATCCCCAGAGACAAAATTGGAAATCTTCTTTTCCATACACCATATTGGCGTCCAACAGTTTTTCTGGTCATAATGTGGCATGAATTATACTTTTCTTCAACTGCTGTATGCGGTTACAATAATGGTGTCAATAGGTAATTATTATTCCCATACCCTTTATCACCAAGAAGAAAACAATCGTTACACATTCCAGTATCAAATTTAGTTTTTAGCCTGCTGTTATTAAATACAGTCTGAAATCACTCGAAGAAGAGTGCATTTTGTTATATTGTAGATAAATTCAAATTAATATTAAATAGAAAATATTATAACCTATATGGATGTAAGTATACAGACTTTCCCAGGTTATGTATCACAAACATAGAAGTGTATACAAGTCCCAAGTATACATGAACACGCATGCGTTAATTCTGTGTTTAATTCTTGAGTCGTCGAATTTGGACATTTAAGTATAAATGCCTGTTTAGGGCTAAATCTTCGTTCAAACTTGTTGATAATACGCTTGCGTTACTTTTAAATGCCATTTAAAATAAATGCCCTTTCAATTACGTTGATAATACCGGCTGTTAGGAAACTTATTTATGATACCACTAGCTTACTACCTCAAAAAGACCTAGGTGAGAAATTTGTTTGTTTACCATACCATTCAGCCTCTAGAAATCTGAACGCTATCTTCAAAAACCATTCTCTTCGAATAGCGTTCAAATCATATAACTCATTAAAATCACTTTTAGGTAACACCAAGGACAAAATTGAGGTAGAACATAAATCTGGTATATATGAAATTAATTGTAACGATTGCAGCCAAAAATATATCGGCCAAACTAGACGTTCAATTTCAACTCGTTACAAGGAACGTATTTCCCACTTTAGATTCAACAGACCCGAAAAATCTAGCGTTGCCCGACATATTTGGGACACAGGTCATTCTGTGCCGGCACATAACCTTAAGTTGATTAAAACTGTTAATAATTATAGAGAATTAGATAGTTATGAAAGTATTTATATATATAGAAATAAGAATAAATTAATTAATTCTGACAATGGACCAATCCCTCAGTCCAGTTTGTATACCTTATTGTGACAATAGCATTATTTTTACGCTTCATGTATTCATGTGTTTATTTCGTTGTTAGGAATTTAGTGTTATCCCACTGGCGATTTGGTGAAGAGCATATCTTCTAAGGTTTACCTTAGCCAAAAACGCTACGTTTAACACTCTTTTTTTCAGTTTTTAAGGTTATTCTACTGTAGATGAGAACTTAGTTGCCGAAATACGTATATAGTATTTATTGTTATATATTGTGGTTAGGGTGTATTTCTGTTTCAAATAGATACTAAATTTTTGTACATCTTACGACGACGATATTGTCATTTCCAGCATTAGCACAAAAATAACAGTAGTGTAACAAAATACGCATAAATACAATCTAGAATTAATTTTTACAGCGTGAAATGCTTAAGTTATAACTAGAGTGGACCAATTCGGAGCGAAAGCAGAGGCGTGACTTTCAAACTTACTTAAAATACACTCATTTCTTGCGTCTTCTATCGAACATAGCTGTGCAACATTATTAAATACACAGAATACACTTTCCTGCTGCTATTATACGTGTACACACGATGACCGTGAACAACATACTAAGTAATCGTGAACCAATTCGTTAGTCACACCTCTGCTTTCGCTCCGGATTGGTCCACTCTAGTTATAACAGAGTTGAATATAAAAGGTGGTCCAACCAAAACGCACGATGTTAATTGTAAATAAAACAAAAAGTTTTCAGATAATTATCTTAATAGTTTTTATTATGATAGAAGGATCTATGACAATTATGTATGAAACAAAATATCGGCCAAATGCTCGCCACGGCTTCGGTGGCATACCTCTATCCGATGGTCGATATTTTCAATGACTCTGAGACATAATTGAGGTTCAATGTCGTTAATGTGCCGAATTATCTCATCCTTTAGCTCTTGAATTGTTCTTGGCTTATTGACGTACACTTTTTCTTTTAAATATCCCCAAAGAAAGAAGTCCAACGGTGTCAAATCACATGATCGTGGCGGCCAATTAACGTCGCCACGACGTGAGGTAACACGGCCATTGAATTTCTCGCGCAAAAGAGCCTTTGTTTCGTTGGCTGTGTGGCAAGTGGCACCATCCTGTTGGAACCACATATTGTCCAGGTCCATATCCTCGATTTCTGGCCACAAGAAGTCCGTTATCATCTCGCGATAGCGAACATCATTCACGGTAACTGCTTGGCCGACCTCATTTTCGAAGAAGTACGGCCCGATGACGCCGCCAGCCCATAAACCGCACCAAACAGTCACTCTTTGTGGATGCATCGGCTTTACAATAATCACTCGTGGATTCTCTTTTGCCCAAATGCGGCAATTCTGCTTGTTAACGCATCCACTGAGGTGAAAGTGTGCCTCGTCGCTGAAGATGATTTTCTTTGTAAAGTCACCATTCACTTCTGTTCAACCAACCATTCGGCGTATTGACGACGCTTGAAATGGTCAGTAGGCTTCAGCTCTTGAGTCAATTGAACCTTGTAAGTGTGTAAATTCAAATCTTTATTCAAAATTCGCATCAGTGATGTTCGTGAGATGTTCAATTGTTGGGCACGACGACGAGTCGAGGTTGACGGCTCTTCTGCCACACTATCGCGAACAACAGCAATGTTTTCCGCAGAACGAACTGGGCGAGCATGCACAGGTGTTTTCACATTTCCTACAGACCCGGTTTGCTGAAATTTGCGCACAATTCTCCCGATTGTGGACACATTTGGTCGATTATGCTGAAACACGAAGTGCACGAAATGCATTTTGATTTGAACGCCTATTTTCGTAAAAGGCCTCAACAATCTTAACGCGCTGCTCAATTGTGTACCTCTCCATGGTTGAATTTGTCAAACACTGAAACAAAGAAATGTCAAATTAAGTTGGGCAAAAAACTTGACGTTAAGGTGTGACTCACAATTAACATCGTGCATTATGGTTGGACCACCTTTATTACAATTTTTGAAATTTCGTAAATCTTTTTCATATTTATACCAAATTTTTGGGGAAACTAAAGTTTGCTTTTGTTAGTGATTTAGGGCGAGCTCTATATTTTAAACTCAATATCTGCTATCCTTTTGAGAAGGATAAAATCCAAAGCCATCGTTTGAGTAATCGTCTTATGTCTTGTGGTGCCCAATTCTGGTTCTTTATTATTTTTGTTAGTTGATTTGGTTGCATTATTTATATTTGTTTATTTAAGTCTTTACTGCCGTGTCCGACACCACGTCTCGTATTCAATACTTTCGCCTTATCTTTTTTAATTCTTTTACGTGTTCAAACAGCTTTTTTTTTGTTAATTATGGATGATTTTATTGACGATGCGTTGGAAGTAGAAGAAATAGAAATTATAAACGAGATAAACCCGAACTGCCGGCCGTATACTATTGGTGAACGAATTGATAATTTCGAAATATGGGATGATCTGGTATTTTTTCGGACATATCGGTAAAAAAACAAATACAACGAAATAACAATAAACACTCAAATAATAAGAAACTTAACCAAACAACAATATTAAACGTACAGCTGAAATAAAAAAAAGGCAAGTGAAATCTTTACTATTTTAAATTCGGTTCTATTTGTCAATTGCCTACTTCACAATACCTATCAAAAATATTTAAATCAACGTCATTAACCCATTACTAGCCATAATTCGATTGATGCAAATTTTCAATTTTTTTCATCCAATACCAACTAAATGCTTACAAATTAAGATATTGTGATGGTTTTTTTCGAAAAAATATTCACACTTACAAAAATATAGTACGTCCCATTTTTGGGACATTGGCTGGAAATGAGGCATTTAGGAAACAGTAGAGCTCATAATAAATAATACAGAAAGTTTAATTGATTGAAAACAATAATAGTGTAATATTGCAGTAATATTGAAAATAATACATTTATTTTGAATGGAATGGAGCAAAACATCTATCATGTAGAGGTACATCGCATTTGCCACAAAGTCTCATTGTTTTTTTACTACAGAAGGCGCACCTGCGTTGTGTCGTAATTGGCGTTATCAAATGACTTACGTCTAGAAGCGATATCTTGTCTTCAGGATTTGTTACTTGATAGAGTCTCCAAGTGTTTACAATGCTTATATCTAAAAGTTGGGTGAATAAAGGCCACCACCATTTTTTGGAACGAATTCTAATCCTATAAAGTGAAACTTGTTTATCTAACATATCCACTCCACCCATGTGCGAGTTATATTCCTGTATGACCTTCGGTATTGGAATTTGAATTTGCTTTCTGTCCTTACGGGAATAACGTTTGGTTTGCCCTAAAGGTTGAACTCAACTATAATTAGTGGCAAGTGAAACAGCTCTATTGTCATTCCATTTTAGAATAAGCACTTCATTTGATCGGTCGAATTTATAATCGAAATAACCTCGTTCCTTCTCTTTTTCCATTGTTTTGTTTGAAATCAATGGGCATTTTTGAGTACGGTTTTCTCGAATTGTTCCCGTTGCTTTCATTTTCAGTGCTCTTAGATTGCACATTATTTCATGACTTGTGAAAAAATTATCAAAAAATAATTCGTGTTTTTCATACTCTTCGGCTGGTATTGAAGAGATAAGATTTGTAATTACCCGAACACCCAATGGTCCTTCCACGTTTTCGCTTTTGCCACAATATATCTCAAAATTGTATAAATAACCATTCGAACTACACAAGCACCAGAGTTTATAGCCAAATTTTATTGGCTTTCCGCGCATATACATTTTTGCGGAATGTCGCCCGTAATACCGCACCATCATTTCATCTATAGATAATTGGGATTGAAACACACCGAATTTCAAAAAGTTTTGCTTGAGCATCTCAAAATACGGTCGTAGTTTGTACATTTTACCCTTTTTATCTAAAGGCGTGTTATTAGCTAAATGAATTTTCTTTATTTCTTTGAATCGTCTTCTCGGCAGTGCGTTATATACTAAAGGTACTCCTGAGGCAACTTGTGATAGCCACTGAACAATAGAACGCCAATGAAAACTCGCAACTCTTCAGCCGTGAGTGAAAAGTCTTAATCGTTTTTTTGCCGGGCGTACAATATGCTTTGCTGTACTATGTAATCTATTACATATTCGGTAAAAAATTGCTCAAAAATATCCACAACAGTTTTTCCATGTAACAGTGATGTGACATTTTCGAAATCATTTTCCGATGCACCGTTTACGTCAGCGTATTTTATTTCATCTACCCATTGCGGTGTTTTTGCTGTTTTTCCAAAGTTTAAGTTATTTTTCTTATCAAATTCAGATGCTCTTTTTTCTTTCGTTTTAGATACTCTACGCTTTTTCGCAAGTGGTTCATCATCGCTGCTGAATTCAGATTCGTCGCGGATATTAGGTATCAATAGCTCTAGAGTACCTGCAACATCTTGTACTTCTTCTCCTTGTAGATTATTTTCGTCGAAATTCTCCGTATCAGTCACTTCATCTGGCTGTGGTGGAATAATTGCGATTTGAATATCTTCGCCACCAACGTCGTTATTATTCATGTCTTCCCAAAACGCTGGATCCTGTAAAATTTCCTCAACTTCTGTTGTAGTTAGACATTTCGCACCGTTGTACTTTGCAGAGTTCATACTTGTTTTGTTTTGATAATTTTATGAATATCCTTCACGCGTATTTTACTATGGCTCTGGAGACCTACACAAACCTGTTGATACTGATATCAACCAATGTCCTAATATTGGGACGCTAACATAAACAACATATACACTATAAATACCAGAAAATATAACATCGAATTTCAGTTGAATCACATACTGTAACTCGAGATTATTGATCAAGAGCAATTATATTGTTTTGATTGCATTTACAGTTGTTATGTACTTGTATTTCTTCCGATGCACGTGAGCTTGAAAGCGTAAAACTTCTAACCACTTTCTAACCTTACTTGTTGTATTTTATCGCCATCTGGCGATAAAAGTCGATTACGCGTATAAGGCCCAAACCACAACCCAAATTACAATACAGATTTCTATTGTTTTAGTATTGTTATGTTGATTCAAAGTCACGTCCCATAAATGGGGCAATGGCTGGTATTGGGTTAAATTTCTACTAATTGGTGCAATGCGAAGTAGATAAAGCCAGAATCGTCTCACACCTGGAAAATGGTAGGACAATTATGAATAGTCCATCTCTTTCTAACTACTGTATGTGCGTTAGCTACTTCCCGCTCCCACTAAACTCATTTGAATATAAAATGCTAGAAACTGTCAGATAACTAACTATTGGAATAAAGCGCTTCGAAAGACGTATAAAAGTTATTGGACAGATTTAAGTGGCAGATAAGTTTTTCTAACGGATAGTTAACCGAGACTTTATCTGGATATTGAAGTCCGGCCCTAAGTCTGCTATATTGCGCAATGCCAGGTATTTATCTCCGAAGAGCCTCATTAAAATTGTTCTTAAAATTTTCTCAGCTTTTGAGGTTTTTGCATTTGTTTTTGCTGTTTTGTTAGCACTTTTTTTTAGGATGTTTCTGACACACGAAGCCCAAATTTCCCAATGCATTCTACCCATGTGTAAATTCTATTCCGTTGTTCCACGATATCTTCGTCTTATCTTTTTTACTTCTAAGCCAGCCATGCAGCGTAACGCCTGGTATTGATGCTATTAAGATTATTCTTAAAATTTGCTTAGATTTTGAGGTTTCTGCACTTGTTTCCGGCGCTTCTGCTAGCACTTTTTTGGAGGATGCTTCTTATACACGAAGCCCGAATCGCCCAATATGCGTTCATTCCATTCCGTTGTACCAGGTCTTGTTTTCAATATCTTCGCCTTATCTTTTCTTACTTCTAAGTCTGCTATGCTGCATAACCCTTGATCAAAGAACTCCATTTAAATTGTTTTTAAAACTTGCTTATTTCTTGAAGTTTTTGCATTTCTTTACGCTGCTTTATTAACATTATTTTAACAATGTTTCCGATACATAAAGCGCTAATTTCCAAATGTCTGAAGGGCAGTGGTTGTTCTATTATTAATTCACCTGAGATTAGTGTATACCTAACTAACATAATGAAAGATCATTTATACAAGGTGGGGCAAAAGTCCCGCTACCATTTTGATTGCCTATAACTTTGTTGAAAGAAAAGATAAGTAAGTTTGGTTTTCATAAAAAGTTTATCTGCTCTTTACATTTTTTTTCGTTATGATTGGAAAATTATATCGGCTAAATGGTGACCGCGATTCGCTATGCAACTTTCGACTCTTTTTAAGGCATTTTTCATGACATCCTGCAACATCTCAGGCTGAATTTCTCCAATTTCTTGACGAATATTCTCTTTAAGATGTTGAATCGTCTGGGGCTTATTCACATAAACTTTTGATTTTAAAAAACCCCATAAGAAAAAGTCAGGTGCAGCTAAATCGGGAGATCTATCTGGCCATGCTAAATCGCCAGTTCGCGAAATTAGTCTTCGTGGAAAAACGTCATTCAATAATTGAATTGTTGAACGAGCTGTGTGTGCTGTGGCCCCATCCTGCTGAAACCACATTTCCTCTAGTCCTTGCTCTTCCATTTCAAGCACAAGAAAATTTCGAATCATGTCTTGGTACCGTTCAGCAATAACTCCAACACCTTCGTCAGTTTCAAAAAAATAGGCACCAATGATGTTTCCAGCATGAATACCACACCATACAGTTGTTTTTTGTGGATGCAATGACGTTTCATGAATTAATTGAGGATTCTGTGTCCCCCAAAACCGACTGTTCTGTTTATTGACGTGGCCACTGAGAAGAAAATGGGCTTCATCGCTCATTATCAATTTAGACGAAAAATCTTCAATTTCATCAGACAGCCTTAGGATTGCATTACTGTACTCAACTCGTTGATCATGATCTCGGTAGGAATTTATGGACTAATTGAATTTTGTACGGGAACATTTTCAAATCAGTTTTCAAAATTCGCCTTAAACTGCGTGCAGACATGTGTAACTGGGAACCACGTCTCCGAATTAATGTTTCTGGAGACTCTGCAACACTATCGCGCACCAGAGCCACATTTTCAGCGTTACGAGACGTCCGTTGTCTTCCAGAACGAGGCCTGTCTGCTGTCGTACCGTACTGTCGAAAATTCGCATGTTAACGATAAATTGTGGTTTTGTGAGGCACTGGACGATTAGGATATTTTTGACGCAATTTCCGCTGAGTGGCAATAATGGAACGATTATTTTCAATAAATATTGTCACTATTTCTGCTCGTTCTTGTGGCGTATATTTATCCATAATAAAATTTGGACGTCTACACAACACAATGGTTAAAGCTAAATTGAACTAAACGTCACATAACCAAGATGGCGCGCAATCAAAATGGTAGCGGGACTTTTGCCCCACCCGTTATAAACCATAACAAATTAAACGTAAAATAAATTTGTAATCGCTTTTGAATGTAGACACAAGGCGCATATTTTTATTTATTTATTTAATTATTATTACCTAGCTATGAAAAAACGAGTTAGAAAAGAAAAAAAAATTCAACGTAAGAACACTAACACCCTTATTATAATGTTTCTTTAATGGCACTATGCCTTTGAAAAAATTCTGGTTTCTGGGACACCACAGCGTCCCAGAAAACTGTGGCCATCTCTTTTCCCGCAGAAGATTACGTTTTTACCCTTGGGATCTCTTGTGAACCTATTGCATGGACACGTGTTTCGTTAGAGGGTCCCAGTGGTGTACCCAAGTTTCATCTCCAGTTCCAATTCTATTTAAGAAGTTTTCATCTTGAGATAAAACAGTCAAATTCTCTTACACAAATTTGTCGTCTACACAATTTTTGTTCGGGACTGAGCAGCCTGGGAATCCATCGTGTCGACACTTTGATCCCCAATTCTTTTTGTAAAATTTTAAAAACACTTGTTTATAATATTCCTATTTCTCTAGCAATAACCGAAACTTCTATTCGACGGTCAGTCACCACCAAATCTTCAACTTTGTGATGTTTTCTTCAGTTCGTGCTTTCAGAGGTCTTCCACATTTTGGGTCATCATGTATGGATTCTATGCCCCATTTGAACTGTTTACACCAAAATTACACTTGGAAATGGGACGGTCTATTTTCTCCTTACACTGTCATCATGCTCTCATGAATATTATTCGGGTACTGCCTCCTTTTGATAAAAAATTCATGACGCTTTTGTGTTCAAGATTCAAATCACTCATTTTCTCTTCTTTAAACGAATGTAAAAGTAAGCAATGTTTAGCGATTCGAACCAAACTTGGAGATGACATTATAAAATGTTACAGAAACTTGACTTTAGAAAATTGTCACGATAGCATATTGTTTTCATAGCTAGGTATACTAACAAACTAGTCAAGAATATATTCTCCTTCGTTGTTTAGAATTGCCTCCTAACGATCTGACAATTTTTCGATTTCACGCCTGAAGTGTCGAAGTGCGCTATTGTTATTAAAGGTTCTTCGAAGGTTGTTTGATAGAGAACGAAAGAGATGGAAATCTGATGAAACGGAATTAGGAAAATGAGGTGGATGTGGAATAACATCCCAACCTAGTTCTTGAATAGCCGTTTTTCGAATGTTATTAGTATGATAGCGAGCATTATCATATTGCAAAATGACTTGATGATGTCTTCTCGGTCTTTTTTCTTGAATTGCAGCCCTAGCCGAGTTGTTGACAGTAAATCTTAGCAGTGATGGTTACATTTCAAAGAAGCAATTTACACCTGCAATTCATAGCATCAGTTTGCGCGGATGAGTATCAGGCTAAGGGAGTTGCTTTTTTGTTAGAGCAAAGCCATTCTTTTCTGTTCTTAATGTTAATATGAAGGTACCATATCTTGTTACCACTAACCATGTAAGACAAAGCGGTCCATATTGTCGACGAGCTAAGAAGGCACAAATTTTGAGACTCTGATTCTTGTTTTCACTTAAAATATGCCACACGCAACACAACACCCAGTTTTCAAGCTTTGCTCATGGGATGCAAATGTCGTATTATAGTCGGTTGGTTACAAACGTGTCGTGGATCATTCAAGCGTTCAGATGATCTTCATCATTATCCGATTAATGTTGAGAATCTTCTATCTTTAAATTGGAGAAATTGTATTTTCCCCATTACGTTTTTCTGGTAAACGACACAGATGATTCAAGCGGTTTCCGATTGACCCCTCTGTTGAAGTCGAACGAAAGGATACGTCGGAAATGCCCGCTTTTTTCTACTCGACGTTCCATTATCTTTCGTCAATAACACTACACAACAATATGACAACTTTTGTCTGATGATTGACTTTTATCACGTGATGTTTACTAATTTGACGTCGCTGATTTCAAATATACCCTCAGTTTTTTTGTAAGAGCTCTTGTTTACGAGATATAGCTTTCACGAAAAAATCGCTGTGTTAGTGTGTTCATTTCCTTGTAATTAAGAAAATACATATTAAGTTTTCTTAATATAATTTGATATGGCATCGTCAAGAAGAGTTTGTGTCAATGATCCAAATCATTTTTGTTTCATTTGCGGAGAGTATATATTTAAAGAATACCGTTTGAATGTGACAGCGTTCGTGATTGAGGCTTACAGAAATTACTTTGGTCACACACTGGAAATGAAAGACAAGCCTTGGATTCCGCAAAAGTTATGCAAAACGTGCTTTGAGTTTCTACGTTTGTGGACAAATAAGAAAAGGAATAGCTTTAGGTACGAAACCGCTATGATCTGGACTGAACCCTTGAACCACCACGACGACTGTTATTTTTGTTTGGTGAACATAACTGGTATTAACCGTAAAAATCGAGCCAAATGGGAATATCCTTCCATACGGTCGGCACACAGACGTGTTTTAAGTCCTAAGATATCACTTGAATCTCAAGCTGATGCTTCACAGGAGGAGCCTATGCGTTTTGAGGCGAAAACTGACAGTAGTGATAGTGACCTGAAAGCGCCAAAACTATTCAATCAAGATTATTTAAACGACCTTGTCAGAGATCTGGGACTGTCAAAGGCTGCTTCAGAAATTTTGGCTTCTAGGCTAAAAGAAAGAAACTTAGTAACAAAAGAAACAAAAATTTCTTATTACCGCACAAGAGAACAAAATCTCCTCAAATATTTTGCTGAAGAAAATGATTTCGTATTTTGTAAAGATGTACCTGGTTTAATGGCTGCAATGGGACTTCAAAATTACGTTTCTAGTGAGTGGCGTCTATTTATAGACTCATCAAAACGTAGTCTAAAATGTGTTCTCTTACACAATGGGAATAAATTAGGGTCGTTGTCTATTGCACATTCCACAAAAGTAAAAGAAGAATATACAACTATTGCTCTGGTTTTAGACAAAATTAAATATGTGGAACACAATTGGCTCATATGTGTTGATTTAAAAATGGCCAACTTTCTTTTAGGCCAACAAGGTGGTTATACAAAATATCCCTGTTTTCTTTGCTTGTGGGACAGTAGAGCTAAATATCAACATTGGATTAAAAAAGATTGGCCTTGTCGGGAAGCGCTAGTTGCAGGACAACAGAACGTGATAAACCCACCTTTAGTATCAAGGGATCGTATAATTTTGCCTCCGTTACATATAAAACTAGGACTTATAAAACAATTTGTAAAGGGTCTTGACAAAAATGAAAATTGTTTCCTTTTCCTATCAAAAAAGTTTCCAAAACTGAGTGCAGAAAAGATAAAAGCGGGAATTTTTGATGGGCCACAAATAAGATCATTAATAAAAGACTCAAATTTTACGGACACTATGACAGAGATTGGGAAAACGGCATGGAATGAGTTTGTTTGGCTTGTTAAAAATTTTTTGGGAAATAAGAAAAGTTCTGAATTTTCTCAACACGTCAAACAGCTGATGAATCACTTTCAAATGCTTGGATGTAACATGAGCATCAAGTTACACTTTCTTCACAACCACTTGGACTATTTTCCCGCCAATCTTGGGGACCTAAGTGAAGAACAAGGCGAGCGATTGCACCAGGACCTCCGTACCATGGAGGAACGCTATCAGGGCTACTGGAACGCACACATGATGGCTGACTATTGTTCGAACATTCAGAATAGCTCTCTGCCTTCAGCTTTAGCAAGAAAGTCATATAAGAGAAAGTTTTTTTTCATTATAAGAATTAAATAAATTAGAATTATCTCTAAATTTATAGTGTTTTATTATAAAAAAACACCCGTGTCATATTTTTTTAACTAGAGCTGATATAGAAATTTAAATCGCGGAATTGAAATCGTCATCAAAAATTGGACTAATATCATGTAACATAACCCAATCATCAGAAATGCTGTTGTGCAGTGTAATTAATACAATCCTTGTACAAATTCATAATTAAAAAACTATTCAATTAAACAATAATGCGACACTAAAACAGGTTTGTAATATGGCGAACAATTTTTTTTTCAAACTACACGTCCTAAAAAGTCAAAAAACGCTGCGAATTAATGCATCAACCTGATATAACAAAATACCTACGTAATAATGGTATACTTGAATCATTGCAATATATTTAAAATTTAATAAATTGATTAATTAATTAAAAAAAAAAATTGTATAATAAAACTATGTAACGTTTTATCAGATCCTATTATAATAACAAGTGCAATCTTATGTAATTACTTAATACACGCAATGATAATTAATAAATTCTAGGAATTCAGTGATTCAAAAATTTCAAATATTTAAAATCCTTTTCGACATGACTAAGTAGTGAATAATCTAGACAAGTATCCGTCTACCTGAGTTACATATACAATACATATAAATTGTGTACAATTATGAAGGTATAACACCAACATTGAGAACATACGTGTACAAAGACAGATATTTTTTAAAGTCAACATCGTTCTGAGAAAGTATTTCTTCATAATATGTTGTTTTCGTTTTATTATCACGTAAACCATTTAAATAAAATCTTCGTTTCCTAGCATTCGACCTAGTTATGTTCCCTAGATTAATCGGAATCGCTGCTGGTTTTGTTTCCTGGTTATTTTTTCGCCAATTTTATGTAATACTAGCGAATATGGCCACGCTTCGCTGTAGCTCAGCCTGATATGAAATGAAAGAGAATGTAAATAAAATTGTTGTAGCGAAATTAGATTCACTGAGAAAACACATTCAATTCAATACCCTGCGCTGCGTTACTGTGGCTATGTGGAATGAAAGGAAAGGTAGAAAAAGTTGATTTTCATAAAAAAAAAAAAAATTATTGTAAAAAAAAGTGGATTTGCTACATCTTTTGTTTGTCAATTTTCTGCATAAGCATAAATATCAGACGATTTACGGACTCTGGAGCATGCGACGTATAATTCCCCATGAGAGAAGCAATCGTTTGCTAAATTCAAACCCCCCACACTTGCAAAGATTGCGCTATTGTCATAGCGAAAGCAAGGAGTATTGGAAATTGAAGTCATTTGAAATCGAACGCCATATCAGTCGGAATGAGTGGTATTCGTGGAAGTAGTACGACATCACCTTTATGAGATCCAATCAGAATTGTTGCTTCAATTAGATTGTTCAACAATTTTTTAACTGCTAATCGTGTGCTTTATACTTTATTAATTTTTTCGATTTGAACTAAATTACAAAATTGTATTGAATTATCCGGTTCGTATGAAAAAGCAATTCAGTGTTATGAAGCTCTATCGTTCAAATATTGAATACGTCTTCACTGTTGATCTAATTGTTCTTTGCGTTTTGTTGAGACGATCGTGCTGCTCTTCTTCTTCTCGATTCAACTCGTAAAACTTCAAGTCTTTCTGCCCGTTGATCTGCCGATTCTTCTGCTCGCCTTTAAGAAGTTCTTACTCTTAACACGTTTATTTTCGCTAAACGTTTTGATCATTGCAGTTTCATCTCCTTTGACGTTCTATGATTGCCTGTCGACAACGGCGACCTATGTTCGAACGTGGGCGGGCATCTCTACCTAATCAACAATAATTTCTCATTTTTTTTTTAATTTGTTTAATTTGTAATTAATTTTGTTTAATTGTTTTTCAAATATCAATATCATTCATATTTTCGCCTTTCAAATTTGATAATTGTTTGTCATAATTCTTTTTAAAACAATTTCTTGACATGTACCTTTAATCTATACACATTATTTTAAGTTTTCACATAAGACAATTCATTCAAGATTAAATAAAAGTTATTTTGCTTTTTATCATTAATATTTCATAACAACATGTTAGCGTAAATAGAGTATATGATTAGCAAACATTAACTTGTAATAAAAAAGTACCTCCAATTCAAGTATTTGAGAAATTTTTGCGTTAGTTATCTCTACTTATTTCATCGGTGTCGCGCCGTGTTAAAAAAATAATTTTGCCATAAAAGCACTCGCCTATTCGCAACGCAACGTTGTGTCAAAATTTCAAGTCAATCGACCGACTACTTTTCGAGTTTTGCGAGCGCAAACATACGCAGGCTGAATTTTTATATTGCATAAAGATTTTTAATGAATACAATCTGATAAGTAGAAAGCGGATAATTTCAATATTGGATATCGTAATTGCTTCCATTGCAGTTGATGTTGTTCTAAGTTTATGGCACGTTGCTCTTGCACATAAGAAATTTAAATATATGAAAGAAGTAAATTATTTAGTAAAAATAAGTAAGATGCTTGCTCATTTTTGCTGTCAAAACATTCCTAATTATTATTATAATTTGATCGTTTATTTAACACTGGTATAGCAAGCGCCAAATAAGATGGCGAGCGGTGGGAATAAATTCGAGCAGCATTAGAAATAGTGGGAAACGTTGTATTTGGTTTTACATAAAGGTGCAAGTGGGTCGTGTTTTTAAAAATGACTACAGCCCATCTCCACCGCTCGCCATCTTATTTGGCGCTTGCTATAACACTCCGAAAATCCACATCAGACTGTCACTTCTTCTACATGCATCGAAACCTCTTAAATATCTCGCAGATTTTTTTAGCCCAAATTCTGCAATTGTTTATTAACAAAACCATTCTCCTCGTCACTAAAAAAACATTATTTTCTTATGAAATTCCAATTATCCCAGCTTTCAATTATTTGCTTGGATTTTGCTTGGCCCAAATTTTGCAATCGTTTATTAACGAAACTATTTAACATAAAATGTGCCTCGTTGCTACTTAAACAATATTTTCTTATGAAAATTACCATCCACTTGTAATTGCTCCAGTTTCTAATCTGTAAAATTTCTACGCGCTGCTTGGTCATTGGATTACAGTTCTTGCGTGCGTTGAATCTTACATAGATGTAGTGGGACTACATCTGCAAACTCCAAACCAATGATCATTTAGCGCGTAAAAATTTTACAAATTTACTTTTCTCAGGATTCAACATGGCCAATTTCAAGAAAAGACTTCATGATCATTGAGTTGCAGTTCTTGTATGAGTTGACACTTATATGGGTGCAGCCCCCATGTCTTTCCTCAAAATTCGCTATGTTGGAAACTCAGAGAATCCAATTTCCCAAATTTTTACACGCCACATGATCGTTGGTTAGTAGTTCTTGTGTGAGTTGAATCTTATATAGAATCGACCCCAAGTCTTTTCTCAAAATTCGTCATGTCGAAACCTGAGAAAAGCCAATTTAAATGAAGATTGGAGGATGAAAAGAGTGACTGTCAAGTTCGTGTCTTGACTGCTGACTGCTGAACTAAAACAACGTCACGTGGAAGCATCCTGTGCTTTAAAAGAAGAGTTCCGAAATGATCCATACTTTTTTCCAAAGTTATCACAGGTGGCGAATCATGGTGCTGCGGTTACGACCCTGAAACGAAGCTACAATCAAGTCAGTGGAAGACTTCAAGTTTACTTCGCCCCAGACAATCTCTTCAAGTGAAGTCAAACGTCAAAACAATGCTGATTTGTTTTTTAACGTGAGAACAGTAGTCCATTCATAGTTTGTTCCACAGGATCAGACAGTTAACCAGGCTTTTTACTTGGTAGTTTTGATAAGATTGCGCAACAGTTTGCGACGGAAGAGGCCTGACTGTTTTTGACAAAAAATGGGACGACCGCTGTGCTCCACACCCTTTCCTATTTATCCGACCTTGCCCCTACGACCTTTTTTATTTCTCCGAATGAAAAGAGACTTGAAAGGAAAGCGTTTTGCCGATGACGGACATCCCAAAAGACGAATTTAAAAAAATATTTTAAGCAATGGATTAAAAGATTGGACAAGTGTGTTGGTGGCAGTGAAGAGTTCTTTGAAGGGGTTTGAAGGCTTTTTAAATTAAATAAATAAATTTATTTTTAAACAAAAAAACTTCAATGGTTTCTTTTGATTACTTCCTCGTATACAATTCTACAATATTTTATTAACTGCATTCAGAGACTACGGATCGGATTATAGGCTCAATACATTTTATTTTTCCTTGTAAATAATTTGACCAAGCAACTTGAAGAAAAATAAACAGAATTTATGTTTAATGCTATGTTTATAAACACATTTCTTTTATACATTAACTTGGGCCAGATATATTTTAAATGTTTTAAATTACATTTTAATATATAAAAATAGAAATGGTTGATTACATGATTACTTATGCAAATGTTCCTTTAAAATAAACTTTACGGTGTTTACTTATTTAGATGATTACAATTTGTGATTAAGCGAATACCTTTTTATGAATCACATGTGCGAAATAATTTATTACGCCTGGCAGTAATTTGCATGACGAAAATGACGAAATTGCGCCTTTGTTTTTTTGTGTGAATTAAATAATACAAACGCGTCTTTTAATCTGTCTTCGTCATGTCTCTGATTATCGCCGCGTAATCATTAATTGGTAGAAGTAGGAATTACTTTTAATACTCGAAACTAAGTAAGCGTTCCAATAAATTTTTACTCTACGCATACGATTAGTTTTATTTAATGTGGTTTTGATAAATTGTTGTTCAATATGGATAATGTAGGAGGTATTTTTTTTGGTGTATATACAGTCTGTCCCTGTATCGACGTATGAATAGGTAAAATAGATAAAAACTCAAATAAAAATTGATATAGAAAATTTTATATCGCTTGTTAAAACGTTAAAAGGAGGACATGTCCGAATAGAGATTGGGTTAAATAAAATATATCTTCGAAACTTGCTGGCTACGTAACGTGACCATTTATTTTTTGACTCAAAACGGGACATTGGTTTATTTAGGTTAATTAACAGGTAGTCAATAAAAAGAAACACTTTTTTAAAGTTATTTATTCAGAAAAAGTCAGTTAGCTTAAAAGTTACGAATTAAAAAATATATACAGTGTGTATAAGCCAAATGGAATAAATTCATTATTTCGGTTACTGTACATATTTATAAAAAATCCCGAAACATGTCATATTTAATTTATAAATTAACATTCTTCAACGTGAAAATGCGATCCCTACCTTCAACCCCCTTCGAATGACAGGTACAACCCCCATTTTTTTAAATGGGAAGTATAGGCTTGTGATATTTCGTTGTAAAGGTCTCTTTATTCTCTATTCAAAAATGTTATAATTTTCATGTTTGTTGCAACAATTAAGATAGAATAAAATAAAATCATGTTATCGAAATTCGCTACAATATACTCAAAAAATAATATTTAATGCAAAATGTAAAGAAAAATTTAAAACGCCAGAAAAAATATGAATGTCAATGAAGTAGATGTTCAAAATGTTCACCATGAACGTCTTGGCAACATCCTAATCTTAAATAAAACTGTCTTCTAACATTATTTAACATATCAGGCGTGATCGACCTAATCGCAAGCGTTATTCGTTCTCTTAAGTCATTTAAATCCAAAGGTTTAGTTTTGTACACAATGCTCTTCAAATATCCCCATAAAAAAAAATCAAGTAAGGTCAGATCAGGTGATCGCGCTGGCCATTCTATCGATCCTCGCCTTCCTATCCACCGATTGGGAAATATTGGATCGAGGTACTGCCGGACATTGCGTTGGTAATGTGGTGGTGCTCCATCCTGCTGAAACCATATCGTATTCATTGGAACTTGAGGGTTTCCTGGATCAGGATATAAATTTGCCAAAGTTGGAATGACATCATTTTGAAGTAGTGCCAAATAACGATCGCCATTCAAATTGCCCTCAATGAAAAAGGGACCAATGATATGGTTTCCAACAATACCTGCCCAAACATTAACTTTTACTGGTTATTGTGTGTGTTCTTCCCTCATCCAGTGAGGATTTTCCGTAGACCAGTAGCGGCAATTTTGCCGATTAGCATGACCGCTAAGAGAAAAAGTGCACTCATCAGAAAACATAACGTCTTCTAAATTGATAATATTGTTATCCAGCATGTCCATCATTCGCTCACAAAAATAAGTTCTTCTATCAAAATCGTCTTCCATAAGCTCCTGAGTAGATATCATTTTATAGGGATGCATTTTATTTTCTTTTAATATGTTTACTATCGATGTATGGCTAACATTTAATGTAGTGGATGCATGTCTACTCGATGTATGTGGGTTTTCCATAAACTCAAGCATCACATCTACTTTGATTTCATCACTCAGTGCATTGGCAGCTGGTTTTTTTATCTGCCTTACATGACCAAACTCTCGAAACTGCTCTATATTACTTATTGTTCCTTGAGCTATAGGCGGTAAATCAGGAAATTTCTCATGAAATAGGCGGGTTACTTCTTGTTGTGTTCGGGTTCTATCTCCGTAACCAAACATTTGTATGACTGTTATTTTATGCATTTCTGTTAATCTAACCATTTCCCAGAATTGTATTTTACGAAATTCAAACTAAAATTATCAAACTGTCAATTTAAATGACAACTTTTAAATACAAAACAATTTACTAAGGCGTTTTAAATAAACTAATGTTGCCACGGAAACTTTTTAAAGTATTTTTAATGGATACCATCTAAAAAGCACATTGGTATGGTTTTTACTCACTTTCTTATTATGAAGACCTAAACGGGAAGTAAGTAATGCAATGATGCCTTTGATGTATGTATTAAATCTTTATAAACGCAAATGAGCATCTACTTCATTGACATTCATATTTTTTTCTGGCGTTTTAAATTTTTCTTTACATTTTGCATTAAATATTATTTTTTGAGTATATTGTAGCGAATTTCGATAACAACATGATTTTATTTTATTCTATCTTAATTGTTGCAACAAACATGAAAATTATAACATTTTTGAATAGAGAATAAAGAGACCTTTACAACGATATATCACAAGCCTATACTTCCCATTTAAAAAAATGGGGGTTGTACCTGTCATTCGAAGGGGGTTGAAGGTAGGGATCGCATTTTCACGTTGAAGAATGTTAATTTATAAATTAAATATGACATATTTCGGGATTTTTTATAAATATGTACAGTAACCGAAATAATGAATTTATTCTATTTGGCTTATACACACTGTATACCCGAAACGTTTAGTTATATTTATATTTATCAGAGGAACAAATTTGCTTTAATATAGCTGGTGATGATTTTAAGTAAGAATGAAACTCTTGGCACGTTTTTTTTATATTCACCTTAATTATCAACATCGCCTTTAGAACTGAAATTTGTAACTGGGTCTTCTCAGATGGCCACAATTTGTTCATCATAGAAAATACTCTTTCTACTGGAGCATTTGTAGCAGGCAAACATAAAATATATTCAATTAAAATAGAAAAGTTTTCATGCTGAAGATTGTTGGCTTGAAAGTGTTTGAATACTTCCACCCAACGAGTTTCCGTGGAAACATTTAGATTATTCCATTCGGTTACTTTCTGCGATGTAATGTAGTTACAAATTAACGAAAATTCGTCAAAAACTTCTGCATCTTTATTACAGTCAATATATTCCTTTTCAATTAATACATCCAGAGATTTTTGAACGTCTTCCCATGCGGGGACCTTTTTTAAATCTGCCCAATAAAATATCTCCATTTCTTTGCTAAGAAAGCAAGTCCACTGCTCCAGATATTCACGGCTTGTTTGATAAAATTCTGTAGCCTCCCTTTGCACAAACTCTTCATCTATGTCAGTAACATTATCTTTCGATTTCACTATTAATTGACGGACCATAAATGGAAGAAACTGATTGGTCTGTTTCTGAGTCAAATTGTCTTTTAGTTGATTGATTTCTTTTGCAGCTTCAATTGCCGATACAGTCTGACCTTTCAGTTTCAATACAACTTGATGAAATCTTGCTGACTGAGCGTGCAAAAAATAAAGCCACAATTCAGATGTGGGATCTTCAAAAAAGTTTTTTAGTAACAGGGGACATTTTTCAATACTCTAAAAGTAGTTTTTTAATGGCTGATACATTTTTAAAACCGTTTCCAAGGCAGGCATAAGAGCAAGCCATCTAGTTTTGCTATAGCCGAGCATTTGTTGATATTCCGTTTCAGTTTCGGCGCAAAACTCCTTTAGAGCTTCAACTCGAATCGTGTAAATATAAAAAAATGACTATATCTTCACAATAATGCTTTCGTAATCTAATGGTAGCCTGTCTGCAGCAGATTTTATTGCATTGTGAATTACATGGGCTCCACATCCAATACCTATCAATGGCTTTTTCAGTGATGATTGTAATTTCGTTAACACATTGTTAGTTCCTCGCCTAGCCGCACCTTTGACGTTGGCATTGTCTCCGCAAAATGCCACACGGCTTTTGCTGTCAAATTATTATCTGTCAACACTTGGTTTAAATAATCGACAATGATGTCAGAAGTCTCACCTGGTTGGTCTTGGAGATCTAAAATTTTTACTTGCACACCTACGCAAGGTTGAAAAAAGCGCACTAGAATAGGGTATATTTTGTTGTTACTGTGGTTTGAAGCGTCGTTTAGTATTGTAATACAATTGGACTTATCAAGATCATCTTTTAATTCTTTCATTGCTGTAGGCGTCAAAACATTTACTACAATAGCTTCTGATTTCGTACGCGAGCATGTAAATTTGGTATCAAAACATGATTGAATTAATTTCGACGCACAATCATTAGAGCGAAAACTGTGGTTTTCTTGTATCGGGTGATAAGCCCAGACGCCTTCTGCCGCGGCGATATCCAAATCCTTTAAAGTTGGTGCGTCCGATTTCTTGAAAAAGGTTAACATCGAAGAACTCGAAGCGACGGCACGATCGGCATTTTTATTTTTTTCAGACTTTAAATGCTGTTCAATATCACTGGCACCACCATGGGAAACGCTAAATTCTGTACGACACTTTTCACATCTGACATCTGAGGGAGTATTTATTTGCTTCATAAACGGATATTTTGGTTGTAAGTTAACATTGAACGTACACTTGCGTTTCGGCATTTTAACTTATGATTCCAAAACAAAAGAAGTTTAAGTTATTTACTAGGTACACGAGCATCAAACAACAGCAAAACAAATATCGAGAAGTGGGCGAACGAAAAATCTGTCAAACAATTAGTCAACAAAACGCGAGCGATGACGTCTTCGCCACTCTCGGCTATCGTCGCGTCAACCGACGACGCGGTCTCGCTCTCGCGTCCGGCCGGCTCGACTACTCAAATTTTCGCGCGGTTTCAGAAAACGGGACAATTTTGCGTCCCAGAGTTCATTTCGGGGACACCGGGGCTCGTAACTCTAAAAAGGGACAGTCCCGTTTAAAACGGGACGTCTGGTTACGTTATGGCTACGTGACCCTTTTAGAAATAATAATAATGTATTTGTCGTAGAAACGTTAATTCTCAACAAATAAATTCTTAAGGAAAAACGCATTCTAGCTAAAACAAAGTAATAAGCAGTAAATATAAAATTACGTAGGCTTTCACGACCGGCAATACATATATTTGTCCCAAATTTATACTTTGTGAATTTTGTACTCAAACAGATATACTAAATAATACTCTTTCTAAACAACACAAATATACTGGAAAATATAAAAACATAACTTTATCTTGAAACAATTATGTATTACTTATAACAAGGTAGTATTCCTTTCATATGAACAATAATTATTATTTTAATTTATATTTAATAAATAAATAAAAAATATCAATATAGTACAAAGCAAGTATTAGTTAGAGAAAGATGTCAAATTATTGTGATGTGAGTCATCCGCAATACGTTAGGCGACGGTCTGGCTATAGACCTATAAAAGAACTGGGAATGGAGGGAGACAGACAATTCATGCAACGAGTAATAGCCGTCGTGTGATATTATATAAATGTAAATAAATACACGTATAAATACATATTGTGAAATAAATCTTATTATTATTAATTTTTTTTTTAAGTGTATTTAGTGTTTTGTTATTAATATAGTGTGTTTAAATTTACCGTTAGTTTTATTTAAAAGAACCCAGAAAGGCAAATATTTTGCATTATTCTTTTTTTAGTATTAATATGACCTAAGCTTTTATTGTGGGGTAGATGGAGGTAATTAAAGCAAACATTTTTTGCAAAATTAAAATTTTATTAGAGATTTTTGACAATATTTTAATATAATTTATACTTAATAGAAACAATCACACATATTTATCTGATATAAATACATATATCACATGAAACATTTTCAATTCTATAGAACAATGATTTTCAATCTAGAGGGGCGCCCTCTAATCGTCGATTTTTTAT
This sequence comes from Melolontha melolontha, assembly GCA_935421215.2. NCBI lineage: Eukaryota > Metazoa > Arthropoda > Insecta > Coleoptera > Scarabaeidae > Melolontha > Melolontha melolontha. Next base: position 200,502,311 of record OW285237.1, on the reverse strand, counting down.
ATGGTTTTCATTTCATTGCATAAACCCGTATAAATCATGCTTTTGTAATAGCATTTTTATTATTACAAAATACTACAGATAATCTCTTTCAAATTTATGACTGCTACAAATCCCGAATGCATTGGATCACCTGTTTATTTGGAAAATCTTTGAAAGATTTTGAATTACTTTAAAATTAGAACTTGTTATGTTCAACAATCATTTTATTATCAATTATTCTCAAGTTACCGTCCTCATTTGTAGCTTCATATATTAATCTTAAGATTCCTTTTTTCTCCAAATACTTACCCAATATACACATATAGAGTCAGTTCGGTCTTATTATGCCCTATATACCGTGAGTCTAATTTGTCTAGACTAAGTTAGTTTGTTGGAGTTACACTCGGTATACGAGATGTGGCTATAAAATAATGAGACTGATGCTACTACAGACGAACATAAAAAAGCGATTTTAAATAATAACAGAGTTACAGGTTTTGCTGAACATTGCATAGACTGTATACATGTATTCAATACTAACAATTACAAATTATTACACAACAGTTTTAAAGGGAAAAAACTATACATGTTGGAAATCTTAAAAATCAAGACAGCCAGTAGGAATGTCACGAATACACAATTAGACTCTTTGGAAACACGCCCATCATCGATACTGTAATTATAAATTACAATCATTTTATACAGTTATATTAGTGGCTTAATTACTAATTAAGTCACTGGCATAGGCTTATAAATAGGTATTGGTGGCTTTAGATTAAATTTGTAAACTCTTAGATAATGACCTAGAGGTCGAAACATGTGTCGAGTTAATTCTGATTAAAGTGAAACAATTATACCAAGTGTTTTTTAATTTTTTAATCTTATTATAAAAAAATTATATTTTAAATGTATATAGAATTTGTTCTATTTATTTTATTTTTTTCTCTTTCATTTATAAGCAAATAAATAAGTATAAAATGTCTTAGTTTACAATTTTACTAATCGAATAAATCGTTCTTAAATTTATGAAAATCTAGTTGCATTCATTATTTTCCTGTCAGACCTTCTGCCACCTTTCAAATTTTCAACTGTACTACAGCAATTAAATATTTTAATTTTCTTAAATTTATTTCAACTATTTATTTTGTAGTAACTGTATCTTCCTTTTATATTACACCCTTTTATAATAACACTTCTTATTATGATCCTCGTTATTAACCTTTAAAACCTTCATTTCTCTTTTCTTATTTTAACATATATTCTCAGCTTTATATACAGGCTTAGTTAAAAGTATGGAGACGGCGATTTATTGTCGTTAATATTCATTTTAGGGAATTATTTTCAATATAAAAGTTTGTTAAGATATTTTGATCTACATTTGAGAATATTTGAATTTTTTTTCTTCAATTGTTTTTTTAGATACGCCTGTCCGCGCTTTTTTTTTTAAATGGGAACTGGTAAATTTTGCTCTACCATTCGAAAGAGAATTTTTTTCTCTTTACAATAATATTTTTGTATTTTTAAAATTCATTTTAATAACTTGTTTACAGGAAAAATTAAACAAAATAAAAACAAAGTAAATTAAAGTAAGTGTTCAAATTGTCGTCCATTAGTAATTTGACAATGACCCAATCGATTTACAAAACCCCGAACAGAGTTCTGTAAAAAATCTCGGGGAATTTCTTGTATCGTTCTGGTAATTCGGATTTGTAAATCTTCGACGTTATCGGGCTTATCTTTGTAAACTTTGTTTTTTACGTATCCCCAAAGAAAAAAATTTAAAATTTAATTGCCATTGATGAAAAAGGGACCGATAATATGACCGCCTAGAATGCCAACCCAAACATTAACCTTTTGGGGGTACTGCGTATGGTGCTCCAAAAACCAAGAGGGATTTTCCGATGACCAGTATATGAAGTTATGTCTGTTTACTTTAACGGTAAGGCAAAAAGTAGCTTCGTCAGAGAAAAGAATATTGTTGACAAAATTTTCATTATTATTGCAAATATTTAACATTTCTTCAGAAAATTGTAACTCGTGTACAAGGTGTACCTTATAAGGTTTATACTTTTCACTTTTTAAAAATGACACGATCGATGACTGTGAAATATTGAAATTGGCCGCTAATTGATTGGTTGATAAATGGGGATATTCAGATACAGCCAATAAAATATACAGTTTGTTATCATCGCTTTTTGCTGTTCTAGGTCTACCACTCCTTGGCAAATCTTTAACGCTACACGTTTGTTCAAAGCGTCTTAAAGTTTTACCAACAACGGATTTAGAAATTGGATTTCTATTTGGATGCGTATCATTAAATAAATTACAAACGTCTTGTAAACTTCTGCGTCTATCTCCATAACCCAACATCATAAGTATTTCAATTCGTTCATGTTCACTTAAACTCGCCATTATTAATATTAACAGCAACAAATTGCACAAATGATTAATTTCTGTCAAAGATTTGACGTACACAATAACAACTGATAAAATTATGTCGCTCAAGTTTGTTTATCGCTACGCTTCTGTCATCTGCGATGTACCGAACATCTGTTAAACACATGAACCGGCCTTTTCTTATAAAAAAGTTATTAAAATGAATTTTAAAAAAACAAAAATATTATTGTAAAGAGAAAAAAGTTCTCTATCGAATGGTAGAGTAAAATTTACAAGTTCCCATTTAAAAAAACTGCGTTGACAGGCGTAACTAAAAAACAATTGAAGAAAAAAAAAATTCAAATATTCTCAAATGTAGATCAAAATATCCTTACAAACTTTTATAATGAACATAATTCCCTAAAATGAATATTAACGACAATAAATCGCCGTCTCCATACTTTTAACTAAACCTGTATATTTAGCGATAAAAGTACTCACATGCATATGTAAAATGCACACAATAGAAAGATTTCAAGCCTGTCTTTGACAGATTTTTTTTTTATTACTGTATATGTACTAGTTTATTAAATGTTTTATGTTTTTTATTATCATTAACATAACGATGATTTTAAAGTGACAAGGCCCCTGTAACAGGCTCGTGTGTGGAGTAATACAATCAATAGCCAATATAGTTTAGGTTATGTAAGTACTTGTGATACAGTTTATTAATATTGTACAATGACAACATATTGGCAAGTTTATTACATTCCTTTTTTTCTTCTTAATAAATAAAAACAGGTCTGAGGAAGGTCTAAATACAAGACCGAAACGTCGCGAAACCAAAATAGTGTTTTTCTAAAAAAGGACACCCTAATTCTACACAAGTGTAGTAAGAAATTAATATATAGTGCTATTCACCATCAACATACACGTTGAATTCCACCATACACACACACACACACACACACACACACATATATATATATATATATATATATATATATATATATATGTATATGTATATATATAATATATATGAAAAACGCGATGTTAATGAGAATTAATAACTATTAAATTCCCACATTACATGCAATTGCCGCTATAATTTGTTGTATTAATTTCTACAAATGACAAAATCGCATTTGCCTAAGAATGCAGTTGCAACACGTCGCGGCGCCAACCGTCCAGGTTGTCCGGGCAAATGAAAAATGTGTGAAAGCTATATGCACCTGGAATGATCTGCACATTCCAGGTGCACATTCAACACCTGATCTGTACCTTTTTGACCTGAAACATTTTACATAGGCAAACTATGTTCAAAATAACATTCTTATGTCTATTATCTCCAAATGGTGTATGGCCCATAAATTATGGGATCCTATATATATATATATATATATATATATATATATATATTACATTAAAACTCATGTTCTTTCTCAATATTTCGTCAATATATTAACGACTTCATTAGAAGACGCTATAAAATTGCAATATACAGTTTACTCTTATACTAATATGTTCAAAAAATAAAACTTACAGCTAGAGTTAAGCGTTGGCAGTCTTATTAATTAATTTCCATATAATTGTCACTAGCAACTCACGAATAAAACTAGTTGCTAGTGACAATTATGTGTAAATTAATTAATAAGACTGTCAACGCTTAACTCTAGCTGTAAGTTTTCTTTTTGAATATATTAGTGTAAGAGTAAAGTGTATATTGCAATTTCATATCTTCTCCTGATGAAATCATTAATATTTTGACGAAATATTGAGAAAGAACATTTGAGTTTTAATGTAAGTAGACCGATAACCCAATTATTAGTGAATTTATATTAGTACGGTCCAGAATTTTTCTATAATTATATATATTGTTATGAAATCTTTGCATTTATCATTCATTAACGATCACCGGCGAATAAAAATTAAAGTGTATTCGTTCTTAGACTTGTACACAAACAACTTACGGAGTTCAGCAGTTCTACCTACAAGAGCCATCGTTATTTGAGCCTTCATCGCCGGATAACACAAAGCAAGCCCTTCGTGAAATGGATTCGACTCCAACACACACTTACGTTTTCTAAATTTGAACGACATTGTATATTTGTTTCTGTATTAGATAAACACGATACAATCACTAGAGAACGGACGCAATTTCCATAAAGCGCAATCGGCAATTGGAATTGTGTATAACGTCGCTCAGTACATCCCGGCGTAATTCAATGAAGTATTTGTTTGACTTACTCGGACACCTGGTCTCGCCGCGATAATAATGGACAAGCCAGCTATTGTATTCCGAGAATATAGTGCTTTTTAAAGTGTTTTCATGAGCATAGATAGAAGCGGGGTTTTCATAATGTATTTTATTTATTAGTTTATATTTCGTAAGATAAATAAAGTGCTGTGAGTAAGTTTCTTGTTTTCATAGTTTTAACTGGTAATTACATCGTAATTTTTGTGATAGATCCTGTTTAATATCGTTTGATTGAATCTATTTCTATCAATTATTTCGACGTAAGAGTGTGCATTGAATTTCGTTCAGTTTCAATAACTTACGCACACATTTTTAGTTTTCATTTATTTAGATCTAGAGCATTGTTTAAGTTACTTTTTCAGACATGCTATGGAAGAATGTCGAGAGCGGCATTGTAAAACAATGGCGAGTTGGATTGACGGTCATACTGATTGTATGTCCATTGTCAGTGATTCCGGAATTTATTACAAAATCCGTAAAATATCGTCAAAAATTCGTCACTTAGGATCGCAAACACATCTGAACTCTGTAAAACTTTTATGGCGGCTAATATTCCATTAAATAAACTTAGCAATCCCACTTTAAAAATATTTCTTCAAAAATATACTGGTCGAAATGTTCCTGATGAATCAACTTTACGCAAATATTATGTTTCTAGGTGCTATACGAGAACAGTAGAACGCATTAGAAGCCATATTTTAAATCAATACATATGGATAAGCGCCGACGAAACGGTGGATATGTTAGGACGCTGTGTGGTAAATGTTGTAGCTGGTGTACTACATCCAACTATTCCCTATAATTCATATGTAATAGCAACAAGTGTTATAAATAGAGTTGATGCGGAAACAGTTGCTGAAACCATTAAGGAGAATATGCAAAAAATTCTTCATTCGGACGCCACGTACAAAGAAAAAATACTTTTATTTGTCAGTGATAGTGCTGCGTATATGTTAAAAACAGGCAGACTATTGAAGAAAACATATCCTAATATGCTGCATATTACTTGTGTAGCACATGCTCTCCACAGAATCTGTGAATATATCAGAGACACTTTTCCGGAAGTTGATAGACTTGTATCAGCTTTTAAAAAAGTTTTCAGAAAAGCACCATCGAGAGTAGCTCTTTTCAGGGAAAAATTTCCATCTCTGTCACTGCCTCCCACTCTAGTAATAACTAGATGGGGAACATGGCTGGAAGCTACTAGTTATTATGCTGAGAATTTCGATAGTCTAAAACATTTCGTAACACTGCTAAAGGAGGATGCTAGAAGTATTGGTGAGTGCAAGGAGCTCACACAAATCCCAGATTTAAAAAATCAGTTGTACTTTCTTCACGAACACTTTGGAAAATTGCCAAAATTAATCACTTATTTTGAAAATCGAAATCTCAAATTAAATGACGGATTAACCACATTAGATGTGGCTGTTAATAATTTGAAAAGTATTCCAAGTGACTTCGGATGTGGCCTTCGGCAAAAGTTTGAAGCAATTCTTAATATAAATCCAGATTTAATTACATTGCAGCAATTATGTATGGAGACAATTCCACAAAATCTAACGGCTAAATATGAAGAAACAAAAGAATATTTCCAGTATGCACCTATAACAAGTTGCGATGTAGAAAGGACGTTTTCTATTTATAAGGATGTACTTAATTCAAAGAGAACAAAATTGACAGAAGAAACCCTTGAGAAACTATTGCTAGTCAATATTAATACTCCTTTACTCAACTTGAACGACAAAATGAACAAATAAAAATGTTCCAATTATATAAATAAAATTAAAAACTTTATAAATACAACTTTTCAACAAATAAATATGTATTTTGTAATTTTATAGATCATCACCCGTTCGTTTTCCAATTATATAAATAAAATTAAATATTTTAGAAATACAGCCTTTCGCCAGTACTGCACTGGGTGGTAAGCGTGTCCGTTCTCTAACGATCACGTTAAAAATAAATTCAGTTATTTTATCGAAAATTACCGAGGCTTTTCTACGTTAAAAATAATTCAAAATAATCTTAGAAAACATTAAAATAAACCTAAAAATAATTTTGTAGTTTTGACAAGACAAAAGGTACAATGAGCCTCCTTGCGTTATCTACACTCGTATCTGAAATAACTCCTTGCTTAATATGTGTTTTGATCATAGACATCGCGTGTTGACATAATCTGTTTGGTTTAGATGTTAGTGAAGCCAGTTGATTTTACTGTTTACAATCGCACATGATTAAATTCATGAATACGTTTTGAAACGGACCAGTCCCGTATGTAAATCGAATGACCAAGGAAACTGTCTTGTAATTGAGCGCGAGCGAATTCGCTTCGAGCTAGTGATGTTAGTGATCGTAGTGACGTCGGTGATAATTTGATTTTGACACAGTGTCAATGTTAGTTGTTCGTTCTATTAGAGCATTTCAATACATACCCTAATTAGTTCTAATTCATTTACGGACGTGACAGTGCTGGTAAATAGTACTAAAATTAAACGAATTCAGTGTGGGTACGTTGCGATTTTTGTCTTTGTCGTCCGTCGAAGCAATGTACAGTTTGTAAGTAATTCTTGAATTTTAAATGAATTTTTCAATGTTAGGATATTGGAATTGTTGAAATATATGTCTTTGTAACTTTGATATGTTTTTGAAATAAATTACAACAATAACGACTGTAAAATTATAATGTAACAACAGTGCAAATTCACTGTTGGTGTATTTTTAAATATTTTATTATTTAAATTGCTTTAATCTTTCTTTGTATGCCTTTAGTTTGTTGCTTTGTTGATGAACTTTGTTATGTTGTGTTTGTATAGTAGTAATATGTAGAGAGGTTCATTGGAGTAACATCTTACCGGCGGCTCGTCTAAGCGCGTATATATATTTTGTCAGTCGTCGTCCGGACACCGTTTAGTGCACTTGCTGGTTTACAGTGATAAATAATTTTATAATGTCACAAATAGCCGGAAAGAGACTGTTTTACGATGTAGCTCATAAAGTGGTTGAGATATTTCCAAATTTAATGTACAATGGCAGGATAATAAAGTGTAAAATGTGTGATATACCGCTAAAGTGTGTCACTGCGGAAGTTTCACTGCGAAAAACACTCAAATTATGTGTAACTTTCATATTGTGTAATGTACCGTTTAAGTTAGTAGACAACGAATCATTTCGTTCATTTTGGAAGCACTACTTTTATTAGAATATTATTTATGTTAGTTTTTGTTATGATCTCATATCTAAAATAATCTTCTAAACGTGATGTAAGACATATTTTTTTCACTGTTTCAGAAACGGCCGGTCTAAATGCGCAATTTTTTTTAGGATTCTCAAACGTCATTTTCTCTGTTAACAACATCTTGTGCAATTTGTTATTGATGAGGTTTTTGAAATTACGTAATTGCTTTTGCAATACAAGGGTCGGAAAGTTACATGTCTCAGTTTGGGAATGTTAGCCGTTGCGGTGTAGTAAAATCTTCCAACTAAGCGTATTTGCCGTATGCAAGTCTCTGCAGGTTCATACACGAAATCTTGAAATTAACACCTGCAGTTTTATTATTCCTGCTCTTCTCTTAGTGAAGCGTGTTTGCATTTGATCGCTAGTGTTGTGTGGATTATATTTTCAAGAATGGATCCGATAAGTTCGCAGAGATTTTATGAGTAAATTTATAATATAAATTTGTTTCTAGAAAGAAGGCTGGTTAGAATTTTTTAGAACTTCTATTACAAACTATAAATATCTGGCAAGTGCTCTTGATGCTGTGAAAGCTTCTATATCTCAAGATATAGTTAATGTAGTGATTTTACATTCAGAATCTGGTGATCTACAGATCCCAAGTGATTCCACAGATTCCAGGTGAAGTGGAAGTGTATGCTGGATGTTCAGGAGAAAGTGATGAAAAACAAAACAAAAATTACTATTCGAAGAAAGAAAACATGGGAAATATCTTTGAATCGTTGATTGACGAAGGAGATACCTCTTGAAATTTCATTATAATTACAATACCACTACAATACTGTTTCGCCATACAAGTATTTCATCCACCTGATGAAGCCATTGTATAGCGAAACAATATTGCAGTGGATTTACAATAAAATTTTTGAAACTAGAAGTTTAATACTTATTTCTTATCGATATCTTTGAATATATGTACAGTGAAACCTCTCTTGGGCGAACACTTACGGGACTCTGAAGAAGTGTCCGTTCAAGGGAGTTGTCCGTCCAAGAGAATATGCATAAGAGCGAAATTAAACAACGTGCTATGATTTGTAAATTCATTTTAATAATATGTAATTATGTATGTACAGATGCACATAGATACTTTAAGACGTTTGCTTATGTTTAAAATATTCTAACATAGACGTTTGCCGAGTTTTCTTGTTAACTAATGCATCGTGGATATGAAGATCAAGCTTAGATATTAAATCAAAAGCAGATAGGTCATCATGAGCTTCAACAAAACGTTTTAGTTGCTGGGTTACATTAATTGCCTGTTGGTATGTAGTAATACCCTCTTCTTCCTGATATGTTCAACATCTGACTCATCGGACACTATCTCTTGTGTGGGAACCTCCAGACATGCGGAGTCATCCGTTTCTTCGAACATTAAATTATTGTCTACATTAAAAAGTCCTCAATTATCATTTTCCTCTCATTATCATTTTCGATCCCAAACTTATCTTTATTCCTCAATATTTCAGCTAAAAGTGACAATGGAAGGTCGTCTTCATTATCCGAGTTTTCTAGGTTGTCTCTTGTATTTTTACAGTTAATAGAGTGTGTAATTCCAGATTTGACGATGCAGTTTTGAATTGTATTCTTTGTTACTCGATTCCATGCATTTTTTATGAGGTAAATTGCATCTAAAACGCGTATTTTCTTTGATAATTCTTGTGCTGATGCAGCAGTATTTATGGCTATTAAAAGTTGTTTAACAATAAATATTTTATAAAATGCTTTGAAGCTTTTAGTAATGCCCTGATCTAAGGGCTGAACAACGGAAGTACAGTTAGGAGGCAAAAAAATCAATTTAATATTTTGTAACTTTATGTCTCTTGGGTGTGAACATGCATTGTCAAGAAATAATAAAATTTTTCGTTTTTCACGGACCATTTTCCCGTCAAATTGCATCAACCATTCTGCCATCAGTTCACCAGTCATCCATGCTTTTTTATTCCATCTCCAAGTAACAGGCAAATTATTCATATGTTTAAAAGCTCTTGGTTTTGCTGTTTTTCCTATTACTAGCGGTTTTTCCTTTTCTCCCTCCATATTTACACAAAATAGTATATGTAGTAAGTCTTTCTTTCGGAAATTTGCTTCAAATACATCTTTCACCTTTTAGATGTAATGCTTTATTGGGAACTGCACGAAAAAATAGCCCAGTTTCATCTGCATTGTAGATATTTTTTGGAGAATAGTTGTTTATAATCGATGGAATTTTGGTCAAAAATGTCGCTACATCATTAGAGTTTACACTCGCGGCCTCACCTCTTATGGCTCTGCAAGCGATATTGTGCCGGGTACGAAACTTTTCTAGCCAACCTTCTGAAGCACTGAAATTCCTATAACCTAAACCATCAGCGATTTCTTTGGCTATTGTCTTTATTAATGTGCGTAAAAAGATACATATTTCCATAGTTTTATACTACTACCAAGCTTAAAACTACATACCTGATAATGGAATATGTTTGCTACGAGTCCGAGTGAACCACTCATAACATAATCTATCTATATTTCTTCCCTCTTCTTTTAGAAAGCTTCTTTTCTCATTCACGTTGATGTTTTTAACGATATCAGCTGCCTGTGTTTTTCCTATTTCAAAGCATTTTGCCAGGGCACGTACACTAAGTTTGTTCCTATCAAAGGCTTCAATTACGTCAATTTTTTGTTTAAGAGTTAAAACTTTACGTTTCGACGACATATCGGCAGTTACCGTAATACTGTAGCTAAAATACTAAAAGCGATAAGCGAACAAAACATCCTGACGAAGCAGCACCGGCACCGGCGGGGAAATACCGTAGTATCGGGGAATACCATTCGCGTTGCCGCGCTATGTCTGCTCGTGCGCGTAAAATTTTTTCCGTGTCCGCTCAAGAGAGAGTTTCACCGTTATATTGGACCAGTTTTGGGTGTCCGTGTCCGTCCAAGAGAGTGTCCGTATAAGTATATGAGAAATTAATGTAATGAAATCGGGACCCTGAAAAAGTGTCCGCTCAAGAGAGTTGTCCGTCTATTAAAGGTGTCCGCAACAAGAGGTTTCACTGTACATTTATATCTACATGTATCTAACTATAAGAGTTCGAAAATCATTTACATACCAGTACGTATTTGCATGTATTTGTTGTTCTTGTATGCGTACATAATAAATACTATGTGCTTTGATTGTTTGTTTTATTCCGTAAATGTTCGTATGCAAAACGGTTTAACCCATTATGACCTGGCGTTACATAACGGGTGTTCAGAAACTTTTGAAGTCACAGTAGGCCTTGAAAATATGAAGTCATGTCTGAGATAGATTGATACATTTACTTAATGCAATTTTATAGGTTATCAAATTAGTATATTAATACTTAAGTAAAGATATACGATTTTTTGTTCAGAGCCCACTTGACTTCGAATGTTTCTGAACACCCGTTATATGTAACGATTGTAGTGATCTACAATATAGTCGTGTATGTCTATAATTGCGATTATATCCATTAGATGGCACTGTAGGTAACTAAAGGAAAGCATATTCTTGCAATAGTAGTAAACCAAGTGTTATTATTTTGAATCTATGTAACGGTTCTCAAATTGCAAGTAGCCGGTATACAATTCGAGTAAGTATTATAAAATCTTTCAGACCTTAATTTGGGTGTATATGCCGTTGTATATCTTTAGCTAAAGGTTTAGTTAATGTTATAGGTTAGGAGTTTTGTAGAATTCACTTGTTGAGGCATAACTAGAGCGTTGTTTCGTTAGCGTTACATATATGTAACGCTAGGTTTTTATGAGGTCAAAATGGACGAATTGATAGACGGGCGGTGTATGTGTTTTCAAGTTTTATTAAATGTGTATATGTTAATTTCAGAAGAGGTTTGACCCTACAGGAAGCACTGGAAATGGCATATATTGAAACTGCTGAAGAAATTTTCATACAGCCACCTGATAGCCACGAGTTAACAGATGAAGACTCTGCCGACGAAGATTCTGGGGGTACGCTGGATAATTTAACAGGTCGTCAATTGAGAGCGAACGTGGAGATAAAGTTGTCGAATTCTATAAGAATATTTTCACTAGAAGAGGCCAGTTGCGTTGAAGATCCAACTACTAATCAATTAGTTGAAAGATTATCACGATTTATACTGCCAGACAAAATAAACCGTCAAGATGATATAGAGTAGACAACAAATGGAGATCTTGTAGCTCATAACCAATCTTTTTCATCTCCAAATTACAAACAGTATAATGAAATGTCTTGCGTGCAAATTTTTGAAAAATTTATTAATGATATTATAAATCTATTGCTGACCGAAACAATCAAATATGCTGCATTCAAAAACTGTCCTAATCCTGAAATAACAACTGAAGAATTGAGGTGTTTCATTGGAATCTTACTTGTTAGCGGTTACGACGTGAAGCCCTCAAAACGTCATTACTGGGATTCAGGTGCAGATATGAAAAACTCTCGTTAGTGAAGCCATGAGAAGGGACCGATTCATGCAAATTTTGAGATTTTTGCACTGCTCTGATAATAACAATATTGACGTATCTGACAAGATGTACAAACTTAGACCTTTTATGAATAAACTTAGAGGCAAATTCCATAAACATTTCGTGCCTGTTGAACATCTTGACTTCGATGAGTCAATGATAAAATATTATGGAAGACATGAATGTAAGCAGTGTATTAGAGGAAAGCCAATTCGTTTTGGCTACAAGGTGTGGTGCCTGAATACATCCGATGGATATCTAGTCGATCTTGACGTGTACCAGGGTAAAAATCCAAATGCTGTACCTGAATTTGAAGAAAGATTTGGTAAAAACGCAGCTCCATTTGTTTCAATGCTCGAGAACTTGCCTAATCCAAGATTGCTTATAAATTTTATTTGGACAATTTATTTACAAGTGTCACTCTGTTTAATTTTGTAAGAATCAATGGTTATGGAGGTACCGACACTTTTAGAGAAGACCGTATACCACTAAGTTGTCCTTTAGCATCTAAAAAGGATTTGAAAAAAAAGGGTGGGAGAGGATTATCCGTTTCCGCGCTTGAAAAAACACACGGAATACTTTTTGTAAAGTGGACGGACAATAACGTGGTCACTGTGGGATCTACATGTCACGGTGTTGCTCCAATTGCGAATGTAAGGAGATATAGCCAAGCAGAAAAAAAGTATGTTCAAGTTACTCGCCCTAGTTTAGTAGGAGCATATAATAATTACATGGGCGGAACTGACCTAATGGATGAGAACATCGCATGTTATCGGATTGGAATTAGATCAAAAAAGTGGCGGTGGAGCATATTTACCTGGTTATTGGATGCTGCAGTAAATAATTCCTGGATTTTGTTCAAACAAAATAGAAATATATCCCAGTTGGATTTTCGAAGGGCCATAAGTCAAAGTTATTTAAAAATGTATGAAAATCCATCAAAAAGAGCAAGACGACCACATATTTCAAAGTCTAGCATTTCTATGAATAGAATATCAGATGAAGTTCGTTATGATGGAAGAGGTCATCTCCTTACTGTTATTCCGAATAAGAAGAGACGACCTTGTGCCGGAGAAGGTTGTTCCTCCAGTACAAGAACGATGTGTACAAACTGCGATATCGGCATTTGTTTAGAATGTAATGTGATATTTCACACTAACACTCATTAAGATTGAGTTTGCCTCTGTATTAGCCTAGCGTTACATATATGTAACACATTTTTTTTTAATTGCAATAAACAATTTTTTGTAGATGATATTTTTTTTCATTGTTTTAATCAGTGTTTAGTCCAAAAAGTATGAAATTTTGTGTTGATAACAGAAAAAATTAATTCCGGTCATAATGGGTTAATAGTTTTCTATACTATTTTGATAAATCTACATAATTGTAGTGTAATAATTAGTTGATAGTAAAGAATCGCTATATACTCATTAAACTGCTATAAAAACGCCAACGTTTCCGAATTGGGAACATCATTTATTGACGAAACAAACGTCAATTTCGCCAGTTTTTTTGGAATGAGCGGTTACAATAAAGTATATTTAGCAAATTTTTACAATATCAACATTTTCTAATGTATTTGTCAATATGCGGCCTTTAAAAGGTTAATACAGTCACTGCCGATTACACCTACAGGTGTATTACATGGCATCATTAGAGCTGCCGGCTACACCTATAGGTGGTTAGTATATCTTCAATTTAATTTGGCTCTGATACGACTGGGACTTTAAATAAACATCTGAATATCCATAAGCATGTTCATTGGACTTTACATTAATGTCTTGTATAGTTGGTTGTATACACCAAACCGCAAATTGCCACCAGCGGTGATGTATTACTGGGAATCAACTTTTGACATAAGTGTTTATAATTGACTAGTTACGTCAAGAAAGTAAAGTATTGGTTAGTTTTTTGGTTAAGTTGATAGTTTTTCAATTGTACAGTGTCTTTTTAGAGTGGAGAGTCCAGCAGGACCATCTGGTACGAAACGAAAATTAACAAAATACGAGCGTACGCGACCGTTAGCAGAAGATGAACTGACACGTATTCTGCGCAGTGTTCTCAGATTCCTTGATCGGCAACTCCCGCCAGCGACACGAAAAATTCCCTTTTTGACAGGCAATTTCCCTTTAACGGGGTAAATACGAAAATAATATTCAAAATGTTACAATAATAGATTTATTTATAGAAAACATACAAAAATAAATGATTTTTTATACATATTTTTTGTGAAATAATTATAATAACAGTCATTTGGTTCAAAATTAAAACAATTTATGTTTTGAAGAGAAAAACTAGAGCGAATTATACAAACAGCATTTAAGCTACTTGCACTGAGTTTGATTCTTTTCTTTGTTTTTATGTCGTTCATCATAGAAAAAATTCTTTCTGCTGCGGCGTTAGAATGTGGAAGGGTTAATACTATTAAAGCTATTTTAGCTATATTTTTAAACAAAAATTTTCCTGTAAAATCTTGAATTTTTTCTAGTTCTAACTACATTTTGACTTTGTCAAGTTGAATTAATTTTTCCCTCTCGTCTGAATTAAAATGATATGGTAATATTCTCCACTCGTAATTTAATGCAGTTATATCAACAATATCTTTGTACACATCAGAAATGCTGGTAAGACTATTTAAGTCATTACTTTTCGTTGTTTCAAATGCTACTTTAGTAATAAATTCAAATTCTGAGAAAAGTTTATTTTTAAGAGGGAGTCTTGTCATCATTTCTTCACAAATGGTAATATAAAATTTTAAAATATTCCTTTTAAAATCGTTTTGAATTAATCTATCTAATGTAGATAATAAAGCCTCACATTCGGCACCAACAAAAATTTGGTCATTTGGTAAATTATTACTAGGATGTAATATATTACAATGCAAGTACTCTTCCTTCAAAACTGACGGTTTTAAAAAATTTTGAGAAATTTGTAAGAAAAGTTTCACACTTTCCTTTTTTAAGATATCTATTAATGAATTTTGACTTTGAAATAGGGCATTGAATTGATTCATATAATTTAAACTATACTTTAAGAAAAGAAAGTAACATTTAATTGTAGGGTCTTGCAATTTTTCTAGAATTACTTTGGCTGAATTTAAGTCATCTTCATATACCGCTATACCGAAATAAGCTATTAACACATCCCAATTTACTAAGATTCGCTCTATACATTGATGTGTAGCTAACCATCTGGTACCAGATAGTTTTAATATTTTATAGTGATTCAGTTCAAAGTAACTCTGCATTTCTTTTAATTGAACACAACGTTTTGAACTTGACCCAATATATGAATATGTATTTCTTATCAGATCTTCACATTCGCGTGGTAACATATTACAAGCTTTACTAGAAATTAAAGCAGCAGAATGACAGACACATTTTAATAAAATTAAGTGAGGTACATCTTTTTTCAACCGCGAATAAAATGAATTATTGTTACCTATCATCACTGCTGCTCCATCACACGCTAGTCCGACTATGCTAGATATGGGTATGTGCTTTGAATCCATATAGTTTTTGAAAGTTGCATATATCTTTTCAGCTGACCCATCAGATGTATCAACATGCAAAAGTTCTAACAACTAAACTTTCATTTCTTGATATTTTGGATGAATATACTGGACCAATATGCATAATGCTTTTTGCGTAGAAATGTCTGTACTTTCATCGATTAAAATTGAAAAATATACCTTAAAATAAAAATAATTAAAACAGGTAAATTTCAGTCTATAGTTTACTTTACCTTTCTTAGAATGTCTACTATATTTTTCTCCACTTTGGCAATAACATTTTTAATTACGGATGTACATTTTGTACTTTTGAGTTGTATATCATTTAAAATTCTTGAATCTGGTATAATATGTTGCAACATTGGTAGTAAATGTTCAACATTGGAAAAAGCTATGTTATGTTCGGCTATATAACTCGCAATTACAATTTCCGCTCTTTTAACAGCTTTTTCATGTTTTAATTGCTCCGCTTTTTCATTATTTGCTTTTGTCATCAACGCCGTTAATGTTTTATTCGATGCTTTTAACTTAATATTTTTCTGGTGTTTCAAACTTGTTGCGTGTTTTTGCATTCACTTTTTCCACACGATAAAGTTTTACCGCAAGCTGAACATTTACATAAATTTTTTGAATTTGGAATGGGAACAACCCAATGCTTAAAATCTTCGTTCTTTAACCAATTGAAGCAAAATACTTTCTTCTTAGGTTCAGATTGTGATACCGATGGATTCATAATTGATATCAAATCTATTAATTTTTAGCTTTAGTATTACACATTAATTAATAAAACTTATGGAAGATAATATATTTTATAGTCTTCACTGTTCGAGTAACTAAAGAACACTGTGTGATCACAATTTGCGGTATAGAGTTTTTAAATGAATTTAAAGGATTGCGATTACTTTGTCAGTCTTTTGATTATAAGAAAAAAACTGCAGATATGTATATCGTCAACGATCACGTATCGAATATACCGCGCTCTTACGTGCAGGTGGCTTCAAAGGCAGTGCCGAAAGCGCATTTTGTTTGCGTAAGTTTTTTCAAGGCATAATAAATTTCTTAGAGGAAAAATGTACCTATAATGCGTAGTATGCGTATTATAGTGAATGAAAATATTGCTGATTACCATAATTTTTAGGGATAGAAGTGATATAAAAATAGATGTAGGTATATCTATAATAAAAAAAATAATCTTTCATTGTTTCATCTGCTGCTACTAGTAAAAAAATACATATTTTATATAGTATGAAAATTCCCTCTAAAATAACTATTTTCCTAAAAAAGTCCTTTTTTCCCCCAAACATTCCAATTTTACTCCAAAAAGGGAATATCCCTCCCATATGGGAACACTGATTCTGCGTGACGATAACTTTTCTATACATAGCGATGAAGGACATACAACGGATAGTGCCAATGATAATACTGCACAACAATATGACAACTTTTGTCTGATGATTGACTTTTATCACGTGATGTTTACTAATTTGACGTCGCTGATTTCAAATATACCCTCAGTTTTTTTGTAAGAGCTCTTGTTTACGAGATATAGCTTTCACGAAAAAATCGCTGTGTTAGTGTGTTAATTTGCTTGTAATTAAGAATATATTCAGTTTTCTTAATATAATTTGATATGGCATCGTCAAGAAGAGTTTGTGTCAATGATCCAAATCATTTTTGTTTCATTTGCGGAGAGTATATATTTAAAGAATACCGTTTGAATGTGACAGCGTTCGTGATTGAGGCTTACAAAAATTACTTTGGTCACACACTGGAAATGAAAGACAAGCCTTGGATTCCGCAAAAGTTATGCAAAACGTGCGTTGAGTTTCTACGTTTGTGGACAAATAAGAAAAGGAATAGCTTTAGGTACGAAACCGCTATGATCTGGACTGAACCCTTGAACCACCCCGACGACTATTATTTTTGTTTGGTGAACATAACTGGCATTAACCGTAAAAATCGAGCCAAATGGGAATATCCTTCCATACGGTCGGCACATAGACGTGTTTAAGTCCTAAAATATCACTTGAACCTCAAGCTGATGCTTCACAGGAGGAGCCTATGCATTTTGAGGCGAAAACTGACAGTAGTGATAGTGACTTTGAATGTGACCTGAAAGCGCCAAAACTATTCAATCAAGATGATTTAAACGACCTTGTCAGAGATCTGGGACTGTCAAAAGCTGCTTCAGAAATTTTGGCTTCTAGGCTAAAAGAAAGAAACTTGGTAACAAAAGAAACAAAAATTTCTTATTACCGCACAAGAGAACAAAATCTCCTCAAATATTTTGCTGAAGAAAATGATTTCGTATTTTGTAAAGATGTACCTGGTTTAATGGCTGCAATGGGACTTCAAAATTACGTTTCTAGTGAGTGGCGTCTATTTATAGACTCATCAAAACGTAGTCTAAAATGTGTTCTCTTACACAATGGGAATAAATTATGGTCGTTTCCTATTGAACGTTCCACAAAAGTAAAAGAAGAATATACAACTATTGCTCTGGTTTTAGACAAAATTAAATATGTGGAACACAATTGGCTCATATGTGTTGATTTAAAAATAGTCAACTTTCTTTTAGGCCAACAAGGTGGTTATACAAAATATCCCTGTTTTCTTTGCTTGTGGGACAGTAGAGCTAAATATCAACATTGGATTAAAAAAGATTGGCCTCCTCGGGAAGCGCTAGTTGCAGGGCAACAGAACGTTATAAACCCACCTTTAGTATCAAGGGATCGTATAATTTTGCCTCTGTTACATATAAAACTAGGACTTATAAATCAATTTGTAAAAGGTCTTGACAAAAATGGAAATTGTTTCCTTTTCCTATAAAAAAAGTTTCCAAAACTGAGTGCAGAAAAGATAAAAGCGGGAATTTTTGATGGGCCACAAATAAGATCATTAATAAAAGACTCAAATTTTACGGACACTATGACAGAGATTGGGAAAACGGCATGGAATGAGTTTGTTTGGCTTGTTAAAAATTTTTTGGGAAATAAGAAAAGTTCTGAATTTTCTCAACACGTCGAACAACTGATGAGTCACTTTCAAAGGCTTGGATGTAACATGAGCATCAAGTTACACTTTCTTCACAACGACCTGGACTATTTTCCCGCCAATCTTGCGGACCTAAGTGAAGAACAGGGCGAGCGATTCTACCAGGACCCCCGTACCATGGAGGAACGCTATCAGGGGTTCTGGAACGCACACATGATGGCTGACTATTGTTGGAGCTTTCAGAATAGCTCTCTGCCTTCAGCTTTAGCAAGAAAATCATATAAGAGAAAGTTTTTTCATTATAAGAATTAAATAAATTAGAATTATCTCTAAATTTATAGTGTTTTATTATAAAAAAACACCCGTGTCATATTTGTTTAACTAGAGCTGATACAGAAATTTCAATCACGGAATTGAAATCGTCATCAAAAATTGGACTAATATCAGGTAACATAACCCAATCATCAGAAATGCTGTTGTGCAGTGTAACGATTATGAAATTGACGACGTGCAAAACGAAGTGTTACAAATAAATAATTATAATGATGAAAACATCACATAGACTGAAGAAGGATTTGTAAAGAACATTCAATTTGAGGGTGTTCAATCATTTTTCCCAAATATGACGAGGCACGATCCTATCGACTATTTTCAACTATTTTTTGATGCAGATATAATGAATTTTATTATCGAAAAAACGAATGAGTATGCCGTCAATCTTTTTCTAGCAAAATGAACACGTGTACAATCTCGTATTACACAATGGAAAGATCTTACGATAGACGAATTGAAAACATTTGTTGGTTTGGTGCTACTCTCTAGTACAGTTCAACTTCCTAGGCTATCAGACTATTGGAAAAAAACATTGGTTGTATAGAAGTTGCTACTAATAATGAGATGTTTGCATTTCTTATCTGGTGATGAAAATAACGAAGATCGTTTAGCAAGAATACGGCCCGTAATGGATCACTTCAATACTAAAATGCAGTCTATTTACAGCCGTGGAAAAGAACTTTCCTTGGTGTGGCGAGGACGGTTAATTTTCCGTTTATATTTGGACGAAAAGTTTACAATTTATTATAGCTCAACGGATGCGTTGAACGGAGCTGGACATACATCAAAGATTGTTCATTACTTGTTACAAGACACACTGCATCGGGGACATTCTATTTATATGAATCGGCGTTACAATGGCTACGAGTTAGCTTCAGACCTCCAAAAGAGAACGTACTGTACTGAAAACTTGAATATAAAAAGAAAAAGTAATCCACGAGCCAATCAACAAGTAAAACTAAGACCAGGGGAGAATATGTCTTTATTTTGTAATGGGGTGCACATGCAGATCCAAACGCGACGTCCTGTATATAACGATTGAATATAGAAATGACATGGCTGAATCCAGAAATAAAAGACGGCAGATAACACTAAAACCTGTTGCAATTATGAATTATAACAAACATATTGATTGATCAACATGATCAAATGCTAGCATATTACCCCTGTGACCGCAACACAATGCACTGGTACAAGAAAATATTTGTCCATATATTTCGAATGAGTAATAAATTCTCACATTCAAATGCTGGCATATTACCCCTGTGACCGCAACACAATGCACTGGTACAAGAAAATATTTGTCCATATATTTCGAATGAGTAATAAATTCTCACATTCTGTACAAAAAATACTTAGGTCAAAGGAGTAAGAGTATTTATGAGTTCCGATTAGCACTTTTGGAACCACTTTTATCACAAGTTGTCTTCAAAGCTACTGTAATCCAGCACGAATTACGAAACATAGATAAAACTTACGGAGATAGAATATAAAATACCTGATCAAACAATCAAGAAGATGAAAAGAGTAGTAAGAAAGAGTGTTAAGTTAGTAGAAATAAAAAATAAAAGGACTGCAACTATGTATGTTTGTAATTCCTGTAAGGTTCACCTGGTTTTTGTGTTGAATGGTTTTTTTATTTATCCTAAGCAATAAATTCTAGAACTCACACTTATAGGTATTTTTATTGTTGATACCAATAATTGTTTTAATAATTTAAATAGATTATAATTATAAAAACAATTTTTTGTTGGTTAAACCGCTCATTTTTTTATTTTTTTTAACCAGTACCACAATTCCAACACTAATTTACGTCTCAGCAGCGAATGTGTTAACTATTTCTGTAGTAGTTACAGTAAGTTACGGTCCGAGACGTCCCGAGATGATCGGTGCTCATATGGCCACTTTTAATATCTATTAACAATATAAAAATGGATTGTTATAGTATGTCTTCGGCGTTCTGCAGAAGTCATAAAATGCACGGTGGCGTGCTGATATTGATACGAAAAGGTTTGAGCTTTCGTAGAATTGACATACCGGACAAATATTCGGTTGAATTGGATATTGAACTTGCGAGTGTTTATTTGATAAATGTAAATATCGTTGTTGTCTGTATCTACAGGTCCCCTACAGGTGATTTGGACTGCGCCCTCAAAAATCTAAATGGTGCTTTGCAGCAAATAAATGAATGCCTGCCTGATGGAAATTTAATAGTAGCAGGCGACTTCAATGTGGATTTCAGTATTATGACGAAGGACGCGATTCGTATGAGCAATTTATTTGTAACTTATGGGCTACATAAAATATTTAGTGAGCCTTCCAGAGTATCAAAAAACTCCAAGACATGCATAGATAATATTTTTATATCGGAGGGCATAAACAAAACATTTTTTGAGACCTTTAATCCTCATCTGTCTCCATTTTTGTCAGAGAATATCCTTAGTAATTAAGGACGAAGTTGAAACACTAAAGCTGACTAAGGTAAACACCAGACAAATGAATGAGATTAATTCTTGCACGTTTGTGAATAAGCTTTTAAATGTAAATTGGAGTCCACTGTATACTATTGACAACATACAGGAACGTTTCAAATGCTTTTTTGCTCTCTACTGGGATATTTTTGATGAATCATTTCCTGGGATAGTAAAAAATATTAGTAGCAACTACAACAATATGACGTGGTATACCGAGGAAATTAAAGAAATGAGAAATGTTCTTGATAGCGTTGAAGTAATAAGTAGAGCTACAGGCGAGAAGGAGGCTAGTGAATTATATAGGCACTTAAAAAAGCAATACAAAGAACAGATAATCCTGAGCAAGAAAAGGATGAACTTAAATTACATTCAAAGATCTAAAAATAGGTCTAGAGCAGTGTGGAATATAATAAATAGAGAAGTGGGAAATAATAAGCGTGATGGGAATGTTTTGTCAAATATTACACCTGATGAATTTAACTCTTTCTTTGTTGATATTGGCAATGATTCAGTTAGGTCAATTGGGGGTCCAAATTTAGCTCCTGATGACCTACTTGCCAAAAGTATTAAAAGTTCACCAAATACCTTTTTTCTTCGCCCTACAACAAATGAAGAAATCAAAGAAATAGTATATAGCCTTAGAAATCAGCAGACCACTGATATATACACGTTAAATGTCATTGTATTAAAAAAGAGTATAGATTATATTAGTGGATCCTATAACGCAGATCTTCAATAGTTGTTTGTGCAGTGGCATATTCCCTGATCAATTGAAAGTAGCCAAAGTGCTTCCTATACATAAGGGGGGCAAGGATGATAAAGCAAATTTCCGACCAATCTCAATATTGCCAATCATGTCAAAAATTTTAGAAACCATCATCAAGAAAAGATTACTTAATTATTTTGAGACATACAAACACTTAAATCATAACAAACATGGCTATTTAAAAGGCAAATCTACTAGCACAGCAATTTCTGAGCTTTTGAACCATATTGCAGATGCTTTTGATCGCAAGGAAGTGGTGATTCTTGGTTGTTGCGATGTGAGTAAGGCCTTTGACTCCATGGACCATCCAATACTTTTACAGAAACTGCACAGATACGGCGTGCGAGGACGAGCAAATCAACTTATTTCCTCTTACTTAACGAACAGAAAGCAAGCAGTTTACTGGACTCATAAATATTCGAATACATTATCGATAAATCGAGGGGTTCCACAGGGGTCAATATTAGGTCCTCTGCTCTTTCTAATTTACGTGAATGATCTACCTTATAACATATCTGCAGGGAAAGTTACCCAGTTTGCGGATGATACATCCGTTTTGGTTCGGGCCCAGGAAATGGGAGAGGGAAGTATAAATTTGGAGCATGCACTAATGGAGGCAGGCGAATGGTTTGGCAGTAACCTCCTGAAGCTAAATCAAGATAAAACACAGCTGTTAGCACTTACAACAAAAAGGATCTCTAATGAGAGCAAAGAGAGCATCAAATTTCTGGGTCTACAACTCACCAACGACATGAGTTGGGATTGCCATGTGGAAGATTTGTGTCGCCGCCTTGCTGCGGCTGTTTATTCTATTCGTAGGATAAAACATATAGCAACATACGAAGCAGCTCGAACGGCCTACTTTTCTAATTTTCAGAGTAGAGCTACATATGGCATCCTAGCGTGGGGTGCGTCAGGTGCAGCTGAGTCGGTGTTTAAAATGCAAAAAAGTGCCAATAGGGCTCTTAGTAGTGTGTCCAGCAAAACTAGCTGCAGGCAACTGTTTAAAACACATAAAATACTGACCTTGCCATCCTTGTATGTACTTACCTGTCTGGAGTATGTCTACAATACACACCAAAAGTTCTACTTAAATAGTAATTTCCACAATTACGGCACCAAGAATAGAAATAACATAGTGATACCATACCATCGGTTACAGAGAAGTCAAATGAGTACAAATTACCTAGCCTTAAAAATTTACAATAAAATTCCCAATGGTATGAAAGGCCTGGACCGTGGACGATTTAAAATCAAAGCCAAAGACATACTACTAATGGAGTGTTTTTACTCGTTAAGTGTTTTTTTCAATCATCAATTTTAATGTGTTTTTTCTTTTATTGTTATTTGTACTTTTCTCATTTATATTTTATACTGAATATATCAATATGACGTATGTATGTATATGTACATTAATAAATACATATTATTATTATTATTATTATTATTATTATTATTATTATTATTTAAAAGCAGAAAACCACTTACAAATCATTCCATGACACGGAGCACATTCACAATAATACTTACTCGGTTTCTTTAATTGTTTTTCCGCGTAAAAAGATAAGTTTAATTAACACTCGAAATTCTTTTCTTTAAATGAGTATAAAATACAACCTATTTGCTAGATTTGTTTGAAATTTTGACAGTAGACATCAGAAACATGGCGGAAGTCAGCAACATACTCACCGTAGCAAAAGTGTTGCCAATATTTGAAGTCACTCTTCCGCCAAAACAGCCCTCGTATATAACTATTGCATATAAGATTTAAATTCAAAAATTTTTGTAAAAAATCTCAATTCGTGGGTACTTTTCTTAAGCGATATATTTAAAACTATAAACACGGTTTCGAAATAAAAATAAAGATAAATCACTTGTTCGTGTCTGTTTTTTTTTTACGAGAAATTTAAGGAACAAACATACATACTGATATTCACACATTTTATCTTGCGTTTCGTTAATCGAATGTCATCGTATTTACAATAAAAGTTTAGATAACATATCACGTCTATATTGACGTTTAGTTAAAATTTATATGCATAAATATTAATATGTTATACGTGCCGTCTGTCAGTGTAACTTCTTTTTGGTGTTTAAAAGTGACAAGCGTGTGGAGGTTTTGCTGCCCCGCTAGTAAACTTTTAAGAAAAATTATATGAAGTCCTCTTATGAATTCGATGACTGATTCTGAAGCAAAACGTTTCCCAATATGGACTATATGTTTTTAAAGTTAAATAAAATAAAAAATCTTTGAGAGAAAAGCAAAACTTTTTCTTTATTTTCTAGAGCAACTTATGACAATTATGTTTTGAATAACATATCATTTAAATGGCCACCTGGGCTTCGTTTGCAGGATCGAATTCGATGAATCTAATCTTCGGCGACTTTTTGCAATAAATCAGGTATAATGTTTTTATACAGCGTTCGATGTTCAATTTCAAAGCGTTTCTAGTTTGAGATTTGTTGGCATAGACCAACGAATATCCCCATAAAAAGAAATCCAAAGTTGTTAAATCATAACTTCTTGGAGGCCAATTAACAGATCAATTTCTCGAAATTATAAACGCACCGATCCTTTCTCCCAATAACTCTAATAGTGGCATTAGTAAAATATGGTGTTGCACCATCTTGTTGGAAAAACATGTCTTGCAGATCAATTTCATCGAATTTTTGCCACAAATCTGTTAACATTGATCGATAACGCGCACCATACACTGTTAGTGCATCTCCATTTGCATTTTCAAAAAAATAAGGTTCGGTCCGATGATGCCACCATGCTATAAACACCAAATAGTAACTTTTTTCTGAATGCAAAGACTTCTCATAAATCTCTTGTGAATTATTTTCACAACAAAAACGACAATTTTGTTTGTTTGAGATTTCTCGACAATTTTGTTTGAGATTTCTCGAAGTATCAACATAACTGTGATCTATTGAGAACTAAACTCTTCTGTCAACCGTGTCGGTACTTTGTAAATCGACTGGCTTTGATAGTAGCGTCATGCGCGCGTACTCTAACGGGCGTATAGTGACTTGAGGATATGGTGGAATTATTAAAACTCACTAGACCTACAACCGGTTCCACAGCCGTAAAGGTATACTTTTGTATAACTAATTTAGGAAGATCCTCTATAGTTTATTTCAAATTATAGGAATATAACTTTGAACGGCTCTAATGCTTTTATTTCACCACCTGCGGCAATAACTACCTGGCCGCTCAATACGATTATCTTTTACGCAAACAAACTGCTGAGGTCCGTAATGACAAAATTTAAGTAAATTGTAATTACTGCAATTTAGATGAAATAAAATTTAATAATAATATAAGTAGCAACAGTTGTTAATTTGAATATATAGTTATTATATATAGTTAAATAGTCATTAAATTACAATTTAGATGAAATAAGTGCTTATATTTATTAATCAAAATTTAAGTAAATATTGTTAGGAGAGTTGGTATATATTACATCTAATATTGAGTCTATTTATCATTTATTGTTAATCTTTACTGCTGTATACATATTTGATTTTTCTCTCTTTACTTAACAAATATGTGGCGACCTTTTGCTGAAAGTATTAGTGATTATGATGTGGATAGTGATAATACTGTTGGAGCACGACAGAGAAAGCTTATACCAGAAGATGCAAAACAGATAATTTTCAATGTCTATCATACCCTGATGGAAGAAAATAACGAACTACAAACCCAGAACATTCAACGAACGTCGCAATTAACCAAGGTGCCTTTTGGAACAATATATAAAATAATTAAGAATAACGCAGGGCCTCGAAAGCAAAGTGACAAAGGAGCATCGAGAAAAATTGAAGAGTATGAAATTGATACTATTAGGCAGCAAGTATACTCCTACAGAGGAAATGTTGTATCTACACTTGACTGCTTACATAAAAGAATCAGTGATGAGCCTATAAATATTCAGTGTTCTAAAGCAACCTTGTGGCGGACGCTAAAAAAAACTGGTTTTAAGTTTGGCACTATAGACAAACGTCGCACAATTATGGAAAGCCCGAGGTTACAGAAACTTTGATATGAATACTTAACGGCAATTAGAAGGTATAGACAGGAAGGACGATTAATATGTTATTTAGACGAGACGTGGTATGACACCCATGACACAATTTCCAAAGGTTCGGTGGATAGTTCAAGTATGTGTCAGTTGGACGCGCCGGTTTCGAGAGGGAAGAGAATAATCATTCTTCATGCTGGGTCAGAAAAAGGATGGATCGGACAGCCGCTATTATCTGCTAAAAATGTTAAATCCTCAAGTTTAGATTACCATGAAGATATGACCTCATCTTTATTTGAAGAATGGTTTTGTGACACTTTGCTGCCAAATTTATCAACAGGTAGTGTGATAGTGATGGACAACGCTCCGTATAATTCCCGACAGCAAACCAAAGTTCCTACAAAATGTAATAATAAGTAAGATATTAAAACATTTTTAGAAGCAAATGATTTATATTTTGAGGATCATTATACAAAAAGCCAATTAATAGAGGTGATGAAGACAAAAGAATATTTAAAGAATTATTATGTGGATAACAGAGCCAAAGAAGCAGAACATACAATTTTGCGTTTACCACCATACCATTGCATTTTCAATCCCATTGAATTGATATGGGCCCAACTGAAAAATACCATAAGACGAACAAATCAAACACCGAAATTTAGTGAAAGCAGTGCAACACACATAAAAAATGCTATGGAACATATAACTGCCGTAAATTGGAAAAATGCTGTTAACCACGCAATAGCAAAAGAGGACGAATATATACGCATGTACAAAATAGTAGCACCTTTGATTATAAATTTGCAATACGATTCAGACACAGACACCGATTTGCAAGACGACTCAATCACAGATGATTTATGAAATGCGGTGACACATAAAAATGTTATTGTGTATTACAAATAAATTAGCTTTATATATCTATATGTATCCACTACACATGTTGCCACACGATTTGTAATTTTTTCTTTGTATATAAACCCAATGTACAGATATTTTTTATTATATACTTGAAATTAACAGCGTTTTATTATTATACAGGGTGGCGCAGGGGAACGGGGAATTTTGAACGTTACAGTTGTCAGCACTGTAGAGCCGGCAGTTGTTCGTAACGTCGCACAATTGTTGTGAACGCATTGCCATTTAGTAATCATGGATCGTTGGACTGGTGCGGAACGTGCAGTAGCTGTGAGAGCGTTTTATAAAAATGGTGATAGTGCGACTGCCGCGCAGAGAATATTTCGACAGCATTACCAGCTTGGACGTCATGGACGTGTCCCATCTGCGCATGCGATTACAACGTGGGTGCGTAATTTTGAAGAAACAGGATCTGCCTTGAAAAAGAAAGCTCCAGGTGGCATTCGAACGGTACGTACCCCAGAGAACATTGAAGCTGTTAGAGCTGCAATCGAGAGAAGTCCTCGCCGCTCCGTTCGACAGCATGCATTTACGCTAGGGATTAAGCGACGAAGCTTACAAAGAATACTGCACGAATTACATTTCCATCCCTATAAGTTGCAGATTGTGCAACAATTACATGAACGAGACCCAGCGGCACGTATGGAGTTTAGTAGGCAGATATTGGCTAAAATTAACGAGGACGCGAATTTCATTGGTAACATATGGATGTCAGACGAAGCACATTTCCACCTAAACGGTATCGTAAACAAACAGAATTTTCGTTATTGGGCACAGGACAATCCTTGTGAGTTACACCAGCGACCACTACATAGCGACAAGGTAACAATATGGTGTGCTGTATCATGTCATGGTGTTATCGGCCCTTATTTTTTTACAAGTGAGAATGGTAGTGCAGCGACAGTAACATCCGCTCGATATGTTGAAATGCTTCAAACATTCTTTACACCGAGACTGTGCGAGCTTAATCTTAACATCGAAAACATGTGGTTCCAGCAGGACGGAGCCACGTCACACACTGCTCGACATTCGATGGCAGCAGTTCGTCAATTGTTTGGAAGACGCATTATTTCACGTAACGGTGAGATTGAATGGCCTGCGAGATCCCCTGATCTTAGTGTGTGCGACTTCTTCCTGTGGGGGTATCTTAAAGGCAAGGTGTACCGTACAGGTCCTGCAACAATCCATGAACTGAAGGAGAACATTCAACAAGAAATCACTGCCATTCACCAAGATTTGCTACACCGCGCATTCCAGAGTTTTCATAACAGGCTGTTAGAGTGTGAACGTCGAATGGGAGGACATCTTTCCGATGTCATCTTTAAAAAGTAAAGAGACACTTTTGAACATTTTGATTGTAAAAACATAAATGGCATGCTGCATACATGCACTTTCGTTAATAAATTACTAGTTTTATGAATTTATTCGTGGACATGACGTTATTTCAAAATTTCCCGTTCCCCTGCGCCAGCCTGTATTACAGGGCCCTAATTTATAGTCAATACGGCCTCTAGATTCATACGTTGCAAATAGGTAAACCGTACCTGTTCAATAAGGAGACCAGGTATAATAATTATCATCACAATAGGTGGTGCAATAAAAGCATTAGAGCCGTTCAAAGTTATATTCTTATAATTTGAAATAAACTATACATTGATTCGAAAGCCATATCTATCGTCATGTCAGCCACCAATGTTAGAAAATATAAATGATTTTATCACTCTTGGAAATTACCAATTCAACTTTTTAATATTAGCTTAAATTTGTTTTCAACCTACATTTGCGTAGCATTTAGTTTATTGCGTGAAAACGATTCCTAACTGATCAATTGGCAGGTAATTGTGTAATAAATAAACCTTGAACTCTAATTGTTGTTGGTGCTAGTTGATGAATTCGTAATCACACACACGCACAATTTTAAAAATAATATCTTCTCGTTAATCACAATAAATAACTGGATGATTCATGGAATGTAAATAGAGATTTTTATGTACGCTTTTTAAATATAAAATAAGATATAAGTCGTATAATAAGTGAAATATGATTCATAATTTTCTAGCAAGGCAATATACACCCAGTGTATACGTGGACGCCGTGTAAAGTTGTTGCGTAAGCAGTTCTACTAGCTTTACTGTGCCCCATGTGCGACACCTTGATTAGTGACTGATGATGACAACTTAGTTGTCGAAATACGTATTTAGGATACGATTAATAATTGTGGTAAGGGGTTTTATACCTTTTTTAAAGTTATTATATCCTATTTACTTCCGTCGAGGCGACAGAAAACATTAATTTAAAATAGAAAATTTAGAAAAGCATCTTATTGTTAATTTTTTAATAGTGCTTAATTAGATAGATTATACATTGCACAAACAAATTTGTTGAAATTTTACAACGTCTGTCGGGTCAGGTATAGTCTATGTCACCCAAACTTCGAAGTATTGCTCTTATGGAGATTGCATTTGTTGTTGCCAAATTTCTAACAATAGGGTTATTTCATTTATAGATTGGCTATACGTAAGATATTGATTTATCGATTTGACATTCAAAATGCATGTTGTTTACCTTTTAGGTTAGAAAACTCTCGTCTTAAATCTGTGTTTACAAGACGTTCAATTTAGTTAAAATCATTAATGCAAAAATAGGTAGATGTGCATAAATTAAACAAAATCGTTTCGACATTTTTTTTTAATTCAATAATGTAATTTTATTTTGGATTATTTTATCAATATGAGACATTTACAGTGTACACAACTTTCATGTAAGACAATATTATTCTCACAAGTGTATCAAAAATAAATAAACAAATTAGTAAATCAATAAATTAAAATACATCAATGTCTGAAGAGCTAGCAGAAGAAGATCCAGTTGACAAATGAATAATAAATTCTTTAGGATCTTCCTGCATTTCATCCAATCTCCACATCTCGTCCTCAACTAAAAATTTAAAAAAATTAAGAAAAAGTAGTAATAAGAAAAGTAAGTTGCCCTATCATTCATAACATGTTTGATATAATTTTGCCAGTTCTGAACTGAAACATTTTTATAACCTTCTTCTATGAGAATTGGTATTTCCTTAGTTTTAAGGCCCGGTTTATTCACCTTCCAGTAAAGTACCTGTTAGTTACTTGACAATTAAATTTACTTGGCACATATACTATTTTTGGGTTTATTCATATAATTTTAAAGGTCGGTTAGTTACTGGAAAGAACTAGATGTTTTTACAACAGTAGTGTGGTTAGGGGAAAATAGAGAAAGATGTAACATACCACTAACACATGGTATAGAGAAGGATCAGCTTTCGGTAATTTTAAATTCAAGTTGCCGGCATGACAAATGAGTGTATCTAATATAACCTAAAATCTCAAGCGTTTGTTGTATGTTATCACGTGTTGTCCATTTTTACTTTTTTCATAAACATTAATATAAAATACATATTTTAATATAAAAAAGGTATGTTATATTATTACTCTAAATTATGCATCATCAAATGCAAAAAGACTAACAGTACAACATGGAAATAAAAGGAGGAAGCGTGGTCAGAAGTATCAAAAAAATTGTTATTCAACCCCTTTTTGTATTTTCAATACAAGTAAATAAATATATGTATATATATTCTGTATTAATATTGGTTGTTTTATTATTATATTTATTTTGTACAGAGTTTTTTTTAAATATATTTTTTATGTCTAGCATCATATTATAATTTACTATGACTACATGTGAAATAAAGATGAAATTTTTGTTTAGAACATATACTTTAATAATACAGAATATTTTATTTACCACACACACAGTATGTAATAAACAATACAAACGAACAAATTCGTCATCATCAAATTTATTAAAATTGTCTTCTATTCGATATCGATTCACTAAATTATTAATATTGACAAAATCGTTGTCTAAAATATCGTCAATGTCTTCAAATAAATCCATTTTACTTGTCAATAACTTAATTTTCTACATGACAGTTCACAAACAGCATGATATTAGTATTACTTGACACTCTATAGGGTAGATGAGCAGCAAGTAAATTTTCTCCCAAGTAAGTAATTTTACTGGGCGGTTAAATTTTACTTGACGGTGAATAAACACTTAATCTGACAAGTAAGGCTTTATCTTACAAGTAGCGTTACTCGACACTTTACTGGAAGGTGAATAAACCGGCCCTAAAAGAAGTATTGTTGTGCTTGATATAATTCTTCACCTGTGCCTATACCATTTCAATAGGATTTAATGTACAATGATAGGGTCGCAAACGTAATATGGTATGTCCCCTCTGAGCAGCTGCTTCATCAAGCAGATATTTATTATAGTGATCCGTGTGTATCGACAAAAATTTGTAGCAAATCGCGTTTTAGTAATCCTTCCTCAACAGGAATGCCTTTCTCACTTAACCAGTCGAAAATCTCTTGCTTCTTAGAGGCAGTAGTTGGTATTTTTTCTTGCTTGCGACTGTGATAAGAAGCGTTATCGATCACAATCACTGAGTTCGCAGGTAAATTAGGTAGTAAGCATTCTAGGAACCAGCTCTCATATAATTCTGCACATACCTCATCATGAGCATCTAAAGTATTCTTTTTGCAGAGAAAGTTGTACTCAGCACCAGTGACAAATCCTTTCTCATTACCCGCATGAATAAGAGCATATCGTTGCCCTCGACCTTTTGGTGGAGTTAGACCAGTACTCAAGTCATTAATAAAAAGTCATTTCTCCCTTCGCTGCGATATCTCCTAATGTTACGTAAATATGCATGACGCCATCTTATAATATCATCTCGATCCATCATTACCTTCTTGCCAATTTTTTCAAATGAAAAACCAATATCTTTTAACAATCTGTAGAGCGTTGACCTAGAGAAATTAGGTATAGCTTCTTCGTTACGTACAGCACCTAATATCATATCCAACGTGGGTGGGATATTGCGTAAAAAGAAACTGTGTACTTTACGCCTCACAAGCATTTGTACATGTTCTTTGTATATATGCAAGCGGGTATTCTTGGGAGTGGCACATTTTGTTTTTTCTACAGATGCAGGGGGACAGTTTTCCTTTTCTTTGCGAATGGAATACACAATTCCTTTGCCACAGTCCAAAGCTTTTGCCGTCTCTTCGACTGCCTTGGAAACACTCCATACTGTTCGCAAAGTATGTGAAGCAATTATAAATCATAAGTTTTTCTCTTACAGAAAAGGTTTCGCCTTGGTGCTTTCTTTTACAGGCTTCCATCCTGCAACCTCTAAGTTTACATTTTTATGTGATAATAATTAACTATTTCGATTTTACTTACAATAGTTTATATTATTGAATTTGCAGTAGTTTTTAAAAAAAAAGAAGAATTAATACAAATAAAGGGAAAAATCAAAGAAAATCAAACAAAACGAAATATATACAAAAGATGACAGATCGAAAATTTCAAGTGACAGGGAGTATATAACAAACACAAAATAAAAATTTTCCCCTAGAGACAAAGTGCGCCAAAATAAATGCAACGTCGTACTGTTAAAAAAAGCTAGTTATATGAGCATCGCTATAAGTTAATAATACTTCGAAGTTTGGGTGAAACAGACTATAGTAATTTATAAAAATGATTCTAATTCCACCTGAATATTTAAAATAAACTGTGATGCCATATTATTTCATTTGTTACATGAATCATTACTAGTAAACATATTCAATCAATAAAAAATGAGGAACAGTTGCTTTGAATCGACGGATTTCAAGGTAAAAATAAAATATTAATAGTCACATTTAAATTACACTTCCAGATGGAAATCGAATGATCTGGATGTTCTCATAAGGCCGTGACTTGCGAGGATCGACGTTCTCTACATCAAATAGATTTTGCATCCGTAAATTGCGGCAATCATCCTTTTTGTCGCGTATCGCATCACGAGATAGATACCTGTGTGACGTTTCCTACTTATCTTGATCGGCGATGACCCCATGATATTTGTATTCTCGTTATATTTTTCACACTTTCACACTGTATTATCGCGTTTTTCACGTCGTCGTGCGATAACCGTTACATCAAATGAGTCAATTGACCGATAAACCGATACAGAAATTGCTACGTATTAGTACAAAAAGAGAAAGGGAATAGAAGTTTTTGCATTATATAGATTTTAATTTATTTATGATTTCGTTGGATACTTTCTTAAATTCTTTTTTCCTTTTAAAATTCGTTTGTTTTCAAGATGTATTCAAACACATTTGGAATTAAAAAAAATTAAAGATTCGAAGAGGTACGAGTGATTTGACTGGAGAGTGACTTTTCAAAAGTTAGCAATAAGATGAGTATACCGCATGTGTCAAATATCATTAGGCATAGGGAATACGTATGAGTACATACGATGTATACACTGTGTCCATAAAGTATGGACACAAGCCCGTAATAACGTTATTGTGCATTATTTGACAAAATGCAAAGATATATCGATTTATGTTTTTTATTAGCTATATTTAGATGCTACTATTTTGTTTTTTCCGTCGACCTTGAATAAGTTGTGACGTCATTGATAATTTTTTTAAATGTCAACCCCATTTTTTTTTATGAATTTTGAAAGCTTTTACAATTCTTTATTCTATGATTTAAACATTTTGGTGTTAGTGTTACATTGGAAAAGTCTATGTGACACAACCGGAAAATTTGGACGTTTTACGACAACGCATCATCTACGAAACCAGACTAATCACTCCCGAAATATTACAGAATGTGCGAAATGGAATTTATCATCGCTTAGGATTTTGTCAACAAAATGAAGGAAAATATGTTGAGCATTTGTTATAAATTTGATACTGAAAATGTCAAAAATAAAACTTAGAATTACAACAGTTTACTCAAAAATTTTCTAATGTTACATACCAAAATTTTTACATCATCGAATAAAGAATTGTAAAGGCTTTCAAAATCCACAAAAAAAAATGGGTTTGACATTTAAAAAAATTATGAATGACGTCATAACTTATTCAAGGTCGACGGAAAAAACAAAATGGTAGCATCTAAATATAGCTAACAAAAACCATTAATCGATATATCTTTGCATTTTGTCAAATAATGCACAATAACGTTATTACGGGCTTGTGTTCATACTTTATGGACACAGTGTATGTATATGTAAAAGCCGATCCAATGCCGGCGAAGACCGCGACGGCCGGCAACGATTGTCTCCAATTGTTTCGCAAATACAAGTTAGCAGTAATCATTTGATCATCGACATAGGTACTTGTAATGCGTTCTAAAATAACATTTACGAATTGCAAGGGATTTGCTTTTCTTATTTCTTTCAGTAGATGCAGGAAATTTTTAAGCTGCGGTGGGTCGCATAAACAAAAGCGTAATTCTAATAAAATTAAAGAATAATCCTAATAAAATAAATAAGAAAGGATGCTAAAAATTACAATAAATTATACAAGAGGTTCAAAAATTCCTTCTTGCACAGCAAGACATTGTCCTAGGCGGTCGTAGAAATTAGCTCTTACATTTGCTAACATGTCGGCAATTAATGAATTCGAAGCCTCAGTTATTTTTTCTCTCAAGGCAACTAGATTTTCTGCTCTACCAGCTTCATGAGAATAAGCAATATGTTTTAGATATCCCCACAAAAAGAAATCATTTGGAGACAGATCAGGAGATCGCGGGGGCCATTTAATGTTTCCTGTTCCAGTAATAAGTCGATCAGGAAAATTATTTCCTAGAAATTCCTTTACCCTCACTGCATTATGTGCTGGACAGCCATCATGTTGAAACCAAACGATTTCCTGATTTATTCCAATGTTTTGAATGGCGGGAAGTATTTGATTCTTCAGTAATTCGAGATACTTGCCGGCATTTAATATACCATCAATAAAATAGGGGCCTATAGAATGGTCACCTAAAATACCTGCCCAAACGTTTAGTTTTTGAGGAGACTGAGTGCGATTTGCAAAATGCCGGTGTTGATTTTCCGAAGCCCAATATCGAAGAACAGAGGGATTGTGCTTTCCGTGTAATGGAAAAGTTGATTCATCGGTGAAGAGAATATTTTTAACGAAATTTTCATCTCGATGTATCTTTTCCATAACGTCTTGACAAAACTCCATTCTCCGGTATGTGTCCTCGGGAAATATTTCTTGAGTTTTCGAATATTTGAAACATTTTAAACCATTACGTTTCCAAATACGTGAAATAGTTGTGTTACTTATACCCAATTCCTCGGCAGCACTTCTAATAGATCTCGTGTTATCAATTTCCACAATACATAAATTAATATAATTGATTGAGGTCTCGCTAGGCACTTGGTGAAACATATTAAATGATAAAGGTAAAGAAAATACACACTTGGTTATTTGTTTCACTGCAATTTTATTTACAAAATACGGACAAATTTGTTTCGAACTTCACAGTTCATTCTCAACTGAACAAGAAAGGTTTACTTAAAATATGAATAGATAATTTGAAAAGTGGGAATAACACTGTGAAACATAAACGTGAGTTATGTATTATGGGGGTTTTCCTAGTAATTAACGAGAAACAGCCTTAATAATAGGGGAGATTACAAACTCTGTTTGTTCATTTACTATATTTAATAATTTGTTTAAACAAATCATTTGTTCATTTGTTCATTTACTATATTTAATGATTTGTTTAAACAAATCATTAAATATAGTAAATGAACAAACAGAGTTTGTAATCTCCCCTATTATTAAGGCTGTTTCTCGTTAATTACTAGGAAAACCCCCATAATACATAACTCACGTTTATGTTTCACAGTGTTACTCCCACTTTTCAAATTATCTATTCATATTTTAAGTAAACCTTTCTTGTTCAGTTGAGAATGAACTGTGAAGTTCGAAACAAATTTGTCCGTATTTTGTAAATAAAATTGCAGTGAAACAAATAACCAAGTGTGTATTTTCTTTACCTTTATCACATAAATTAATACATCCCGCCGTTCTCTTTCCTCAATTTTTTGTGGTGATACCTCTCTTGGTTTGCATTTCGTACGGTTATTGAGACAGAAACAAGTTTCAAATTTATTTATAATATTATAAATTGTTTGTCTGCAAGGTACAGAACGGTCTGCAAAAGTCGGCGCAAACAAATTCATGCACTCCATTGCAGACTTGCCAGCACAAAACCATTTTACTAACTGAAGCTTTTCAGTGGGTGTATAAAGAGTCATTATACATGAATTTTATTGTACCCTTTCAAACTGTAACGGCCGCAGCTAGACTGAATGCAAAATTTCCAGTCAATCGGTATCTGAGGCAATCGTCAGTCGTCGTGGTCTTCGCTGGCATTGGACTGGCTTTCTCATGTAAGTATACATTGTATGTGCTCATACGTTGATTCTCTATGCCTAATGATATTTAACACATACGGTACCTATTTCTGACTTCAGCCATGTCTACTGTCAAAATTTCACTCAAATTCATCAAATGGATAAGTTTTACAATCGTTTAATGTAAACTATGGAGAAAAAAGGATTTTATGTATTAAACATTATTTTTTTACGTAGAAAAATCATTCAAACTTCCCAAAAAATACAGAAAGGCAATTGAAACTGTGGAGATGGACTTTCTAACGAGAGCATGTCGACTATCAAAAAAGGAGCGAATACCAAATGAAGAAGTAATTTGATAACTAAAGTAGGACACCTATTTCCACACATTCAATGTAATACTTATTCAACCCAACACGTTCTTCTTAATTACTGCACATTTCGACATTGTAGTTTAAGTATGTAACCAGGTCACATTAACTATGTCAGTAATAAGTAGAGATGATATATAAACTAAAGACTGAGGAGTTTTGTTAGTCAGTCTTGTGTATCAGACCTTAACGTTGTTATACAAGTGAACCTCGTAACTTGTAATGATATTGTTATTTATTTAAATTAAACGTTATTATATATTGTTAACGAATGTGTTATTTATTCTACTGATAAATCCGGCCTCTAATGTGTCCGCCTTGGAAACGAAGCTACCTCCAGGACCAGGGGACATCACATGGCGATCCTGCCACTCGCTAGCTGGACCGACATCACAGTAAGAAGACAAATAAGAAGAGTATGTTCAAGCACCGACGTAATATAAACTAGACAATAACTCTGGTACGGACATGTGATGAAAATGGATGTCCAAAGTATGCACCACAAAACAAAAGAACAGGGGAGGGCAGGTAATAACATGGAATGATGGGATTGACCAAATCATGAGAGATAAAGTCATGGAACGGAACGAGGTCAAGAGAAGCATGGCGGTCGAAATGTGGGATGCACCGTAGGAACTCTACTATAAAAACTAAAGTAAAATTAAACAAATACATATTACGATCAATCTCATCCTTCCCCTAGAATTATTTGTAAGTGGTTCACTGCTTTCAAAAATGGTCACTTGATCACAGACCATGATGAATATCCGAGGCTTTCACTTACAGTAACTTCTCTAGAAATAATAAAGTCTCTAGTATTAATATATATACTAGAGACTTATATTGTAAGTGAAATCCCTTGTATACGTAGAAATGCTAAATGTTTATACAGGCTGTTCCCTGAGGTAACCGACAAACTTACACAGTGTATTCTAGAGGTGATTTTAAACAAAAAATTCATATACACTTTGGATGAATTTCTTATCTAACAGAATTTTTCTTGGATATAACCTGGACACATCGCTATATTCCAGAGACAAAGGCACAGTCGAAATAATGGATTTCTTCTGATAAACGTGCTTCGAAGAAGGCAAAAGTCGTTTTTTTCTGCTGATGAGATTATGGCCACGATTTTCTTGGGATTACGAAGGCGTGATATTTATTGACTAATTACAGAAAGGATGTACAATAACTGGCCAATAATTTGGTAAAAACTGTGGCTTGAAAGCTGATACAGACAAAGACAGGAAAAATTCCTAACCGCATTATAAATCAATAAACTGCAAATATGTAATTCGGCAACTAAGTTGCCGTCTTCAGTAGAACAATCTGAAAAAAAGAAAAATAGTGTGGCACGTAACGTCTTTGGTTAAGCTACAACCTTTGAAGATGTGTTCTTCACAAATTTTTCAGGTCGTTCTACTGAAGATGGCAACTTATTTGCCGAAACACGTTTTTATTGATTGATTGATTGAGTTTATTGATTTATATTGTAGTTAATAACATATAATATTGTATCTTAAACTAAGTGTTTCATTTTGTATAGAACCAACATTTCTTTAAAAACTAGTTCTGCCTTGTCTTTCGAACAGCTTTATATTGTTCCTTTGTTCCTTTTGATAAATTAACAATGCTAACAAGACGCACTGACAATTAACAAAATTAATGTCACAAGTGTTGTAAATAAACAATCGAGTATTATAAAATGTAAATAGAACATATTTTATTTAAATTTTAATAATTCGAAATGAAAAATTTGTGAAAAGTCACTACCATTCTGGAATGTGTGGATGCATTTCGCTCTTATTGGAGCTCGTCAACACACAGTATCCCGGACAGACATGACTCCTCACTTTTATACTTCGCGTATACAGTGCGTCCATAAAGTATGGACACAAACCCGTAGTAACGTTATTGTGCATTATTTGACAAAATGCAAAGATATGTCGATTAATGTTTTTTATTAGGTATATTTAGATGTTACTATTTTGTTTTTTTCCGTCGACCTTGAATAAGTTATGACGTCATTGATAATTTTTTTAAATGTCAACCCCATTTTTTTATGGATTTTGAAAGCTTTTACAATTCTTATTCGATGATGTAAAAATTTTGGTATGTTACATTAGAAAATTTTTGAGTAAATTTGTTTTCTAATTCTAAATTTTATTTTTAACATTTTCAGTATCAAATTTATAACAAATGCTTAAAATGTTTTCCTTCATTTTGTTGACAAAATCCTAAGCGATGATAAATTCCATTTCGCACCTTCTGTAATATTTCGGGAGTGATTAGTCTGGTTTCGTAGATGATGCATTGTCGTAAAACGTCAAAATTTTCCGGTTGTGTCGCATAGACTTTTGATTTTAAGTAACCCCACAAGAAGAAGTCCAATGGGGTTAAATCTGACGATCTAGCTGACCATTCAATTGCCCCCTCTTCTTCCAATCCATCTGTTAGGAAATTTATTATTGAAATATTACCTTAGTGGTAGCGTATAGTGCGGAGAGGCACCATCCGGATGTGGATCCTCATTATTAGGAAACGGGTATCAATTCATTCCTCAAACAATTCAAGTATATTTCCCCAGTCAAGTTTCTATCAAAGAAAAACGGTCCCACAATGCGATCGCCGATAATCCCTGCCCATACATTTAGTTTTTGCGGGTATTGGGTATGTGTCTCTTGCATCCAATAAGGATTATCAGTCTACCAAAACCGGCAATTTTCTCTATTCACAGTGCGATTCAATGTGAAAGTAGCTTCGTCA
The DNA here is from genome assembly GCA_935421215.2 of Melolontha melolontha. Taxonomy (NCBI): domain Eukaryota; kingdom Metazoa; phylum Arthropoda; class Insecta; order Coleoptera; family Scarabaeidae; genus Melolontha; species Melolontha melolontha. The sequence goes on along the minus strand of OW285237.1, from coordinate 200,462,580 downwards.
GAAAACAAGATGTTGAAGAGAAATAGATGGTCATTATCACAAATTTGCATCAACCGTTCACAATATTCCAAACGCCGATCAAAATCATCCTCAGACAACTCTTGAACTAAATTCATTTTATAGGGATGATACTTTGATTTATGCAAAAGTTTCCCGACTCTACCCCTTGCTACGTCATATTCTCGACTAAGTTGCCGTGTGCTTGTGTGAGGACGTTCTTGAACTGTTAACAAAATGTCAACTTGAGTGTCCAGGGCCGTTGATGGACGTCCACTTTTTGGTTTATCTCGAACGAACCCTTCTTCCAAAAATTTTCTGTGGATTTTACTTACAGTTGAAAAACCGATAGGGTCCAGTTCAGGATGCGTTTTATTAAACAACTCCGCTACTTCCCTAACATTTCGACGTCTATCTCCAAACCCAATCATCATGAGCACCTCAATGCGTTCCCGTTCAGATAAATGCATCTCAGAGAATGAATAATTAAAATACTTTACACCAACAATTAGGATTAAATAAAAATGTTGTGATTCGGATTATTTACAATCTGTCAAAAAAATTACCTTGTCACTTTGGGAATGACAGAAAGATGAAAAATGATTACTCAAAAATTTTCTAATGTAACATACCAAAATTTTTACATCATCGATAAAGAATTGTAAAAGCTTTCTAAATCCAAAAAAAAAAGATGGGGTTGACATTTTAAAAAAATATAAATGACATCATAACTTATACAAGGTCGACGGAAAAAACAAAATGGTAGCATCTAAATATAGGTAATAAAAAACATTAATCGACATATCTTTGCATTTTGTCAAATAATGCACAATAACGATATTACGGCTTTGTGTCCATACTTTATGGACGCACTGTATATAGTTAGTATAATTAATTTACTGTAAATGAGAACCAATGAGTATTAAATCTCACATTACATGTAAATGTCCCCTAATGTACCGGTATTCCAGGGTGGATGTGACTTTTCGCAAATTTTTCATTATCCTAACAACCAGGAAGGTGCCGTCGCGACGTGTCGCGTTTCTGCATACTGGTACAAACTTAGTTTGTCGAAATGTAGAAATTAACGCGGCACATTCGGCGACATTTACATGTAATATAAGATTCAATACTTATTGGTTCTCATTTACAGTAAGTTCATTATTTAACAATTCAATACATAATTTATTGAATTTATCTTGTTCGATAGTTTATATGAAAGTATAGAAGTTTTGTTAAGTGTTCCTTCTTTAATTCCATTTTGTTACACGACGTTCTTTTTTAAATATTTTTCTATTTGTTCTGTCGCCTATCTGTTAGATAATAACAGTACACCAGTACATAACCCAATCTAATCTAATCGGATTGTTTGGAAAATATATAGAATTACTTTATAAAATTTTAAGCATACATTTTCATTGCATACTTACTTACCTCGTAATGTAAACGACCCGTTAAATACAAGTTATTTGTATTTTTTATTGCCTATTATAACATTTAATTTCCTCGGATATATGTGGATTTGTAGCGTTGATAAAAAATTTAAATGTTAGGATTATTGCTTCATTACCGACTTGAATTAGTAACTCCAATAATATTTATTAGGAACTAATTTATTTATGTAAACTTAAGTTTTTTTACTCTCTCTGGATATCATGTATTGTTAATTGTAATTTATCTCGGATTTTATAAATAAATACTTGACGATATACGCAATTTTTGTTTGTTGTTTTAAATCTTCCCCATTTAAAACGTTGTATTAGAAGTGCAAACTTTTATTAACTTGTAATACACTTGTCGTCTTGAGAAATCAACATACAGGGACCATTCAAAAGTTCATAATTTGCGTTCGCGTGGCATAAAGTTTTTAACTTGATATAGGCGCGCACTAATACACAATATTATAATTGAATTGATTCGGCTTTTACTTGATGAAGATCCATAATTTAAGTTTGTAACGTACTCTTTAGCTGAGGAAGCCACTGTGCTGGCGAAACAATTGTCGTGTTACGATTAAATATTAAAAAGTGAAGACTTGAACCGTAGTTTTATTTCTATTCACAATATTATAGTTATTTGCTTGGGACATCGTTACTATTACAAGAAATACTCCCAACAATATATTTTCTTTTTGTTTCAGATATAAAGATGTTGCAGGACTTGACATAGTGGGATTCTTTAGGAGAAGGGGGACCTGCCGCAGGAGCAGGATACCCACCATGCCTTCAGTATTAGAGGAAGAATTGGAATCATTCACTGTATATTCTCCTCACGTCGATTCCACTGGCATAACCGTCGATCCGCCCAGTCCCAATTCGAAACCGTTAAAATCGTACGCCGATGTGCAGGCCTTGGTACAACAGGGTCGCAAACAAGAAGTCAAATACATAATACGTAATAATTTTTGGCCCGTAGACAGTCCGATCAGGGCGAAATTATGGCCCCTGTTGTGCGGTCAACATCACATCGGCGGCAAATCGGACATGATGGACGGTTTTTATTCGGATATGGTGACTCAAGTGTTCGGAAGCACTGAACTGCCAGACAGAACAATTAGCTTACCGCCGTTCGTGGAACCGTCCCACTGTCAATCGTATTATCTAACGCACAGGGGGAGGAATGTCGCCGATAGAGTGGTTTCAGTTTTGGGATATGCCTGTCCAGACATCGTATACAGTCCCTCTATTTATCCCATATGTGCTATCCTGCTGCACTACATGTCTGGTGAGTAAATTTATATTACGATCTGTCTTTTTCAATATCAAAATGTAATTTTGCGAGTGGCATTCCGCAAGGAAGGAAATCTGTATTGTTAATTTAATATGAATAGAATTAGGATTTTGTTTCTTCTATTCAATAGTAAAAATGCTATATAGGCTTAAGAGAACAGGAAAATTTGGCGAGAATTAAGAATACGGGAAATGGAAGTGTCTGGATAAAAAGTAGTAGAACTTTTACAGGGCGCAAAAGGGAACTTATTTGAGTGTGAATTTAAAGTGGGAAAACAAATTTTAAGAAAAATAATATTAAAAAACAATTTACTAATCTCACATTTTCCCCCACTTTCAATACACGAAAAAGGCTGAATTTCGGCTAAAAGTGTCCTTTGAATGTCCAAATCTATTAAATAAACATGACTCTTATTACGTATTTTTGCTATATTAACCTTCAATTTGTTGTTTTGTTTGTTTAAATAACCTAATAAAAAATATTTGAAAAATTGCTATTTTTATACGGCGTTTTTATATTCAAATTGACATTACTTTTACAGTAATGGTTTCAAGCTACCAACTTAAATATTTAAATTAAAATGTTACTAACGCGATCTCTATCTATATCAACTTAATTTTTCTCAATGTCAACAAAAGATATTTAAATAATTTTACATTTTTAGAGTAAATTTTACTTTTAACTTTTGATGTGGTATTGTTAATATGTTCATTATTTTCTATTTAGGAAAGGACGATATGTTATAATAAGTACAGTTAATTTACCTTTTTTTTAATATGAATTGTTGTAGGTTATAAATAAAATATTTAAATAGACTCATATGGCAGATAATATGCCTACGTTGACATTCTACATCTCAATAACCTTCAAAACTTATGATTTACAATGAGTTAATTTTGTTAAAATGTTGTCAAACGTCATAGTTTTTTTGTCGGCCAGTTTACACTCCCCGGCATGGGTTGGATTGGGTTGGTCGGGATTGGGTTGGGTTGGGTTGGTCGGGCTTGGGTTGGATTGGGTTGGTCGGGGTTAGGTTGAGTTGGGGTTGGGTTGGTCAAGGTACATTGTGTGTATTTCTTCATAAATTAAATTTAACAGTGGCGTGTAAGACGGAATATACATTTATATATTATTCGTTATTATTATCGTTAACTTCGTTGAAATAATCGTTTAAAAAATTATATCCGCCGATTTCCAAAGTGTATTCTCGTGTTTACATGCTGTTGTACATGCATATACATATATGTATTTATTGTTCTTGAGATAGTATATTTTCTATTCTCTTCTATAAGGGGTTGTTCTGGTTTCGTTTCTTGCAGTGTTATTTGGTTCCAACGTTTAGTATTTTAAAAAATCAATTTTATATTGTTATAATGTAAATATATTCTATAATTTTTTATAAATATTAAGTTAATTTACTACCGTATTTTTGGAGTAGTTTTCGTTTCTCCTTTTTAGTCAATTTCCTTCTGTTCTTAGTATTTCTCTTTATTTTCATTAACTATGGAGAATTCTCTTAGAGCAACCATGGTAGGATGGATTAGAGGCCATACAGATTGGTTGCATATTCGTAACGTTACCGAGTTATATTGTAGTACCTGTTCATTAAGTTTAAAGCGTCCACAAAAGTGTAATGTGCAGAGACATGTTTCTTCGAAAACACATCAAGATAACATATGACCATCTGCACCTGACACTTTTAACGACGAACTGTGTGAAGCTTTCATGGCGGCCAATATCCCATTCAAAAAGCGATCCAACAATCAAGTCCTCAAGATGTTTCTTACAAAATATACTGATCGTCATATACTAGATGAATCTACTTTACGTAAATACCACTTACCAAAATGTTATTTGAGAACCATTGAAAAAATACGAACCAATCTATCTGATCATTATCATTGGGAAAGTGCAGATGAAACAACGGATGTAATGGGACGATATATGTTAAATGTAGTTGTTGGTATTCTTCATCCGACAACTTCATACCAACCATACTTAATTACAACTAAAATATTGCCAGTCGTAAATGGTGAAACAGTTGCAGAAGTAATTGATCAATGTATTCAATGTATTCATAATATTCTGTCATCGGATAACAACTATAAGGACAAGATGCTATTATTTTTGACTGATGCGACAGCTTATATGTTAAAAACAAGGAAGTTATTAAAGCAATCTTATCCCAATATGCTACACGTTGCCTGTGCAGCACATGCACTACACAGAGTATGTGAATACATTAGAGGTCATTTTCCAAATGTTGATAAGTTAGTTTCATCATTTAAAAAGATATTTCTCAAAGCACCTTCATGAGTGGCATTATATAGAGAAATACATACTTCCAAATTTGCCTTTAGTTCCTGTATTAACTAGGTGGTGAACATGGCTAGAAGCAGCATTTTTCTATTGACAACACTTGCATGAATTAAAAAAACTTTGTTTTTCATGTTCAAGATGATGATACGCAAAGCATTTCTAATTGTAAACACCTGATACAAATTGAAAATTTACAAAACCATCTTAACTTTATTAAAGCTAATTTCTAGTGTCTTACAGATACTATTACTTACATGCAAAATCAAGATATTAACCTAAAAGAGGCGATAATTAACTTAGAAACTGTTATCGATCGAATGAAACGTATGCCTTCTGAATTTGGAAACAAGCTGAGACAAAAAGTTGATGCCATATTTAGCAGAAATCCAGATTTGAATATATTATAACAATTCTGCACAGAGTCGATTGAACTTGCAACTTGCGATTGATTTTGCAACATTTTAATCACGCACACAACACGAGTTGTGATGTGGAACGGATATTTTCTATTTTTAAAGACGTTTTAACATCTAAAAGAACTAATTTAACACAGGAACACCTTGAACAAATTTTAGTTGTTCGTAGTAATGTTTTCACTTTCAATGTTTCACAGAAAATACATAGTTTTGAGTTTTGTTCTTTGCAAATTATTTTTATTCAAAATTCGATACGCAATTCGCTTGTCAGCATTACTTTTGTTTCAGCAGTAGTTGCTGCCAGTTACCAAACCGTTTCTTACATTTGCTCTGTTGTGCATTGACAGATATTATTAACGTATTAACTGCATATGTAGGTATGTGCAGCTTATGCAGTGAACACACATCAATTTATTCGAAACTCACAGATTGCTTACAGAAACAAGCCTATTGCGAATACAAGGCTGATGCCTATGGGCTATGATTCATCAATCGATCGAGTCCGCACTCTTATAATTACGTCCAAAGTAATGTTAAAAATAAAAAATACAATGCAGATACAAAACAAAAAACAAACGACAATTCATAAACATACCTACATAGACTAGTCAAAATTAAATTCAAAGAAAGAAGGGATCAGGGTAATATTTGTGCAGGTTGTGTACCATACGCAAAAGTATCCGATGAATGAGTTAATAATAATAATATGTGTTTATTTCAAAACTCATATATGTATATGTACAAACAATAAATATAATAATAGATATAATTTCAATCCTGAATACAGACAGCTAAGCAATATACATGAAAATAAACAAAAGGAGAATAACTCATGAAAATACAAGTATTTTGTTATGAGTATCTAATTATATTATTTCAAAGCTCGTGTGCACAATTACAAGTGTAAGTGTCTCTTTCGGTTATATTGTCATGATAATTGGTATAGAGGCTATAACAAGTTCTTTTATTTACATTGGCAGGTAAGTATCCTTTCCGGGTATAATGTCGTGGTAAAATTTTCTTTGCTTACTAAAAATCCATATTTTAATTCTCTTTTTCCAGACGTATGAGAATGGGATATGTTTAAGCCCTTCAGGAATTTGATCATATAGCCTCAGTGAGAGGTAGGTGAAACTTTTTTGGTCAATTGATTTTAACTGTCGAGGTTTTGCTGTAATGGCAAGCTTATTTCTTGTACTATAATGATGGTTGAGTAATGGTATTCCAATTTTCCTACTTTTGAGGTATAACAGTGTTTCCAGGCAGTATATCTGTCGGGCATCTATTACGCCAGCCTCACTGAAAAGAATGTCAATGGGGTAAGTTCGCTCTTTTCTCATCATAATTTTCAATATGTATTTTTGAATAACTTCTAAACTCTTTAAGTGGCAATCTGCTACACCACCCCATCCAACAATGCCATATCGTATATGTGATTGTACTAATGCAAAATATAATGTTTTCATCTGTTGTTGACTTAACAACTCTCTTAGATATTTGAATTTATATAACAAACCTCTGATTTTTTGACAATGTTGTGTATATGTATATTCCATCGTAAATGCCTATCAATTGTTATTCCAAGATATTTTGTGTATTCTACTTCATCAATACTGATTCCTTCGTCAATAATGAGTGATCCCATGCAAGGCAGATTTGCTTCATATGAGGTGTATGACATATATTTTGTTTTAGATGTATTCATTGTAAGTAAGTTATAATCCAAATGCCTCTTAATCTTCTTCATATTTTCTTGCACTTTATTTTTTAGCTTTTTCCAGCTATCGGCCGTAAAATTACTGCAGTGTCGTCTGCGTAACTTATTATGTCACCATCAATGTCCGTGAGTAGTAAGTCATTAATATATAAAGCAAACAATATAGGACCCAAGACAATCCCCTGTGGAACACCACATACTATGTTCTCCACATCACTAAGTTTATCGCCCATTTTCGTAAGTTGCTTTCTACCAGTCAAGTAACTTTTTAGTAATGTATGAGCTATTCCTCTTATACCATTCTTTTCTAACTTCTGCAGCAACCCTGCATGGCATACCGTATCAAACGCTCTCGCCAGGTCTACGAAAACACATACACAGGGACAAGTTTCGTCAATTGCTTTATATAACCTCGAAGTTAGGTATGCTATTGCATCATGTGCGGATTTCGCCTGGCGGAAGTCAAATTGATTATCCGAAAGCACATGATATTTTTCAAAGAAGTTAACGAGCCGTATTGTTATTACTTTTTCCAGTATCTTTGCAACACTAGAGATAAGCGATATAGGTCTATAGTTATTTATTTGTGATCTGCTTCCTTCTTTATAAAGTGGTTTCACAACGGTTATCTTTAGTTCTGCGGGGAATATTCCATTCTCGAGGCAGTTATTAATTATGTGAGTGAGTGGTTTTGCAATTTGGTCAGCAATTTGCTTTAATGTTTCTGATGTAATATTGTCTATACCCGGTGCCTTTTTATTTTTTAACTCCGCTATATATTTTTTAATTTCTGCTTCATGTGTAGGGGCAAGAAAAATTGTATGTTCTATTTCATTATCAATAGGTTTATATTTTTTAGGAATCTTAATCGCTTGTGCTAGTTCGTGTCCTTTACTCGAGAAATATTTATTAAACACATTTGCCATGTCTTGATGATCATCTATTACATCATCACCGACTTTTATATGATCCAAGTCCCCCCCCCCCCCCCCGCCCATTTTTGCTACATATTTCATTTACTGTTTTCCAAAGTGTTTTAGAGTTCTGACCTCCCTTAGATATTTTTGAACGATAATATTCTTTTTTCTTTTGTTTTATTAATGTAGATCAACAATTTTTATATTCTTTGTATCTTTGTTGCAGCAGTTCATTGTCTGGATATTTTTTAGCCTGCGTATACATGTAATTTTTACTGTTGATGGATTTCAAAAGTCCCGATGTAATCCAAGGCTTTCTTCCAGTGGTTTTTCTTATTGCTTTTACATATCTGGTGTTTTCCGTAATAAAGTATTTTATTTTTTGAATAAAGGTACTCATACTGTCATCAACACTTTGAGCATTATACACATCATCCCAATTTTCTGAATTTAATTGATAGTTGATTGCCCGATAATCCACATATCGTTTGTATTGGTCCAAATCAGGAGTCAGATCATTTTGTCGATTCATTTCAACATTGACATGTAATATTATCGGAAAGTGATCAGTAATTCCGTCTTCTAAAATTATTGAAGTTAGTTTACTTTGCTTAATATATGTTTTTGTGAAAATATGATCTAAGCATGATTTTTGGGTTTTCTGCACTCTTGTATATTTATTTATCTGTGATGTAAATCCCTCCTTGGATAACATATTCAAATATTCTTGCGCATAATTGGTTTCCTGAAGGATATCTATATTGATATCACCCACTATGACGTGCAGAACAAAATTCTTTGGAGTACCTTTTAAGTAGTTTTCTAGTTCTTGGACAAATAGTAATGGACAAGTACTTGGTGATCTATATATTGCTGTTATGCAAATCCTTTCCTCCAGCCCACTTAGTTCCAGATGGATAGCTTTTATGTCTCCCATCCGAACCACACCATAGGTAAATGCAATGTTCTCTTTGATATACACTATAATACCGTCGTTTTGATTCAAATCTCCATAGTTATATATCATTTTGTATCCCTCAATATTAAATAAATTCACCTGGTGTACCTACCATGTCTCCGACAACACTAAACACCAGTTACCAAACCGTTTCTTACATTTGCTCTGTTGTGCATTGACAGATATGTTCTGGAACAAAAAAAGAAACTATAATAGAAGAGAGCGATTATCAATCTTGTATTTTAATAAATTAAGAAAAAATTTGGCATTAATATATACTCTTCTATCATTAAGAGAATTGAAAGAATGGTATTCCAGAAGAGACGTATATTCAGTGCCCTCTTTCCGGATAATATCCATCACAATTAAATGACGGGTACTTTAAAAATCGTCTTTGAACATTCTCCACTGGTATTTTATCGAGAAATGTTTTTTCCCAATTTTTTGCATTATTCTGGGATTGTGAAACATCATTTAGTAACGTCGAATGCCACACGGAGCATTTATTCTTTCGTTTTTTTGCGTTGTTCATTAACGAATGTATACGTGTCGGACAGCTTGCAAACACAGTTCTCGGATTCATTTCGTTACATTCTCCAATACAAACATATAAACACATATACAAGCACTCACACACGCTAACGTACGTTTTGAAACGATGCGATTGAAAACATCGAGTGCTCGAGTCAAATTAATAAGACCTGATCCCGATCGGTCTATTTATAGAAGTTATTACATCTGGAGATTATGTGGGCAGAAGTGGAGGTATAATGTATATTGTACGGAGAATGTGGTACGTTAAACACGCATCGCCGGTTGATTTAAACAGACAACAGAGACTGACCTACAACGACTTAATGATCGCCACTAAATAGATAACAATTAGTCACTGTGCGGTTAAGTGTAGCACCACTACAGCACCGCAAGTGGAGCCTTTACGCGTAAATCATTATCGGGCATCGGTACAAAAATGTAAGATGACGCATTAGGATCTTTACTATCCACAGTAAAGCGATTGCTAAGCACTATGTTTGAGTTAGTAATTCATTTCGCTTATTTACAATAAATCAGCGTAACCAATTGATAATTACATCTTTTTTACAATGAATAACTTGTATCATTTACTGTACTGTTTTATTTTTATTATATACAGTAGAATCTCTGTTATCCATAGTAGTTGGGAATGCACCAAGCACGGATAATTGAAAATTGCGGATAAAAAAATAAGGTGGACAGCAAAAAATATATGAAATCCAAAGTTTAGTACTTTAATAAACATTAAGAAAAATATACAAAAATGTTTAAGTATATCAATACGTTATGCACGTATTTTTTCGTTTATATACTAGCATAGCCAGTCAAACGAAAGGTCGCCTTTTTCGACATAGTCTCTTTCGTCCGTCAGATGTCACTTATTAAATAGTGCCACCTTATAGGACGAAATTTGCTTTATCTTGTAGGCGATTTCAGTGTAATGTATATACAGATACAAATCTGTTCTTAAAAGATTTGTATCATTTGTATACATTGCTTCACTAGCTTGACTGACGACGCCTATAGATGGCAGAAACACGTGTCTTAAGCAGAAGTAAATGCTGGAAATACGAGGTGTATTGTCCATGTTTACAGTTACAGATACGTATATTGCATGTCTGTTTCATTTGTAATTAAGAAAAATACATAATACATCTATTTTACATCTATGATATTTTATTCTAATTTTCTAAAGAAATTTGTCATCTTTGTTTGCTTTTTCGAACTATTCTCATTTTTTTAATAATCTCTTCTAACCTTCTTAAATGTCAAATGTCTGCCATTTGAGTATTTTCTTGATTTTAAAAATAACGAATAAAAATATTAATGCCTTCACTTGCCTGGGAATGTGTAATATGGTTACTGACTGAACTGTTAGCTTCCTCACCGCTATCTTCTTCTGATAACACTACTGTCCCTTCAACTTCCTCTACAATATCTTCATCTGCAAATGTTTGATGTCCTTGATCGGAGCTATCACAAATTGGACCATTCATTTATTTCATTTTCTCCCAAGTTTTTTAAGGATTTTATTTTACATTTATGTACACTACTAGCCGTTGCTCGTAAATCAGTCTCACGTTCAAATTTATTAAGTCTCACATACCCCTCTTCAGGCGCGGCTCGTGATGACGTATTTTTGTTTGCAGTACAATGATACGAGTGTCTCGTGTGTTTTCGGTGTTTACTAAGCAAACGTTACAGTTAGTACACGAGAATACACGAAGCACTCGGATCATTGTACTGCAAACCAAAATACGACATCACGAGCCGCGCCTGCCCCTCTTCTTCTTCTTCCTCTAAAGCCATTATCTTCGAAAATGCTCGCTTTATTGCTATATCTTTCACTAAATTCCAAGCGGTTGCGATCCCATAAATTGCATCTTTTATATTTAGAGATTTCCAAAACGTTAGCAGATCAATATTTTCCTACACTAAATTTGACATGAGGTTTGTCTGTAGTATCTTTTCATTGCTTCAATGACGCCTTGATCCATCGGCTACGCAACTGCTGTTCGGTCGAAAAAGTAAAACAAATACAGTGGAATCTCTCTTGAGCGGACACCGAAGGGACCATTGAAATGTGCCCGTACAAGGGGGCTGTCCGGCCAAGAGAAAACTACAAATTTAAATCAACAAAAATTTGCCTAAGGTTGTTAGTTTTTAAAAATTAAAGCTGTTTCTTTGTGTTCGCTTTCCAGCAAATAATAAACAGTTGTTATTTTTTATTTAAAAATACTTTTATTAAAAAAAGAATAAACAATTCAATTGGGTTTAATAACAAAAAATCATTAAATGTAGCTCTACATGTAATAAAAGTTTAAAATGTTTTATGAGTAGCATATTATTTCAATAAATATTCCTCCATCCTGGTTTGGCGTGTTTTGGTCTTGGCAATAACATCTTGAAAATGTAAGTCCAGCGATGAAAGTATATTCATAGCTTCTGTATCACGTTGGCATATCACAAACGCTATAAGATCATGCGCTTTCGCCAAAGCCTCTTTATATGTTAGGATGTTGTTTCTTGCATCTTGAAGATCTGAAGGTTCAATTTCATCTGTTGAGTCATCAGAAATTTCTTGAACTTCAGAAATTTGTTCTTGTAATGGTACGAGCAAATCTAAAGGTGATCTCTCAATTGGTAAATCATCATCGATCTGATAAAAATATTTTAAGCTTTGCTCACTGACCCCTGCAATACATCTTTTCTCAATTTCGGCTAGTAGGTTTAATGGCAAATCATCCTCAGGCTCAAAATCAACATCAAATACTGTCGGACATTCCTGGCTGTCAAGTGTAAATCCTGCCTTACGAAAACAGCTCTGAACTGTTTCAGAAGTAACTTGGTCCCATGCACTTTTAGCAAAATAAACTGCATCCAACAAGTTTATACTTTTCACTAAATCATAGGCTGTGTTAGAAATTTCAATGTTTGCTAGTAAGTGCCTCAGTATCAATGTTCTGTAATTACGCTTAAAATTTTTAATAACACCCTGATCAAGTGGTTGGCTAATTGAAGTACAATTAGGAGGCAAGAAATGTATTTTAATGTTTTTCAAATTGATGTTTTTTGGATGCGATGCTGCATTGTCCAAAAAAAGTAAAATTTGCCTATTTTGCCCTCCTATTTTTCGGTCGAAATTTTCTAACCATTCACTCATAATTTCAGACGTCATCCACGATTTGGTGTTTGATTTCCATGTCACCGGTAAATTATCTTTTATTAAATTTTTAAAAGCTCTTGGTTTAGATGCCTTTCCAATAACCAGCAGCTTTTCTTTGTCTCCAGCCATGTTCGCACAGTGCAATATTGTTATCCTTTCCTTAGACAATTTTCCTCTCACACATTTTTTATTTTTTAAAGTCATGGTCTTTTTTGGTAATGCCCTAAAATAAAGCCCAGTTTCGTCAGCATTGTAAATATTTTTTGGTATGTACCCTTTTATTAGAGAAGGTAGTTTCACCATGAATGCTACTACATCATCAGGATTAACAGAGGCGGCTTCGCCACATATCACTTTGAACGTAATATTGTGACGAATTTTAAACTTGTTAAGCCAACCCGATGAGGCATTAAAAGTGTTGCTACCCAAGGATTCAGCTATTTCTTTAGCTCTGCTTTGTATCAATGGGCCTAAATGGAAAAGTAAAATTATTTGAATAAAACATATTAGTCAATCAGAATCCACTTAGTAAATTAATGATAAAATGAATCAATCTGCTGTAAATCTTTTGTATAGAATTAAAAAACCTAATTTACGTACCAGTTAATGGAATTCCTTTATTGCGTGCTGCGAGAAACCATTCGTAGGACAACTGATCAATTGTCAGCCCTTCAGCATTAAAAAATCTTCTTTTCTGTGCCATTTTTGTATTATCTCTTCTCTTTTCTTTATAATGTCAGAAGCTTGAGTTTTACTAATGCTAAATCGCTTCGATAAATTTCTCACACTTAATTTTTCTTTGTTGTACACTTCAATCACTTCTATTTTTTGCTTAATAGTTAATATACAGACCTCTTTTTACCCATTTTCAAACGTCACGCCCGCACTAATGTATAGAAACGAATGAATAATGTTTTCCAAACTACAATAAACAAACGCACATCTATGTTATTGGGGAATCTCCTAAATCGCGTAAGTAATGGCATCGATTACAAGCTGTTGGTCAAATAGGTTTGTACATCATACGTACGGACCACAAACATTGCAAGAATTAGTATTGTCAACTCTCCGAAGCAGAAGCGTAAATTGTAGAAAAAATGTTAGATTGAAAACATTATGTGAGAGAGAAAATACATATTTACCATACCCACATTAAAGTATGTTATGTGATGTAGTAAATATGATAAACCGTGCCTTGTGGCTAAAGCGAACAAATTAAAAGAGTCTTGGCAAGCTTATTTGTAAATTATGACATGAAAAAATCGGAAGAAAATAAGCTAAATGTCCGTCCAAGAGAATTTTTTTTGTCAAGCGGGTGTCCGCGTCCGCTCAATAGAAGCGTCTGTTCAAGGGAAAGCGACTGCAATGCTTTTCTTATGGAGCGCTGCCGGGACCTGGCAACAATGTCCGTCTAAAGGGGATGTCCGCTTATGGGAAGTGTCCGTTAAGGGGAATTTTACTGTATATTTCCATCCTCTGACTTTAAAACGCACGGTGTTGGATGTGAAGGCGCATTATCAAGTAGGAATAATGCTTTTGGAGGCAATTTATTTTCACTAAAGAATCGTTTAACTTCGGGTATGAATTTATGAAAAAACCAGTGTTGAAAGATGTCTCGATTCATCTATCCAGCATGTTGATTGTAATAGTGTCTGGAAGTGAAGATATGTTTGTATTTACAAAAGCTCTTGGCCGTTTGGATTCACCAATTACTGTTAATTTTAATTTATGTCTACCGGATGCATTAGCACAACACAATACAGTTATCCGGTCTTTATTTGCCTTGAAACCAAAAGCACATGTTCGTTTTCGCTTGCGAGAGTTCCTGAAGGCTCTCCAATATAATCCAGTCTTATCCGCATTATATATTTGATCAGGCGTAAAATTATTCTCATGTATGATATTCTCTAACTTTTTAATAATAAATATTTTTATGTTGTAACTCTAACATTATAATAAAATAATTTAAAAATAGCGTTTATAATATGAATTTGTATGTATGTATAATCTGCACCCATTTACCATACATTGGTGTAGGGTATAATAAAAGTTAATGCGTTTCTCCGTGTGCTTGAATATATCATCGCCATTCATCTCTGTCTCTGGCCAACCTCTTAGCCTGCAACCATGTTGTTTCTTTCTTTGCAAACAACTCCGCTATCACTCCATTCGAAGTCCTTCTGGGTCTGCCTCTTCTTCTGCGCTTCAGGTTTTTCGTCTTCCATACTCTCTTCGCTGGTCTTTCTTCATTCATACGTTGCGTATGTCCCCACCAACTCATTTGGCGTTTCTCGATATATTGCATTAGTGAGTCTACTCCCAGTTCTTGTCTAATATCAATGTTCCTCATTCTATCTAGCTTAGTGACTCCTCTAACTCTTCGTAGATATTTCATCTCAAGGGCCTGTAAACTGCTTTTCTGTTTCTCGCTCAAGACCCACGACTCGCAAACATAAGTTAATATAGGTCTGTATATCGCTTTGTAAACTTTTATTTTGGTTTCTCTTGCTATTTCTGTTCTATTTGTGAATTTCTTGTTCATTGTGTGGTATAAGTTTAACGTTTTCTGTATTCTGTTATTAATTTCCGCTTCTTGTGTTCCTTTTACGTCTATGGTCACACCCAAGTAATCAAATGTTTGTACCTGTTCTATTTTTGTCCCTTCTATTTCTGTATTCGTATATTCGTCTCCCTCTTCTCCTATTACCATCACTTTTGCTTTACTTTTGTTCATCTTCATTCCATTCTCCCTGAGTGTTGCGTTCCATATGTCTAAGTTCTTCTGCAAATCTTCCTCACTTTTAGCGATGATCACTATGTCGTCCGCGAATACACCTTCGGAAATGTCGAAATAATTTATTTATGCATGATAATTTGAAGTTTTCTAAAGCTAATTAGCTTAATTACTTAAAAAAGACAGCCTACTATAATGAGGAGTAACGTTATTTGTGAAACAGGATTTTTCTAAAACATTTTAAAACATACAAGTACTCTGTATATGATCGTTCTCAGTTGAAAAATATACCTAGCACACATACTTCTCCATCGAATGATAACCATGACATTTAACTTCCCTCAAGCCGAAAATGTCAAATGCCTGAGTTGTACTTGAACAGGATACTCACGTCTCCACAAAACGCAAACAAGTAGAACTAAAATTGAGCCAACTTCACTAGATTATCGGAACAAATTCTAATCTTAACGTTGAAAATAAACTACATATAACCTAATACCGTTTGACTCTTAATTGCAATTAGAATTACACATATTAAACATAACGCCGTTAGCTAATTTTGTACGCTTGTATTAGAAACTTTAGAAAAATCACATTATTTAAACGCGTTCGAGCCATGTATCAAATGACCCGGAATCCAATCAGTTTCTGGGCGTCTGCGGGGAGTAAAGGGGTTGTTAGAGAACCGACAATTCTATGATGTATTGAGGCCAGATTTTTTTTATGGCTCAATTCGATCTGACCTGCACTCAGTGTTAACGCGTTAGCTTGAGGTTTTTTATTTTTATTTTCGAGTCCTTTACGATTGTTTTCTGCTCTTGTGTGAATATGTTATTTTGTAGTGCCAAAATGAATAGAATCAATAACCTTTTAAAAAATAAATTCTTGAGGGAAAATATGTAGATCTTTAATTATTATTTTTTAATATTTAGTTTTTAATTTCACATTTATCAGTATTTATCAGCTATCAAAACTTAAAATTTAAAATACAAGCATACACTGGTAAACCTAATGAAGATATTTCAAAATATTTCAAAGAAACGAAATATAAACACGGTTTTCAAAAACATATAATAATCTATCCAAATACGAGGTGCATTCAAGTTCTAAGGCCTCCGATTTTTTTTCTCCCGACTGGAAAGAGATAGAAGCATGTGCATTGTTTTAAAATGAGCGTGCGTTCGTTGTCAATACGTCACAGAGATGGCAGCAATGTACGGCAGATGGAATTGTAGCGGCAGCGTCGAGAATGAGAACTGTTTTAGATACTTAAAATGGCTACGTTTTCCTTACTTGAACAGCGTGCAATCATTCGTTTTCTGAATTTGCGTGATGTGACACCAATTGAAATTCATCGACAGTTGAAGGAGACATGTGGTGATGGAGTTATGGATGTGTCGAAAGTGCGTTCGTGAGTGCGACAGTTTAATGAAGGCAGAACATCGTGTGACAACAAACCGAAACAACCTCGGGCTCGCACAAGCCGGTCTGACGACATGATCGAGAAAGTGGAGAGACTTGTTTTGGGGGATCGCCGAATGACAGTTGAACAGATCGCCTCCAGTGTTAGTATTTCCGTGGGTTCCGTGCACACAATCCTGCATGACGACCTGAAAATGCGAAAAGTGTCCTCCAGGTGAGTGCCACGAATGCTGACGGACGACCACAAGGCTGCTCGTGTGGCATGTTGCCAAGCAATGTTGACGCGCAACCAAGGCATGAATGGGACTTTTTTTTCGTCGATTGTGACAATGGATGAGACTTGGATGCCATTTTTCAATCCAGAAACAAAGTGCCAGTCAGCTCAATGGAAGCGCACAGATTCACCGCCATTAAAAAAATTTCGGGTAACCGCCAGTGCTGAGAAAATGATGGTGTCCATGTTCTGGGACAGTGAGGGCGTAATCCTTACCCATTGTGTTCCAAAAGGCACTACGGTGACAGGTGCATCCTACGAAAATGTTTTGAAGAACAAGTTCCTTCCTGCACTGCAACAAAAACGTTCGGGAAAGGCTGCGCGTGTGCTGTTTCACCAAGACAACGCACCCGCACATCGGGCTAACGTTACGCAACAGTTTCTTCGTGAAAACAACTTTGAAGTGATTTCTCATGCTCCCTACTCACCTGACCTGGCTCCTAGTGACTTTTGGCTGTTTCCAACAATGAAAGACACTATCCGTGGCCGCACATTCACCAGCCGTGCTGCTATTGCTTCAGCGATTTTCCAGTGGTCGAAACAGACTCCTAAAGAAGCCTTCGCCGCGGCCATGGAATCATGGCGTCGACGTTGTGAAAAATGTGTACGTCTGCAGGGAGATTACGTCGAGAAGTAACACCAGTTTCATAGTTTTCGGGTGAGTAGTTAGTTAGAAAAAAAAATCGGAGGCCTTAGAACTTGAATGCACCTCGTATATTAAAAATAATAAAGATAAAAATGATAAATCTGGAGTCTATAAGTTAACGTATTGATGTGGTAAGATCAAACTTGGTCAAACAGGAAGATCATTTGAAAAACATATTGCTAAACATTGTTCTTTGTTTCAAAATAAAAAAAAACAAGATTCCACTTTCGCCAATCATTTAATAGCAGAAAGGCATACATTCCATAATGATTTTCAAATTCAACATTTTGAAAATAAAGGCATAAAATTATATTTACTGGAAGGCTTAGAACAGACTTTTTGATAAGAAGGCACATTATTGATGAAGTGAATATTTAATTATAAATTCTATTTCCACTTTGAATAATGAATCTTCATTAAGTAAAAATCGAATCAACTCAATTGTTACCAGAGACCGGACATATCGGGTTGAAATGACGTCGTCATTACGACGGACGATATAAATTGAATGCACTATTGATCTGGCAAGCGCGCACATCTCTTTTCATCGAGAATTGCGACGTTTTTTGTTGGATATTTACAGTTAAATTTCTGTTTTCATGGGCGTTTTCATTTAATAATTTAGTCTATTTAGATTATATTTCGTAAGATAAATAAAGTGCTGTGAGTTAGTTTCTTGTTTTCATAGTTTTAACTGTTAATTACATCGTAATTTCTGTGATAGATCCTGTTTAATATCGTTTGATTGAATCTACTTCTGCCAATTATTTCGACGTAAGTGTGCATTGAATTTCGTTCAGTTTCAATAACTTACGCATACATTTTAAGTTTTCATTTATTTAGATCTAGAGCATTGTTTAAGTTACTTTTTCAGATATGATATAGAAGAACGTCGAGGACGGCATCGTAAAACAATGGCGAGTTGGATTGACGGTCATACTGATTGTATGTCCATTGTCAGTGATTTCGAAATTTATTGCAAAATCTGTAAAATATCGTTAAAAAATTCCATGAAATCGCACGTACAACGTCACTTAGCATCGCAAGCACATGCACAGAAATTGGCACCGTTGGAATCTGACAATTTTAACGAAGAACTTTTATGGCGGCTAATATTTCATTAAATAAACAATCGCACTTTAAAAATATTCCTCCAAAAATATACTGGTCGAAATGTTCTTGATGAATCCACCTTACGCAAATATTATGTTTCTGAGTACTACACGAAAGCAGTAGAACGCATTAGAAGCTATATTTCAAATCTGGATAAGTGCGGACGAAACTGTCGATATATTAGGACGCTTGTGGTAAATGTTGTAGCTGGTGTACTACATTCAACTATTCCATATAACGCATATGTAATAGCAACAAAAGTTATAAATACAGTTGATGCGGAAACAATAGCTAAAACCATTAACGAGAATATTCAAAAAATACTTCATTCGGACAACAGGTACAAAGAAAAAGTATTTTTATTTGTGACAGTGCTGCATATATGTTAAAAACAGGCAGACTATTAAAGGAAACATATCCTAATATGCTGCATATTACTTGTATAGCACATGCTTTCCACAGAATCTGTGAATATATCAGAGACACCTTTCCGGAAGTTGATAGACTTGTATCCGCTTTTAAAAAAGTTTCCAGAAAAGCACCATTGAGAGTAGCTCTTTACAGGGAAAAACTGCCATCTTTGCCACTGCCTCCCTCTCCAGTAATAACTAGATGGAGATCATGGTTGGAAGCTACTAGTTTTTATTCAGAGAATTTCGATAGTTTACAAAATTTCATTACATGTTTAAATGACGATGCTCGAAGTATTTCTGAGTGCAAGGAACTAATTCAAATTCCAAATTTAAATAATCAATTGCACTTTCTTCAGGAACGCTTTGCAAATTTGCCATAACTAATCACTTATTTTGAAAATCAAAATCTCAAATTAAATGGTGGATTAACCACATTAGATGTGGCTATTAATAATTTGAAAAATATTCCAAGTGACTTCAGATGTGGCCTTCCGCAAAAGTTTCACGCAGTTTTTAATAGAAATCCAGATTTAATAACATTGCGACAATTGTGTATGGGGGTCAATGCCACAACATCTAACTGCAAAATACGCAGAAATAAAAGAATATTTCCAGTATGCACCTACAGGGTTAGTTAAAAGTATGGAGACAGCGATTTATTGTCGTTAATATTCATTTTAGGGAATTATGTTCAATATAAAAATTTGTTAAGATATTTTGATCTACATTTGAGAATATTTGAATTTTTTTTCTTCAATTGTTTTTTTAGATACGCCTGTCCGCGCATTTTTTTTTAAATGGGAATGGTAAATTTTGCTCTACCATTCGAAAGAGAATTTTTTTCTCTTTACAATAATATTTTTGTATTTTTAAAATTCATTTTAATAACTTTTTTACAAGAAAAATTAAACAAAATAAAAACAAAGTAAATTAAAGTAAGTGTTCAAATTGTCGTCCATTAGTAATTTGACAATGACCCAATCGATTTACAAAACCCCGAACAGAGTTCTGTAAAAAATCTCGGGGAATTTCTTGTATCGTTCTGGTAATTCGGATTTGTAAATCTTCGACGTTATCGGGCTTTCTTTGTAAACTTTGTTTTTTACGTATCCCCAAGGAAAAAAATCTAAAGGACTTAAATCTGGCGAACGGGCTGGCCATTCAATGGTTCCTCGTCTTCCAATCCATCTGTGGGGAAAAACGTTGTCCAGATATTGACGAACATTTACACCATAATGTGGTGGGGCGCCATCTTGCTGGAACCAGATACTGTCATTGGGCAGGTGTTCATTGTTTTCATGATAATAGAGCGTAGCACAAGCAGGTATTATTTCATTTTGCAATAACTGCAAATACAGAGCCGAAGTTAAATTGCCATTGATGAAAAAGGGACCGATAATATGACCGCCTAGAATGCCAACCCAAACATTAACCTTTTGGGGGTACTGCGTATGGTGCTCCAAAAACCAAGAGGGATTTTCCGATGACCAGTATCTACAGTTATGTCTGTTTACTTCACCAGTAAGGCAAAAAGTAGCTCCGTCAGAGAAAAGAATATTGTTGACAAAATTTTCATTATTATTGCAAAAATTTAACATTTCTTCAGAAAATTGTAATCTCCTATCAAAATCATCTTCCGTTAACTCGTGTACAAGGGGTACCTTATAAGGTTTATACTTTTCACTTTTTAAAAATGACACGATCGATGACTGTGAAATATTGAAATTGGCCGCTAATTGATTGGTTGATAAATGGGGATATTCAGAAACATCCAATAAAATATCCAGTTTGTTATCATCGCTTTTTGCTGTTCTAGGTCTACCACTCCTTGGCAAATCTTTAACGCTACCCGTTTGTTCAAAGCGTCTTAAAGTATTACCAATAACGGATTTAGAAATTGGATTTCTATTTGGATTTCTATTTCAATTCGTTCATGTTCACTTAAACTCGCCATTGTTAATATTAACAGCAACAACAAATGAATTATTTCTGTCAAAGATTTGACGTACACAATAACCACTGATAAAATTATGTCGCTCAAGTTTGTTTTTCGCTACGCTTCTGTCTATCTGCGATGTACCGAACATCTGTTAAACACATGAACCGGCCTTTTCTTATAAAAAAGTTATTAAAATTAATTTTAAAAAAACAAAAATATTATTGTAAAGAGAAAAAAAATCTCTATCGAATGGTAGAGTAAAATTTACTAGTTCCCATTTAAAAAAACTGCGTGGACAGGCGTAACTAAAAAACAATTGAAGAAAAAAAAAATTCAAATATTCTCAAATGTAGATCAAAATATCCTAACAAACTTTTATATTGAACATAATTCCCTAAAATGAATATTAACGACAATAAATCGCCGTCTCTATACTTTTAACTAACCCTGTATAACGAGTTGCGATGTAGAAAGGATTTTTCTATTTACAAGGATGTATTTCATTCAAAGAGAACAAATTTTACAGAAGAAAACCTTGAGAAAGTATTGCGAGTAAATATTAATACTCCTTTACTCAACTTGAACTACAAAATGAACAAATAAAAATGCGTTTCATATTTTGTAGCCGTATACATCGTTTTATTATTATATTTATAAGTATAATTATTAATTATATAAATAAAATAAAAAACTTTAAAAATACAAATGTTCAATGGTACGCTCGTGGGCGGTGAGTCATAAACCTCTCGTGTGCGGTCTCTAATTGTTACAAAAGGATTATTCATTCGCAAAGTTGGAAACGATGCATTAGAATTCATTTGTTGTTTTATTATATGAGAGTGGGCGATTTAACAAAAATATTACAAGGAAACTATTCAATCAAGAACCTTGAATTTATTATCACTTATCGTTCGTGTGAATATAAAAAAGAAACTGTTAACAGAGTGTTTAAAATTAGTACTGCATGTAAAACGATTTTTGCCAAATCTTTCGCACATAAAATTTTCTGTGTACATTGAGAAGAATGAATTGTGAAGGCAGTATACCTGCTAATAAATAAATAAGTATTGATTAGCAGGTGGACTGGCTAATGTTTCTATTTTAAATGCATGATCAGTTGCAAAACTTTGGTAATATAGGCAATAATTTTTTTATGGAATGTTACCTGTCTTATTCGTTGAACTATACAGTGATTCCTACATTTGACACTGGCATTTTATTGTAATATTTTTCTTCTACTAATGGGAACGAACAAGGACGTCAATAAACAGAAATAATGAAACGAATGCTATAAAGTTCATTTAATTATTTGTCGTGGCATGCATATAATAAATACTCACTCTGAATTTTGCATTCATGGTCGATTGTATGAATTAACTGAGGAAAACTCGAAATACATTAATATCTCTGTTTTTACGATGTGATATAAATGTTATAAATGTTGTAAAACTTTCATTTTCTAACTTATTAATATTTTAAATAATTATTTTGCTTGAAAAGCATAAACTAATTATTTAAATTGCTTGAGGAATAAACTAGGAAAAAAAGGAAATATTGAATGATTACAAAAGTTTCTGCATAATTTGAAAATAAAATGTTTATTAGCCAATAACATAGTCGCCTTTATTTTGTGTAACAATCTTTTAACGATTTACGAGATAGTAAATTATTTTTTCCTAGAAACTTCTTGGGTTTTCTCTAAAAAAAAGTCGTGAGGTAGTTTTAAATGATTTCCACGGCACCAAAATTCTTCCCATTGAAACGATTCTGTAGAGACGAGAACCACACATAAAAATCTAAAGGAACAAATGAATATTGAAGAATTTTTTATGAGGGCGATTCGTAAAGTAAGTTCCGTTTCAGCCTAGTGAGGAGAGGAAAGAGGACATCGACGCGATCGGAGCGCTGCGGCGTAGTCTGGTTCAGTGTGAGTTTGGCAGTGTTAGTGAAAAAATCATTCGGACATTCCTTCGTGCTATTTTGTTCCTTCAAAATGGCCGTTGCAATTGAAAATCCCGCCGATTGAATTGCGTGCTGTTATCCGCTGAGATTCATCGTGAACTTTCTTCTGTTTATGGTGGAAATATCACGAGTGACAGTATGTTAGAAGATAGTCCCGTATCTTTTGAGAAGGACGAACTAAAGTCCACGATGAAGAACGGAGACCAACTGTTGCGATGAACGAACTTGTGAGTAATATCGAAGAAAGAATTCGTGAAAATCGGCGATTCACAATCACACAACCGAGTGCCTTTTTACCTTAAATTTAACGTACAGTTTTGGACGAGGTTGTTATTGAACATTTAGATTACCACAAATTTTGTTCACGATGGGTGCCAAAACGACTATAAAACAAAGAAAATGGGATCGGCACTAACTTTTCTGAACGTTACGACATTGAAGGTGAAGATTTCCTCAGGCATATCGTAACAGATGAGAATTGGGTCGTCTATGTTAACATTAAGACGAAAAGACAGTCAATGCAGTGGGGTCGTGCTAACTCGCCAACGAGGAAACATTTAAAGTATGTCGAAACTTTTTCTACGAGAAAAGTCATGGTTACTGTCTTTTGGGGCAAGAAAGTCTTTGTTGTAGACTTTATGAAACCAGGGACTATAATAAACACTGAAGTCTACTGTGAAACTTTAAAGAATCTCAGAAGAGTTATTCAGAATAATTCCTAACATGAAGAAATGGTTTGGGAGCCAATGGTTTGAGAGCGATTAAGAGCTGCAGGACAGTGATACATCATGGCTTAATTCATAGTCAGAAGAAGACATTAAAAAGCTGGTTTATCGCTCTGACAAATGTCTCAATCGTAATGGCAACTTCAATTTTCGCAGTGTTTGTTAGTGAACGTACTTTTGATTGGCCAAAAACAAGACATTTTTCATGAATTTCCGCTATCAACTTGGTGAATTATTTCACTTGTAGGTCAGGTATTTTAGCACTATTTTAGCAAAGTTTTTCAACACATTTTGGCATAAGGTCGGCGCTATTTCAGTAATGTAGCATTGGATTT
Source organism: Melolontha melolontha (assembly GCA_935421215.2). Taxonomy (NCBI): domain Eukaryota; kingdom Metazoa; phylum Arthropoda; class Insecta; order Coleoptera; family Scarabaeidae; genus Melolontha; species Melolontha melolontha. The sequence goes on along the minus strand of OW285237.1, from coordinate 200,438,263 downwards.
AATTTTTTAGGATTGGAGTTGTTTGAGGATTGTTGTTTTAGATTTGACGCATCAAATACCTCCAAAGGAAAAAGTCTAAATGAGTCAAATCGCACAGTCTTGCTGACCAATTTTTATCTCCGAACCGAAAAATTATTCAGCGCGGAAGTTTTCTTTGTAATAATTGCATAGTCCCTTTAGCTATGTGGCAAGTTGCACCGCCTTGTTGGAAGCAGTGGCGGCTCGTGCTAAAAATTTTAAGGTGTTCTGCAAGTTTTACAAAAAAATTTACCTTGCACGGGCAGTAAGAGGTTGTCTCCCATCGATCTTATCGTGCTTTCTTCGCCTTCCGCACTGAAGTAATGTATTTCTGGAACGATTGTCAATTGTCACACAAAAAAATAAGAGTCACTAAGCACTACTTTACTAACAAATTATTTCTTATAAATTAAATCTATTCTACGTTCTTTTCGATTTGCAAATTTTGTTATCACTTTGTCATTAAAATTGTCTATTTCGGAGATAAACTTTTTTTCGATAGATAGCATGGAAAGAGATGTTAAACGATCTTCGGTCATTGAATTTCTGAGAAACGTCTTAATTCGATTTAGTGTTGAAAAGCATCGTTCGGCCTCTGATGTTGTCATGGGAGTTGTTATTACAATTTCTAATAATTTTCTAGTCTCCTTCAACGTATCTCCCAGATTGTTTTTTATTAAAAATTTTAGAAGAGGTAGTGCGCCTTTTAAAGATCTACAATCAGTTCTTGAGTAAATAACAGACAATTCAGTTCGTAACCTTTCTTTATCAAGGGTGGGATAATAGGAGCATGCGGAAGTGAGTTTGTCCTCAGGAAATTTACTGCAATACTCTCCAAAGCATTCCGAAAAAAAAAGTGATGCCACTACTAGATGCTCTTTAAAATGAAATCGATCTTTTGCACAATTTAGAATAACATCACACACCTCTAAAGCCGAAATTCGATGATTAAATCTGCTGTTATTTGGACGTTTGCGTTTTTCTGGTGGTGGCTCATCGCTTATTAAATCTGTTTAGTCCATTTAGTAATTTAACATAACTTATAAACAATGTAACCCGCTATTTTAATAATGTTCCTGTCACTTGGCTTTTGACACATTGTCGAAATTACTTCAAAAACGTCATCTTTCAAATATCTCAGTGTTATTTAAATTCTTTTAATAAAATTTGTATCGTATATGTTGTCTTTTCTTCGATCCTACCTTGAATAAATACAATAGTGAGTGTATTCTCTTAAATATTTAATCTTCCTTTCTTGTGATCCTTAATTTTTGGATTTTATATCACTTTATATTTAACTTCTTTCTATAACAGCTTCTCTGTGCCTGTTTCCTATTACTTTTCATTCTCATTGAACTTGTTATTAAATTCCTTCTGCCAATACTATTCTTATTCCAGTTATAATTTTTCGATTGTCAATTTATTACAAACTAAATGAATATGGCCATCGCAATACTACTACATTATATTATAACATTATTTTCTTTAGATTTACATTTTTAAATTCGTTATATCTTTTGAATGGAATGTCCGATTTTAATAATTTAAAAAGTATTTTACTGGTATTGAAATGGTCTTTAATAAAATATCATTTAATGGGATAAGAAATAATACAGAGGTATGGATAATATGGTTTGATTATTGTCGGCACTTTTATTAACTTTTAAAATGTAAAAAAGTAGTTATAGTGGCATAACTACAGTAGTTGGACATATGGTTTCGCGGACTTTTTTGTAGATATTAATACGTTCTATAATACTGTAGAACATTTTTTTGTTCTATCAACAATAGTTTCCGCAGCGTACGCGATGGCAGATTTTTTGTGACTAATTTTTTCACACCTTGGGCTACATTAATGCTTTTTTATTGGGGATATCTTTTTTTTTTGAAAATGTAATATAGCCTATGTCACTCAGTGAAAATGCAGCTTTCTAATGGTGAAAGAATTTTTGAAATCGGTCCAGTAGTTTTTGTGTGAAAGCATTACAAACATACATACAAAAACACAAATGTTTCCTCTTTATAATATTAGTTTAGATACCGAATCATATCGCCCTCGGCGCTGGTGTAAATGCAGCGAACATGCCTGGTAAAATCACGTATTGGTTTAAGACAACCGCGGGGGTAGCGGGGTGCGCGCGGGTGTTTGAAAGAGCTCTGAGCGCACGTACGTGTGGACCAGATAAGGAACAAGTGAGCGCTAGCGCGAATTAGGTTGGTTATTCCACTGGTCGCCTATTGTATATTATTTGATAATATACTATAGGTATATAACCGGCGTTAAGTGTTGGAATTTCGGAAGCGAATATCTCGGCTTCTACTGATCGGATTTTGATGATTGAGGTGTCAAATTGTAGGGTTTGATGTCCTCTACAGGATGATGTAGAAAAATATGCAAATTTTTTTATATACAGGGGGAGAATTTTCACAACAATATGTTACGCTTTTATAAACATCAGAAATGTGGGAAAAATTATGTAAAAGAAAACTAGTTATAACTAATACAGGTTCGCCCGCCCAATTTTTTGGGAGCTCTGCAGCACTGCAGCGCTTATGCGCCAGCCGCCACTGGTTGGAAGTAAGCATTCTCCGCATTAATGTTTTCCAGTTGGTGCCAAAAAAATTGGTTATGAGTTTACGATAACGAACACCATTAATCGTGACTGTATTACCGGCGTAATTTTGAAAAGCACGCCTCGGGACCAAAATCCACACCAAGCTGTCACTTTTCAACGATGCATGTTAGCTCGTTCATGAATAGCATGTGGTTGTTCTTCTCCCTAAATCCGGCAATTTTGGTTATTAACGTAGCCAGTAGCCACCCAAGTGGAAATGAGCTTTATCGAAGAGAATTATTTTTTGTTCAAAAGTCATCTCGTTTCCAACATCCACTCAACAAACTGTCTTCGCGCAGCATAGTTAATCGGCTTCACTTCTTGCGTCAATTGAATCTTGAAGACCTCTAGGTGAATATTTTTATGCAAAATTCTATGAAGGATTGCTAATCGTTGAGAACGATGCCGTGTCGATGTGTTTGGTTCCTATAACACACTTTCCCTAACTGCGGCTATGTTGTCTTGTGAACGACCAGGATGACGACGTACAAGTGGTGTTTCGTCTTTAAGAGAAAACGAACGTTCAAATTTTTTCACCAAATCGTGAATACACTTGAAAATAGGCCGATCGTGGCTACCGAAATGAGAACGTAATTTAAGGTTTGTGATCGTTAAATCTTGATAATGCCTATTAATAATTAATAAACGTTGATCTAGAGAATAACGCATCATTATACAAAGAATTCAAATAAATTTTACCTCAAAGTAGCCCTTGGAAATTATGATTATGTCTTAGCTTGTTACTAATTTTAACAGGAATTTTGTTGGTTATGAGATGAGATATTTGATTGAAATGGCAAATGTCAAAATAATAAAACGAACATTTTTAAGTGAATGAAATATGTTTATTTCCAACAAACAAGCAAAATTTTATAAAAATTGTTTAAAGTGTCCACCACCTTGTTCGAAACATTTCTCACATCTTCTTGCAATGGAGGAAAAAGTGTTTTGTAGTATCGCATTGTCAATTCCATTAATTCTTTCAGCAATTCTGATTTGAAGGCCTGCAGGATCAGGTATCTGTACTTGATAAATTGAGTTCTTTAAGAATGGCCATAAAAAGAAATCACATGGGGTAATGTCACAAGATCTTGGTGGAAATTCATGTTCATTGTTTAAACTTATCAACCGATTTTGAAAAAATTGCTGCAGAATATTAATTGTTTCACCTGCTGTGTGTGCTCTAGCTCAGTCTTGTTGAAAGTAACCCTGTGTTATTTCTTCGTCGTCAAGCTGTTCGATAAATGGCATAATAATTTCTTGTCGATACCTTTCTCCTGTTAAGGTTCCGCTAAAAAAAAAAGGGCCAATAATTCTCCTTCGACTAAATTCTAAATTCTTCTAAACAATCTTGAAGAGAATACTGCCATTGTCCGTCAATCTTACGTCCGTTTCGAAAATAAGAATCTAGCATGAATGATTTGTGTTGTATAGTAAAAACCATGGTAAATCAATTTTAAATTACAAAGCAATTTTTGTCAACTATGCATCTGTCTAATTGACAACTAATGCAAATTTAAATTATTAATAATCATACGTTTTTAAAGGAATGGCCTACTAGAGGCAAAGCTTATTTGAACGCTTTTTATAAATGGCAATGCTTCAACATGATATTTATCAAATATGGCCGCTTAACTTTTACCATGGACCAAATGGCCGAATTTTTAAAAATGAAGTTGTTATTGCAAAGGGCCGTTGGTGTAGCCAATAATATCCATGGGCTTTTTTTCGGTTCCAGCTCGACTTGAGACTGACATAAATGAGTACCTGGGGGTAGAACTCTGGGGTAATAATAGGCGGTCGCTGCGTAGCGTTGCCACGTTACCATCCTAATGTACCAAACGGTTCAAGTCTAACAAACCTAGCATGTTACTTACACCGCAAGATCGTGGCACAAGTTAAATTCATTGTGTATTTACCATAAATCATTCGGTGATAGACTGTGATCTGCCAATCCATCTAACATATCTGTCCAAACACTAAGTACCTGCATATTTAGTAATTGTTCTAATTCCATAAATTTATCAAATTTGTGTTTCAAACAATCAGCTTTAGTTTTGAATATATCCAAATCCATAGCCAAATCATATTCATAGTCAGTATATTGTTGTTTCTTACCAAACTGTAATTACATGGAATAGGTCATGTGTTCCACTTTTTCAAACTTAATATCTGGTGTTCCATTCCAGTACCTTACTGTTAGTACACTTTACACTCTTTGAATGAAATGGAACAGAATACTGAATATTTGTTTTGATTTCTTATCTTCTGTTCCATCCCCACTCTGTTATTTTCTATCTCTAACTTCTACATATATTCTTTCCTGTCACCGTAGGTGACCCACACATAGAAATGCTTTGGGTAGCAAGCCTGGTTGCGGGGACTATTATTATTAAGTTGTTATTAAAACACAAATTGTAACCAACTTAAGAACGTTTTGGAAATTAATCGACGACAAGCGCTGGACGTATAAAGGCGAATTTTTTTCAGTAAAAAATTCGAATAACGCAGGCCTGCATAAAATTTGTGATGACGTGATTTTTGTTTGTTAAGCTCAGTTTTTATATAGCAATAACTAATTAAAATACAGTTGGTCTCTACCACCCACAGATTTTTTTTTGCACAAAAGAAAAAGAAAAAAATATAAAAAAAATCTTATAATAGGCGTTTTAATACATTTTAAAATGAATGTAGTACTTCAAATTCTAGGTATTATTACAAATAGAGGCTGGCTCGGTATAATAATAAGGAAATGATTCTAAGATAAATAATATAAAATTATACTTTAGTTATTTTGTAATAATTAAGATAATTTGTGGTGTTGGTGAAGTCTCATCAAAGGTCCAGGACGTGCGTGGTATTGGTTAATTAAAATTCCAATAAATACACAAAACTTAATACATAAAATAAAACACAGCGGCGTCCTTAAATTGGTATATTTATATTTACATAATAAGAAATTGAAACTCGTATATTTAAAAGCAATTAAAACAAAGTAATATGTACTCGAAGAGCGGCAATTAAGTAACTAAAATGAACACATAAAAATACTCTGAAACGAACGTTAAATGGAGTAGTAAATTAAGGGTTAATTAATTACGATGAATATAAAAGAATCTCTGTATAGAACAATACAGTTACCTTTATGTGGCGATGATAGTCACGTGGTCTTCGAAGATATACCTTGGTCAAGTATATGCAGAGCGATGTTTTACCGGAGGAATAAGAAATTAATTAGTTTACATTAATTTGGATTCACTTAAAAGAGTAATGTATAGAACAATACAATTTACCTTAGAAACGGAAGAACACCTGGTCGGCGTGATAGCGTCGTGACTTGGACAGCCCGATGAGCGATGTGTGTATTCACGAAAGGTTCGAAAGAGAAGAAGGAACTATTAGTTTTCGTGTCGATAGAGAAGTCTAGAACGGTTGGTTTATGATCTATCGAAGAGGGGGTCGATATCTTGAATTATAGTTAATTAAAAGCGCGACCTGAAAACGTCGTCTGTCAATGTCATAATTATTCTTAAAATAACCCTTGTGACATAAGCTTCCTAACGATATCAAACACGACACATAAAAGAAGATGTAAATAATATTAATTAAAAGAATTTAAAAATATGGAATTTATCTAGAAGAAATTCGACATTAACGTTAGGGTTCTGAGTCAGGTAGAAAGAAGGGTCGTCGGCGGTTAAGAAGGTGACAAAAGAAATAGAAATACTTTCTCTTTGTAACGAAAATGAAAAAAAAATGTCTTAGTTAAATATAATTAAATGATATATTTAAAGACGAAATATATGTATTAATTAAGTGAATTAAACTTCTATACGCTAGGCGTAACAGTATTAACCCAAAAATGATTTTCTGTTGTGGTTTTAAAGAAATTTGTTAAATAGGCTCTCATTACCTGATGTAAATCTTTTATTACATGTATTAATTTTGGACAAGATTTCCGGGAATTTTTACCTGCTAAATCCTATTTATTATGCTTTCACTTTATTAGTACTGCGAAGAAGGATTTCAAGTTTATCACTCCAAACAAAATGTTTATTTTAATGTCTTTTACTTCATTATAGCTCTGAGTGTCGATCAGTAAACAAGTAAAATTAATTTGTCTTTAGTGATGTGCGTGGTATTTGATAAATAAACATTGCTTAAAAATATGTCTAGCCGGTGTTGCAAAAACAAACCAAATGATTTCTGTTATATTTGTGGATATTTCGTCTTGAAAAAGTTTAAGAGACCAATTGGTGAATTTGTGAAAAATGCATATTATGCTTATTTCAAAATCAAATTAGCAGATCAAGATAAAGATTGGGCACCGCACGTTGTTTGTAAGGTATGTGAAGAAGGTTTAAGACATTGGACCACAGGGAATAGAAAAAGCCTTCCTTTTGGAATATCGATGGTGTGGAGAGAACCGCAAAATCATCATAAAGATTGCTACTTTTGTCTTTGTGATATTAAGGTGCATAATAGAAAAACTTTGAAACATATTTTGTACCCAAACAATATTAAATCAGCTATCAGACCAGTTCCTCACAGTGATCATGTACCTATACCTATACCCCCCAAAGTACTACAAGAAGATATTGAAACCTCTTCAACTTCCGGCTCCGTACGGATGGATAGTGATTTTGAACCATCAACCTCAGGTCAAAACCAACCTTAGCTATTGTCACAAGCCGAACTGAATGATTTAGTAAGAGATTAGGGACTTTCAAAAAATATTTCTGAAGTTGAAACAAAAAAATTTGCTTGCCCCAGAAACTACCTTCAGAGAAGTAAAAAGAAGTTTTAGCAGAATATGACAGAAAAACAACCAAACGAAGCTTTTCTGAAAAACGAAAACTTTTTTTAAGAAGCATAAAGAATAAATAACTATTTCTAATAGTTTCTATGTGAATTTTTTTTAATATTATATAAAACTAGCTTATAAATGAAATAAATCGTGTTTTTTCTATATTTTTTGATTTTACTGGTTTGAAACATAACCTTACGTGATACAAAAAAAAAGCAGATTTGAAATCAGCGCTACCCAATTACTAGAAAACAGTTAAAATTTTCAAATCAACATTCAAAGAATTGAAAAATGCAGGCCTGTGTAATTAGCGTCGTATATGTAGAAAGTATTTATTTCATTAACATCACTTCGCGAAAAATACAATTGATTTGCACAAATTTGCTAACTACGGGCACAAAATAATATCTGTTCTTAATGCAATTTACGGCATTCCCGACGATTCGAACTTCAGTCCCTTAATAGCTCAAGGGTTAAGAGCGCGGTCCGGCAAACCAGTGGACGTAGGTTCGAATCCTGCATAGGGCGATTTTTTTTTTCAGTAAAAAAATTCGAATAATTAGCGTCTTATAGTAGGTAGGGAGAGAGATCTTAGTGACCCTCTTGACATTATGAATAGTTTCATTGGTGAGTTCTCGAGAGTGTTCAGTTCTGGACTGCTTAAATCTATCCTTCGATCTTATTTCCCTCGAAGTGCTGCAAGATTAAAACCGGACGTAGATAATTGACTAGCAATATATCGATCAATACAATGTACATTTATAACATAATGTTCTGGCCTTGCAAATGCAAAATAGTTGTTTAGTATTCACGCAAATCATAAACTACAAATTCGAAATGATTAATTACTATTTATACTACATCCGAAATCCTATTCATCGTCTACAGAGATTGTAAAGGTTTTCCACGAAAAAATACGATTTCCATTAAATATAAAAGCGATTTTAGTAATTTCCACGTTTCGAGATAATTAATGGCAAAGACGTAAAGCAAATAAACATTCTTCCCATAATTCAAACGCTGAAAAATCAATATAACTTAAACGTCGATTAATTAAAGCTAAATTTCGTAAAATGCTTCAATTAATAATCCAGGTAATATTCGGTCGTTGTTAATAGCGCGCGCATTTCCTACAAAAGAAAACGTAAACACAACACACAGCATTACGTCTGGCCATTCTTTTTTCGACGATCAGCTGTATTTTTCGTTGCGCTTTTTGTAATATAACCGAGAGAAGAGAGAGAATTATGTTTCGTGTTTGGGATATTTGGCAAGGCGCCCGCAGTTCTATTTTTACGACGCACTCACGATGTGTGCGACCGTTCTTCGATTCTAATTAATAACAATATTCGATTCTTCATTCGTTCCTGGTCTCGACTTGTAAGTTGTGTGTGTTTTTACTTGAGTTCGTACCTAATTTCTAATATTGTTGCCGCTACGTATCCTACGAATACAAGCGGACTAACATGATGCAATGTCTCTGACTTACTTTAGTTTTCTTATTTATGGTCAGTGATTCATTGGACCTTTTAACATGAAAAAACATTACTTAAAATACACGGAGTACATTCGTACACAACTCATTAATTTATTTTAATTGATTTAGTGCGATTAAAATAATTGATGCGTCGTCCTTTTGTATGGAAATGTCAACTCTATTTAATTTTTGCATCACTGTATGATTCAACATTTAATTTTTTTTTAAAACATACCACAAACACACTAGAGGTACTGGGCAGGGTAACATATTCACTTGTTTTTCACTATTTCGGTTAGAAATTCTAGAAGATGAACGATTTCACTATATGGAATAGATTTTATTGTCAATAAGCACATACAGTGCGTGGACAGTAAGCAATATACAGATACAAGTACAGTATAAACACATAATAATAAATGATTAGGTTGCCAAAACAAACAAATACATGTCACCTAATAAAAAATACATGATCAAAGCAATATTTAAAATAAAAACAATTTAAAAATAAAAGCAAGGGATTCCAACGTCAACCCGCAAGGAACCCATCCAGCGAGTACAAAACCTGCCCGAGGAGCAGCACCTTTAATTTTCTCTGAAACTGTTTTAAGCTTGAAGACTGCCTAATGTTCAGTGGCAGTCTGTTGAAATACTGCAAGCCCATATAAACTATTGAATCGCGACTCGCACTTGTCGCGGGCTTTGGTAAATTTAGAAGTTGGTTGCCGCATGTATCATACGAATGAATATCAGACCTATGCTGGATATTACTTTGCTTTTTAAAGATGATAGACAATGATTCGTATAATAACAATGAATAAACCGTCATGATTCCACTATCCGCATACAACGGCCGACAGTGGGCGTCCGCTGCCGCCCCGCACAAGAGCCGCACCGCCCGCTTCTGCAACCTAAAAATCGATAGAAGATTCCTAGCGGTCGTGAATCCCCAAAATGCTATACAATACCGTAGACGAGACTCAAACAATGAAAAATATACAGTCCTAGCCGTGGACTCTCCCAGGTTACGACGCACCACTCCAATCGCATAACAAGCAGATGAGAGTTTACACGAAAGGCGATGAACATGCCCGGTCCAACAAGGGCCTGGCTCCACAATCAGACCAAGGAACTTCACGGAGTTCACAGGCTCTAAAGTGATGCCACCAATCTCAATATTCACACTTACACAATTGTGTTTGTGAATTAAAAGTTGTGTTTTACTCAAATTTAGGGTAATTCCATTAGCATTAAACCAATTCTGAAAAATCGGAATCTCGTCGTTCATCAGGCCCTCCAGAGATCGCGGGTCCGCAGCATGCCAAGTTAATGATGTATCATCGGCAAACAATGCATGTTGACTCTGAGAGACCAACCCGCACATTAAAATAACGACGATATGCACGCTGAGTCAAAACAATGGATCGTTGATTTGAGAAATAAAGTTCAACGATTTTGGCACGTTATTCAATTGTGTACTGTTCCATTTTAAATTCCCAAAGTTTTCTTTACAAAATACTGAAAACAAAAAAAAAGAAAATATAATAAAAAAGTTATAAGGAATTAAAGCCCCGTCGGTCATTTTGGGCCAGCCTGTATAACCTGGTTAACCATCGGTTGGACTCGCCAAAACTCTTAGAACAACTTAACTTTATTGTGCTTCGTCTGGGTTTCAGATCAACGACGATATTTTACTGCAATAAACCGAAAACTAATGTGATGATTAAATCACCTCTTTACAGAATTTTTTATGATGAATGTATGGTTTTTGTGATTGTATTTTATATTATTACGTATTTTATAATTCGTCCTTAGTTTTAAGCGGAATTTAATCACTTTAAGATTTCATTATCCGCTATTGGTACTTAGGTTATATCCTATATTACATCCTTAGATTGAATATATCTTGTTAGCTTTAAGTATAATTTATATTAGGAACATGTAATTTGCGATGTTCTATAATTGGATTGTATAATCTGTTCAACAGATTATTCAACAGATATATACTGCTGAACAGAATTATTCTGTTGAGCAGTATATATTATTATTATTAAAACTCCATAAGCAATTAATTAATGATTAAATAAGTTGAACAGGAGGTGTACTGTAAAGCTATTTTTAATAATATAAATATTATTAAAAATCTGGTGTGAAGAACACAAATACAGGTTCACTATTAATATTTTTTGTGAACGCGTCCGAACATATCCCTCCCCAGAGACGTAGATACGTATTTCGCCTTTCTACAGGCTCATCGGTACGCCCCTGCTGGAGAAAGGATATCCTCAGACACATTCACAAAAAAGAACCACATCGCCATATCACAGAAATTATCCAGACCGAGCGTAGAAGTAAATTCAGCGCTGCCTGTTGTCGGACAGCCGAAGTACCTCGCCCTATCCACATAACCAATGCGAACCAACGACGCGATGTATTTGTGTTCTTCACACCAGATTTTTAATAATATTTATATTATTAAAAATACCTTTGTATTATACAAAACTGGTGGGGTTTTACCACCCATTCATGTATGTTTCAATTATTCTGATAGTGTAAAGCTAACAAAAATCGTAAAATACTTTACAAGACGTAAAGTTTTTGGATAGTTTCACTATGCCCCATGTTCAACATTATTTTAGCTACTGGGGATGACAACTTATTGCTGAAATACACACTACACGTAATTACATTACATTTATGTACACTACTGCTGTTTTTAGTTTTTAGTTAGCCACAGTCTCCAAAGAAAGATTTTTCTCCTAGATATTAATTGATCTAGATTGAAGTAAAAAGTTAATACAGATTGCTCTGAGCGCATTACTTAAAAAAAAACTTCCTCTAGACAAAATGAAGAACATATTTAGAAAACATAATCGTAAAAATTCCTTTACCATTTCTTTTTTAATAGTTAAACCGCAAATATAACGAGCAGAAGTAAAAACATATGTGCATACAATACATACGTATGTATGTAACAGAAACAGTTCGTTGCCAACGACCTTGAAATTAGATTTACGTTTTTCTTTTTAATTTGTACTCAATCCGGAGTCGTCGAGTGATGATACAAGATTAGAAACTTAACTGATCTAAGCCTTTATTTTTTCCACGTTCGTTCATCGCTATGTACAAGGTATTTACATGTATTTTTAGCGTTCGTTTAATTATTATTACACTTGTGTATCAACGTTTGTTGTTGTACAAGTTACATATTTATGTTTATACATGTGTATGTTATATCGGATTGTCGATATGATACCGTAATAGTATATTAAAAAACAAGTTTTATAGTTATAAGTAGAGCTGAGGATGTTTGCGGTACGGCAGGACCGTATGTAGTGCATCCCCACATTTAACTATTTATCTAAATATTCTCTGAAATGATTTGCCGGATCTCATAAATTAATAGAGTGATATTTTAGTATGCACTGGATATTGTTATTATACAAAATCATAATAGCCATTTGTATTTATGGATCATAAATAATAATACGCATGTATTTGTATTTGGTTGTGAATTCAATTTAAACTTAAAACGAATCGTAATATTTTAACGACAAGCCGTCCTTACAATACATGCATTCGAGACAAAGTGTGCAACTCTACGAATAACTTCCATAATTGATCGAAAATGGACATTTTGGAGCTGAAGTAAAGCCCCTATTCTTAGAAAATTTTATTGCTGTCGTTAAGAACTATTATTATAAACAACAAAGGCCTTTTATTAGTGTTGAAGTTTTAGTTTCATTGAATTTCCATGTTGTAAGTAGTCAATTGTAAAGTGTTCATTCACAATATTCTAAAACAAGGTGTAAATTTAACTAAAATCCAGAAAAACACATTCTGATAATATATTACTAGATTAGAAGCTGTGTTTATTACTATTTATTATATTATTTTTATAACCAAATGCAATAAAAGCTACGAAAACAAAAGAAACCTCGATTTATTAAAATCTTATCACACAGCCTTTCAAAGCCTGGCAGCACATATTTTGCATATATTTTATATATACTACCTACTTGAACTAGGTGAATGAAGTTAGAAATTATAACTTATAACTTCTAACGAGTTTTTTATACTATTTTTTCTATTTTGCATTTTTTACATTAATAAATTGGAATTATTTAATTAGAAAGTTCAGAGTTTAATTTTTATATAAAGCATGCAGTTGGTCACATTGATACTTGACATTGTCAAATTTAAATCTTGCTATCCGCGAAGTATATTATTACATATTATTTATTAATTTTCGTTAACATTAGTTGATATTTTATTTAAAAATATAAACGTGAGTGACTTAGAAACTAATATATCTTGTTGTCAATTGTATACAATATACGTTGTTTGTGTAGAGTACGAACATATATCATATCTGTCAAATGTACTTAAATTCTTAAAATCAAATGACAGCAATGATATTTATTTATGTGTTCGAACAACGCCAACATTGAAAAATGAAAAAAAGCGTATCGAAATGAAGCTCATTTAGACACTTTAATATAATTATATGAAGATCTCTTACATAAAAACTTTCCATTAACAAAACGCCGGGAAATTAGATGTAAACATACTTCGCTGAAAAGTTGAGATATACTTAGTGACATTAGAAGTGTTACACCCAGAAGGAATAATTTGTTCAACTTGATTTGTTGGCAATGTGACAGTTTTACATCAAAAATGAAACGTTAACATTTGCAAGATATTTTCTTAACATGTAATACGAAAAAAATGTAATAATGTGTTTGGCGACCCCGTAGCTTAGTAAGCTCGTGTACACGTCTAGGCATCGACAAAATGAGATGGTCGATATCTGCTTGTGGTACCTCGTTCCAAGCACACGAAGTCCGAGCTTTTTCCAAAAAGCGTTTTGTATGTCTGTTTTTCTTTTTAAAATAATTAACTTATCATCTCCTCGTACCTGCCACTTTTGTAATTCGAATTTATAGCCTAAATGTAATACAAATTCAAAAAAATCTAATTCAGCAATGAAGGGGACTAAGTCCAAACTTTAAGTTTTCATCTTTTGCCCGGAATATTTCACTTTTGTAATTAAATGTGTTCATAAAGTCCTTCGGCGTAGCAGCACAAATGGGACAGGCCTGGTTTGATCTAGTTCCAGTTACAATGTTTAAGACTTTTCCATCAATGAGTGTTAAAAATAATTTAAATGATACTTCAACAAATTTTCCATCACCAATTGATATTCTTACGCTTGCCAGAGCGTCAATTTCTTTTTTTAAATCCAGGTCTTCCTTTAAAACAACTGGTTTTGTCTCCTTTATGTACTGCAATTTTATGGGCCGACAAAATCTTACAGACTGTGGTGTGCGGTTGTTCCAAATTGGCGTTCCGGATAAGAGCAGTAACCTTAAAGGAATAACTGTAGTAGCTAAAAGAGAGGCATCACAGCTATTTGACGAACCTGCCTCATTAAAAGTTTGTTTATATTGCGACTGACCAGTGCTGCTATCAAATCCAAAGCTTAATATTAATACCGATCCCAAAAAATTCGTCTTCTCCGCTTCCATTACAGTTTGAAAAACTTCTTTTTGGAGGTTAACAATTCTTTCAGCCGTATGCAGTAAAATAGATTGCAACGAAACTTTGGCAAGGGTCTCATTTGCTATTATACCCTGAGGTCGACATTTCAACTTTGCAGCTGTAATTTTCCTATAATGTGGATATATATCGCAATTACGTAATTTGTTTTCGTGGCGTATGGCATTATATTGTTCTTTGTAAAAATTATATTCAAGAAGAAAAGCTAAAGCCTCATCCGCAGATAGTGGAATTGGCTTTTGGAGATCTTGATAGCAAACCTTACGCATTTTTTATGGTCTTGTTGGGCTTTCAATACTTTCTTTTAGCACTGCAGCTAAATCAGCATCACCGTGCTTACGAGCTGATATTGCTGCTGCACGAACGAGAAGATTTGTATCAGCTTTCTCATTTGAAAGGTCTGCAGCTTCTTTTCTTTTCCCAAATTCTGATTTTGCGTTGAATGGCACACGTGGACGATCAACAACTTTTTCGGTGCCATTCACCACAAAATTTAAATCTGAATTTAACCACGCATGATTTTGATCCTTAAACACATGCATCCTTCTGTGACATTTTTCCCACTTTTGAGTCAACTTTACGCAAAAAAAATGTAATGTTAGCTTTATATGTTTCTCCATTTTATTCGAAATCGTATAAGCTTCAATTCTTTCAACTACATGCTTGAAAAGGGCATGAAACTTTTCTTTTTTTATGCTTTTTTTCGCCATATTTCTAACAGTGCAATTTTATTAAAACAAAGGTTACCTGAAAAAAAGAGGCATACTCGTAAAACGCAAAAAATAGCAGCTTGAAATTAATTACAAATAACTCATTAAAAATTGCTTAATCTATGTTTTCAATTTCAAAGAGGTCAAATTGGGTCAAAATTTTGTATGGCTTACAGAAATCAAACATTTAGAGAAATTGCACCATTTTAAGGTTATGTACTCTGATGGGTAATTTTCAAGTATACCGACGTAAACATAAAGCAGTATCAATGACACACATTTATACTTACTTGTCTCTTTCTTTTGCATTTTACTGAAATTAATTATCGTCAACACAATTCGAGAAACACACAGTTAAAGTTGACCAATAAATAAATACTGATCTCGCTAGCACATTTGTAAAAATATTACTTTGAATGACTTTGACATATACAGTGCTTCTCAAAAGTCCCCTCCCCCCCCCCCCTCTTATCTTTGGAACGATTATACATTAACAAGTGAAATTTGGAAACTGAATATTATAGGTTATAAACTTCCCTACTAGTGATGATAGATGACGAAATCGTCATAGATTTTAAACGACATTTTAACATTAAGATTTTTTATTCAGAACCAAACGAAGAACGTCGCTGCGTGTAGCTTTTGCGCCAATTTATATACACGTTATATAACGGTGCTTTATATTTAGCACAAACAAAAATTAGGTATATTTGTTTTGAATGGTTTCCAATTAGAAAACAACAACAACGAAAGTAAAACTGAACTTTGATTTTTTCACTTTTGCACAGAAAAAGCGGCCGTTTGACCTAATGTGCGTTCGCGTAACAGTCGATTATTTGCGAAGTAAAGCCATAGAATTAATGACTCATCCAGCCAATAGTCCTGACTTGGGCCCAAGTGTTTTTTTACGTTTCCAACAATAATTTTTAAAAAAATTCCACCGTTTTCCTGTCCAGAAGACGCGATCAATGCATTCAAGTCACACTATTAGAGTACGCCAACTTCAGTGACGTAAATGTTTCAATATAGGTTTGAACGAATGAACAAGTGTATAGAATTGTTGAATTGAATTGATTCGGCATTTACTTGATGAAGATCCATAATTAAGAATAGAAATAAAACTACGGTTTTAATCTTCACTGTTACTCTTTATTCGTAAAACGACAATTGTTTCGCCAGCACAGTGGCTTCCTCAGGTGTTTACATCTAAACAGTACGTTACAAACTAAATGAAAAATAAAAAATATATCTATAAAATCAAAAAGGATGGTATTTAAAATATTTTTACAGAAATCTATACAAGTATTGTCGGTATTGAAAAATGTGGCGCATCTGGTCGGCCCTAACTGTATATTATGAGGTACTAAACGTGTTTACGCATAAATTTGTTTAATAAACTACATATACATTTGTATTATTGTCTGAACAGATTTTAAGTAAATAAATTTAATAAAGGCGAGTTATTTAAATCTAATTTATCATTTAATAAAATTTGTGACTGTTTTAATTTATTTATTTCTAAACTTTCCAGTAAATTTAATTTCTTGCCTTTATTTTCTAAATGCAGAATTTGAAAATCTTTATCGAAAGGGTGGTTTTCTTCTAATAGATGATTCGCAAAAGTAGAATCTTGTTTTTTATTTTTAAACGAAGAACAATGTTTGGCAATGCGTTTTTCAAACGATCTTCCTGTTTGACCGACATATATCTTACCGCATCCACACATTAACTTATAGAACACCGGATTTCTTATTTTTGTCTGTTTTATCTTTATTGTTTTTGATGTGTTTGGATAACTTATTATTAGTTTTAAAAACTGTTAATATTAAGTTTTCTTAAATAACTTGAAATATGCTTATTAGGTGTCCCAATGTACGTAAGTAATCTAAATTTTGAATTTTCTTTATCCTTTATTGCAGGGTATACCATAGAGATTGTTTTTTTGAAAAGTTTTTTTGTCAGCATATTTTCAATTAAAGTATCTGTGTAGCTGTTATTGACAGCTATTTGTTTGACTAAATTTAATTCTTTTTCATAATTTTCTTTAGATAGTGTATAATTAATTAATCTATGTAAAGAACTATGGAAACTCGCTAATTTGTGTTGTATGGGATGTGTTGATGAATTATGTATAGTTATGTCAGTATGAGATTCTTTATGGTAAATATCAAACTCTAATTTATTGTTTATTTTTTTAATAGTTAGATCTAACTATTAAAAAAATAAACAATAAATTAGAGTTTGATATTTACCATAAAGAATCTCATACTGACATAACTATACATAATTCATCAACACATCCCATACAACACAAATTAGCGAGTTTCCATAGTTCTTTACATAGATTAATTAATTATACACTATCTAAAGAAAATTATGAAAAAGAATTAAATTTAGTCAAACAAATAGCTATCAATAACAGCTACACAGATACTTTAATTGAAAATATGCTGACAAAAAAACTTTTCAAAAAAACAATCTCTATGGTATACCCTGCAATAAAGGATAAAGAAAATTCAAAATTTAGATTACTTACGTACATTGGGACACCTAATAAGCATATTTCAAGTTATTTAAGAAAACTTAATATTAACAGTTTTTAAAACTAATAATAAGTTATCCAAACACATCAAAAACAATAAAGATAAAACAGACAAAAATAAGAAATCCGGTGTCTATAAGTTAATGTGTGGATGCGGTAAGATATATGTCGGTCAAACAGGAAGATCGTTTGAAAAACGCATTGCCAAACATTGTTCTTCGTTTAAAAATAAAAAACAAGATTCTACTTTTGCGAATCATCTATTAGAAGAAAACCACCCTTTCGATAAAGATTTTCAAATTCTGCATTTAGAAAATAAAGGCAAGAAATTAAATTTACTGGAAAGTTTAGAAATAAATAAATTAAAACAGTCACAAATTTTATTAAATGATAAATTAGATTTAAATAACTCGCCTTTATTAAATTTATTTACTTAAAATCTATTCAGACAATAATACAAATGTATATGTAGTTTATTAAACAAATTTATGCGTAAACACGTTTAGTACCTCATAATATACAGTTAGGGCCGACCAGATGCGCCACATTTTTCAATACCGACAATACTTGTATAGATTTCTGTAAAAATATTTTAAATACCATCCTTTTTGATTTTATAGATATATTTTTTATTTTTTATTTAGTTTGTAACGTACTGTTTAGATGTAAACACCTGAGGAAGCCACTGTGCTGGCGAAACAATTGTCGTTTTACGAATAAAGAGTAAAAGTGAAGATTAAAACCGTAGTTTTATTTCTATTCTTGTATAGAATTGAATTGTGAATATTTAAAAAAATTATGAAACTATTTATTTGGGTCTTAAATGTTTTTTTCATAGCTTTTTCCGAAATTTTCCGACTGTCCCTCGTATTCGTTTACAAGATAAGTTATAGTTTCGCCATAAACTATATTCGTGTTGAACTGCGGTCACCGTACTATTTCTTCGTAAGATTTTTTTAAGAACTCATATCGTATTACAAATTGCATTTCGCAGTATTTCTGCCCGGAAGGAAAAAGCGACATTTCATATGCACCGACTTAATAATAGTTAGTTTCTTCTTAAATTGCTATGTCCCAGAAAGCGAGGACGTTTAAATATTGCAAACAAGGTTGTTTCCGTTAAAAATTTTCGGAACGCATTTGCATAGGATGATTAACACTCTTAACCAATTCGTAGCCCCAGGGTTCTTATAAAATGCGAAACTTGTGACCGCAACCACCGCCCAAAGTGATCTATACCGGTTTTAAAGGTCACCCGACGTCCGAGAGAGGGGTAGCGATACGTCTGCGTTGCGTAATTGAAGCTCGAACGTTCGCTGTAGGCGGGCCGATTAACTCAGTCAGCCTGACGGCTACCGCTACCACTTTCATAGATTCGACGTGATGTAAAGGACTTGATGATGTTTTAATACTTATCTGACCGGACGTTCCGGTTTGTATCCGGTCAGACTACTCGTTCCGAAAATTATGTCGGTTTATTAATTGGAAGGAGGTTGTCTTGCCAACCTCATAATCTTAATGAAATATGTCCTAACCACATCTGCAAGGGTCAACTTTTACGAGGGATGTTTCCAAAGTTCTGGGAATTTAGCTATAATTTTTTTAATTTTTTTTATTTTCATATTTATGGCAGGTTTTACGTGAGTTAAACTCTCAAAACGAACATCCTATAAAGGTTTTTTTTTCAAATCAGGAAG